>CM046666.1:100397171-101597171 GCA_025594165.1 Tamias sibiricus
TCCCATGTGCTTTCTGCATTTGCATATTACAAGGGAGGGATTATAGTGACTTTTAGGAAAGCAGAAAAATATTTTCTGCTTAATACATGAATCACATTTCAACATTCAGATCTAGACGTGTGGCAAGGCTTTTTCTGTGTGTCAGAGTGAGCAGCATAATCAGGTCAATGTTTTGATTTCTATACTTTCTTCCCAATTTACCCCCCACACCACACCCACAGGTTTTGTTCTATAGAATCTATAATGCTTTTTGGTATATGACCTTGAAAACTCTTCTGTTTTATTGAAAAATTTGAATTGAAAATCAGAAGAAATTTTAGAAATTTCTTTGAAGATGGAATATTCTATTTATCTCTGGAAATTTATGAGCTAAGTTTATTTGAGTTGTACATTATTTCTAAAAAGATTTATTCAGTCTTTGATGATTTTGCAATGCTCTTCAACAATTTTTACGTATGCTATAAAGTTAGGATGTGTTCTCTTTGTTTTCAATTTTATTAGTAGTATTAATAATTGACATTATTTGGGGTCTTGACTTTAACAGTCTTTCCATGAAAAATATGATATAAATATTAAGATTGTTAGCAAAAGAGATCGTTATTGTCTAATCTAAGCATTTAAATTTAAGTCCATAATATTTTATTCAGCTTTTACAAGTTAGCAGCAATTTAAAAATTATCAACAAACCAATTTAATAAAGAAGCCAGGTTCATATTTTTATGTACTTATTATAATTATAAAATAAAGGCAATTGGAAAACCCATATGTCATCTTAACTACATATTAGACACAGTTACATAAAATATTGCTTCATAGACATAATTTACTGTGGAAGATCAATGATTAAAGCATGAAAGCTTGACAAATATATTGCTTTAATTAATAATCAATAATAATGATAACAACAATAATAAATTTTCTTTCACAGCATCATTCCCAAAGGTATGTGGAAGCCAAGGCAAAGAAATAAGTAAGAATGGATTTATTAGGAAAAGATAATACTCTTTGTCCATATATTCTTTGAAATAAATAAAAGCAAATACCACCATTTTTATACAAAATATCAACAGAATATTTACTTACCAGAAAATTTTAAATATCTATACTTGCATCAATAAAAATATGTTTATACATTAATAATATCAGGATGGTTAAAATAGTTTTAACTAGTGGACAACATTTATTATTTTCTGTTAATTTATTTTCTGTGGTGGTTTACAAAAAAAAGAGCAAATATGTTCTGTTTTAAATAATGTACATTAGATAATGTTTTCTCCTTTTTCTTGATTTTCAGGAATCAAGCTGATTTATAAAAACCTCTGGAGTTATTATTTGCCTTTCCCACCTAAGTATTCATCATTTCAATACTCTCACTTTGATGGAAAAATTATATGGATATATAGTGACATAGAAGCATCTCTTTCTGATTTGAATATTTTAAGGTTCCATTAAATATATAATTCATATAAGTTATACCTATTAAGGAAAATTAAGATAAATAAGATAATCCAACAGAAAAGATATTTGCTGTCTTATTATTTAAAGGTACATTTGATAATTTTTTTCTTGTTTATTCTTCCAGAGTACTTTCACATAACTTTTTGATTTGTTAACAAAAATGTAAGCTATAGTATTCATATTGTTTTACAATTCATGTTAGCATTATGGTACAGACATCTCTTTAAATTATAATTCTAGAATACTTTGAAACATGTATGGAAGTTATCTCTCAGATAATATATTGTAATTCCACATAACATATATTTTTATTTGTTACTACTTTTTTTTGCTGGAAATTCATGATTACTGTTATTTTAGCCATTATTTCAAAATCTTCATAGAATACCAATTTATTTTTTTTAATATATTAGTAGCTTTACAGATATATAATAGCAGGTAAAATTATTCTTATTATTTAATGAGATGCAAGATCCAACCACATGTTTTTTAAAAGTAACTGGTTAGATAATATCTCCTTGAATCTGCTGTTGATTTTATCAAATTTCAAAAGCTGTTATTTCATTTTTTTTTTAAGATTCTATCACTATCTGGAATTTTAAGAGAAAAGTGGTCAAAGCTGCTTTTCCATATCTTATTTGATGTTAACAATGGCTAAGAACTTTGAAATGAGTACGGAGCCTTAACCTTTAGGATTTGGGTATGTTGGGGTTAAACAGAGAAATCTTAAATAAGAAAAGAAAAACAATCTTCAGAACTGTGATAATGAGTTTCAATGTAATGTTTCATTTATTGTATATTCTTTTTATTTATTATTGATATTCCTGTAACGTGCTAAATATTGAAAGCAAACCTGACTACAAGAAGGACACATTTTCTGTCCAGAAAGAACCTGAGAGAGGCATACAGATCTGTGAACTGAAATTTGTGTCAGTGTGTGAGAGAAAGAATAGGAATATTTAAACCAGATACAAGTATGCAGGACGAATTCCTAGAGGAACAGACTGTCAGGATGGATTGCAGGAGGATATCCAAAAAAAAAAAAAAAAAAAAAAAAAAAAAAAAAAAAACATGAAAAGAAAAACATGTGAGAGCACTAGAGCTTTTAGAGTGGAGACATAAGCAGCAAAAGGGTTTACCTAAAGAGCAATGACAAGATGTGTGGAATGACTGGAACATGGAGCACAAGAGGGCAGCTGCTTATTGTTGAAGTGGTGCTCCAAACAGGAAACAGATCGTGTGAAGTCTCATACACTGTGCCAAAAAGTGGCTTCATCAAAGAGAAAATGAAGGGCTATCAGATAGTCTGAAATGAAGTGACATGAGGTTCACACTTTTTAAAAATGATGCAGGAATCAGAATGGTTCATAGATTGGAATGGAACAATATTAGACAAAGAAATATGCTGATTTAATAATACAGAATAGAAAACATGGTAGCTTTTTATTATTTGTTTTAAATTTAATTTATTTGTTTATTTATTTTTTGGTACCAGTGATTGAACGTAGGAACATTTAACCACTAAGGCATATCTCTGGCCCTTTTTAGCTTCTATTTTGAGACAAGGTTGCTTAGTGCCTCTCTAAATTGTTGAGGCTGGCCTCAAATTTGCAATCCTTCTGCTTCAGCCTCAGTCATATTACATGGTGGTTCCACTATGCCCAGATCTGTGTGGTATCATAAACAAATATAAGTGAAGAGTTGAACGCTAGGGAGGGTGAATAAGAGGAAAGATTCAAAATGGTACCCAGCTTTTTCCACCTATGTCCTGTATATTGATGTCTTTTATATAACATTCTCAAAAGAGTAAGAACCAGAAATGTGCATATTCATCAGTATAATCTAGCCACCATATTTGCCTGAAATAACTAATTCCAGCAAATAATTTGTTTCATCAAAATGTTATTGTTAACTTTAATTTTTAATTAGTTGGTAGTTTACATTGAGTATATTTTGTAACTAAATTGTATTTTTAATTATTTGTAGTTTAATGTCTGAATGTATTTAAGTGACAGGAGGGATATAGAATAATTATTTTTGTTAAAATACAATTCTTTAAATTAGAGAGACACTGACATATGGCACATTCAGATTGGATTTGAGATATAAAGGATATGTTAACAAGCTGTTTTAGTTCAGGTTCTAAAAAGAAGTAGTTGGTTAATTCAAAAGAGATTAACTGTAACTTGAAACTTGAAATATTCAATGAATGGAGGTGATTTACTAAGCATATAGCATGGGAAAGAAGCAACAGGAAACCTTCTAGGACTTTAGGCCAGGAAGTCAAGAACTGAAGATGTAGGAGAGGGACTGTTCATTCAGACCTGTGGCTATAAAGGAACACAGACTCTACCTGGTCCTCAGCCAGGAAGGTGCCACAGGGAACTCAGGGTGGGGTGGAAGACAGCATTTAGGAGGGAACAAATGACCTCACTCTTGACCTCTCTCTTTCTCTGCCCTCTGCACTTCTGACCCTAGGAGGAGCCACATTGCAAGAGAGTCTGCATGATGTAGTCCATGAAGATCAGTTTCCTGGGGCTTAGCTACCACCAGGGGTAGAAATGGGGAAAGGACCATAGAACAAAAATCAGTCTCTGAGCAACAAAATCTTCACAGAACACCAACCATGCTTCAACCCATACCACACCAACAAAGGATATCCTGTAGGGGTAAGTGGAGATGGAGAAAAACACAGAGACAAAGAAAACAAACCAACATTTTCAAGTAAAGGTGCAGCTGGCTTGGACATTGCACTCTGATAGAGGAACAGTGACCCACAACTAGCTCTGCAAATTTATTATATAGGGTTTCATAATTAGGAACTTAAACTATAAGGTCACTGTAAAATGTTCAAAGCTTATGAATTATCGAGAGGCTTCTTTGTGCACTAAAAATTACAGAGCTAGAAATATTTTTGCATCTATCCTGGTGCACCTATTAGCCCATTGTACTGGAATGTCCAATAACTGCTAATGTTAGAGCCAAGTGTCTAGGCTGTTAACATCCTCACCTTTTGGCAAGGAATGTTTCCCAGGTTTGGCTTTTGCTGATGCCACAGGATCAGCCAATGACCAGGGAGGCTCATCAGCTCTCCACACAACTGTATGCCCATTTTTCTCTCCAGTATTGAAAATGATTTTAGATACTGTAAATAGAAAATAATTCCATGACATCAAACAAGTTATAGTTATGTTTCAAAATAGCCACACAAATATTCAAAATACAATAATGTTTACAGGATGTTTTTAAAAACATATGCATGGGTTGTATACAAAATATGTCTGGACAGGAAACAGTATAAAACATGATTTACCTTAAACTTTGCACACTCATAGGAAAAGTGGTACACACCTCTAAAGATGTTGTCAATCCCTAAAGATTTTGTCAATAATGCAAGATATACGTCCTGCCCCAGTTGTCACACAGTAGTAGGGATATTTCTAATGTATTTTTTATTGTAACTTGCCACTATCTTTCCCCCATAAACTTAAAACTGACATTATTAGGAATGAACCTGTTTTCAATGCAAAGTGTGAAAAGACTATCACTTCTGTTTGAGTCCTGACTTTTTTTCTCAGTGCTTAATTCTGGGGCTTGTCCATTTAGATGGTTTATCAAGTGCAAATTCTGAAGTTCTATGGTGGAGAAAGGGAGAAAGGGAAATGAATGTCTGCTGAGTTTTAAGTAAATGATTACAAATGGTTATTTTTCAAATAATAACATCCCGTTTCTCACAAAATCACTGAGTAAAACTACCTAGTCTTATACATATTCACAGATGATAGAAGCTGCACATTATAGCCTAATGTGTTTTTTATCTTAAGTGAGCTACTCATACTGGTAGGAATGTCTTATTAAATAAAAACATAATTGTCATACAGAAAATACTTAAAGAAAAATTATTCCTGATAATTTCCTTTGGGTTTCTGATACCTTTTCTCTTCTTTTAAAAGATTTGACATGTAGAACATGACAATATGTAATATGTCTGATATGTAACACTTTGTTATTACTTTATTAAAATAAAATTCTTTCACTAAGAATTTGCAGTAAATTTTGTAATCCAGTCTATAACAATAGTATCTTATAGTTTATAAAGTGCTATTCTAGATAGCTTATCATTTAATCTTCAGAACACTGAGAAACAAGTATACTAATCTTATTTTAAATATGGTGACATTAAGATAGTAGTCCCAAATCATGTAATCTTTAACTCCAAAATTATTTTGTTTCAACTACCATAACTACCCTAGGACATGTCATATTATTAAGAGTAAACTGATAATAAAATTAATACTAATGAAAAACAAAGAACTGAGCTAAAAATTATTTCAAAATCTGGTTAGAGTTCATAGGCCTTTGGTATATGGGATATAGAACATGGATCAAATCATAGATTTGCCACTAGTAAAGCGGTGTGTATGTTGAGCACATTCCTGAGTCTGCTTTAGTCAACATTTCTTATCTTAGTAACAGATCAGAAATTATCTTCTAATTAGTTATCTTGAGGATAAAATGAGATGTGTGAAAATGCCTAAAACAAAATATGCTTGATATTTATTAAATCTCTTTGATATCTCTTTATTGCAAATAGTTGCAAAATTGCCCAGTAAAGAATTACCCATAGCAGACTTTACATATTATCAAAATTAGGCTAACCAGAGACAGGGTAATTAGCAGAATTCATCCTGCTGCTTGACAGTTTGCTTATATCTAAAACCATTTTCACCCTCTCTGGAATATGGACTAGCACTTTCAAGTTCAATGGATTCCAAATTATGGAAACCTCAGAAAGTGTTACCACCTAATCTGCAAGATATTTTCAAGTCTGTAGGACAGAAATTGGTCCCCAAAATGGATGAAGTAATAGCTACCACTGAAACTTCATGAAGGAAGAGTGTAAAGTGCTATTGTGATATTAATTACTCAGTACTAATAACTGCAGATGTTGATTTTATTACCAGGGACTAGTATCTGAGTCAATCATATTATATAATATATTGGGGAAAACAAAGGTTGGTGATTTTAAGTATCAAATAGCATTATACTGCATGCAATAAAATTGTAAGGAAGATAATTTGCTTTACCTTTTCTTTTGTATCTATTCATTATTTTTTTTTCCCAATGGTTGCATGGAGGTCAATTTTCACAGAGTTTATAATGTAATTAGGAGAATAATTAGCCATTAGTAGAATTAGTTTTGGTTGCAAGAAAAGAATAATAGAAGAGTAAAGAATGATCTGACTTATCATCAAACATCTATAATGCCTCTGAAATTCTTTAAAACATAAAACTCAAAATTTAAGTAAGAAATAATTAAAGCACATGTACATATATTTTATCCTTATAGAGCATCTTTTAAAATCTCCTTAATGTGTGTAGCATATGAGCATGGGTTACTGTTATCATTTCTTTCTTTCTTTTTATTATCTCTTTCTTTGGAAACAAAATATAGACAAGGTAACTTTGATTTTGACCTAACTGGGATGCACTGGCATTATTTACAAGTTAAAGAAAGTCTAGTTCTTTATATATGATTTAGTCTTATGTATTCTAAGTAAAACTTATTTTACTGGATGCCAATGAAGAATACTGCATTAGTCTATCCACTATCGAGGAAGCAAAAAAGAAAGAAGGAGAGAGAGAGGAAGAGAGGAAGGGAGGGAGAGAGAGAATAATACTCTAGGACTACAGATGGTCCTGTTAGGAAAAGAGCTTGTCTGTAAAATTGCAAATGAATAAAACTTCTTGGAGGAGGTGGAGTTTTGAGAGTCCAATAACAAAAATGCAAGAATGACCACATCTCAACTCACTTGGCTGAATTAGCAGGATTGTTAAAAGCATCCTATAAGGAGGCTGGTTCACAGTGTTGTTGGAAGGGGGGTACATAGGATCAGAGGAACACTAGAATGGTCAACGGAAAGGGAGGGGAGGGAGGGAGTAAGGGGGGGGTTGGAAAAAAAATTGGTGGTTGAATGAGATGGATATCATTATCCTAAATGCATGATTGAAGATCTGAATGGTACTTATATACTTTGTATACAAGCAGTTGTATGTAAAAAGATACTATACTTGTGCATGATGAATAAGTAAATAAATAATAAAAAAATTAAAAAAAAAAAAACAAAACTTTTCTTTCTTGGATCAAAAACTTTGTGGTAACCTGAATGCTAGAGAAATTTAAACTGCTGTTTTTCGTTTATTTGTTTTTGAAGAAAGAACATATTGTTTTATATTTCAGGGCTGGTATTATCAATATTTTTGTAATAGGTAAAAAATTACAAAGTGAAATTATGGGAAGTTTTTCATCACATAAATGAATTTTAAAATATTTTCTTCCTTCCTCTCAATCAAGATACACAGAAAAATCAATTTTCAATTTGTGAAGTTCAGAATGTTAAGTAACAGTTTTATGTAAATTAATGATCATATTTCTATGAACAGGCTTATGGCTAAAATGAACACTCCAGATATGTAATGTATTCTAGCTTAATCATTATCTGCAAAATTAAGAAGGCACCCTTTATAAAGATTAAATATCCAAGATTGAAAAGACTGCAGATGGCTCTGTCTGACCTTGGGCCATAACTTTACTTCCCTAAATTTAAGTTTTCTCACCTTTGAAATGGCAGGGTTCAAGAATATGATTATTAACATCTCCACCAGCCCTAAATAGATGATTTGAATTTCCAACAGCTTAATATAAAATTTTCTCTTGGTAGTGAAACTGTCCTGAAGTGATTACCAAAGAGAGATTTGAAATATGTCTAAGAATGTCATGACAGAGACTGAAACCATTGGACAACAGGGGAAGGCTTCTTTATCACCAAAATTAACACATCATCATTACATTTTAAACACCAAATTATTAATCTACTTGTTGAAACATAGATTCAAAAATTCACTTTCAGGTATTCTGAATGTAATTATCATGCGATGCAGGTGTATTTCCAACTTTTGGTTTTTAAGTCATAGTTAGATTCAAAACCTTAGGTTGTGTTCGCTCAGAAAGAGACCCTGAGTCATGGATTTGAGAAAGAAGTGATTTACTAAAGATATGCCACCAGGAGAAACCTCTGGAAGATGGGGAAGTGAGGAACTAGAGTAGGGAAGGGGAACTCTAATTAAGATATTAACCCAAGCAATGCTCTGGATTCAACTCTGTCCACAGGAGAGTTCTGGAGTATGCTTGAGATTTCCCAGCAAAGGTAGAACTGGAAAGGAACGGGTATACATTTCCAAGCATTTCCAGTTCTTCTAAGTGGCAAGGCAGTTAGTGCCCAGTGTGATTTCCACAAGACATTTTTAGATGAGAAATTTTAACAAGAAAACAAGCAGAAGCTGGGAAATGGGGCTTAAGCTCAGTAAAGGGAATGTGAAGCTTCTGTTGGAGTATCAAGAGTGTTAGTCACTGCTGCTCCCCTAACGTTTCATGGTCAAACTAACATGAGAAATCTTATGTGTTGTGCCTCTTTTAAAAAGTTATTGCACAATAGTGGTAGGTTGTAAGTAGTAATGTAGTAAAGAAACTATTGATTTTTTTTCTTTTCAGTCCAGATTTTCCCAAATGAATTTGACTGGTTTATCTAATAACTACCATCTGGAAGAAACCCACTGGAAATCTGCCATTTGACAAGACCTCAAGAAATTTGAATGAAAGAAAAAAAATTGCTAAAATAATGTCTTTTTGTTTCAAAATAGTCTGGTTGCAGTCCAGAAGTAAAAGAGCTACCAGTTGAAAGACTTAATAAAACATGTATACACACATACAAACACATTCACAACAAGAGAAATCTTATATGCTATCAATGTATTGTGATCAACTGAGGAGTATTCTCTAAAGAGCCTGAAGGAAAGGGATTGGAAAATTAAACTTATGGTTTATATAGCCTATATCTGCAATTAGTTACAAGACATATTCTGCCTTCTGATTCCTAAATTCAGGATTTGTATTAATAGAGAAAGCAATCATCTCTTTCCCAGGAGTATTCCACTTACTGAAGCATTAAGTATTAGTAATGCTTATATTTAGCCCCTCCCCATTCCATGCTTCAGTCTAAATTTTCTTTTTTGTATTTAGCTCAAAAAAGAGGAAAATCTATGTAGAAGAAGAAAATAATTAATGGCAATTAATTATGTTCTAGATGTGTACCAAGAGCTAAACTTAGCACTTACTTTACATATGTGATACACCTTGTGTTAGAACTTTACAGGTTCCTTTTCCACAATCCTTCTGGGAAGAGGTGATTATAAAACTCATTCAATGAAGTTAGGATATGTGTTAAAAGCTACAAAGCTAGAGATATGGAATGCAAAATCTAGGTCTTTCTAAACTCTTATTAGATGATGTTAATTCTGACAAAAGCATTTAGGATTAACTTTGATATCAATGCATACTAAAAAATGTTGGTGTGCAAGTATCCTACCTAATCAGAGAAACAAAGCTAGAGGTAGGAGAAGAAAACTTATAATCTTGAAAGATATGCCTTATCTAAACATACTTTTAATAAAACAAATATATTTTAAAATCTAGACCTTCAATGTATTTTTTCAAAATACTAGCATTGGAATAAACAGATAATAAGATGAAGGATATTCATATGCATTGTGTGTTGGTAAATACAGAATCTGCATATGACTCTTATCTTGCTAGGAGAGTCACACAAGTGAATGTGGGATAATGAATTAATGTTGTAGAAAAAATAGTAAGAGAACATCTTCTCAGTGATTCAGATATCCCTGCAAGTGTCTTCCTGTGTGAACTAGGAGAAATTGCAAAACCCTCTTTGACATCTTTGGCAGGAAAGAAGAACAACTTCTATAAAACGGAAACAAAAATGATGTAGAAAGAACAGGTAAGTATACAAAACCCACAGAATTGTGTAAAAGGAGAGAGAGTAACAGAAATTTTTGCAGGGAAACTAAAAATATAATAGTAGAATTGACACTAACAAATTGCATGAACACTGTAGAGGTAAACACCAGAGTCACACTTCCCTGGTCATTCTCCAGAATGTATGAGGAAAACAATAAAGATTAAAATGATGACAGATAATTTGACACTAATGTCAGAAAGCAAAGATTGAATCTATGAGCTGTCAATGTCCCTGAGACAATACAAAAAAAAAAAAAAAATCACAGAAGCAGTAATATAAAACTGATTTATTTGTGATCCATTATAGAACTCAAGATACAGATAAAAATTACATTGTTGTAAGAAAAAAATGGAATGTGACTTACATCTAGAAAATACTTGAAACAGTTTCAATTTTAATAATAAAAAACTGCAATGCTTATATGCATTCAGATAGAAAATTCTGCTTATCTTCAGAGGAACACAAACCATGCTGAATTTTGTCTTCTTTTTTTTTTTTTTGTAACAAATACAAAATTGGATTGAAAAAGATTTATAATTTTTACAGAGAAAGTTTGTGATCAGTAAGTTTTATATCCAGCTAAAATGTATTTTAAATATGAAAGCTGTAATAAAGCATTTCCACTTATACTAAAGTTCACATAAATTACCTTTGCAAATTTCTTCAAAAAGTTCTTTGGAATAATAATCCAGTTGTCTGTGAAAACTTCAAATAACAATTTTGAGCTTTGGAAGTTTGAAATTTAAAGAACTGAATTGATTTTTCATGCATAAACACATCATAACTCACCTTATGAGGTTGAAGAAAATACCATATTACTAAATTTCATCAATTTGAATTGTCCCTTTTATTAAATTTGTAAGAAGACCTAATTGTTGCCTCCTCAGTTCATGGATGCAAATTTGAACAAGAAGTTCAATGAATTATTAGCACTATTGTGGAAAAAAATTCCATTTCTAACACCCCCAGAAATTTTTTGGTAAAAATGAAACTCTCCCACATATAAACTTTTGCCATTCTGAAATCCACATAAATGAGATTATAATTATATTTAAGCATATGAAGTTATTAATCACTCATATACAACTCTAAGGCATGTGAAAAGCAGCATATTAATTTGTAATGTTGTTTTTGAATGTTGGGACCAGGGGTAACATATTCACATTTTCTTTCTAATTTATTTTTAGACTTTTTTTGTAACAAAAATGTTTAAATTACAAAGTATATCTCATAAATCTCAAATTCCTCCCCCCACCAAAATAATAAAAAGTAGTTTTAGATTTTTGGCTGTTATCATAAATAATTCTGGTAAGGCCAGTTTTACCTTGCCCAGTACAGTAGATGTGCCTCCAGTAGCAGGCAAGAATCTAAATAAGATCTCCCAAGATTCCTGCTTCTTGGTTGAGTAACACTCCATTGTGTACATGTACCACATTTTCTTTGTACATTCATCTTTTAAAGGTACCTAAACTGATTCCATTTCTTAGCCATTGTGAATAGTGCTACAATAAGTATGTGTATGAAGTATTTCTTTTGTATGCTGACCTCATTTCCTTCGGATATATACCTAGTGGGATAGCTGGTTCAAACAGTAGTTCTATCTTTTTGGCAGGTGCGGGGGATACCAGGGATTGAACTCAGAGGCACTCAACCACTGAGTCACATCCCCAGTCCTATTTTTTTGTATTTTATTTAGAGATAGGATCTCAATGAGTTGTTTAGTGCCTCGCTTTTTGCTGAGGCTGGCTTTGAACTTGTGATCCTTCTGTCTCAGCCTCCCAAGCTGCTGGGATTACAGGCCACTATGACCTGCTCAAACAGTAGTTGTATTTTTAAAGAGAGAGATTTTAATGGATTATATGGCTGAGCCCAATGCAATCTCATGAGGAGAAGAGGATGACAGAAGAACATGACAAAGAGATTGATTCAAAGCAAGGAAAAGCAAACTAGGATTTTAATCTTAGACATCTGTGTGGTTTTTAAGATAGAGGCCCCCAAGGACTGTGAGTAGACTCCAACATGAAAATAAACCCTAGCCCACATCGAGACAAAAAATAGAGATCCTAGTCTTTCACCTGAACAAAATTGGTTTCGCAAAGCAACCTATTTGAGCAAGGAAGCACATTGTTCCCCAGAGTATCCAGATAAAAGTCAGATTGCTGGATAGCTTGACTTTGGCATCATGAGACCTCCTGCACTGAGCCTAGTCAGGTTGTACTTAGAATTCTGGCTTTGGAGCTGTGAGATAACAAATGTCTTTTTATATAAGCTGTTAAATTTGTGCTGATTTTTTTGTCTTTTAAAAAATAAATAGAGGTTCCCATTCCTACCTGAAGTTTCTGTGATCTTATAGTCCTAACTTGTGCTACCTGTCACGGCCAGCCACGGCGCCGCCACGGGAGGAAAATTCTCGGAGGCAGAGTATAGTACAACTTTCTTAGAGCTTAGAGAGGGAAAAAAATTTTTCTTAGAGAGGGAAAGAAAGATTTTTCTTAGAGAAAGACTAGAGCTTCTTTCTTCTCATTTCTTTCTTCCTTCTTCTGTCTTCTGTCTTCTGTCTTCCTCGGGAGCCTCGGCCTTACTCTGACCAGTCCTCTGGAGCCTTGGCCTAACTCTGGCCATCATTACTTCTTCTATCTGGTTTCTCTTCTGTAACCGCTCTGCCTACGTTCTGGCCGCTCTGATTCTTCTGACCGACCGAGTGACTCTTGAATTCTCCGTTCTCTAACTCGGACCGCTTTCACCCGGTTATATACCTTCAGGTTTGCGGGTGCCTACAGGTGCGTCACATACATATCAGGTGGAACTTATGGCTTCCAGCTAGCTACAACAGCCCTTCCTAATTAGGGCTCCTTCATATTCCTTCCCTTTAGTTTAAAAAGGTGCTTTACTAACTCTGCTCTTGAATCTTATAACTATAGATACATTTTATGGGCCTAGATAAAAATGTTAAGGATAATCTCATATGTTACACCAAGATGAAAGACACATTTAATGAAGGGTGTTTGTGAGCTGGTATAGAATTTTGATTTTTACTGGCTGAGTTTATTGATTGGTTGTAATGTGTGCATTGCATCTGCAAGGCCCTGGGTTCAATCCCAGCACTATGAAACAAGTTAAATGAAATAAAATGGTGATTTTACTGGAAAATGAGGTTTTATAGGCTTAGAAACATTTTGAACAAGAAAATTTCCTATCATCATTATGCATAATAACATATTTATCATGCCTTTTTGCATGACCTTAAATTAGCCCAGTAATGGATAATATAGTTGCTCTACTTAGAACTGGAAGTCTGAACTACATGGCATTTTATGTCTGATATTCTCTAATTCCCTGGAAAGTGAAATTTTAATTGTTGTGAGATGATCAATACTTTGTATAGATGTACAAGCTTATTGCAAAGCAAAAACTATTAATATATTATGCCATTCTTACTGACAATGTGTTCATTTTCTGAAACTCACATCTATGTTGCTAAAATAAATCATGCCACCCATATATTTAGAATGTTGGTTTTTGTAAACAGAAATTTGTGTATTGTACAGATAGGTGAATGGCTAGAAAAATTTAAAGATGAAATAAACAGGTCTCATGGGAATATGTGCTTATTTTCTTGGATTTATGAACACAATCTTTTCCAGTCTTTCAAACTAATCCACGGACTAATTATGCCACTTGAATTCCTTTAAACTGTTAAAATGCAGTTGCCCATAAAGAGAGTGACTAGATTCAGGCTAAAACAATAGTTTAATCCATTTTGGCATCTGTTGAAAAGTTTAGCTTGATTAAAGTTACATAAAATTGTCACTTGTTTCACAAGATTTTCACAAGTTCACAAGTTCTTATTTGTGGATGTACACTGCCAGTGTGTGATTCACTAAACCAAGCCTATTCTGAGCATATAGTTTAAATTCCTTTTTTTAGCTAATAATTTGATTCTGAATGCAAATATTATCAAAAGCACAAGAACTCAGACAAGCTTTTAATTAAGTCTCCAGTTTACTTAAAAATTTTAAGTGAGTTGAATGTTTGGGAGCTTCCTCAGTTGTCATCTTCACCTTGTATAATGTCAAAACTTGGCAGAAGACAAAGTCTCCATAGAGAACCCTGATGCCAGGAGCCATGCTCAAGTTGAGAAAGTCGCTGTTCTTCCTTTTGCCAACCTTAAATTTCTCCCTGTCCTTCAATAGGGTTTTAGCCCTCTTCCTGACTCAGTTTTGAAGATCTGAGCTACAGAAGCAAATTGTAAAGATTGACATTACTACATGATAAAAACAGGAAATGCCTGATGCTGTCTAAAGTCAAGCAGTTACAAGGGTGAGGTATAATTAACCCCAATTTTAACTAGATTTGAAGAGGCAAGAGGAGCAATGCAGCTTCTTGGCTGTGGAAGTAAGAACTGGGAACATTATCAAGTTCCATGCAGGGACAGTAAGCAGATTGGTAATTACAAAATGTGGTCCTGGGTGGACGAGAATTTAAATCTTGAGATCTGTATTTATCAACTCTTATTGCTCCGGCCTCATTTCCTGCATAACTATAAATGAATAAGGACCAGAATAACCCCACCAAACTGTACAGTGGTTATCAAGATACACCCACTGAAAACATGCACAAGGGCCTTTTTAAAAGGACTTTTTTTTTTTCCTAATGGTACAATATAAGGGAAAATCCTGTATTGAGGATGAAACACCCTCAAGTGCTAAAAATTACATGGATCCTGCATGTGGTAATATTTAGTGAAAACAAAAACACATAAAGAATGAAGATGAAGAAAATATGAAGTTAGGCATATTTTTTTTCCTAGGTACTCAGACAATGGTGCTGTTAATGAAAATTTTCAGGCTTTTGGTTTACCTTCTTTATAAGAAACTCTAAGCTTGGGAAGCTGTCTATTGCAATAGATAAAAATAATTCTGAAGTTTTGTCATAATTTCCTGGATCTGTTTTGTAAATCTCATGGCAGCTATATTTTTTCCTCTTTCTTGTTTCCTGACAATAGTGCTATCAGAGCCTTGAGTACCTAACTTTAAAATAATGAAACTCAGTGATACATTGGGCTTCCTATTACTGTGTTAAGTAAACACTAAATGGATACCTAATGTAGACATTTGCTGCACTGCACTTGTCTGAGTCACCAGATACAATTAGAGGATGTTTTCATTGTTAATGATGTTATGTTCATAGATCAACAATTTTTTTCCTAAGGTGTGTATAATAAAGATGATCTTAATTTTTTATTTTTATATTTTGTTGGTGCTGGGGATTGAGCTTAGGGCCTCATGCATGCTAGGCAAGGGCTCTACCACTAAGCTAGTCCAAATATTAATATTTTTGTACACAATTTTGTAATGTGCCCAATTATACTCTTCTCTTTATTATTATGTATCTATAATTGACATTATGTTTCATTGTGTACATCATGCTCATTGCCACATCTCTATAGTCATATGTAAATTAACAGTAGAAAGGAATAGATAAAAGCCTCTCTCTCCCAGACTAACATCTCTAAAATATATGAAATATCACTGAAGCTATCTCCGTGTAATAGAAGGAAAAAATGAATTAATTGATTTCATGAAATATTTTCTGCTTTTTTATCTAATGGTTCTATAATCTATTTTTAACATTTAAACTCATATGTGCAGAGACCTATAATTACAGTTTAAGTTTCTATTTTTTTTTTAGATCATTGTAGATTCACATGCAATTGTATGAAATAATATGAGGAAATTTGTGTATTCTTTACCCAGTCCCCTATAGCCTGTCCCCTCATAGTTGGGTCTTGCAGAATTACTGTATAACACCACAGTTCATGATATGGGCAGGATGAGGAACATTTCCATCACCACAAGGATCTCTTACATTGCCCTTTTATACTTCTATCCTCAGCCCTCCTTTCTCCCTCTGCTTAACCTCTAGAGACATTGATCTGATTTTCATTTTTTATAATATTTTTCCATTACAAGAATGTTATATGAATGGAATCAGATAAAAATTTAACCTTTTGGGATTGACATTCTTCATTCAGTATAACTTCCTGTGATTTCAGCCACGCTGCTATGTGTATTAATATTGCTATGCTTTTTATTGCTAAGTAGTATCTCATGGTATGGGTACATCACAGTTTGTTTAGTCACTCACCTATCAAAGGTCATCATGGATATTTCTAGTTTGGATTATTAAAAAAAAATGTTTTAAAGATTCATGCACAGGTTTTTGTGTGAACATGTCTTCAGTTTTCTGGAATAAATGTCTAGAAGTGCAATCAATGAGTTTTACATAAGTTGTATTTGCTATTATCACTATTTAAAAAAATTTAACAACTCTGATAAGATGTTAATTATTCTGATTGAATTAAATCATCAGACCACTTTAGGGAAATTCCCAGGTTTAAGACGTTGAGTTGTCAAGCAAGTAATATGATTATATATTGATAGATAGATGGTGTTCTCAAAGATATTTTGTATTTTTTCAGTATAGAAAATTTATACAGTTTTCATTATATTTGTTCCTAGATACCTGATGGGTTTTAGTGCTTCCAAAAATAGTTTATTTTTGAAATTTTATTTTCTACATGCTGAGGAAAATATTGTAGAAATAAAATTTCATGTTGTTTTTGTACACAGCAACTTTGTCATTTCTTAATTATTATTTGAAATAGATTTATTTCAACTTTCTATTTATACATCATAACTTTTGTGTATAATAATAAGTTAATTATTTTTTTCTGATCCTTTTGACTTTTGTTGACAGAATGTGACCATGAATAAAATGTTAAAATAAAAGAGATATAGGGAAAAATTGTCTAATTCCCAGTTTGGGGAAAATGTTCATATTTCACAATCAAATCAAACATTTTCTGGTGTTTTGTGGGTATGATGCTGCTAGATACCCTTGTTCAGGTTAAAGTAACTTTCTTTTGTTTTTAGATTGCTGAAAGTTTGTAATGAAAAATGGTCTTAGACTTTTATCAAGTGTTTTTTCTACATCTGTTGCAATGGTCAACAGATTTTTCTCCCCTTGCAGTCAATGGTACACAGTATACACATTGCTTTTTCTAATGTTAAACCACCTTGAGTTTTCATAATCAACATGGCTTTGATGTATGAAAATTTGTATATATCACATGAGCTAACTTGATAATATTTTTATTATAGTTTACTATTATCCCTGGAGAAATTGGATGATAGTTTTCCCTACTTACAATATTTTCATCAGATTTGGGTGTCATCATTACACTGGTCTCATGAGGTAGTTTGTGAACCATCTATTTTTTTTTTTTCTGTTTCTCTAAAGATTTTGTGTAAGGATTAGGAGGTATTATTATTATTATTGCTTAATTGTTTGTGAGGAAGATTTTTATTTTTTGAGAAAAATTTTAATAATCATTCAATTTATTACAATTATAGGAGTATACCAATTTTTGGCATCAGTTTTTGATACACTGTGTTTCTAAAGAATTTGTTCATTTCACCTATATTGCTGAATTAATGTTTTTGATATCTGTAGAGTTACTACCCCTTTCAAGCCTGATATCAGGAGTATTTTTCTCTCTCTTCCTTTCTTTATTATTCAGATTTGAGCCTTTAAATTTTCTTTATTTCACATTTTTTTCTAATTCATGTTATTCTGACACTCTGTTTTTCAGTGTACCTACTTTCTTTTGGTCAGATTTGAGGAGTTTCTTGAGAAACAAGTCTAGATATTGATTCTAAACTTTTTTGACTAAATGTATCTTTAAAGCCATTCATTTTTAAGTCCTGTTTTAAATATATACCACAGATTTATTTTTCTTTTTATCGGTGCGTTATAATTATACATAGTAGTTGCATTCATTATGGGCATAATATAATTTGATCAATCTCATTTTTTAGCACCCTCCTTTTCTCTCCCCTCTTTCATTCCCAGATTCTGCTTGTTCTACTCTACTGATCTCCCATCTATTATTATCATTATTTTAATTAGTTCATTATAAATATATAAAATTGGGACTCAGTGTGGTATATTTGTATATAGACATAGCGTAATTTGGTAGATTTCATTCCCCAATACTTCCTCATTAATCCACACATTTTGATATACTGCTATGTTATCATTGGGTTAAAAATACTTTAAAATTCCTATTTTGAATTTTTCATTTTTAATACATTTTCTAAAATAATATTACTAAATCTTCAAGCAGTTTTGATTTTTTAATAAATTTTTAATTGATGTTCAGATCAATTCCATTGTAGTCACAGACTATATTTGAAATATCTTAATATTTGAAATTTTGTTAAATTTGTGTCCTGGTTCAGTATATCATCAATTTTGTCAAGGTTTTATAAATCTGTGAAAATAATATGAATATTTTCATTGTTGGGTGTACAGTTTTAATTATGTTTTTTATAGATTGATTTAAAGATAATGATATGTTTATTTTCCAACAAAATCTCAAAGGAAATTTTTTCATGGAAAAACTCTCCTTGTTCCAGTATATGAAGTTGAATGATAAAAGGATAGGAAACTTTTATATTTATTCATTTATTTTATATCAAGTTTCGTTTTTTTTTTTTTTTTTTTTTTTGCACACTACTTGTAATAGAAAAAGAAAATAAGTGAAGATAGTTCTTCCTCAGTAAGGGAAAGGAAATAGAAAGAGAGGTAACAAATACTTATCTGTCAAAACCCAGCCCTAATGCAAATTAATATTTTGCCAGTTTCACTTTTTTAAAAATATTTTTTAGTTGTTGATGGACTTTTATTTCATTTATTTACTTAAATGTCATGCTGAGGATTGAACCCAGTGCCTCATACATGCTAGGCAAGTGCTCTACCACTGAGTCACAACCCCAGCCCAGTTTCAGGTTTTTAATAAAGAGAACTTACTTAGTCATTTTTCACCCTTCTTCAACCCCCATTTGATGCCCTCTTTCCCAGCTGTTGCTCTGAACTGATGAGTGCACACTCTGACATTCATTTGTCTAAGCATTCTGTCTCTTCATCAGTTAAATTGCTTTATTAGTGTGTGTATATCTCCATATGTGCATGTGGTATGCACTGATCAACTCTTATATTCCTTTGCCCACCTTTCCTCTCCACATCCCTCTCAATCCTTAGTAATCATTATGCTATTTCCCAGTTGACTCAAAAAGTGCCTTTTTGACTATGAGGTTAAATTATGAGGTCTCCATTTCTTAGTATAAATCCCTACTTCTATCTCCTAAAGTCTTCTTCCCTGCAATTTAAGGCAAATCTTGACATTATTTTTCAAGCCAGAGTTAAATCTGAGAAAATGGGGTTATAGGTCAGACTACTTTAAGGAAATGTTATTTTGAGAATAAATTCAAAAGTGTCATTCTTACAGAAAGAAAGAAACTTAAAAAATTCTAAAAATAGATCGACCTTCCAATTCTATGTCAGTACACAAATTCAGATGACAGAGTGCTGAGTTGAAAAAGAAATGGTCCACATTTACTTTTTGTTTATCAATTGCACAGAAAATTGGAGAAAAACATGTCACTCCCTTTGCAGGAATACAACCTTGCTTAATACAACCTCTATTTAATTGCTGGCTAATTTCTCGAGGCACATTTGTAGTGATGTAGGAGTTTACCATCATCTTCTGTTAAGTGTTCTGCATGGCACAAGCCTCAGGAAGGACTTTGTCACCACTCTCGCTTGACAATTCTGAATGTGACAGGACTGCTCATGCTGTCCTTTTCAGGCCATTCTTTTTCCTCCTTATTTTCCTTTCTGCCACACGATCCCTTCACATATTTACTCCTTTTCCCTTTGTTACTCAATGAAATGGAGCATGCCTATGTTTCCCTGTGGAAGCTTCTTTCCCAGCCCACAGTGGACTATTATCTATTGGTACATTATATGAATTCCATTATTTTTCCACTATGTTAACTTTAAGTGCCTTAAGCTGAGTTTTTGTACCATGGGACCAAAAGAGCTAGAGTTTGTGAAAGTGAACTTATCATCAAAGCTGTATATCTATAATTTAATAGATTGCTTATTCATTCAGGTGTCTATAAGATTTCCCAAGGAGTTTCACAAGTTATGCCATTTTAATGAAACCCATCACATCTAATGTTCAGTGGAGAATAAACTAGATTCTATTCAGAACAACCAGTGCTGACAAACACTGAAAAGAGGAAATGCATGAGAATTTAGTGAAGTTTTTGAAGATATCACTTTCCAATTCCTTAATTCTGATCTTTTTCTACTCTTTTTCTTTGTTGTATTTCTTTGTTTTTATAGGTACCTAGAAAATTGCACATAATAGTGGGATTCAATATGCCATATTTGTATGTGCACAAAACAATTTGATCAATCTCATTCCCCAGTACCTTCTCTTCCCCTCCCCTCCTCCCTCCTACTTACCCTCTTGCTCTCTACTCTGTTGTGTCCCATTGTTATTATTAGTAGTAGTATTGAATTACAATTCACTGATGTATACTTGAACATAGCATAATTTGGTGGATTTTTCTCCGCTACTTCCCCATTCTCTCCCATATTCCCTCCCTCTTGATCTACTTCCTCTACTGTATTGGTGTCCCTTCTATTTTTGTGAGATCCCTTTTTTATTATCTATCTATCTACCTACCTACTTATCCATCTATCTACCTATCTCTCTATTTCTCTCTATATATCTCTCTTTCTCCATCTCTCTCTCCCCTACCTTTTCTCCCTCCCTCTCTAGCTTCCACATATGAGAGTGTTTGACTTTCTGAGTAGAGCTTACTTCAATTAGCATGATGTTCTCCAGCTTTTATCTCTTGTTTTCCACTAGATGCCATAATTTCACTCTTCCTAGTAGCTGAGTAAAACTCCATTGTGTATATATACCACATTTTATTTATCCACTCATCTGTTGATGGGCACCTTTGCTAGAATTTTAACAATGCTTCACATTTAAGTAATTGATGATATTTTACATGTGTTTTTATGTAGAATCCATAAGTGTGACTTGGAATTGATCTTAAGATGAGACAAATAATAGTTAACTAAAACTCTAAGTCATAAACCAAGCTCTAAAACTGTATTTTTTTTCAAAAATATTATGAGAAGATTATAGTAATGCACAGAATATTGTAAAACATGCTAATGATTTTCTTCTTGGTGACATGTCCTTTCCAGGCTTGTAATGATGTACCCCCATACTATGAATTGGAGAGCTCTGTAGATCATCACAACTCACAACCTAATGGTGCATTCTTTGGGATATTCCCCATAAGCACATGAAATTTTTAAAATTTCAGCAATTAAATCAGGGCTCAGCCATGACTGCTCTTAAATTGTTGTTGTTCAGGGTTGAAGAATAAATGCTCCTTTTTAAAGAGCAGATATTTAATTTTACCCTTTTAAAATGAATGTATATTAACAAAAAATGTAGAAAATTCAAATGATGGTCACTCTGGAATATGGAAAGTTTGGTTCCATTTGTGCAATAGTGCTTAACTCCAGGCCAATTGCTGCTTTTAAGAACAAACAACTCATCACTGCTTTCCTGCCTATTATCAATATTATAACCAAAGCATTTACAATCCTTTAGAAAGAAGGTTTCTATTTCTTTCACCTTCTCTTTCCTTGTCTCTTTTATTGTTCTACTTTTTCTTCTCTTTTTCACTTCTCCCACATGCTCAATAGATTAAATTATTTATCAGAGATGGCATTAAGTAATTTCTTGTGATTATATGACAAAGATAAAAATTCTGGGCCTTTTAAACCACTTCCCTCATGGATGACTTTTTGCAGGCAATCTGTGCATGGAGTCAGGAAAGAATGTGGAGGAGCACAAGACAGAATGAACTGGCTTTGATCCTGCTGTTATAATATTTAACTCAGTAAAAAATATATGTCTCAAAAAATTCTTTCCTTATCTTTCAAAGCAGAAATTATCTCTGCTTTGTTGGGTTGGGGCAAATATTAAAGACTATACTACATACAAGTTTTTAAAATGTTGCTATTATTATTATCTTAGTTGATGTGCTACTACTATAACATAATACTTGAGACCGGATAATTTATGAAACAGAAATTTATTTTCTCACAGTTCTGGAGCCTGGGAAGTTCAAGAGCAAGGGAAAGAGAGTTTCAATTGTCTTGTGAGGGCTGTACAGCCAGGTGAGGAGGAATGCTGTTTCCTCACAGAGAAAGAATAGAAGAGCCAGCGAGCTGGCTGAATGTTTCTTGAAGCTTCTTCCCTAAGGTGCTTAATGCTAGAAAAAAGGGAGGAACTCTCATGACCTAATTATCTCTTAATTAGCACCCCTTAACACTATCATATTAGCAATATGTGAATTTTGGTGGGGATGCATTCAAACCATAGTAATTATTATCACCTGTATGTAGTTAAAACCAAAGTTAGAACATCAATGGAGAGAAATGGAATGAGGTGAATGTTTATTTACTACTTTGCACATTCAAATAATGTAATAAGAAATTTGCAGATTAGTGATTATAAATTATATGCTTCTGACAAATTGGTTACATATGTGTATGTGTATATTCATGTATGAATGTACATACATCTACATAATCATATTTAAATGACAGTTTTGGACAGAAAACAGGTACTTGGTGCTTACAAAATAAAAATTTCTGTAATGTAGCATTCTGCCTTGAGTGAATTTAGGCCACACTCTTACAAGATACATTTCTGAACATCACAATCTTTAATGTAGAAATCCTGAAAGATCAAATTCCCAAATCTAAAATCCTGAAATATCAAGATAATTCTGGAAAAATAATTTAAAATATAAAAGACATTTATTGACAGTTGAAAAGGAAATTCACTTGGGAAAAATACAATAACTTTACACAATAAAATAGTATACATGTTTAATAACATCATTGTTTTTTCAATAACAGCATACATGTTTGTGCAAGTATAAGCACTAAGATATACAAACAGCATATACACAGGTATGACAGCTATAAACAGGTAAACTGTCTCCATGAATAAATAATTTAAAAAGAAAAATGTATACATACATATTACTTTTGTTAGTAATCGTGCTCACTCTGTTTTACAACTATAAATGTTGTGATGGACACACCTAAGTCTTCCAATACAAATGATTAAAAATAAACAAAACGAACAAACACAAAACCCCAATACAGGTCACTATGCAGTCACCCAGACTATATCTGAAGAAATTTTATCATTCACAAATGCATATAGTGATCTCTTCATTTTTATGTACATGCACAATACTCAGGATTTGTGATAAGGTCTTTTGTAGAGTCAAATTTGCAAAAACTGCATAAAAGAAATTAGAACTCTCTGAAAGTCTTTAACCAATGTGTGCCTCTAATAATGAGAATTATGAGAAGATGAGAAATATAGGTTAGAAAATAAAAAAAAAATAATGTTGACAGTTTAAAATATTGGGAAAAAACAAAAGTAAAAAGGGGGAAAAAGGTGTGTTGCAGGGATAGACAATGGGTAATTTTGTACAGATAATCAGTAAGAGCTGGCTGATTTTCAAAATTTTTAACTACATTTATCTTCTGCTATATATAATCCGTATTTTTTAAAATTTTCTACCACATCACTGAATATATTAAATAAGATTTTTTGATTAGGGTGGGCCAGTAAAATATCATCCATGTAATGGAGACACATGAGGTTTGGATATTTATTTTTAATGGGTTGGATAGCCTTGTCCACATATATTTGGCATATGGTGGGGCTATTAGCCATTCCCTGCGGCAAAACCTTCCATTGATATCTCTGATCAGGGCCATTATTGTTAATAGAAGGAACTGAAAAAGCAAACCTGGGGGCATCCAGAGGATGTAGGGGAATAGAAAAGAAGCAATCCTTTATATCAAGACTAATAACATGGAAATTTTTTGGAATAGCTATAGGATTCGGAAGTCCAGGTTGAGTAGGGCCCATGACTTGCATGGTTTTATTAATTTGTCTAAGATCATGTAATAATCGCCATTTTCCTGATTTTTTCTTGATCACAAATATGGGGGAATTCCAGGGAGAGGTGGAATGTTCTATATGTCCTGCTTTTAATTGTTCCTTAACTAGTAGGTGGGCCGCTTGTAATTTCTCTTTAGATAGGGGCCACTGAGGGACCCACACTGGCTTATCAGAAAGCCATGGTATTTTCAAAATTATTTTCTCAGTGGCCCCAAAGAAAAATGTCTTTTTCCTATATGATAATGATTTCTTTTAGGGTTAAGCTTACCCTGTACTTTTTGATGATTTCTTTTAGGGTTAAGATTACCCTGTATGTTTTTACATTTAACACCTGCAGGTTTGGTTGCAAGGTGTACTCCCATTTGTTGTAAAATATCTCTTCCCCATAAAGTAACCGGTAGATTAGGTAAAACATAAGGCTGAAATGTGCCTTTATGTCCTTCATCATCCTCCCATTTTAAAATTACCGCACTTTTTTCTGGGAGGTTATTATATCCCAAGCCTCTTAAACTGGTTGAAGCTTTTTGTAGAGGCCAGTGTTTGGGCCATTGACGTAAATTAATGATGGAAGAATCAGCTCCAGTATCTATAAGACCCTCCATTTCTATTCCTTGGATTCTTATTTTACACATAGGCCTCCTTGTACAGTCCCGAACCCAGCAAACCATGGGTTTCGAATCAGTGGAACAAAATCCTCTATTGTTCCTATTTAGAGGCATATTCAGTTTAAATGAATTATGTAAATTTGGAAGGAGGAGCAGCTGAGCAATTCTATCTCCCTGATTAATAGAACTTATACTTTGGGGTGAGCTAAGCATTATTTTTATTTCCCCTTTATAGTCTGAGTTTATTACGCCTGGGGTCACTTGCAAACCTAATAAGTTTTCAGGACTTTGCCCGATAATAAGTCCTACAGTCCCTGAGGGAAGAGGTCCCCTGACTCCTGTGGGACTCAGTTGAACCCCCATTTCAGGTGTTAACACTATTCGGGCGGTGGAACAGAGGTATAATCCTGCATTTCCTCCTGTTCCTCTGGCGAGGGAGTGGATGGGTAATAGGGATTGTGTCAGGGAAGCATCTGAGTGGATGCTTGAGGATACTCCTCCTCCAATGCCTCGTACATTTGTGGGCCCCGGGGCATTGGGCCCCGTGCCCTGTTTTTTGAATTCCTGAACAAAGGATTTCCATGGATGTCAAATTTTGAATAGCATTTATTGGCCCAATGATTTCCTTTCTTACACCTGGGGCAGCAACCTGGAGTACGGTATGAATTTGGTCTTATTTCTCTTTGGGGATTTTGCCTAGAATAGCCTGATTGATTATGATAATTTTGCCTAGAATATCCTGATTGATTATAATGTCTATGTTGAGCCCTTGTAAAATTTTGAGGGGCAGCATCTCTCACAGCTGCTGCAATCACATTCCCTGTGACAAAGGCATCATTTACATCTTTACATAGTTGTATATATATGGAAAGATCCTTTTTATTTTTCCACGGCCTGATGACTTCCTGGCAATATTTATTAGCATTTTCGTACACTAATTGAATAACTAATGGCATAACTTGATCAATGTCTCCAAAAACTCTACCTGCAGTTCTCAAAAGTCTATCAGCAAATTCAGCATATGGTTCATTAGGTCCTTGAATTACTTTGGACAAGCTACCTTGTAGATCCCCAGGTCCTTGTACAGTTTTCCACGCCTTTAAGGCAGCTGCATTTATCTGAGCATATACTCCTGGGGTATAATGTTTTTGATCCTGTATGTCTGCGAATTGCCCTTCTCCTGTGAGCATTTCTATATTATGGTCTCCAAACCCCGCATCTGCATTTCTTTTAGCTGTTTCTATACAAAGTTCCTGAAATTGCGATCGCCAAACCAAGTATTGTCCCCCACTTAATGTTGCTTTACATAGACGTTTCCAGTCTGCGGGGGTTAAGCTAAAGGTGTTAAGGGACTCCAGTATACTCAACGTGAAAGGAGCTTGGGGTCCATAAGTCATTACTGCCTCTTTGAGATTTTTTATTGTTTTGAAATCTATTGGCTGGTGGCCCCTCTGTCCATTTTCATATTCAAATACTGGCAGTTCCCAATGTATCTGTGAGTTACCCTCGAGAGCGCATAAGCGCTCAGAAAGACTTTTTATTTCTATTTCTAGGGTATGCAAACGTCTAGTGATACCCTTCATATTTTCTGTAATCGATTTCACCCATGGGGGAGTAGAGGACACAAGTTCCTCCACTTGATGATCCCTTATCTTGGTCTTCCTTAATTTCCTTTTATTCATTTTCTCAAAATCACCTTTAGTTAATTCCTCCTCACTACTACTACTCTCATTGGTCCTAACTGACTCAGTAACATCCTGAGTCCCAGGTTCAATTGAGACCATGTATCCTTGAAATATCTCTAATAAATCTTGAATAGCTTTAGCAGCTTGGATCTTTGTAATTTTGGGGACACTTCTAATACTCTCCTTACTGGTCTTAGTTGACTCAGCGGAATCTACACTTTTATGATTGCCTTCACTGTTTTCTAAATCCTCCTCACTAACGACAGACTCATCCATATCAAAGAATTCATCAAGAGCCTCGTACACTTGGGTCTTAGTTATTTTCGAACCCATTTTAACCGCTCTGACTAGAGACTCCTGCGAGGTTTCTCAGTTCTTACCTGCCGTGCTGAATTCCCCGTACGGGCCACCAACTGTTAGCTGCCGGAAAGGGATTGCAGCGTGGAACGGCAGCGCCGCAGGAAGGAGTCCGGAGACAGGATGGAGACGAAAAAATTCTTTAATCTTTCTGTCTCTGTCTCTTGTAATTTCTAACACTACATACACACTCTCACAAGAAACCAAGCCACGTACTCTTACAAGAAACTACAATGTATCTATACAATAGCGATAACCCTGTCCTTTCTCTCTCTGGTCTCATCCCATGCGCCCGAGCAGGAATGGTGCTTGCTCGATCTGCTGAGTCACTCCTCAAATCTCTCGAGATCCTGGGCCAAGTCCTGTGAGACTACGGAAGGCGACAATGCCCAAAAATGTCAATCTGCTGAGTCATTGCTCAAATCTCTCGAGATCCTGGGCCAAGTCCTGTGAGACTACGGAAGGCGACAATGCCCAATAATGTCAATCTGCTGAGTCATTGCTCAAATCTCTCGAGATCCTGGGCCAAGTCCTGTGAGACTACGGAAGGCGACAATGCCCAAAAATGTCTATGGCCCATAGTCAACCGCAATCTTAGCTATCTCCCCAAACAGGGCTCCTGCACATTTAGAAGTCTCACATCAAGATGAGTAGCTATTTTTCTTTTCTTCTAGGACGTGGCTTTCACATGGTTGCCTGGTTTTTTATGTAGCAATGGTCTTCTTCAAATTCTTCAAAGACTTGATGTACACCCATTCATTGTTAAATTTTCTCATCTTTTTGCCATGCTTCTATAATGTTTTGGGTACATGGAAATCTGTTTCTTACGCACTGAGGTACAGACTACAAATTTGACAGAAATGAAATTGGTGATCAGTAGCAACACCATCATGTATGTGGTTTTTTTATCTTACTGTGCACAAAATTATTTTCACACTAGTCAGTAATTTTGCTGTCTTCTTCAGAAAAAAGCACATTTAATTTATTCAAAACTACTGTAATTGCATCTTCTGGAAGGAATGACAATGCAAAGCAATGACCTAGTTTTAACTGACATCATAACCATTGCTAATCCCTTCCCCAGAATTTATCTTTACAACCCCTCCTATATATAAAAGTTTGATTCATGAGAATTACAGTTTTCTGAATTTCAGCTTTCAGAGTTTCAACAACCAGAATTTGAATCTTTAGAGATTGTGATTTTGAGATTTAAATTTTAAGGTTTTTTGATTCTTTGAGATTCCATTCTCTGGCATTACGACATTTAGGATTGTATCTTCTGAGATTATAATTGGCAATGGCTTTGAGCCTTCTTTTCTCTGGTACTATACCCTAAATTTTGATGAGTGCATAAAGATGACAAAAGCTAATTTGCAAAAATCGTGTAAAAATAGAGCAGGCTACTCTCCACTGAAAGAGAAGGGCACTGCATTGCCTAGCAGTTGTGACTGTGTGTTGAGGTGTCAGATGCCACAGATGTGTGAACTTGACAAGTTAGTTAAGCTTTATGAGTCCTAGTTTCTGCATCTTTAAAAAGTTGATAAAATTAGCACTTATTTCTTAGAGTTGTTATATATATTAAAGGAATTAAAGTGTACATCACTTAAAACAATCCCTGTCAAGCAGAAAATGCACAGTACATGTTGATTATTAATTTTTGTGATTACAATCTAGGTCTTCAATTATGCTCAGAATATAAAACCTTTTCATTGTACTTTATTTTATTAATAGTTCAGGATTAATACCTCTAATAATTTCTGATTGCATAGAGGAAAGATTAAAGTTACTTGTATTTACAAGACAGTAACAGAATCGTGTCTGTGCTATTTAGTACAGTAGCTATTAACTATGTGTGGTAAAACCACAAGAATAGGATCATAATTAGAATAAGTTATACTCTGTGTATGTACAGTACATCAAAATACAGTCTACTGTCATGTTTATCTAAAAAGAACAAATAAAACAATTTTAATAAATTTTAAAAATGAATTAAGTTTGCCATCTAAA
The DNA here is from genome assembly GCA_025594165.1 of Tamias sibiricus. Lineage (NCBI taxonomy): Eukaryota > Metazoa > Chordata > Mammalia > Rodentia > Sciuridae > Tamias > Tamias sibiricus. Next base: position 100,426,093 of record CM046666.1, read on the forward strand.
GAAAAAGTAACTGTATCTTCTATCAGCCTGCTTCTTCCTTCTCCAAGCCTCTTATTTTCCCTCATCTTACTCTTTCAGTCCCTTCCACCAAAGAAAACAGACAATATCTTGATTATACTAATTGAAAAGCATGATTTCCTTACCTCACCAGGCCATCAATGTGAGCTGAACAGTTTAAACATTAATGATGAAATTAAGTGTATATGAGCTAAATTTGGGTTATCTCAAAATTAGCTGTGGTGTCAGATATATGTTTGTAGAGTTCATTTGAAATATTTTCTTAGTTTGAATTAAAGGTTATAGTTTCTGAACATTTTTCATATAGTGGTTGGCCATTTGTACTTCTTTTGAAAAGTTTTTATTAGCAGTCAGGAAAATGCAAATCAAAACAGTATTGAGATTCTATTTTACTCCAGTTAGAATGGCAATCAAGATTACAAATAATTAATGCTGGCAAGAATGTGGGGAAAGGGAACTTTCATATACTGTTAGTGGAAATGTAAATTGGCACAGCCACTGTGGAAATTAGTATTGAGGCTCCTGAAAAAGCTAAAAATACAACTACCATATGAGACAACTATACCACTTCATGGTGTTTATCTAAAAGAGTTAAAGTCAGCATATTTTAGAGATAACATGCATACCCATGTTTATCACACATTTCACAATAGCCCAGTTATGAAATCAGCCTGGGTATCCAATAACACCTGAAGAGATTTTTAAAAAATGTAGTATTCATACACCATGGAGTTTTATTCAACCATAAAAAATAATGAAATTATGTCATTTGCAGGAACAGTGATGGAGCTAGAGACCATAATCTTGAATACAACAAGTCAGACTCAGAAGAAAAAAAAGGTGTTATGTGTTTTCTTTCATATGTGATAACTAGAAAACTAGAGGGAAAAGACAGGAGGCAAAGGGAAGATGCCAAGAAGATAGAAGGGAGACAATTATTATAGAGGAAGAGGATCAGAAGGAGGGAGGAGGGAGGGGAAGGTATTGAGGAGCAAAACTTACCAAATTACATTTTATGTATATGTGAATACACCACAATGAAACCTAGCATTCTGTATAATTCATTGTCAACAATAATAATTTTAAAAAGCTATGGGCTAGTGGTATACCTCTGTGGTAGAGTGAGTGTTTGGAATGTACAAGGACATGGGTTCTATCCCCATCTTCCATAACAAATTAAAAAACCTTAAAAAATTCAAATATAAAAATACTGTAATAAATGAGAATTCATCAAATATATTTAAATCCATAACATTATAATGATATTAAAAACTATTTTGTCATATTTGGGGATGATAGAAAAATAGTTATTTTCAGCATTGTATGAAGAAAAATACCCCCCCCCCCCTAAATTTGCAGATCATGTTCATAGCCTTTTATTTCATAAAGAGTTGAGCAGGTAAAATAGGCATCTTAGAGATATTGAAAATTCTGCACACGCTTCTTCAAGTGCTATGTGACCAACTAGATGTTCAGGACAAGCATTGTTTAAGAGGCATACAGCAATCATTTCCGTAACAGCTCTTAACCCCATCTTGCAGACACTTCTAGTCACCCACTACTCTTTCATACTTTTATTTCTCAGAGCATGCATTATTTTTAAATTTATTATATATTTTGCTTATTGCTTTATTTTTTAAAATTTCAATCTCTTCCCACCAAAATATAGTCTTCTTTAAAACAATAAACTTTCACTCCTTCTTCTCTAATGTAGCATCATAAATTAGGAGAGAGTCCAGAATATAATAATGTATCTGATCAAAATGTCTTCAAGAAATTAATGACAAAACAATTTGCTTTACACAACAAATTTATACTTTCTTTGTCTCATGCCATATAGGTTCACTATCCATTCCTTAACCTATGTTGACTTGACATTTTCTGTTGGGTAGGTTATTGGTACCTCAAGATCAACATTCCCAAATGGAACTCTTAATCTTCCCTGAAATTTACTCCACTAATGACTTTCCAATCAGAGTTAACATCAAGCTAGTCTTTCCTATTGCTTAGGTCAACCATCCTTGATTCCTTTCTTCTCTCATGACCATATATCATATATATTTTCTGAAAGCAGATGCTACTGACTCAACTTTCTAATTATTTCCAGATTTTATACATGTGTAATCATTCTACTGCTATTATGCCAGTGGCTGGAATCTTCTTTTGTCTGGATTATTCCAAAACACCTCTAACTGGCCATGCTGCTTCCTTTTCCCTGAAGAGATTTCAGTGTGAGATTGATGCATTCTAATTATAACAAAATCCAAATCCTTAACTAGGATTTACAAGATTGGTAACCTCATCTCCTTCCAAAATCATCACTTGCCCCACTCCCAGCCACACTGGGTTCTACTATTTTCATATCTTATTGGATAATCCCATTACTGGTCTATTTATTTTTTTATATTTCTAATGGCATGGAAAATTCTTTCTGTAGGTTTCTGCACAGAATTTCATCTGATTTCATGAGTAGGTCTTTTTTATTAATACTTATTTATTTGCTTTAGTTGTACACAATGCGTTTTATTTTATTTTATTTTTTGTTTTGTTTTGTTTTATGTGGTGCTGAGGATTGAACCCAGGCCATGCACGTGCTAGGCGAGCGCTCTACTGCTGAGCCACAATCCCAGCCCTCATGAGTAGATCTTACATGCAATTTATCCTATGGTTTTTGGGCAATACATCTTTACTTGTAAAGTGTAAATGAAAATTCTTTCACTTATATTTTTATAGTTTTGTAGCAAAAATATGCTTGAATATTATTTAGGCAATATATTATTCAGGTCCTAAAACTCCACTGCATTGATTTGTAAATGATGATGTTGAAAATGGTTTAAACATATTATTTATAATATAAACCAAATGTGTGGAAGATCCATATTGACTTGGCAATATTCACTAGACCTATGTTTCTCACATTTGAAACAATATCTGACTTGCAGTTTTTAAAAGTACACAGCAATTATACTGGATTTGTTTCCTGTTTCTTTATAAATTATTGAGTAATCGTCTGCCAACATGTCAAAATTTGTATGCTGAACAACAATGAAGTCAAGGATCATCTGTATATACATGGTTAGTACACCCCCACACGCACCCTGCTAGATACTATATATGTGTGTGTGTGTGTGTTTTGTGTGTGTGTGTGTGTATATATATTTACCTGTTTATTTGACATTAATAATTTTTAAAGCTACAATATTATATATATATATATATACACATATTTCCTAGTTCTATTTACCAAGAAGCTCTAAAAAGCAGTGATATAGCAATGATATTTCAGTAACCACAAATACATTTAATATCTAAAATGTCCAAATGTCTAAATGTTAAATTAAAAAAAATCATTTTCTATTTAAAGAAGTGGGCTTCTTTAAGAAATGGTTGTTCCAGGGTTGCTACATGCAAATTCCTAGATAAATCTTGGACTTAATATAATATTAATTGTAATGAAGTTCTCAACAAACAAAACTATGGAAAAGTGCCAGAGAGATCAGAAAGATATAGGAGCATAGCTGAAAACTCATATTGGTCAAACCCAAAACACTTTAAATAATTAAAAACCCACTGTGTTGAATTATTACTCAGTTGAAATATATATCTATGAATATCATGAGGTAGATGAATATTTAGTAAAAATATGGATTGGGAAGAAAGTACAACTCCTTTTCTTAGTATAATTCTCCTTAATAAATACAGGGGAATAAAGAAAGTAGAAAATCACTATTAAAATATCATAGTAGTAATGAATGCAAACGAGGAGATTTATAGATGTCTGATAAAATTACTGGACAAAAATTTAAGAATAAACAGGATAATTTTGTAGTCTTAAAGTATCTCACACCAAGTATTTATTAAATACAAAGTAAAAATAATTTATGGTAAAGAAACCAGACAGATATCACCTTCGCCAAGCAACCAAAATTAACATCCCAGTATAAACACAAACATGAACATCATATACTCTTGCATGATGTCATCAGAAGGACATATAACTTCTGTGACATGCTGTAGGAGCCTTAATTAAGGAGATAGCTAAGATTGCGGTTAGCTGAGAGCCATAAAAGAAAGCCAAAAAGTTTCACCTGATATTCATACATTCATCTAAGAATCTTTTTATGCTCGTGAACACTGTGTGACGCACCTGTAAGCTCGCGCTGTAAGCACTTGTCCTTGTTAAAGCAAAATGTATTTAACTGGGTGAGGGTTAGTGGCTGGTGGGTTAGAGTTAGAGTTGTGTTAGTGGTTGAAGTTAGAGTGATTGGAGTTCGAGAGGTTGCTGGAGCCGGAGAGAGAAGTTAGAAGAATAAAAGAACTTTTTCATTTCCATCCTGCCTCCGAATTTTCTCCCGCAGCGTCGTAGCTGCAAGCAGCAGCAGCAGGCAGCTACAACATTCTTTCCCCAAATCCATAACTTCAACAGCATTATGAGAAAACCTGTACAAGCCTGAATTGAGTAACATTGTGCAAAATACAAAACCACTGTCCTTCAAAAGTAAAAATCACATGAAAGGTAAGTAAATACCTAGGAGTTGTCACAGACTGAAGGAAACTTGATAGCTTATTGGAGGAACACCCTGGTTTAGAGCCTAGAATAGAACACAGGCATTGATGGAAAACTCATAAAATCTGGACAAACTCTCACATCTAATAGGATTGTGCCATTATTACATTCTCAGTTTTGGTAATTGAATGATGCTTATTTAGATGTTAACATTGAGGGAGTTAGGTAAAGAATTCTTCATACCATCTTTGCAACTCTTCTTTAAGTTCAAAATTACTTAAAATAACGTGTTTTTAAAAATTTTCTTAGATTCTCTCACTTTTTATGTCTTTACATATGATGGCATGTTTAAAGAGTGGAACTTTACCAAAGTAACAAAAATCCTCACCTGTGGATGAGATAGTTATTCTCAAATTGGCTATTCTTCTCTTCTCCCTTTCCTTCTAGTATTTTCTTTTCTAATTAGTTTTATAATACCTAAGAAATTGGAATTGGAGGTAAACTAAATAGGCTGATGCTCATCATTGAATCATTTATTTATCCTATTTTTTAAAAAGTCCTATCTAATATATTTTTCCTAGTGCTATACTTGAATTTTGGGCACTTGATGGGTACATTTTACTAATCAAGGTTATATGTGTTTTAAAAAAGAGGAAAAGGACAGCTATATTTACTCAATATCCAGGTTGCAATATAATGAAGTGAATTAGATTGATAATACTGTGTGATGAATTTAGGTCATGCTCTGAATTAGTTAGTTCATTTGTTAAGGAGAAGTGGGATTGGCTAAACTATAATTCCTTCAGTCCTTACCTGCCTGTGACATTACCTATAAGTATAGATAGGTTCAATAGAAATAGGTTGCAGTGATTTATATTGTCTAATTTATTAGGACTTAGAAGCTTTCATACTTGACATGTAATTTTGAATATCTGCAAATTATTCTTAGTCAAAAGTTTGGTGATATCCTCATCAGATAGTTGAAATTATTATTCTTAGTTTTCCCATTTAGGTTTTTGGCCCCACGAGGCCAGATATATTTTGTAGATTATCAATGATGACACTACCATTTCCCGGGAATTCTGTTTTTTTTTTTTTTTTTTTTTTTTTTTTTTTGGGGGGGGGGTAACTGGGAATTGAACTCAGGGTACTCAATCACTGAGCCCTATTTTGTATTTCATTTAGAGACAGTGTCTCACTGAGCTGCTTAGCACCTTGCCTTTGCTGAGGCTGGCTTTGAACTCATAATTCTCCTGTTTCAGCCTCCTGAGCAGCAATCCTGTTTGATGCAGCTACTTCAAGGATGTCTTCTTGCAAGGCTTATCTTTGGATTCCTGTTTTATATACCATCTGGAAACTTCATCTGGTATAGAATTTTAACCCTCACTATTTAAAAATAATTGTCCACTTAAGCTATATAAGTACCCCCACATCAAGGAAATACCCTTACCACATGTTCTACTCCAAGAAGAAGAAAGGATAAAATGGATACTTTTAAATACTTTTATGTGTTCCTTCATCCAGAACATTCTTCTAGGGGCAGATACATATTTAACAACAATGAGGAATATGTTTTTGAATGATTCCTATAATACATCAACTGAAAAGTTCATTTTAAATGTGGAAAAGAAGTCACTAAACAAAAAAAAAAAAATTAAAATGTTTTCTTATTGAATAGCTAGAGAAAGAGGATAAAGCATTTTTTTAAAAAAGGGAAACAGATACTCTGTATTAATCCTATAATAAAAATATTAAAATCACATGTACTATGAAGAGTAACAAGAGGTTATCTAGACAGGGTCTAAAGTTGAATTCAGATACTGCTCCTAACTGGTACTGTGGGGTTAGACAATTTGTGTAACATCTCTAAAGCATGGTCTTCCTCATCTATAAAGTGGAGAAAATAAAATACTTCCTCAAGGGGCTCTTATTAGAATCATGTAAATTCTTTGACTTGAGAATTTTCAGGAAAATACTGGCACTTGAGAAACTTAATTTTAATTATAACTGTTGTTGTTGGGATGCCTCTGCTGATGGTAAGGAATGAGGATACTGTTGAGTCATTTATTAGTATGGTGCCTTTGAGGTAGTTACTGTCCTGTTTGGAAGAGGTGATGTCCTGTCACTTTGTTATCTTATTCATAACTTGAATAACTATTTCAAGTAATTGAACCCACATTAGGATATGTACCAAAACAATTGAAAGTATACCTCTAAGATGCAAAAATAAATGGACCTAAAAGACATAATACACACTCTTTCTACTTATATGCATATTAACTTTTGTTATTTATTAACATTAACTTATCTTACAGTATGTTTTGTGCTTAATGTGGTAGTCAGTGAAGGCAACGACACCTATTTTGAAATTTCATAAAACAGTGTTTTATAATAGTTCATGGGATAATAATAGATGTAAATACATCAATTTTCATCCTTATTTATTTATTTGTTATTAGGGATTGAACCCAGTGGTTTTCTACCATTCAGTCAAATAAATCCTCAGTCTTTTTGATTTTTAATTATTTTATTTTATTTTGTTTTAGACAGGGTCTCACTAAATTGCTTAGGGCAAATGTGAGTTTGGGATTCTCCTGCCTTATCCTCTCAAATTGTCTGGATCTTAGGCAGCATGTGCCATTGCTCTGTGCCCATCTGGAAAAATATTTTTTAAATGGGCATCCTTATTTATCAGTTTATTTGACAATTTCACTTACATGTCTTAAAATAACATATTTAAATGCAAATTTTCTGTGATCTACTTTTAGTAAAGAAATATCTAGGGATTTTTTCTCCATTAGACTAACAAAGCCTTATTGTGAAAATATTTCTCATTCTGAGGTTAAAACTAATATTTCATCAATTTGAACTCTCTTACCTCTGTCTCTCTGTGTTTCTCTGAGTTTGTAGCAGATAGAAAGACAGACAGGGGCAGGATGGAGAGAGAGAGAGAGAGAGAGAGAGAGAGAGAGAGAGAGAGAGAGAGATGATACAGTTCTGAATGCCTGTGTGGAATGAAGAGTAAGGAAAGTGTATTGAGTTTGTCAGTCATAAAGATAAGAGGTATTTCTATTATTATGTTTTATCCAGAATATTTTCGCCAAAACTCCAAGCACCTCATCATTTAATGGATACATTATTTTCCAAAGCTGTTGATCCAAGGGAAACTGACTTCATTTCCCACTTTCTTGGTGCATCTGGGCATCTATTCATATCTCACTTGCTCAGAACAGCTCTAGGATGAACATATGGTGCTTAATAAGCACCAGTTACCTCTTTGCCTGAGGCACAGATTCTAAATCATGCACTATATTGTTTAGATTGATGGAATTGTGCCTCACTCTTGCTTTTCAGTCATATCGATACTCTTGCTTTTGCATTTAAGATTTGATTCTGTCTCCAATGGCTTATTGTTTGTGGTTGAAAGAAGGCAGATCCCATTCTAAGAAACTTCAGGGATCAATCTTGAGTGTTTGAAATGTTTGCTTAAACCTTACTTGCTTAATCAGGCTTTTAGCTGATTGCTCCACAGCTCAATGTTTGCGTTATGCAGTTCTACTGGGTACTGTTATAAAGCACTCTATGAAATGCTGCTGAAATGTACATTACTATCCAGGGGACTTATTTTATTTGGCCATATTCTCATATCTGCATTGGAGTACAGTGGGAAGCACTTAAGGCATTTTTCTTCAAAATGCCAAGAAATTAAAGAAAAATACGAGCTTGCAAGATAATTTTCATTAACAGTGCTTGAGAATTGTGTTTAAGTTTTGCTTCACAGCTTAACTTAAGTCATTACTTTAAAGTCATTTATCATTTTGAAGTACTTTCTGATGTGTCTATGAAAAAGAATCAAAACATGGCAAAATAACCAACAAACCAACCACAGAATCAGTATATGTGATAATCACATGTGATAACATTACTCTAAAATTTAATTAAAAAGTCTGATTGGCACCCTCAGTCCTCATGTGTAACTGAACAAGATAATGAATCTAAGAGCACACTATATAATTGCTTAGAGTCATCAATTCATACATTTGGGATAAAGTTGATTAATAAAATAATTTCCAATATTAATTGAAAATTAACATAATAAATTCAGTTATATATAATTTATATTTGTCCAAAGTATATACAAGAGTATTTTTGTATCATTTAATTTTAGTGAATAATGTTACCTTTACTATATTCTGTGTTCCATGAAGGCAGGATTTTTTATCTAATGTTCATTGTTAATCTACAGTGACTCGAACAATACTTGGTACCTAGTAAGTAGTCAATAAGTACCTGTGTGACTAATGAATGATCTATTATTTAAAGTGTCCAAAGCTTTTTTTTTTTTTTTTTTTTTTTTTTTTTTTTTTCTCTATGCTTAGTGGCATCACATTGTCTGGTCATAGGAGTTGCTCAAAAAGTGGTAGCCACCATGGTGTCACCCCATCTTGATACACACTTGATACAGACCTCCAAGCTGTGTTCAATACCATGCAGCTGGTTAATTCTCAATTATTTTTGCCAGACTTTGTAGAACTAATATTTTCAATAAATGCATTTTTCTTTTCAGAGTTACAATGCTTCTAACAGAGGAAATAAATTATTGTGATAAGAACAAGTCCAGGTTTACCAAACAATCAAGTAAAATATTATTCATTAATACTTAGGAACTTTTACACCAAAACTCACAGATTATTTAAGGTTGTAGAAAAATTGTCTTGTTAGAATTTTAATGTTAGACATGTAAGACCATTTGTTTGATTTTTAAAGCATCTTTTTAGGAGATGTGCTAAAACCCTTCAGTTTAATCATTGATTAGAGTTTACAGATTTTATTTCACAATGATAAAATGTACTGTTTTGTGATGAAAAAATCCATGAGTGTTTAATTAAATTTATTGCTTCCTATATACAATTAATTTAAAATTATTATTCCTGTATTTCAATAGCTAGGTAGAGAAAATATACCCCCTAATATTATGTACTATAAGTCTAAAATTGTGTTATTTTTTCTCTGGAAAATGATATAAGATTCGTGACTTAATATCCTACAGATAGTCTGTTTTTATGCCAGCTTGATAACTTTTCTTTAGGTACAATTAAATTCTCTGCTGTGTGAATGCTACTCTATTTCCACATATATAATTATTGTTTTATTTTTATATTTGTTTCCAAAGACTCTCTTAAATCCACATTTTTCTTTCTACTCTGCTTATCAGCCAGCTCATGCCCTGCTTCCCTGGAGTCTTCTAGGAACTTCCAGGCTGATTTTTGTTTTCAGTGCCCTATAGGTTCAGTATCTTCAATACCTGTGCTTTCATTCTTCCTCCATGATAATTTAATCCATACACAGCCAGAGGTTTTTTTTTTTTAAATCACATCTTGTTAGTTCCTGGTCTATATCTTTACAGTGTATTCCAATGGAAGGAATTGGGGCAATTGGTGGAACCCCTCCTGCATTCAACCATGCCACTCCTGGAGCTGAATTTGCTCCAAACAAACGTCACAGATACTAATAAAGTTGCAGTGTCTAGTTTTCCAAAACCCTTAAAAGAAGGATCCTTTTTGGACTAGCCAGAATTCTACCCTGGAAAAGTGTTAGGGATTCTTCCCACTAGTTAGGTTTCCCTGCCTGTACTACTCTAGGGAGTATGTTGGAGGCAGAGGGCAAGGGAGGGGTGGTATTTAACAGATCAATTCTGTGTGGCATATTGTTTAATTGATTGTGTGTGGTGCATTCCTGAAGTCTCAAATGTGATTGTTGAGGGCTGGTGACCCATAGCAAAATGGATCCAGTTAGAGCCCCATTAATCTTGATCATTCTGTTCTTTGTTTTTTCTTCCCCATCATGTTTTATTTGCTTTCTTGTCCTTACACTCCTCGATCCCAGAGACACTGCTACATATACCACAAAAACAAAACATCCCCCCATGACCTTAGCCCCATTGCTCCATTCACTCCCAGGTGAGAATTCAGGCAAATGTCCACAGAGGTCACAGACAACATACATACAGTTCTGTTATATCCCATATATTACCCTTTCATGTCCTAAGGAGGACATTGTCTCTTAGAACTTTTCATTTTAGTATATCTTTAGAAAGATTCTTGTGTAATCTTGCCTCCATATTTTTCTTGGGTAAAGACAACCTATGAATTGATCCTTCTGTGACTATGATGTTGCTATTCACAGCTTTTCTTGATAGGCCTAGGACAATCTTGGTAACAGGGTTGCTGTATGCTGATGGTCTGACAGTAGCTCTTAGCCTTGCCTATCTTAGGTAGTTATGCTGTGCATTTTTTTATTGATGTACCATGTTTGATTTGTTCCCGATACCTTAAATTTGGAGTTTTTCTGAGAAATGGAGCAGTAATACAGCATCAAATTATTAAAATACATTTTAAGCCTTAAAAAAAGAAACAATACTCATTCTATAGATGAAGAAATAAAAACCTAGAAAAGTTAATTTGGCTTAGGTCACACAATTAATAATAGAATGGGCATTCAATTATAATCTTTTTGCCCTGGAGTATACACTTATCCAATGCTACAAAACTCTGAATTTGTCCTCTGTGTGTCCTTCCCTGACAGTTTAATTTGCATTCAGATTTTGTACCTCTACTATTACTTATAAGTTTGTTAGTTATAATTGCATCTTTTCCTACATATTCTGAGTTTCCTAAAATAGGTCTTAATACAGATTTGAGTATAATGTCTAGCACATGATAGGTGATGGCTATCATTTTTTGTTAAATAAATTGATTCAATAGTCAAGGATACAATTAAGTAATAATAACTAGAAAATAGCATAAGAGGAAAGTTTATAGCTATGAATGCCTATATAAAAAAGTCATAAAAATTCCAAATAAATAAATTAATGATACACAGTAGACCCTAGAAATTCAAGAATAAACCAATTCCAAAACCAGTAGAGAAAAGAAAATAATTGAGATCAGGAACAAAATTAATTAGAGAAAAAATATAAAGGATCAATGTAAATTCTAAAGAGCATATCTTCACATAATAATTGGCTCATTGAAAAGATAATCTTTTCACCTTATCCTCAATTTGGGAAGTTGGTTATAGTTATTGAGAACATGAGATTTGTTCTGGTTATGTTTCTTCTCTGATTGTTATTCTTTATTTTAATTGGTTGAACTCTATAACAAAACTAGCTTAGATTATGTAGCTTAAACAATAGAAAATTTATTTCTCACAGTTATGAAAGCTAGGAAGTCCAATAAAAAGGTTTAAGCAAGCCCCTATGTCTGGTGAGGACCCACTTATTTATTATCCACCTTCTTTCAATAGGCTTAGATGGAAAATGGAAGAGAGGATGAAAGAGAGAGAGAGAGAGAGAGAGAGAGAGAGAGAGAGAGAGAGAGAGAGAGAGAGATAACTCTGTTGTCTTTTACAAAAGCCTAATCTCATCCACAGGGGTCCTGTCCTGGTGATCTTAAAGGTTTCCTTCTTCTAATTCCATCCTATTGGAAATAAAGATTTCAATGTACAAATTTTAAGAAGGCAAATCATTCAATCTATAATATTTCATTTTCTTTAAAAAAATTTGTTTATCCAATATTATATCAGATATAGGTTGTCAGTCTATACTGAATCACTATTTTGAGGTCTTCACCTTTTATGTTTCTTTCCTCACAGCCAAAAGCTGTGTCTATACCTTAACTGAAGCCCTATAGCATGAATTATCTCTTATATCAGAGAAGTCATGTGATACTGGAACATATAGCAATTGAAGAGTATTTTAAAAACAGGCCTGAAGGTGTTATAGAAACTTGTGACATCTAAGAAACGTAAATTCACATTAGAAGAAATTAGCAACTAAGTACACTAAAACTGCATATGTGGAGCCCTGGGAACAGTACTAATTCAGTCCTGACTTCATTATTAACTAAAGATGTGACTTAACTTCTATTGATTTGCATCACCAGGTCTTAGGTTTCTCATCCCTACAAGGAATAGATTGGATTGGAAAGTGTCTGAATCCTTAGTTTCACAATTCTGAGTTTAGTTATCCAATTTTCTCTTCTGCATCTGTATATACAAAATAGAATTTGAAAGCAAATCAATTAATTTATGTCACTGAAACCCATAATTTGTCTTGATATAGTAAAAGAAACTCTAGTACTAGAAGAATAAAAATATAGTATTTGCAGTTTTATAAAACATAACAAACATAGTGAGTAAAAAATATATTTCAAACCATGATTTGGAAGCCAAGTAAGCAAACTGCCTTATCATGTGAACATTTTTAATACAGATATCTCAAATGAATGGCTAGATTTTTATTCTCAATCTAGAATTTGAGAGCATAGAAATACTCAAGTCTATATATTATAGAAATACTTGAGTCTATATTTTATTTGAAGACTAAATAACTGGTTTTGTTATTATTCTCAAAATATAAAAAATATATGGCTTACAAAATGAATCTTGATTTATCCACCTAAAATAACACAAAAAGCGATTGAAGGAACCCATTTTTCTTATCTTTCTATTATGGTTTGCCTTACTGTTACATCTGGGACAGCTGTGGCCAACTGGCTTCATTGCAAGATTCATAATTTAACCAGATACAATAATTACCTACTTTTTAGTGTTTTACAGTCTACAATTCTTACATCATCATAATGACATTGAGTGGAGGTTATTATTAAAACTAATTAATGAATATTAAAAAGAGATTAAGGGAGTTTACCAATTTTTTCCAATGTTAAACAGAATATAAATAATCAATCAAAATGTTAACTCTTTATCTTCTAACTCTGGATGCCTAATACAAACTCTCTACAATGCCTTGGTGTTACTATTCCCTTATATATGAATAAAAATGTTAAAACCAACTGTTTAGGCTTAATAAAGCAAGTGCTGGAGTGATGTGGTCCTATTCCTAGTATGTGGACCAGAAAGGCGACATGTCCTATAAAGGCAGTGAGATAAAATGACTTGCAGCACTGTACTTCTGGAGCAAAATGGAATTATAGAGCTGAACCGTGAAGAATTTTATTACATGGTCACAAGTGTCACTATCTATAAGGAGCAGTAAGATCCCTGTGCTTTAACCCTCTTTGGCATAGCACTATGTGCCAAAATATCTTTTAAAAATATGATAGTTCTAACAATTACATGTATATTGTCTTTATTTGAGCTTATTTTGGTGTGAGTCTATTTCTGAAGCAAGAATCTTAATAATAATCTAAGTGAATGAATTAATAAAAAATGATATGGAACATTTATTTTTTACTTTAAAAGAGCTTAAAATCTATTCCAAATTCACGAAATCCACAAAGTCATATTTATGGAATCTATTAAAAATGCATTTTAATCATATAACAAGTTTAAATTTTGGAGTGAAGAACATGAATTTTAAAAAATTGGAATGGCCCACTAGCTTAAATCCTTATAATTCTCTTCCTTGTTTGGAAATATATGATATAGAAGTGCACTCAATCCTTATGAGAAACTGAAGTTCACTTCCAATATTGATTTCTTACAGGACTTCCTGTTTCCTAAAATAATTTCTCTATGGGTGCTAGAGGTCCACCCCTTATATTAATTTTTCAAGTTGTATGACTCTTTTGTAAATTACAAAATGTCACAAGCTTTATCATCTCATTGGGACTTTACAACTAGCCTAGGGAGTACTATTTTTTTAACCTAGATTTTGAGTTTTGAATTCCATCACCACCACCACAAAACACCTGAAGTCTGAGTTTGGTAAATTTTTGGTCTTCACATAGTTGAAAGCCTTAAAAATAACACCTGAAATATTGTCTTTTCTGCACAAACTAGTACTACTTTTCTCCTTCTTAAAAGCCAGTTTCCAGAGATGATAACTTGGTATCTGTGATACCATATCTATGCTACATATGGAGTCAGAAAGATTCAGTCTGTTTATGCCTTTTAATCTTATTAGGCTCATCTATAAAATGAAGTTAATGTAGTTGTGTGGATTAAGCAAACAACATATCTAGAACCTTTAGAACAAAATGTGGATGATAGTTTATTTTTACAGAACTGTAAGTTACTAATCCTGTTCATAAGTTCATGGTTAATACAACATGATGGACAGACTGTTGTGTCAGTAGTTGGAGATTATAAAATACCATCCAGGAGACATTTTACAAGCTCAATTACATGGACAAATTTTGCATAGAGTATGGAATTCAGAATAAATAAACAAGGATAACTATAGATATGTTCTTATTTTATTTTGGAAAGATATAAACTAAGAGCACACAAAAATATTTGATGGTCTTCAAAATATACATTTTTATGCTGTTATGCATGTGTTTCTTTGGTTTTTTGGAACTAATTTAAAAGCCCAAACAATGTTTCTCTTGGCAAATGTTTTTCTAACCAGGAAATTTAAGAAATCAAAGGGAGGAGAATTCCTTTTGAAGGAACCACTGCTCTTTAAATACTTGTCTTGATTATGGAGAAATATATCTCATCAAATTCATTTATTAGTCCAACTTTACATGGAATATTTTTCTGGTAAGTTTAGAAGCAATAAAATCTAGAAACAGCAAGTATAAATTAGCTAGAAATAATAAAGTCCTGTATTATTGAACAATAATTTATGATTTATTGCATTATAACAGCTATGCTTACCTCTATTTCAATGTGAATATTTTCTTCTTGAACTTCCTCATTATTTTTTAATCCATGAGTCAGAAGACACATGATAGAAGAATACAATTCTGTTGGTAAAGCATAGTTAAGTTGTCTTCAAGATTTTCAAAGAATATGTTAGCATCTTGTACTCACATCATCATTTGGAAAATATTTTCCCTTTAAATATACATAAGGACATATCCATTAATTAAATATTATATTTTGTACATACATGTTTAAAATTTATAAGTAGTATTTGTCAGAATGTTATAGCACTTCATTAATTTTAAAAATGTGGACTATTGGTATCACACTAATATTTAATTTAGGGATTCTATAAGAAGTTATTTAAAGTCATTATATTAAAAACATGGTCTCCCTGGGTTATAGGTTCTTTAGGAATAGAAACTGCTAATTTATCATAATAGCCAACTGTCTAACATAATACTGTTAAATACAGGGTTATGGATTAAGAGTTGTTGAATTTAAATATTCTGTTTTGGTATCATCACCATGTGAAATGTCCTCTTGTGAGTGACTATATGGTTGTGGGTGCTTATAATCTAAGAAGCTAAATTTTTCTTACCCAAGTAATAAATTTTTCTTCTTCCTAAGAAAATAAAATTTCTAAATTACTTTGACTATTAATTTTGATATGTTCCATATTAAAATTAAACACTTAAAGAAGGAAGTGGCTTTCAAAGCCTTCCCTTCCCATCATTGATCTCAGATACAAGCACTATTAAGAATTTCTTAAAGTAGTTTTGAAAAAAAAATATCAGTAGTTTTAAAGAGCTTACCTATCAGAAAATCCTCATGGTGAGGGCAAAGAACACACATCCAGGAATAATGTTGAAGTCACACTTGCTGTGTCTATTTTAGTCATTGTAGTTGCTCACAGGCACCATCAGGACTGCTGCTGGTCCCAGGGACAGAATCTCCATCCCATTGCCCTCAAAGCTGTAGGCCACCATTTCCCCAAATGGATTCCACTGGGTTTCTGCTTCCTCGTATTTTCTGTGTCTAAAGTAAAGTTTCACGCATTGAATTTGATTTGGTAGAGCTTATTACAGGTCAGGATGCTAGATTCCAATGGAGGTTAGGAAACTGGCATTCTGGTTTCTTCTTGAGTTCAGAGTATGTGGAACCAACCTAGGTGTCCTTCAACAGATGAATGGCTAAAGAAAATGTGGTATATATACACAGTATATATACACAGTGGAATATTACTCAGCCTTAAGGAGGTATGAAATTATGGCATTTGCTGCTAAATGGATGGAGCAGGAGAATATCATGCTAAGTAAAATAAGTCAATCCCAAAAAAACCAAAGGCCAAATGTTTTCTCTGATATGTGGATGATAAGTAACAATAAGGGTTGGTGGGTCTAGGGAAGAATAGAGGTACTTTGGGTTAGGCAGAGGGGAGTGAAGGGAGGAGAGGGGGCATCGGGTAGGAAGGATAGTAGAATGAATCAGACATTATTAGCCTATGTAAATCTATGACTACACAACTGATGTGATTCCATATCATGTGCAACCATAAGAATGAGAAGCTGTACTCCATTTATGTATGATGTATCAAAGTGCATTCTACTGTCATGTATAACTAATTAGAACAACAACAACAAAAAGAAGTATGTGGGACTTACAGGGAATTTTCCCAGTACAGGAGGGTAATTTAAAGGTGCTGTATTACAGGAAACATCACACATTTCCACCACAAACCCCTTACTCTTTCCACATATCCTGACTCTGTTTTAGTCGTAATAGAGTTTTCTTTTCCCTTCTGGTTGCATTTAACAGAAAGGGATTTTGTATGTGATGTGCTTAATTCCTTACAAAAGGATAAAATAATACTTGTCTTACTTTTCTCACATAACTAAAATAAACATAAAAAATCAGATATGTTGAGAAGCACAAAATTTATTCACTATTGAGTTATTATTTTACATGCATTGTTATTAATATAATTATCCCTACATCTTTATGCAATAACTAAGCCATATTACATTGACATCAGACTCTCCAGAAAAGCATTCCTTGGAATACTGATCATGTAGTCTTTTAAAGGAGATGAAGAAAGTCTAATTACATCTTGTTATAGGGAAACAATGATGCACTACTTATTAACTAAAAGACTAGCTCTTCAAAATAAATCTAAGGAAACTCTGGCTGTAAGAGAACTGTTTAAATAAAAGTGATTTTTTCATTAACTATTTTTAGGGGAGTTAAACATAGTCATTAAGATTGTGAGCTTTGGAATTAACTCAGAACTGAATTCTTGGATCCTTGGTTATCAGGTTTTTGACTAACATTTATTTAATCTCAAGTCTCAATTTACTTTCACTTTTTTAGGAAAATAAACATAGTGCACGGAATTATTTTGTTATGATGTTAGGAATCCACATGGGGCTATTTAATTAAAAGAGATAATACGTGTAAATTACATAGTACAGTATCTGACATATATTTTGACCAAAATGAAAGTTATTATAAGTATTTACATTGTTTTATATGTATTACAGGAAAGTGATTGAAATCATAGCATTTAATTTTTTCTTCTTTGATGGATGTGTGTGTATTTGTATGTTTGTGTGTGTGTACACTTATATATTTTGAAAGATGCCAGATAAATTGAACCAGGAAGAAAATCAATTTTTGCCATTCTTATGATTCATATTTCTGGAAAGAAGTCCTCCTTCTAATTGCAGCAATCTAGAAGAGAAGGACAAAAGTGATTTTTTAAAAAAATAATTCCACTTTTTAGTTGGCATTACTGAGATAAATGGTCTTAATATGTTTATGTCAACTCCTAATAAGGTTGAAAGACATATATAAAATTTTCTCATTTCTCCTATAAAAACATCATTATACTTATTAACTGAAAAGTGTACATGATAGATAATGATGTATCTTATTTTAGAAGTTAGTGAGGGTTAAACATCTAACTGTTGATGTGTTAGTCCACCAATATTTAAACATATGTTTTTACCTTCACACACTATTTATTACATAAATACCAGTTTCTGTCTTTGTAACCTCTGAAGATAGGCTAATTGATATTGAAGGCAGAAACTTATCACAGAAACATTAACTTATGTTTCAAGATTACACTAAAATTTAGACCAATTGCTAATGTAAATCAACTGGTATTTTATTTTTTTATACATTTTATAAATTTTTAATTTTTATAATTTTTTATAAGTGAAATTATTTTATCATTGGTATGTACATAAATATGACTCATTAAATTTTAAAAAAGATATTAAGATAATTTGCTGATAATTATTATCTGGCATTTATTTTTATTGAATTTTTCTGTGATGGGAGTATATTATAATTTCTTATACTTTTTAAGAAAATGTAGAGAACAGATGAGAAAATAAGAGGGACACTTTCAGATAAAAACATGTTTGGGAAGAAAGAGACATGAAATATCAAAAATGTAAGTATTTTGTGAGAACAATTCTAATTATTTGTTGAGAAATATTTGAAACAAAAATAACATGCCAAAACTGAGTAAAGTTTTTTTTTTTTTTTTTTTTTTTTTTTTTTTTTTTTTTTTTTTTTTTTTTAATTTGTCTGTCTGAATACAGGACCTTCAACCTGTTCTACCCATGGCAATATCTGCCTTGAGATATTAATTTAGAATGTTGTAGAAAAAATACAAAGGGAAATCCCAGGGTAATTTCCAGCCTCTGGTATTCAAAATAGAATTATGTAACTGTTAGGCAGTCTTGCAAGTCACAGTGTTGTGGGGCAAAATGATTTGAAGATCTCATATCATAAATTTATTTCCCCATAATATAGAGACACTATAGTTATACATAGGGAATATGATTATTTTTCTGTGGTCTTTAAACAATAATGAGCTACTGCATCAGGAAAGAGAAAATAAAGCAAGCTATAGTCTACCCCTAGGGAATGGAAGAGAAAACAATAAAGAGATCAAAGGTGGGAAAAGAAGAGAGAATTGTGTGTCCTGACATTCTGGTTGTCAGCATTTAAAGGAAAATGGATTTAAAGAAACTGAGAATAACATTGAGAGAAGAGAGAGAGGTTGTTCTCAACCACTTATTTGGAACTCTGTGCAAAAGCTTTCTCAAAAACTTCCCTGAGACCTACAGGAAAAAGTATATTGATGATTACAAATAAGGTCTTCTGTTTTTGGTTTCTGTCAAGTCCATTACTTTTGCTATAACAAAATAACTTGTACTAGGCAATTATAAGTATTAGAAATGTATTTCTCACCATATGAGAGTCTGGGAAGGTGCCAACATATTCTGCATATGATGAGGACTTGTCCCATGAAGGTTCCTTGTCATAATGTCCTTATATGTTGGCAGGGGGAAGAGCAAAAAGGTCCAAAAGGGCTCCCTGGAGCCCTTTTATAAGGAGACTTATTCTATGCACAAGGGCAGAGGACCATGATCTAATTACTTCCTCATAACTATTTCTTCATGCTGTTGCACTGGAAGTTAAATTTATACATGATTTGTAGAGGGACACAAACATTCAAACCATAGCAGTTTCCAACAACAATCTTAGACTCTGTGTGGAGGCTGAGTGACAAGCCAATGAGCCTGCGAGAAAGGTAAAGGCACCAAAAAGCAAAAGGTAGAGAAACAGACCTGCTTTGGTTTTGATGGGGTTTGTCTCCCAATCATACACATACTGAAAATTGGCCCCCAATGAGGTGGTATTGGGGTGGTGGGACCTTCAAGCAGTGGGGCCTAGTAGAAGATAAGTAGATCATACTGTCTTGCAAGTGTGGGTTGGATCTCCTGGGACTGGCTTAGATCCCTCAAGAATGGGTTGTCATAAAACAAGTTCAACTTCCTCAGTTTGCTCTGTTTCTTCCTCTCTCATGATGTGAACTCCATAGACACCCCTGCCACATAGTAAGATCCACCATGAGGTCTTCACATGATATTAGTGTTGGTACCATGCTCTTGGGTCTCAATAACTATAAACCTTTTTTTTTTTTTTATAAATTATCCAAAATCAGGTATTTTGTTATCGCAACATAGAATGGATTAAGACAAGGTTAACTTAACTACAAACTATCATTAATAATAATATTAGTTAGTATTTATTATTGAGCACTTACTAATTGTAATGCATGATTCTAAGCATTTGAGGTTTTTCTCATTTAATCATAAGAAAAGTGCAATGAAATATAACCTCCATTTTACAGATAAAGAACCTAAAACAGAGAGGTTAAGTGCTTTGCCTAAGCTAACATAGAAAGAAAACATTATTAAAGGTGACTTCCATTTATATAGGTGATGTAGACTTATTCCTGATGATAGTTCTCAAATTTTAGATAATTGTAGCCCTTTCAGGAGAATCTCTAATTATGTCACTGCCTTCACACAGTTCAAATGATTCCCTTTTCCTCTTGTACATGTATGTTATCACTGATAACTTTCTTTTTCTTAATTCTAATAAGGAAAATATAAGAATAAACTGTAAACTCTCTGTATTTGAGGCTACCAAAGAGGTCTGTGAAAAGAGAAGTTACTCATGAATGAGATGATCAAATTATGCTAAGTGCATGTACAAAAAGCAAAGTGAATCCGATTGTTATGTATAATTTAAATACACAAAAACAAAACACAAAAAGAAGTTCTGTGAATTATGACTTCTAGAAGAAACATGTGAGGCTGGAGTTATGTCACAAAATTATTATTTTTATTTCTTTTCTCAACTACAAGACTTTGTATGTTATTTCTGGTATCAATCAGTGCCTCTCATTTTAAAAAAATACTCAAATGTGTATTTTTTGTTCATTTAGGTATCAGAATAAGGCATTTTTCTGATAAGACTTTATACTGCCCTCCTTAAATGAAAGTCAGACCTTTTTCCAGCAGAAAAGACTACAGCAAGTTTAAATACTGATTTATGTGTTTTGGCTATTAGGAAAAGAGAAGTTTCAATTGAAGAAGAGACACTTGACACTAATAGTCAAGAATATACTTTATTGTTCCTATGATTTCAATAAGATTTAAGAGTTTTAGATAATCATTACAGAGGTAGCTTATTTTTACTCAAACACAAATTGGAACTGCAAGTGGGAAGGGAAGTGATTGATGTGAAAATGGCTTTGTGGTGAGAACAAGGCTAAAAAGGCAACAAAAGGGTAGGAGTCTTAACATCCATTCAATAATATGACAATTCCTTTGCTGAAACAATCACCTATGAAATTAGTAGTCACCATGATACTTACTCTGGAGGGTGGGGAGATGTTTAAGATTTGTATTCATTCCAATTCACTGCAGTTATGACATAATAAGGAGAAAAAGGTAAGTGCAAGAGCAAAAGAGGACTTAACCATATAAGAAGTAGAAATAAAAGAGACTAAAATGTATTCAGAGAATGGGGATTCTTGAAGAAAAAGGAAAGAGATCGTCTAGAATAAATAGTAGTAGCTGAGATTCTAGAAGACCCCAAGTGATGAAAACCCTGTGTGACTTTGAACAGAGTGACTCGGGTATGTGACAAAGATCCAAAAAGGGTGTATCCTTTTCAAACTAGCTCATGAGTCTCCAAGTTGCTGCAATAAGTAGGAAAAAAAATCATACAGAGGAGATTGAAAACAAAGCTGAGCATTTGGGTGTCAGTTGCTGATACAGGGAAATGTGGCCCAGAAGCTTACTAATTTTAGGAGGAATTCATATTGGAACAGAGAAAATAAAGCCCGATTTTTCTCATGCCTGATACTGTAAGTCAAACCTCAAAACAGCCCTGCATCCAAAGGAAGGCTATATTAGCATCTTCCTCACTGGTAGAAAAGAATAGATGAAGGAAACCACACAGAGAGCAGAGCCACCGCTTATTCAGGGAACTGTACCACTCTAAGAGCCAATTTTTCACAATATTATCCAGAGGAGTTTTAAAATTACTGTGTATCAGTGACTGGCATGGGAACTTTATTCTTTCTCTTTACAAAAGGGAACAATCGTTTGCCATTTTGCTTTAAAGACTTGAAACCAAAGAGTCAAATTCATACCAGACACAGGAATGTGCATTAAAAGAGCCTTTCTTAGAACTGTAGGGTTTGGCTGGAACAAGAACTCATTGGGGAGGAAGTATTTTCTTTTGGAAAAATAAGAGGGACAAATATTTGATAATAAGAGTGGACTGCAGCAATGATAATTCTATTTGTTCAAAAAGTTAATTTCATCTTCTTACTGGGTACACAACCAGACCTCATTTTCCAATTCCCTTGTGCTTAGAAATGGTCCAGGTAGCTGAGCTCTAGCCATTGGAGTCTGAGTGAGGATAGCATTGTTTTCTCTAGGCCTAGCCCATAAAAGTATGACAGGTTTAAAAGTATCTCTCAACTCTTCTGACCTCAATGAACTTGACAGGAGCAAGCAAAAACTTTTATGATATCAAATCACTGTTTTCTAATTATTTAAATAATTATTATTAAAATACATATTTCCTTTATTATTGAAAAGATAATCTGAAACAAATTATCAGGCCCCAAATCTAGTTCTCATAAATTCTCAAAATTGTTACTTATTTAATAGCAAATCCCTTGATGCTCTAACATTAAAGTATTAAGAATGACATTTAAAGTTAATGCACATAAACATGGTGGCAAATACCTATTGGGTGTGGATATGAATATCTTCCCAGAAAATGGTAGTTTTCTAACAGAAAAAGGAATGATATAGAATAAATATGGAGCATTTTCATGTTCCTAAATGCAGATATTAAAGGCAATGGATAGAGATCACAAGGAGCTATGCTTTGATTTAACACAAAAGATATTTCTTAAGACTATTAGAACATAGGAAAGTTATGTCCAATTCATTTTACTATCTTTCCTATTCCAACCTTCCTACCTTCCCTTCATTTCCCTTTGTTTAATAAACTAAACTTCTATTCTCTGCTCCCTTTATTGTGTGTTAGCATCTGCATATTAGAGAGAACATTTGGACTTTGGCTTTTGGAAATGGTTTATTTCACTTAGCTTGATAGTCTCCATTTCCATCCATTTATCAGCAAATGCCATAATTTCAGTTCTTCTTTCTGGATGAGTAGTATTTCATTGTGTGTATATACCACATTTTCTTTATCCATTTATCTGTCAAAGGGCACCTAGGTTGGTTTCACAGCTTAGCTATTGTGAATTGAGCTGCTATAAACATTGATGTGGGCCCATCACTATAGTGTGCTGATTTTAAGTCCTTGGGTATATACTATGGAGTTGAGTAGCTGGGTCATATGGTGGTTCCATTCCACGTTTTCTGAGGCATCTCCATACTGCTTTCCAGAGTGGTTTCACCAATTTGCTGTCCCATCAGCAATGTATGAGTGAACTTTTCCCCCCACATCCTTGCCAACATTTATTGTTATTGGTATTCTTGATAGTTGCCATTATGACTGAATGATATAGAATCTCAGAGTAGTTTTTTAATTTGCTTTTCTCTAACTGCTAGAAATGTTGAACACATTTTTATATATTTATTGATTGTTTGTATTTCTTTTGTGAAGTGCCTGCTCAGTTCCTTTGCTCAATTATTATTTGGGTTATTTGGTTTTTTAATGTTAAATTTTTTTGAGTTCTTTATATATCCTGGAGATTAATGCTCTATCGGAGGTGCAGGTAAAGATTTTCTCCTATTCTGTAGGCTTTTTCTGCACTTTCTGGATTGTTTCCTTTGCTGTGAAGAAGCTTTTTTTAGTTTGATACTATCCCATTTATTGATTATTGATTTTACTTCTTCCACTTTAGGAGTTATGTACAACCACATGAATGGGATTCTGATTACAATAAGTTATACTCCAAGTATGTATAATATGTCAAAATACCTCTATTGTCATGTATATCTAAAAAAATTTTAAAGTTTATATATAAAAAATATTAAAGCAGGATTTCTTCAGTGTGGCAACCAATGATATGTAAATAGCTGTACTCTTACAGAGATATCATAGGCCTTTACCAATTCCATTTTGACATTCAGTATAATTTAAAATAATTTGTGAAGGTTGGGGTTATAACTCAGTGATAGAGTGCTTGCCTTGTGTGTGTAAGGAACTGGGTTTGATCCTTAACATTACATAAAAATAAATAAATAAATAAAGGCATTGTGTCCTTATATAATTTTAAAAAATTAAAAATCAATTGCATAATTTTTTAGAAAAATTAGATAAATGTTGGGTATGTTTTACATGTTTTTACAAGTAAAATATGTAAAACATTGAATTCTCAGAAGTTAGTGTGAGAAATATGTCCTGATAAGTATTCAAAGAAAAAAATCTACTAGAGGGGGGGGGGGGGGACATATGAAGTAGTATTATTTATATCTCAAAAGACAGAATCTGAAAAATTTAATGAAATTGTAGCTGATAAAAGAATAAATTATGATATGCTATAAGTGGTATTTTAAAAAGTAAATTCATTGCTCATTCTTCAAAATGTCAAAATATGAAATGTATCCTCAAAATCTAAACCTCAAATTCATCACTTTCACAATTCATGGAATCAGAGTGCTCTGTAATGAGGTGTTTGTTCTAATTCCTAATGGAAGCTGCATAATCTACCATCACTCCTGTCAATTCAGTTTTTATTATAGCAGAATGCTCTTATCCAATTTCTATTCTTATTAATTTATTTTATTTTTGTGTCTCCTTAGAATGTCTTCAATACTTTATAATTTAAACCAATACGGATGCACAAATTTAGAATTGTCCTGAGAATAAAAAATATTTTCCTGATTATGATCATACATTCTTCTCTAGATAGCCAAAGGTCCCCATCATGAGCACTGTACTTAGACACTGAAACACACAAACTTCCACTTTTTAAAATAAATCCTGGTGATGCAGATTAAGGAAATCAATCCTTTATTAACAGTTTAATTTATATATTTCTGAGTTATTTTGCTTCCCAGAACAGCTGTACTCTCTACTTATCTTCCCTTACAGTTATGGTAGCGTTTTGTTCACGGCATTAAATTTACACTCAAAGGAAGGAACCAATAAAAAGTTTCTAATATATGAGCATATGAAAATGTGCTTTGAGTTTTAGGATAGAATGGTATGTCACATGGATTCACAAAGGACAGGGGTATGTGAATTTTCTCTCAAGTAAGTATTTCTCAAAATAGATTTTAGAACTATGAAAATGAAATTGTTTTTATTGTAACAGGTATGTCAAAGATATCACATCATAGTTAAAATGTAAAGTGTATATCTGTAAGTGTTAATACATAAACACTGAGTGTAATACGTGTCTCATTTTCAGTTTCAGAAAATTGAAAAGGTAGTAAAAAGGATTTAACATATTCTGAAGAAAAACATTAAGACAGAAAACAATGATAACTACCTCAGTTATAAATCAAATGAGCTCTGATGACTATTAGTTTTGCTAAGAAACAAGGAGCAACTAGAGAAAATAAATTAAATCGAAGTAAACTAATGCAAGTTTCAAAAAGGACAATTTGTCCTATGGACTTTCGCAGAACATTTATGAAAACTGTCTGCAGTGTTAGCTAACATTATTACATTGTATTGAATATTGATTATTCTAGAGTCAAAATTCTAGCTGAGAATTATGGATGTAATATTCTGAGATGAAAATAAGGCTATACATTACCAAGCTATCTGTTTATATTGCTGATTTAATGACCTCCATCATTATTTATGCTCTTCTTCTAGAGGCAATGCAGTCTTATGAACCTTGAGGCTTCTTCCACAAAGTTGCAGATTATTTGCGCAGATGATTGTGAAAAATAATTCCAGTTTCAACGCATACAAAATTGGCTTCAGAGGAACCAGAGACAATGTTCTATAGAGTTCATACTCTTGTTTCTCTCTCTCTCTCTCTCTCTCTTTTTTTAATTTTTCATTTTCACCACTGCTAGGTGCTATGGAACAAAATAAATTCATTAGCACCCAGAGACAATATGGGCAGCTTGACTATGTCTCTGCAGTGTGTGGATTACCAAGAAGTGATTTCATTTAGACAGGTTCAAACCAATTAAATGACATATTATTACTCTATATTATGCAGTGATTAATTGTTGGACTGACAATTTTATACATAAAAATCCCCCTAAAATTTGAACTTGATAAATATAAGAAAAATTCAGTGTCTGAATAGAGGACTAAGGAATAAAAATTGATAATTTTCCTATTAATGAAAACTTAGCAAAAGCATAACAAAAAAGAATATCGTAGGGAAAATGTTATATTTATAACAGCAGAAAAGAGGTCAAATGATCAGAAACAATTTTTTAAAAGAAAAAGATAATGGAGGGTAGTACAAGAAAAAAATCTGTGTGAAGAAAATGTTATTTAAACCAGTGGCAGAAATATGCATATCTCAAGAAATATTACAATAATTGACTACAGGTGTTCAAAGGCAGAGCAAATTGCTGCCTGCCTTTTTTAAGTATCAAAAATAAATTAGAAGTTAGGTCAAAGATTAGCATTAAATGTAAAGAGACTATAGAATTATTAGGCAAAAAAGGTATTTTTTGTTTTAGAAACACTGGCAACAAAGATTATTATTATTATTATTTTTTTTTTTTTTTGGTGCCGGGGATTGAACTCAGGGGCACTTGACCACTGGGCCACTTCCCCACCCTTTTTTGTATTTTATTAGAGGCAGGGTCTCACTGAGTTGCTAAGTGCCTCGCCACTGCTGAGGCTGGCTTTGAACTCGCGATCCTCCTGCCTCGGCCTCCCAAGTGCTGGGATTACAGGCGTGCGCCACCGTGCCCGGCAACAAAGATTATTTTAAGTAAGGTACAACTCCCCCAAAACATATTAAAAACTATAAAATAAGATAGATAAGTTTGATTACTAATTAACCATTTCTCCAAGAGAGAAAATACCACAAACAAGACCCAAAGAAATATCAAATGTAAAAAATATATTTACAAAATATTTTGCATAGGGGCTGTAGTTGTGGCTCAGTGGTAGAACACTAGCATGTGTTTAGGCACTAGGTTCAATTCTCAGCACCACATAAAAAAATAAATAAATAAAGTATATAATTTGATGTCTAAAAAAATATTTTGCACAGGACCAATCTGTATTTGGTTAATACTTCTTACATATAATAAGAAAAAAAATCTAGGGCTTAATATAAAAATAAGCAAGGGGAATAAATTGGCAGTTTTCCACTTTAAATTAATTATTTCTTTCAACAGAGAATATATTCACAGCGAATCACACAGGGAATAAAATCATTGAAACATTTTTCCTATCTCTGCACCCATGTCCACACTAGACCTCCATCTGATGAAGAAATAACTTTTATGTTTTTTTAAATGTATCTATTCAGTGTTTATTCATGCAGACATATGAAAATGTAAATACATGGTTTTGTGTCCCTTCGGTTTCCACAGAATGTAGTATGTAATATTCACTTTCCTATGCCACACTTGTATTTTTTGGATAAAAACCTATGAGGAGACATTTTGTTTTTCTTTTTGTGTATAGAAAGAACTCTCCTTTTTAAGAGCTATACATATTCCACTCTGTGGATTTGCTATAGTTTATTTTAACAACTCTCATATAGATGAGCCTTTGGCTTGTGTTCAATATTTTGCTATTATAAACAGGAAGGCTGTGAAGAATGAAGTACATAGGTCATTTTCTATGTTTATTGCTATATCTGTAAGATATATTTCCCAAAGTGGAATTCCTGAGTCAAAGAGTAAATGTAATTGCAATTTTGAAAGATACTGTCCAATTTCCCTTCATTAGCGTTTGAACTAATTTGCACTCCTTCCAGCAACGTATGAGAGTATGTCTTTTCTCAAAACACTGCAAATAGAGTGTGTTGCTAAACATTTAGCTTTTTGACAGTCTGGATAGATTATGTGTCAGTGTGTGTGTGTATGTGTGCGTATGTGTAATTCTTTTCATATGCTTCAGTGTCACTTTGTTTTCCTTTGTCTATATATACATATAAGTGTGTTTTGTTTCTATTTTGTATTTGTGTATCTTTCTTGGATGAACTGATAATTTTACTTCTCTTTGACTAAAGACTCAAACTTTTCTTATGGCTACTGGACATTTTTTTTTTTTAAGAAAATCCTGAGGCATGGTTTAAAAAGACCTTCCAATTACAAGGCCATAAATTGAATCACTTTTTTTGTGAAGTTGTGAAGTCTTCATTTTTTCAATCATTTCAAGTACTGAAAATTTTGTGATTTGTTTTGCGGTTTGATATGAGATACGTTTGAACCCCCTAAAAATTTTTTATGTTTAAATTCTAACACTCAATGTGATGATATTAGGTGGAAGCCTTGGGGAAGTAATTAGGTCATAAGAGTGGAGTCCTTATGAATTTGATAAGAAACAGTGAAATATGCTAAAAGTGACTTTAATGTGTGTGGACACCAGTCAATTTTTCAGCTTCACATACAAACATCATTCTGTCCTTAACAGCATCCTTCAGTGTCTGAGGTGTGATCAGAGGTAGAGTTTCCCATTATTTGAAGTCCAACACTGAATATTTTCTCTTAGATAACTCCTGGGAGATAGGACATAGGCAAATAATTCAAGCTTTTATGCTGCTATGTGGAGTTTTCAATCTTGAGAGAAGGAGTCAAAGACCCAAAACCACTTGATAGCTTATCCAAGGAGTTGATGTTGTGGTGATGGCCCTATTTTGGTAGCACTGAGTGTCTGATGTTAGTTGTCTTCAATCCTATGCTATACAGAATATTCATGGAAAGAACATTTGCAAAATTCTTTGCTGATTAGCCCTTGTAATTCCCACTCATTATGCAACCCTGATTCTTTAGCTATCCTGTCAAGTTTCTGGGCCTTGAGATGTTTCAACCTATTATTTTCTGCTTCAGTTAGTCAGTTGATTGCTGTTGCTTGCAACCAAGAGCACAAACTGAAACAAAATGCAACCCACAAACATTAAAAAGGGAGAACAAATAGGTGATTTTTTTCAAACAAACAGAAACCTCACATCATTTATGAGAATATACAGTAGTGTTAACTAGAAAATTTCTCTATTAATATATATATAAATATTTTCTTTGATATTTTGGTAGATATTAATTGAACATTTATTCAGTAGGAACAAAGAGAATTTATACCTACCAAAAATTCCAAAACATCAGTTCATTGTTTGATCATTTAGTGTATATCCTATTAAGTGATATATTTATTTGGGATGTGAGGATAGAAATAAAGTTAAGTATGACATCAAGATTGCTTTTGTAGAGTGGAAAAACTGGGGGAACAGCAATAAAAGACATATATCATTGACAGAGAAGATGACTTCTAGAAGCATCAATATAGAATTTCAGTAGCTAGAGTAGAGGATTACACATAGTTCATATTGCTTTTGGAAAAGTTTCAAAGTGCAATTAAAGGAGAAGCAGAAAATATGAACAGTAGCATTTTTTATATTAAAATTCCAAGGATATGGAGATCCTTATGAGATTGAAAACAGATACGGTTTAAAAAGCTATAATAAAAAGACAATTTGCCGGGCGCAGTGGCGCACGCCTGTAATCCCAGCACTTTGGGAGGCTGAGGCAGGAGGATCGCGAGTTCAAAGCCAGCCTCAGCAATGGCGAGGCACTTAGCAACTCAGTGAGACCCTGTCTCTAAATAAAATACAAAAAAGGTCTGGGGATGTGACCCAGTGGTCGAGTGCCCCTGAGTTCAATCCTCGGTACCACAAAAAAAATAAATAAATAAATAAATAAATAAAAAATAAAAAGACAATTTTTTCTTTACATTTGTCTTCTTTAGTCATGATTATGCAGAGATTCTGCCTATGCCTATTTTGTTCATCTTCTCTGCCCTTAATTTTGTCCTTTCTTCACACAATTGTCTTTTTTCTCCACATATCTTTTGTAGAAATTAAATTGCTGCATTTTTAGTCCGTGTACACTCCACAGGTTCCTATGATCATTGTTTTTCAGTTCTTTCCTCTATCATCTGTTTTCCAGTAGTGATATCCTGTTCTTTGGGGAGATGGGGAACCCAGCATGCAGTTCCAAAGCATCTCTGCTGTACTCATGACCTCCTGCAGTGAACAAAATCAGTGCATCTGGACACTGCCTCATTCTTCTACAGACCACAGACTTTAAAACAGTTAGGGCACAGCTAGAACCCAAAGAAGGAGTTGACATTGTTATTTGTTCCAACTGAATAAAAGAAAAGAAAAAACTGTGGATGCACACACATGTATATCATTTTTAACTCTCTGCTTTTCTCCCTTTTACATCCCACTGTAGAACAAACGGCCAATGGTCCTCAACACAGAATATTCTAATAAAGTTTTCATTTCCCCACCAAGATCTGTAGGTCTTTTAACGTTTGCTCCAGCATAGCTGGGAGTGGCAATTACAAATAAGAAACAGTGCCTAATGTAAGTCAATTAATACTATGGAGTCTAGAAAGTATAAAGACTTGATTTAGCAACTGCTTCATGTGGAAAAAGAAATTGACTAATAGCAGTCATTTTCCACCCAACAGAATGTAAAAATTAAAATGTCTAATGAAATTAAGTATGGATATGGAAAGATAGGAAAGTAAAAAATTACATTCAACAATATTTATAGTTTGCATTTATACATTTCCTTAGGTTTATTGAGTTTTATTAAATATTTTCTGAGGTACCCTGTAAATTGTTTTGCTTTCCTTTTACTTGGTTTGATTTTGGATGAATAAGAGTTCTTCTCTAAAAGCTGTGTAGATGTAGTACTTTGCAAATGTTTTTCTACCTTTTGTTATTTAACTTTTTCATTCTCTATGTGATCTATTTTTGTGAAGTGAAGCTTCTAATTTTATTGTATTTGCACATATTAATCGTGTCTATTTTCATTGCAGTACTGGGGATTGAATCTTTTCTTGATTTATAATTTTTTTCTTATGTTAGGAAATTCTCCCATATTCTACAATATTTTCACATAGTCCTTTATAAATATTTTTACTTTCTAACATTTAGGGACTCAATATGTCTGTATCTAGTATCAACTAGTTGATTATATTCATGAAGCCTACTCTTATGATTATCTCTAACATATTAAAAGTACCTTCTGGAATCTTAAAAGTATGTAAGTTTGGAGATGAAGATAAAGTTCAAATTGCTCCATTTTGCTCTTCATTTCATTATGTAAAAACATAGAAATCTTTGTAGCCAACCATGGCATTTCCTGTACTAATGAAAATATTTGGGAATTTTGATCTCAGTGTGTGCCTCAACATAGTAAATGGGATACAAGAGGTATTTTCATACATGTGAACCTGACTCAGAAGTTTTATAAAATTATAGTAGGCAGACTAGGATTCCTTTCTATATAGAAGAGATATATGTTTGAAATATTCAACAATCAAATGCTTTCTATGGAAGGACTTGTGCACTGAAGATCTAGGGCACAGAAGGCTGTCATTACGTATTGTGTGAAGAGTACTGTTTTGGAAAAAATGCTCAGAAAAGAACATGTGTACCTCCACCTCAGTGAAAAGAAAACACCAAATCCTTATCCCCTGTTCAGACAATTCCCCTACAGAACATGTCCCTGGGGAGATTTTCAAATGAAAGACCAGTTACCACAGAAAAAAGGCAGTCATTACCAGTAGTCTTTTTCTGTCCCTGCAAAATATGGCTCAAATAATTGTGTACCATCTCTTCTCACCTTTGAGTAGAGCAGTTCTGCTTCCTGTACATGTCTAGACCTCATTATTAGGACTTTGTCTCTGTCATGTCATTCACTTTCAGACTAATTTTGGTACATATTTGTCAAAATGTTTTCTATTCTCTTAAGTATCATGTCATTCACTTTCAGACTAATTTTGGTACATATTTGTCAAAATGTTTTCTATTCTCTTAAGTAACTAAGATCCCAGTCTGAAGTTCTTCTATTTTTTTTTATGTTGAATATGCATCACAGTGAGCAAAAGCCACAGTTAAAATGTTAAGAGTTATAAAATTATATCTAGAGTCACACAGTTTTTGTGTTGGCAGGATGCTGTTACCTTTCCCATTGAAGCCTGCTGTAAAGTACAAAAAACAAAAAAAACCTCTTAACTTCAGCTAATTTGATTTCCTTTCTATCCAACCTATTGGGGGGATCTGATTACCAATATTGTTATGGTTAACAGTTTTTCTTTGTTTCAAAATTAACATATGTTTCACATAATTATGTCTTTGATTCAAGTTTCAATGAATATATTAGTTTGACTATCATGAAGCATTTTCTTGTGACAGAAAAACCTAAATTAAAAAACAGCTGTACACCCTTTTTGAAATTTATCCTCAGTTTTATTCACCCCTACTTTATCAAGTGTCCCTGAACTTCATCTTTTCTCAATACCACTCTACCCCTCATTGTTCCAACATATTCTACTTATTGTGTAAGTATTCTATTGAGATGTGTTTATTACTAACTTTTGAATTATATATTTTCACTTTTTAATAAACTTTATTTTCCCCTTTACTGACAGCACATTTCTTATTTAAGAGTGCCAACAAAGGGCTGGGGCTGTAGCT
Source organism: Tamias sibiricus (assembly GCA_025594165.1). Classification (NCBI taxonomy): domain Eukaryota; kingdom Metazoa; phylum Chordata; class Mammalia; order Rodentia; family Sciuridae; genus Tamias; species Tamias sibiricus. Next base: position 100,458,741 of record CM046666.1, read on the forward strand.
CAGTGGTAAAGTGCTTGCCTTGCATATATAAGACACTGGGCTCGATCCTCAGCACCACATAAAAATAAGTAAAGATATTGTGTGTCCATCTACAACTAAAAACATATTAAAAAAAGAAAATGAAAAAAAGAGTGTCAACAGAAATGAAATTATATAATTTATCATACAAAGAGAAAATTACATATTTTCTCTTGTAAAATCTCATAAAGAGAAAAGTACATATTTTTTCTTGTAAAATCCCATCTTGAAAAATTTGGAAAGTATTTTCAATTGCCAAGTAGAAGCAGAATTATCTGCACCATATTGAACCTTGAAGTTTTTTCAGTTACTTTACCCTCTGTTGTACGTGAGATCAAGCCTTTTCAATTTTTCCAGAATGACTTGACACAGCAAGTATCCTTAGACCATGGGACCTATCCCATCCAAGGCAAGACTCTTCTGCCAGAAAGTTACCAAGTGAATTTAATCTGGAAATGACCTGCTGCCATGTTTGACACTTCTTATGACAACAAAATACACTTTGAGGGATATTTGTAGCATGTTCTCTTAAAACATGTTTATTAAAAAGACTTCTTACACATTTAGGAGGATTTGAAATGCAAAGTGGTCTTCTCTAGTTTCTTAAATATTTTGTGCATCTTGAAGTTGGAAGCCTTTTAAGATTTTGGAATCAATGTTTTTATTGACTTAAAACTGACATTTTAATAAATATAGATAACACGAAAAAGACAAATTAAGCATGCACTTCAGCTAATATTTTTGGAATCCTGAGTTATGGAAAAATTATATTGTGAAAATCATAATTTCATACCTGAAAATGTCTGAACTTGAAGAAGATTGTTACTGTATTCAAAATACAGAGGCCAAATTGAAAGTGACTTTGCTATTCCTTCCCCCCAATTCAATACATTCTCCACCCTTGTCCACCCTGCCATGCTCACAGAAGGCTGACACATATGGGTTGTGTCCTCAGTATTTTCTTGCTTTCTGTCTTCCAACAGTGGCACATGAAAGAAAACACTGGTAGAAGATCTCAAGGAAGAAGAGAATGTCTTTTTATTGCTCCATTCCTGCTTTGGGCTGCATTTTCTGGACATCCCTCTATAAATCCTGGCACTAGAGGAGTGGTGGGACGTGATGAATAGAGAAAAGACCAAGTTGGGTTAGAAGGAGTAAGAGCACCTATGACCTATAAGTGGTAGAATGGCCAATGATTGGCATTAGGGTAATCTAATCTAATCAGGACTGCCTGCTAACATATATGACACTTTTCTTTTTACAAAACACCCCTTAACGAGAATGTGTTTCAAGAAGGCAGCCCTCTCACAGTGTAGAGTACAAAGAAGATATTTTCCTGGCTCAGACAGGATGCAGTCTCTCACCAGGGCTCATAGTGAGTGGAACATGACCTAGATTTTGATCCCCATTTGCCACTCCAGTGGGGAGCCTTTGTGTGGGGCACTCTACCCAATGGTATCCTGCTGTTCAACACTAAATTGAATGTTCTATGGCATGAAATCTGTACTTTCTACTCCATTTTCCCAGAAAATGTTTAATAACTGCTACATTGTGCAAAATCGGGTGTCTGGGTCTTCATTTTTTTTTTTTTTTTTTTTTTCATCAGAAGGAGCTCAAAGAGGAGAATGAGGCAACAGATGTATCTGGATTTAATGATATATAGTTACATAAGTAATTATATGAATTTCTAAATAATCAGAATATAGAGTATAAACTGGAAGCAGAGTTTATTGAAACATTTGTGCAAGACCATAGTGCATACTGGATTCTATGCCCTCCTTGATCTTAAAAGTTGTGACCAAGGAGATCATGCCATCTGGTATAAACAAGCCAACCTAAGTTCATCTCTTAAGTAGGAGTTCGAGTCAAAACTTTTGCTCCAGAAGGGATAGCAAGCACAGAGGCAATTATAGTCACCTCTACACCATGTTGAAACTAAAATCCCTTATGATCTCTTTGCATCTTCCCCTTTCTCTCTTGCTCCTTGTCTTGCTTTCATTTTTGTCTCTAAGTTGTAGTTTCAGAAACCTCCAATCTCATGTGTTAGAAACATCTTGGATTCCTTTCTTACCCAGAGATTTAGTTTCTTGAAGAGGTACATGGAATATTATGTAGTGCACATTTCAGTTTTTCCTTTTTTTTTTTTTTTCTTAAGTGAAAATACCCAAGTTCAAGTGCTCTTTCCTTCTCACATTCAATATTGCAATATCCTTGCTGGATGATGCATTTTATCATCCAATCCAAGTCCCAGTATAGCTGCTTACATAAAGGATACAGGGCCTAAGGAGAAGACTGGGCATAGCCTAGTTTGATTCTCAGGAGCAAGTGTGTTTTAGACAAGTCCTCTAGGTAATATGCAAGAGCACACACACTGGTGATTATACACTGCTGCTGTACCAAATCCAATACATCACTGCCAGATATATCATCCCTAGTCTGTTTTAAACATGATTTAGTGCCTTTCTCCCTATGAACTAAAGAAGTTTATGTTTTAAGGTATTCTATAATCTGGTTCCATATCATAAAAAAAGGAATCATCATCTTACACTTTTTCTGTGCTTTCTTCAAACAGAAAGAATTACCATCAACCAAACAATGTCCAGGAAGTCCCCATCAGTTTCCTTTTATTCTCTCTTAATTTATTTCTCATCTAATAAAAAATATCATCCAAAACATAGTGTTAAGTGACCATTTCTGCACTAATTTTATCCAGAAACCTCCAAGCAAATTACAGTCCTTCTCTGAAATAGCTTAGCACTAACTTTGTAGAATGTGGTAGAAGTTAAAAAATTAATACAGAGCTAAAATGGGAGATCAGCATTTTAAGTCTGGCTTGCCACCCAATGCTAAACAACTCAAATCTCAGTGCATTTTTTCCCCATGATCAACTAAATAGGTAAATAATATGCATCTGTATTCCTCACAGAACAAGATCACGGGATACAACTTTTATGCCAAGGGTCTAACTGCCCAGGTTCTGATTCTAGATCTACTGCCTCAAAGGTCATCCTATACATCCTATAGAGAAACAGTTGAAGTCACTAGAACTTCCTAAGCTTCAGTGGATCATAATAATTTCTGTGTTTTAAGATTTAGATGAGATAACATGTGTCCAATAAATTACACAGTAATAAAACTGATGGTGAAGATGATACTCACAATTTAAGTAAACATAGTCTTCCTTTGTAGATTTTAAACTCCTTGAGGATTTAGTTGATTTGTTTTGTTTTTAAATTTTCAAATTCTTTACTATCTGGCATAGTAATAGAGATGACAAATATTTTCTTAAGGAAAAAAATGAACATATGAATGAATGATTAGATAATTCATTGAGTTATCATGTATGATTTTGATGGGTTAAACATTAAATAGAGGCAAAGATAATTATTGGGTACCATAGAAAAAACAAGATTGAATAAAATACAGATATGAATTATTATGAAATAATACAGACTGTTTGGATTTGATGCAGTACACAACTGGAAATCATTATGCCTAGTTGAGCCAGAAAGCAAGACTGATAAAGAAATGAATTGAAAAACTTTTTGCAATAAGAAATTGGATGTGTTGAAAACAGCAAGGCGTATGGATGAGAAATAAATTTTCACATATAATATTGCCTATTTCAATTTATATTCAGAAAGTAACTTATGGATTTCACCATTTAAAATAATTATGTATGAACTATTTTTCCTGTCTTATGATGTGTTGGAGAGTTGTGTATAAAAATATTTTTGCATTACTGATATGTATCTTTAGGAAAGAAACAAAGTCAAGTATTTAATATCCTTTGATATAGTTTAATCTTTATGAAACCTCACAAAATGTAGAATATTGTAAATTGAAAATTCCTCTCATTAGTATATTTAAATAACTAGAAAATAATAAACAGTAGATCATTACTTTGAGAACAATGAAAGGATTGGCCTTAGAAGAAAATGGTCAGAATGTTGTATGATTCATAAGAAAATGTGAGGAGCATAAAATTATATACTTTAAATAATTAAACAATAGATAAGTATGAATATTTAAGGCTTATTAACCTATGGTAGTTTATACTTGACCAAAAATTATTTATATTAAAATTGAAATCTGTAATTTTTAGAGAATTTAACTTTTTGATTAATGCTTTGAGCTCTTATACATTTCTTATCTGAATAATGCATATACAATTAACTAAGTGACCCCATTATTTAAAAAAATACTTAATGAGATTTTAAATATTATTTTTTGTTATTGGCACATAGTAATTGTATGAATTAATGGAATTTGCTGTGATGTTCCCATTCATACATACAGTATGCACTGATCATGTTCATCCACTTTATGGCTACCCTTTTCACCCCTCTGCCCCTGCACACCCTTCCCAGTTCCTAATAATTTTGCTTTCACTTTTGGGTTCACTGTTTTTCTTTGTTTTTGGTTTTCACGTATGAGAGAGAACATACTATAGTTGTCTTTGCCCTTCTGTGTCTGGCTTATTTTGCTTAACATGATGTCTTCCAGTTCCATCCATTTTGTGGCAAATGAGAGGATTTCATTCTTCTCTATAGCAGAATTATAGTCCATTGTTTATAGGTACCATGTTTTCTTTATTTGTTCACCTGTTGATGGATACCTAGGTTGATTCCATATCTTAGTTATTGTGAATAGTGTTGCAATAAACATGAACTGTAGGTATCTCTATCTCTTTTGTATGCTGACTTCACTTTCCCTGGATCACCTGGTAGTTCTATTTTTAGTTATTTTGAGGAGCTTTCATTATGGTTTCCATGTTGTCTATACTAATTTACATTCTTGCCAAAAATGTATAAAATGCCTTTTTATGTATATTCATACCAGCATTTGTTATTTTTTATTCTTTTCATTTAAACTATTCTAACTGGGGTGACATGGTATCTCATTGCAGAAGTGATTTGCATTTCCCTGATGGCAAAATATGAGCATTTCACATATTAGTTGACCAATTGTATGTATTCTTTTGTGAAATGTCTATTCAGATCATTTGTCCATTTTAAAGTGGATTTCTTTTTTTTTTATATTAACATTTTTAAGTTCTTTTCATATCCTGGGTATTGACTCTGTCTGAAGAAGAATAAACAAATATTTTCTCCTGTTCTTTAGGTTGTCTCTTCACTTCATTGCTTGTTTCCTTTGCTATGAAAACTCTCTTTGATTTTATATAATCTTTTTGTCAATTCTTGCTTTTGTTTCCCATGCTTTTGGATTCCTAACTAGAAAATCCATTGCCCCTATCAATATCAAGTGTTTTCTCTTTATTATACACTAGTAGTTTCAGAGTTTCAGGTCTAGTATTAAGATTTCTGATTCATTTTAAAGTTTATTTCTTTAAAACAGGGTCTCTTTTTCTCTTTTTTTCTTTTTTTATTTATAGAAATTAATTATGCATGACAGCAGAGTTCACTTCAATTCATTGTACACAAATGGAGCACAGCTTTTCAATTCTCTCTCTGTACACAATGTAGAGTCGCCATTCATACAATCATACGTGTACCTAGGGTAATGACGACCTTCTCATTCCATCAACATTCCTACCCCCATTTCTTCTCCTTTCCCCTCACATCCTTAAATTAATTTTTTTTTTTCTTACAGTGAGAGAAATAGGGGTCAAGTTTTAATCTTCTGCATGTGTATATCCAGTTTTCGCAGCTCTGTTTTTTGAACAGTCTGTCCTGTCTTTAATGTAGGTTTTTGGCTCTTTTTCTAAGAAAGAGTTGGATGCAGATGCATGGATTCATTTCTGTATTCTTTATTCAGTTTAACTGAACTATTAGTCTGTTTTTTTTTTTTTTTAAATCTAATATCACGCTGTTTTTGTTACTATGGATCTGTAGTATGACTTAAAAGAGGCATTGTGATGCCTCCAATTTTTCTCATTTTGTTCAAGATTGCTTTGGCTATTCATGGCCTTTTGTGTTTCCAAATATTATGATCATTTCTTCTAGTTCTGTGAAGAATTTCATTGGCAGTTAGGTGGGGATTCTGTTGAATTTTTGCCATCAAAATTTGGGTAGTCTGCACATTTCAACAATATTAATGTTTTCAATTCATAAATATAGGAAGTCTTTAATTTTAGTGTCTTCTTCAATTTCTGTTTTTAGTATTTTATAATTTTCATTGCAGAATCTTTCACTTCTAGAATTAGGTTTATTCCTAGGTATTTCTTTGTGGGTACTGTAAAAGAAATTGTCTTTATGATTTCTTTCTCAGCATATTCATTATTGGTGTATAGAAAACCACTCATTTCTTCATAATGATTCATATCCTCTATGTTACTCAATTTGTTTAAGTTCTAATAGTTTTTTGGTTGAATCTTTATTTTCTATGTATAGACTCATATACTCTGCAAATAGGGACACTTTGTCTTCCTCTTTTCTATTTGCATTCCTTTTATTTCTTTATCTTGCCTAATTGCTTTGCTTAAAACTTCTAGTATCATATTGAATAAAAGCAATGAAAATAGATTACCTTGTCTTATTTCTGATCTTAGAAGAAATGCTTTCAGCTTTTCCCCATTCAGTAGGATATTGGTCATATATGGTCTTTGCTATGTTGATGTACGATTCATCTCTACCCAATTTGTTCAGGGATTTTAACATGAAAGAATGTTACATTTTATCTAATGCTTTTTATGCATCTATTGAGATGATCATGTACTTTTCATTATTCATTCTATTGGTGTAATGTATTGCATTTATTGATTTTAATATGTTGAACTATCTTTGCATCTTGGCAACAAAACCAACTTGATTATGATGTATGATACTTTGGGTGTACTACTAAATTCTTTTTGTTCATATTTTTAAGGACTATTGCATCTATTTTCATAAGGGATTTTGGCTAGAATTTTCTTTCTTTCTTTGTGTCTCTGTTTTTCTTCTATTGTGTCCTTGTGAATTTTCGGTAACAGGGTAATGATTGCCTCATAGAATGAGTTTGGTAGACTTCCCTCCCTTTCAATTCTATGGAATATTTTGAGAAGAATTGGTGTTAGATGTTCTTTTAAAGTTTGATAAAATTCAACAGTGAAATCATTCAGTTTTGGCCTTTTTTTGGGGGGGGGACATTTTATTACTGATTCAACATTATTATTTGTTATTTATCTATTTATATTTTTGATACCCTTTAGGTTCAATTTTGGTTTGGTTGATTGTGTCCAGAAATTTGTCCATTTCTTCTCAAATTTCTAATATGTTGGCATCTAGGATTTCAAAATCATCCCTAATCATCTTCTAAATTTCTGTGGTATCAGATATAGTATATCCTTTTCTTTCATTTTTAAATGTACTTATCTCTCTCTCTCTCTCTCTCTCTCTCTCTCTCTCTCTCTCTCTCTCTTAGTCTATCTAAGGTTCAGTTGGTTTGTCACTTTTGTAATGATTCTGCTTCATTCAAGCACTCATATTGTTCTTTTACACTTTATTCATTATTGCATGATATTTATTATAACTTTCCTTCTACTAAGTTCTGATCTTGTATGTTTTTGATATTTTAAGATCATGACATTCATCATTAGGTTGTTTATTTGAAATCTTTTTAGTGTTTTAAATGTAGGCATTCATTGCAATAAAATTATCTTCTTAGTACTGCATTTTCTGTTTCTCACAAATTGTTTCCATTTTTATTTCTTTCAAGGAATATTTTAATTCTCTTTCTGATTTCCTCAATGTCCCTCTGTTCATTCAAAAGAATGATGTTTAGTCACCATGTATTTGTATAATTTTTTTAAGTCCCAGGCTCTTTACTAGTAGTTTCAATCAATCATGATCAGAAAAGATACAGGACATGATTTCAATGTTTGTAACTTGTCACATTTTTTTTTTGATGCCTAATATATAGTCTAGTCTAGATAAAGTTCTGTGCATAATGAAGATAATATACATCTTGTATCTGTTGATGGAATGTTCTTTAAATGTCTTCTAGTTTTCTTTAAACTTCAATGTAGTTTAATTGTGATTTTTAAAAAATTATTCTGCCTAGAGCATCTATCCATTGATAAGAGTGTGTTTTGATGTCTTCCACTATTGTGGTGTTGGAGCCTATCTCCCTTGGTTTTAATAATGTTTGTTTTATAAAATTAGATGCTCTTACATTAGGTGCATATGGATTTATAATTTTATATCTCCATTATAAGATAATATGTCTTCATTAAATCATATTGATGAATTGGTCCCTTGGTCTTTATATAGTATCTCCTTTTACTCTTTTTATTATTTTTGCTTAGTCTATTTTGTCAAATATAAGCATAGCTATTTCTGCTAGCTTCTGGATTCTATGTGCTTAGAATATAATTTTCTATTCTTTTAATTTCAGTCTCTGTGCATCTTTATTGGTGAGGTTTCTTATAGACAATATGTTGTTGGATCTTGTATTTTTATTCCATTCAGCTAGTCTGTATCCTTTGATCGCATAACTAAGACCATTTACTTGCACAGTTATTATTAAAATGTGTGGACTTGTGCCTGTCATTTTGTTGATATTTTCCTGTTTGCTTTGAACATTGTTTATTTGTGTCCTTCTCTCTTATTCATTTTCATGGTTTGATGGTTTATTGTACTGGTAATATTTCATTATTTTTTATTTCTCAATTGTGCACCTAGTCTTTCAGTGGGATTTATATTTTATTTTCACATGCTGTCATGATGGTACCTATCTTCCACTTCTAGGTGTAGGACTCCCTTAAACAGTTTTTGTAAGGTTGACCTATTGGTCATGACTTTCCTTAGTTTTTCCTTATCTTACAAGGTCTTTATTTCTTCTTTGTTTCTGAAAGATAGCCTTGCTGGGAATTTTATTTAGCAGTTATATTTTCTCAGAACTTGAAATATATAATCCATGGCCTCTTATTTGATAGGAATTCCACTAAGTAAGCTGTTAGTCTAATGGGGTTGCCCTAAAATATGAATTGGAGCTATTTTTAAGATTCTTTCTTTGTCCTATACTTTGGACTGTCTGACTATAATGTGTTGTGATGACAATTTTTGTTTCTTTCTTTTATCTTTCCTTGGCTTTTATTTTTGTACTGGGTATTAAATCCATGGAGATATTTTTCCACTGAGCTATATCCTCAGGAATCTTTGTTTTTTATTTTGAGACAGGGTCTCACTAAATTGCTTACAGCCTTGCTAAATTGCAGAGGCCGGCCTTGTACTTGCAAGCCTCCTGTCTCACCCTTCTGAGCTGCTGGAATTACAGGTATGCATCACCACACCTGGCTTGATAACAATCTTTTCTGATCATTATTCTTTGGCATTCTATAGGCTTCCAGTACCTAGATGTTCATGTCTTTCTCGAGGTGAGGGAACCTTTCTGCTATTATTTTATTGAATCAGTTTTCTATGACATTAAACTTTATTGCATTCCCTTGGTTATGCTGACAGTGTGGATATCTATCTTTTAATAGTGTCTCAGATCTTGAATGCCCTCTTCATTCTTGTTTTTTTTTTTTTTTTCTTTTTATATTTTTAATGATTCTTTTTAGTTATACATGACTTGATTCAATTCATAATAGCTAAGCTATGGTTCCAACCTAGGTGCCCTTCAACAGATGACTGGATAAATAAAATGTGGTATATATACACTCTTGTTTTTTCTATATTCCTGTCTGAGTGTCATTTCAAAAGACTTGTCTTGAAGATCTGATATTCTTTATTCTACTTGATCTATTCTGTTGTTGAGGGTTTCAATTGAATTTTTAAAATCTGATTTATTGAGCTCTCATTTTCAAGACTACTGATTGGTTCATTTTTAAAATATCTATTTTTTTCTGAATTGTTTATTCATTTTTTAGTAGTTTCATGTTTTTAGTCACTTTTTTATTTGAAGTTGTATATATAACAATAGCATGCATTACAATTCATAGTACATATATATAGCACCTTTTTACATAACCACTGTATATGAAGTATATGTACATGAAGACTATTCATGTCTTCAATCATGCTTTTAGGATTCTGGCCTGCATTGCCTTCTTAATTTCATTTAACAGTTTAATCTCTATTAATCTGGATTTCATTAAGATATTTAAAAGTAATTCTTTATAATTCTCTATCAGGCATTTTAGTCACTCTACTATCCTTGAAATCTGTTACTAGAGACTAATGATTTGGGGGAGCTATAATATTACCTTGCCTTTTCATATTTATTGTGTTAGTTCTCTGGAGAGATGAACATTTCTGATAGAATTGACATCTCTTATCACTTTTATGAGAAGGCCATTTTCTAGTGACTTTCTCCTAAAGATGTGTCTTGGGGAAATTGTTTGTCATATACCATGTTGAGTTTATTTCTAGCTGAGCACCATTGTGTAATCTCCCTATAAATGGTTGACTGTGATTAGTAAGTTGGGACAAAGTGTTTATCATATAAGATTTGAGAGAACAACTGTCTTTTTTTGTCACACAAGTGTGGGGACACCAGAAGCTGAAGCAGGTTTGGTGTTGGTAGAGTGTGTGGGGTGCACCCTTTGTGGTAAGTCCTATAATGGAGGTGATGACCCTTGTGCAATGATAGAATTTTTCTCTGGCACTATTGATATTTGCTCTGTTATTCAAAAGTGTCTTTTCTCTGGTTCAGACTGCTCCAATATAACTAAGAGATGAGATTAAACAACAGTGTAGATAAAGGTGCTTTATAGGGAGAGTTAGGGGCAGGTATCCCAGCACTCTCTCTGGCACTCACACTGTCTTATCAGCAGCGCATGATCACACAACGTGAAGGGGCAACCAATGCAGATGTCTGTGTAGATGTGGATGTGGAGGCAGCAAATATTGTATCATTTCTCGCTGCTCCTACTGTGGGTGTGCTCACCCAGAAGTGGGGTCTTATATTTTCCCACTCTGTGTTCAACTGAGCATGGGATAATGGCTAGGTTTTTTGGTCCTCACCCATTCTTTCATTTGTTGTGCCCATCAAGGATTTATTAGGAGTGGGTCGCTAAAGAACTGAATAAAATTCCTCTCAGCTGAGGGCTTTCAGGCATTAGTGAATGTGGGATGTGGCTAGCAACAGAGTTTCTTTGTGGATCTTCTTGGGTGTGTACCCACTGAGGGAGAGTGTGAGCTAGAGTTGTGGAGGAATTACTGGAGATTACCCAGTCATGCCTCTGTGAGTAGAAAAAGAGGGGAACCACAGAGCTCTTTTTCTGCCTTATTAATGATAGGTCCCCATTTACAGCCCTGAGAGGGGGTGTCAGGAACTTGATGGGCAACTGTGTTCAGTCCTGGCATCCACATGAAACCACACGTGGCTGACCATCACTTGGAGGATGGTGTTGCTTTCTGTTTTACAATATCCAATGCCTACAGAGAAGTATTCCAGTGGGATTGTGTGACAGTCACTCTACTGAGCTAAGTTTGGCTTGTGAGACAATTATCTCCTTAGTCAGTGCAGTAGATGTTTGTGGGATCACAAAAATGGGACTATGCAGGGGTTCCTGATACCTAGAGCAGTACAGATTCAGGCAAAAGATCCTTTCTTAGGATAGCTCCTTGCTATAGCACTCTGGTTTTTCTGACACATGAAGTGAATTTCCTTTCTAAAACCAGACTACTGTGCAGATATCAGATTTCTTATCTACTTAGGCTGTAAGCATGTAATGCTTATGAATTTTTCCAATAGCTAAGATTATCAGTATCTGTGCAAATTGTTTCCTGGACCTCTCTTTAACCTTTATCCCTGTGGAGGATAAATATTCCTTCCTCAGCTGTGCAGCCAGGGCAAGAATGTGATGGGATGTTTTGTTTCTCCTGCTATGTTCCTGTCCCAGGTCTCTGAATTTTATGAAGTTTCCATTTTTCTACTGTTGAATTCCAGTGTTCTTCCGTGATCACTCACAGCAATATGCAGCGATACATATATTGTTCTGGTTTTTGTGGAGGAATAGTTGGGTGCTAGGTGCCTCCATTCAGCCATCTTGCTGATTTCTTATTAATAAAATTTTTAAATATAAAACTTACAACTTAGAGATCATATGTTTATGAGAGAATTGTGTACCTTCAACATAAGCAAACTGGTAAGCTATTTTCCACAAATCAGTCCTCACAGATTTTGACACAAACAAAAATAAAATCACTTTTAATGCATTGAATATTGATATGGTCTAACATTTTAACCTACAAATAATTTCATTGATGCTATTAAATCAAAATTATGTGTCAGGAAACAATTCATAATTGTATCAAAAGCCACATCTAATTCTTCCAAATTTTAAAGCTTCTAACAATCTTCTTAACACTTAAGATTCCAAGAGGTATTTTCAATAAATATGCTTCATAGACATAACTTAATACAATTTTTACAACATAAAATCACATTATTATTTTACTCTGTGTTTAGACTCATGACTATAAATTTGTCTGTCTCCTCTCTCCCCTCCATACACCCACATACACACACACAAACACATTTTTATACATAATTGGAATGATCATACTGGATCATATTATTTAAAAATAGCTCTTAAAATGATTTATGTTGAGTATTCTATATAGTTTAGGGAATGACTACTAGTACTATATAATTAAAATGATGCTATGTTCTGACACAAAATGAAAAAAAAAAATATTGATGGAATTTGCTAACCATAGCAAAGTCTTTGTCCTTGACTATATTTTTAAGTCCCCTCTAATTTCTCTAGTATTTTGTAAAGGTTAGGTAGTTCTGTTTAAGATCTTTGTATCTAGTCGAATTTCCCACTCTATGTATATGACTAGCCACCTATCAAATAAAAAAGGAGCTGGGCACAGTGAAACAAAATACTAATGATTAGCACTAGCTTAACCAGGGCTCCCTTTTTTATGCTTTGCCAATGCCTTTGTACAAGACATCTCTGTGTTTTCTCCTGGTATACTGTAATACAGCAGGTCCTCCCATTTTGGTGTGCAATGACTTCTAAAGAATACTGGGCAGGGTTGGATTTCCTGGAATTGTATACACAAATGTGTCTGTGTGATTATGTGAATATTTTTATAAACAAGCTTCATTAATTTCAAGAAATTGAATGTGATACATAATAAGGTAAAGAAGCACCCCTTGGAAGGAATGAGAAGATTAGTACATCAAGAAAACTGAGACTCAGTTTCCTTAAAGTAAACTGTTTTTTTTTTTTTTCCTCAGAATAATTGTAATTTTTACCTTCCATTTCAAAATATGTCTGTGTTTATTTTAACATAATAAATGTTTTTAATTACAATTTGGAAGTTCTTAGGTGAACCCGTGTTCAATTTGCCTCAATTAAGCCAAACAATTTCTGTTTTCCTTTTAAAGAATGACCCACTATTGGTCCCTTTCCAGCTTTCTGGCACCTCACTGACCTGTGGGAGATCACGAAATTCTTCATAGTGCTCTAGGGCTCCTGAGTGCATGAGATAAGGATTGCCATGCAGAGTTTCTGGCTTCCTTAACATCTAGCTTTTTGGGGAATAAATTTACTTATTTCTAGTTTTTACTCCCAAAGAATATGATTAAGAAAATATCTAGATAATTCCCACCAGTAGAAATGAATTTAAAAAAAATTATTTGGAAATGCATAGTCATTTTCTCTAACAAATTCACTCCTTGGAAGAATGCTTATTGAATATATATATGTATGCCATCAGGAAGATGATAATCAGTATTTTATTCTGTTCACTTTCAAAGTATTTAAAGGGAGCTTTTTATATCAGAGAGTACACACAAGGTGGATACATAAAGTTGATACCTAACTTGACAGAGCAGATGGTATAAAAGGGAAACTGGCATAGAATCGAATAATAAACATACTGTGTTATAGCTAATGGTAGATTATTTCTTTATCCTGATTCTTACTTTTGTCTCAGTGATAGTTTTTGTTTTGCCTATTCAAAATGCTTCTGTCTAGGAGGAGATTTCTCTGCTATTTTGGTGAAAAGATTTCAGCAACCCAATTTCTAAGACATGGTTTCATTCTCTGATTAGAACTTATTGGACAAAAGTTGGACAGCTGACTCAAATAGATTGTCCTTGAGGGTTGTTTGAACAGAAAAATTCAGAATGAACTATGAGAGGTTACTTACAGTAGATCTATATTGTGTCAATTTGGGAACAGTAGAACATACACAGAAGAAGAAAGATGATAAAGAGACTTCTGCTATATTTTTCACTTCCACTGTTTAATTCCACTCACCACAAGGAATAAGGCCCTGTACCAAACAGTGCTCCTCATCCTGTTTTCTGACCACAAATAAATTTAATGATTTGTATCTCAGTTTCCTTATCTACAAACAGGAAATGGTATTGGTGTATATAGCTAGTAGTGACACTATATATTACCAAAAAAATAATGGTATCTTACTTTCACACTAATACAATTAAATAAGTTAATATGTATAAATTTGTTTACAGCAGATCCTAGTATAAAATATACACTTGATAAATGTGAGCTGATGTTTTTATTGCCCATGCTATTTTGTTGCCTTTGCTATTCCATGAGATCTTTTAATTCCTTGTATTAGTTTCTTTTATATAAAATGGCAAATTCCTCCGTCTATAGAGTTTTATCTTAGTATTGGGATTTTTACTTTAAGATAGATACCTGGAAACAGCATGTGATGGTGGGAAAACAAAATTAATCTTGGAAAAATAATTTTTTTATATTCAACTTTTTCTTTACTAAATTCAAGTATTAAAAACTATAAGATTATTTTAGGATTAAATGATTTAAAATATCTAGTACCTTGTATATTATAAATAAGGATTATTATATATAATGAGTATAATTTCAGTAGATTTTGTCTCATTTTTTAATATATTTTTTGTTACCGAGTTTATTTACTTTATTTTTACCTTGTTTACCTTAATTTTAATTATTTAATTTAGAAACTGAGGAAAGGTTTCTGTGTCTAGGGTCATTTAGCTAATAATTTTAGGTCCAAATAATAAAAATCACAATAAAACAATAAAATAATTTTATTCATTATTGGTATTAAATGTCTGATAGTTTTGCCAGTTATTCATGAATGATAGTTAAAATAAGAAACTAAAATAGGTTTGATAACTATTAAAGCATTTATTTCCAGTTTATGTTCTTAAAACATTTCTACTTCAATATATATTAAATGTTATCAATTGTTCTTCAGATTTCAAAGTTGTAGAGGAAAATTAAGATATTATGGTAATCAAAAAGACATTAAAATAATTCCCATTTTCTCCAAATTTATTTAATTCTTCTCTTCATTCCACTTTATTGTACTAGTTTCATCCTTCTGGTTGATACTAAATTGTTATCAGAATTAATATATATTAAGGTATACTTTCATCATTTTTCATAAAATGATTCATACAGTTTGTATTAAATAAATCACAAATCCTTGAAGCCCAATTTAACAAAAGCTTTTGTACCACAAATGGAAATCCAAGTAAATCCAAGAATACATCTTCTGTGAAGTCCAAAATAGAGATATTTTACAGTTTAAAAGTGTAAGATGCTCAGAAGCATAAAACAGTGATAAAATTTAAAAAAAAATTTAATATTAGGAAATATACTGACAAAATACCCAGTATATCTGGGCATTCTAAACCAAAATGATGGCACTTGGGAAGGAAAATGGCAGACTAGAGGTATCCAGGGTATACTGGATGCTCCCCTACATCAAATCAAATAAATGGTGTACAGCTGCATGAGGAAGTGGGGGCACTGTCAGAAATGCTGGAGTGTAACCCAGAGAGTCAGCAACCAGGTGAAATCCAGAAGTATATATATATATATATATATATATATATATATATATACACACACACACACACACACACACACACACACATTTATATATATTTTAGAATAATAGAATTTTTAAAAGACATATATTACACTAGTACTGGGTATAGTGTGACAGTGTACTTGGTCAGGAAGGGGAAACTTCCCTCTGGCAAAGTGAAAGAAAAAAAAAAAAAAAAATCTTAGCGATTTCAAGCATGCAGACAGTTATTGGGCAAATCCTAGCCCAAGTAGAAAGAAGACCTACATCCTGCAGAGCTATTTATCCTGGGAGATGGGGTTTCCTGCACTTCCCTACAGATTCAGTGAGAGCCAGGAAGGGGAGCCACATTAGAATGGACTCTATTGTCTAGGTTTTCTGCATGGGAAATCAGAAATCCCTACATTCTTTTTCTCATGTTTGTAAGACCCAATGAATACTATTTCTCTTCTTCTTTTCTCCTTCTCTTTCTCTTTTTCTTTCTTTCTTTTCTTCTTCTTCTTCTTCTTTTTTTCCTCTCTCTCTCTCTTTTTTTCATTTGATCAGTAGGCACCTGCCCCGAGAGGGAGTCAGGGCCAAGGAGTGAGACTGTAGCAGTGACCACTGGGAGCTCTGGGACCCACAAGAGGTAGATTGCCAGTCTGCTTGTCTGCAAAGCAAAGGAAGGTAGAATGTGCATCTTTTGAAACTGGCACTCTGGGATTTGTGACAAGGAATGAGACAGGCTGGGTATGAATGATGGACCTTGCTGGATGGGAATATATCTGGTATAAGGTGTGCTGCTCACAACACTGCAACCCAGCACAAACTCCCCTCGGGCTGCTCACCTTTCCCAAGCTCAGAAGTGTTTAGAAGATTTGACACCATAATTTGGACACTAGCTATACCCCTACCTAGCGCATGGACTGAGGCTCTTGAGAGGTGTGGTGCAATGCAATCCAGATCAGCCCATGTGCTCCACAGTTGAGAGGCTCAATTGGAAGCTCTTACTATATATAGCCAAGTTCCCTTTTTGTTCCCAAGGTACAAAAACCAGATCTACTGTGAGTGAATTCAGCTCTGTCATTCACAACATGGTGGACAAGTGAGACAAAGCTCAGTACACAAACTCCCTGAACAAGTTTCTCTCTCTCAGTTCATCAAGCAACTTTCCTCCACAACAACCTTCTTCCCCGATGTTCTGCCTCACCTTGGGCACAGAGCAATGGAGTCAGCTAACCATGAACTGACCCACTGAAATCATGAGCCCCAGATAAACTTCTACTCTACGAAATTGTTCTTGCCAGGTGTGTTGGTCACAGTGATGAAAAGTTGACTAACACAACAGATCTTACAAAAACAGCAACAACAACAACAACAACAAAAACTAATCCCTAAACTGGTAGAAGGAAAGGAATAATAAATATCAAAGCTGAAGTGAATAAAAAGAAAGATAAAAAAGGCTGACTTGAACAAAGAATTAGGTTTTTTAAAAGATAAACAAGATTGATAAATCATAACTAAATTAATTAATTAAAAGAAAGAGAAGACAAAAGTTATTAAAATTAGAAATAAAATTAGCATGTCATAAAAATAGAAGGGACACTACAGGAGTATAAGAAGAGGATCTAGGAGAGAGAGGTACAAAGAGATATTGGGGTATATAATTGATCTAATTATGTTATATGCAGTTATGACATATAATATGTATAATTAATATATAAAAATCATATATGTACACATATACATTCTAGTTTTTTGTATTTGCAGTGTTGTCTACAGCACTAGATGCTTTTACTACCATAGTTAAAAAAGTATCTGGAACATAATAGGAGTTCTATGAATATTTAATAACTAAAGAATTACATCAAGTAATTATCAAAAAATTATCTTAATAAATAAATGATGAAAAAGAACTACATGCAATTTGGCATTGTTATGCATAAAATGAGAGGAAATTGCATGAAGTATACAAAGACTGTCAATATTCAATAGCAAATAATATTTTAAGATTGAAATTCAAATGTAATAGGGGAATTGTAGTTATAGTTAGCACTATCAGTCAACTTTTTTGTTTTTGAAGATTCAGTAGTATGATGAGGCAAAGATGGAATATAATCAAGGCAAACAAACTAAGAATAATACATAACACCCCATTTGTATTTCTCAACTTTTTGTCACTAAATCAACATTCCCGGGGCAAGTAAGTTTTGAGAAATGGTTGATTTGGGTTAACAATTCTGAAGGTTTCAGTCCAAGATTCAGTGACCCCTTTCTTCAGGACTCTGGCAAGGACAACATGTCACGGTGGGAGTACATGGCAGAGCAAATCACTCACCTCATTAGCCAAAACCAGAAAGAGAAGAGGTAGAAGTAGGGGTCCACAATCCCTTCATAAGCATATCCCCACTGACCTAAGTACCTACCATTGGGCTTCACCTCCTAAAGGACATCCCCACCAATGACATCGCCTTGGGATTTTTAACACATAGACCTTCAAGGAGCACTTTTCCAAACCATAATTGTATTACTATAAAATAAAAGATAATTTATTAAAATTTTATTAATATTAATAAGACAGGAAAATTAACTGTGCACTAGATTGATATATAAAAATCAATAACTTTCTCCATGGTTGCAATAATAAGTTAGAAACAGAAAAGGGAAAATGATGGCCTGCTGACAGTAGTGACAAAGATTATAAAATACTAATCAAGTTCAAAAAAGTTGTTGGACTACACGACATGACTGAAGAATATGAAACAAGATATGAATTCATGAAGAGATACCACATTACTGGATGGGAAGATGTGATTTCATAAAACAAAATGATGTTTTTTCTACACATTGTTTAATCACTTTTATTAAGGTACATAGCAATTTATAGGCATTCAAATGCACACAGTTTAATGAAATAGCTAGTGTTTTGACACAGGTATATACCCATGTAACTCCTACTCAATTAAAGATCTAAAATACCTTCATCTCATTAGAGAGTTATCTCATGCTCCTTTATTGGAAATACTCCAACCCTAGGCCACTGATTTTATACCTGTAGGTTTTAGGTGAGCCATTTTATAGAATTTCACATAGAAAGAATACTACAATATGTAATCTTTTGTATGCCTTCTTTTACTCAACATAGTTTTGAAATTTATTCACATTACCTCATCAGTGTTTATTAGTAATTTGTTTCCTAGTTGGTTTATTGCATCATGAGAACATTTGGTGGTTTTTTTTCTCTGTTAGCTCCTTCTAGATATTTAATAGCCTCCAGTGTGCAGTGGATCTCTAAATGAATACTTAGCATCAAATTTTTATAGTTTTGTCCTTTCGTGTTTGTTTTTGCATGCCTTTTCTTTCTTATTTGTTTTTTATTTCTGGGATATATGTTAATATGTGTGTTGCTTATAATTTGTGTATTAAGCCATCAATATCTATTTTAAATTAAAGATGATTTATTACTGATATCTCCAACTTCAGTACATTAACATATGATAAATTCTTGTGCCAAAAGTGAGAAATTTGTTTCTCATCATCTGCTATCCATTTATTTAATCATTCATATCCAGAATAAATGTATAGGAATATAAAATTTTTGATCCATACATCTGTGAAACATAACCTTATCAACATACAAGGCTTAAACTTAAAAAAAAGCAATAGAGACATGCTGAGCAAAATTAAATCTGAGCACAAGTTAAACAAATTGATCTCATCATATAGATACATGGAGAAAATGAAGAATGTGAGAAAATATATATCTGTTGTCAGTTTATAAATCGGGTATTTTTTTGGTGTAAGTAATTTCTGTTCTTATTCATCCTATTTGAATATGATGCAACAAGAAATTCAATTATAATAAAGGTTATATAGGAAATGTTTCAAAAATTTTCAACTAGCTTTGCATATAAATATATTAATGCAATAAAAACAATTGCAGCCATAGTGATTTTATGAAGTAAGATATCAGGAGACAAAATGTATAATGATACAAACTTCTGAAATTATAAAAATATTTTCTATATGGTTTGCCATGCACAAATAACTTGACAAATGTGTAGCTTATATAAAATAAAGAGAAATATATCAATAATAGCAATCAGAAGTTTAACTGGTGAAAAGATAAGGCACAAATGAGCTTCTTTGCTTGATTTTGTAATTTTCATCATTTTCTAATATATAATCTTTCTTAGATTTTGAGTTTGAAAAGAACTAGGATTAATTCATTCTATTTCTCTCTGAGAAAAAGAATATTGTGTTTCCAAAATTCATAATTAGTAATTCCAATATGAACAGATAATTATAAGAACAGTGTTTTATACACATATGCATATTATATAGATGTAGGCAATTTTATTATTGCTACATTTTTTGTTCTTTATCTGAAAGATAATAATTATGGAAATGGATTGCAGTCTAATTTCTGCCTTATATTCTACAACTATTCAACAAAAAATATTTCACCATACTTCAACTTTATCTCTTTTATGTATCCAATTTCTTGTAACTTTGTTCTCAGGGTCTCCTTTCTGTACTGAACTAGCCTTCAAATATAGGGTAAAACCCTAAATTTCACGTGTCTATACCTACTTCCCCTAATTTATGATTTATAGAAAAATGTAGTAATTGCTTAGATTTTTCCATATAAGTCTTTATATTAACTATTTACTCAATTTATTTTTAAATAACAAATTGTTTTGTTTCTTTTAGCCTTCCACACATTTCCAATATTTTTACACATTCAAGTTTGAAATGTAAACTGGAATTATGCATATTGCTTCCAGGTATGTTAATGCTTTTATTTTTTTTCTCATCTGCCTTCTCATCTGCCTTGAACTATACTTTACTGATTCCTCATAACTTCCGTTTTTTTTAGCAATAAAAAATGATTATTTCATTGTTAGGATGACAACAAACATTTGTACAGTACTTACTGTATGACAGGCATTGTTGTAATTTCTTTTTTCTTTTTTTAATATTTTTCTTAAATACTGTGTATACAAACAGTTGTATGTAAAAAATGCTATATATGTGCATTATGAATTGTAATACATACTACTATTATAAATAAAAAAAGAAAAAAGAACTTTCCTTTTTATGGAGATAGAGGCCATACAGTTGACATTATAGGCCATAACTTAATATTATTCAAGAGATGTGTACCTAAGGATTGAAGCATTCATGGTAAGAGGAAAAAAAAGTACAACCACAAGAAGAGATTTTGGAAGAGAGAAAAATAAATATGAGGTTTTCCACTTACGAGCTATAAGATTTTGAGTAAATTAGTGAAATGTGAATTTAGGTTTCTCAAAATAAGAAAGGAGAATAATATATACCTCACAGAATTGCTGAGAGAATTCAGGGAAATATAGATGCTTGATAATGAGAATTAACATTTTTGTATACCAAATATTAAATTTATATTTCACTAGCATTTTGTTTTAAAATTGTAGCATTTTATCTATAATGTAGTATATGAACATTGTAAAATAATACATTGAGGTGAAATTCACATAATATGAAGTAAGCCATTTTAAAATGAACATCTCACTGAATATTTTGTACAAAACCACCTCTATAAAGTTCCAAAATATTTCTTTCACTCCAAAATAAAACTTGTCACTCATTAAGCATTTTCTTCCCATGAGTTCCTCTACCTATGGATATCACCAATCTGTGTCCTGTCATTGTTGATTTATCTAGTGTGCATGTTTCACATAAATGCAATCATTTAGTATAATATTTCTAAGTTCATCCACACTGTAGCATGTATTAGTACTTCGTTTATTTTTAAGAATGAAAAATCTTCCATTGTATGTATATATCATAATTTTTATGCATTTATCCATTGAAAAGTATTGGTGCTGTTAATACATTTTAAAAAATTGAATTACAGTTTTGCTCTTGTAACAGAGTTTACCTAGAAAGTTGGATGTCTGTATCTTTGTCTCTCTTTTACTCCTGTGTCCACCGATGGAAAGAATTTGCACGAACAAATGAAGTCTGATTCTACCCCAGCTGCAAACATAGTAAAGTCATGATTTTCAATTGTGGTATTGGGGTTATGTTCCCTCCAGAATTTAATCTTATGTGGAAAGATCATTTTTTAAAAATTGCTTATCTTTGCTGTGTTGACCACATATTAGTTTTCTATTCTTATATGTCACCAAACTGTACTTCTTTCTTTCAGCTTATCCTTCCCATTTTAGGAAATAGTGCTATAGATAAAAACCATTATTGATTAGATTGTGTGAGGCTCTCAATTCTGCCTGGCATCACAAAACAAGTTTGAGAATTACTATTAAGCCTATAATTTTGCAATCCATCCTTGAAAATGTAGGAATCTTTTACTTTTGCAGAAATAAATATATTGATTTATCTACTTGGAACTTAGGCATTTCAAAAGCATTTCAGCCTGAGTGAGACAGAATGTCATATCTTCGAAGTCTCGCTGTCAGTATATCATCTGGAAGCTAGGATTGGAAGCATAGCTATCAGCCTTTGATATTTACTTGTGTTTTAGGAAGTTGAGGTAATAAAATTAAAGACAGTAAGAGGAATGATGTGAAAGTGCTAACACACACTTTTGGGGAGTGCATGGTAGTTTTTATTAGATGCTGAGTCTAACAGAGAAGCTGTCTAATTCCTTTGTCTGTGATGTCTGGTACACTTTGAGACTTGTGGTGGTAACTCTAACAGGAACAATAGTCATCAAAATTTAACAGATTTTGAACTTCATTCCACCACATACCCCCCCCCATAATTTTTTGAAGGTTTGAGTTATTTGCAAAAGAAAAGTCTACTTTTCACAATGTATTTGTCCAAAAGTTTTAAACATTTCTTTTCAAATATGAAAATTTCTTCATAATATTTTGAAGATTGGCATCAAAGGAAATGATCTGCAAACACTGATTCAGCATATAGTCCTCACGATTTACACACTACAGTATCTGTCTCAAAGCCAGGCTTTTAGCAATTAAGTTATAAAGCTCTTGAAGAAGTATTTTATTATACCAAACACATTTGGAAGTAGTTGAAGTAGTATGCTAGTCAAATGAAAAGAAACACATTTGATGAAAACTTTCTCATTCTAAACGTCAAATTGCTTTCAATCTCAGGTTTTATAAGAAACTTAAAGAGTCCTTAACCTTTTACTGCCCCGCCTGTGACCCCCTTAGTTTCATTTATTGAGTAACTAAGGAGAAAGATGTATTTATTTTTCTTCTTATTAATGTAATAACCCTGATAAAATTAGAATTTACAGAGGGAGATTCCTTCTAGTAAGAAATGTTTCAAGAATTGCTCCACCTGCTTCCTTAATATATACTATCCTTTGTTTTCTGCAAGAACTTTTTATGTAAGATTTTCCGTTCTCTCAATCTCTCCACAGCGCATCCCCTAATTTACAGAGTGGAAGCCAACTGAAAGTCAAATGCCTAATGTTCCCTTTACTGGAAAGGCAAGCCTACCCTATTTATCTTTCCACCTTTGTTTCCTTTCCTGAAGATTCAATAAAGGAATGTCCTTTCCACCTATATTTTGCAACCCAGGCCCTCACATGTCCTCTCTCCACTATTGATTATTTCTTTTCTTGTCCTGTTAAATCCATTTCTTTTATTTCTAATCTTTTTTTTTTCATCATAATCAAGTATTTCTCATTCAAGCACTTTAAAACCAAGGCATTAATAAAAATAGTAAAGACAGCAGTCCTTCAAGCTCTTGCTTGGTCTTATTTGCCTTTTTCTTAGCCAACATTTTATAGGAGAAATTTATATTTTCTTTGTCCATTTTGATACATATCACAGAATTTTCAAATCTTTTAGTTTGACTTATATCGCTTACTTCATTTTAATCTGACCTGAGACTACAATGTCCTTAAATTCACTGGAAATTTTATTAATTGTCTTACATGAACTTTCAAAAGTATTTGCCATTTGTTGTCCATTGCTTTTATCTTTGTTTTATTGTCTTTGTTTATCTGGCAAAACATTACCTCAATACTTCTATTTTTTTCAATGTACTTTCTCTTCAGCAGTGTCATCCTCCTCTGTCAAGCCATCAGAAATTGAAGCTCTTCAAATATTTATTTTATCTCTTTCTTTTCTTCATGTGCTGTACTTAAATGAGTGCACCCACACCTGTGGTTTTAATGTTTGCCTCATGCAGGGAGTTTACAACTTTTATATCTAGACTACTTCTCCTTTAGCCAGAAAACTTACACATCAACTACCTATGTGAGTTTTCTGCCTGTCTCAAGATGAATACAAATTAAATTTTTCTAAATTGAACAGTGTATTTTACCCCTATACTTGGGTTCTGAGCACCATTCCATTTTGGACAATAGTAACATATTTATTTTGTTAAGTGAGTAGAAATCATGGGCCCATCCTCAATCTCTCTCCTTTTCCATCTATGTGTATTATACCTATGTGCATTATACAAAGTCTGATTGATTTTATCTTCTAAATAGCACTGCAATGAATCTACCTCTCTGTTCCTCCACTACTGTAACTTGGTCCAAATTACAATAATTTGTCTTGTAAAGCAAAACAATTGCCTTCTAATTTCACTTTCTGGATCATCTCATGCAACTCTCAGTTAGATCTCTATAGAGTTGGCAGAATGATTTTTCCCAAACATAAAGCTAGTCATAAAAAAATTCTATGCATGTAATAAAAATCCATATCTGTGATATGGCTTAGCTTTGTAAGTACCTTCCCACCTCACTACTGTAACTTCCCAAGATGCTTTTCCTCTCTCTGATTTAACCTAAACCTAGTTTTCCAGAGTGAACTAAGCTTCATTCTGATATGATATGTGATATTGTGGTTTTGGTTTTTTTTTTTTTTTTTTTTTTTTTTTTTTGGTACTGGGTATTGAACTCAAGGACACTCAACCCACTGGGCCACATCCCCAGCCCTTTTTTGTATTTTATTAGAGACAGGGTCTCACGGAGTTGCTAAGTGCCTCACCGTTGCTGAGGCTGGCTTTGAACTCGCGATCCTCTTGCCTCAGCCTCCCAAGTGCTGGGATTACAGGCGTGCGCCACTGCACCCGGCTGGTGATATGTGATATTGATTTATCTACTTGGAACTTACCTTTGATTCTTCTCTTAACCTTTGATTTCATATATTTATTTCCAGCACTGCCCTGAATTTTAGCTTAGCTAATTATCTGCAAGAAGTCCTTCATTTTTTAATGACTAGATTAACTCTCTCTATTAATAGCTTGAAAACTTCCTCAAGATGTTTGTTACATTTAAAGCTTCAAATTTTATTATTGAATTATTTTATTAACATTTGCCTTCCCTACTAAACTTCCATAAGACCAGATTCTATGTTCCTCTGTGCCCAATTATGAAAGCCCTAGTACTTAGAACAGTACCTAACCCTTAGTAGGCAATCAAGAAATATTCACTGGATGACAAAATAAATGAATAGTTATAGGTATTCTTAAAACAGAAATTCTAAAACTGAGAAGTGATGTTATTGTAATTACTTACATGATAAAATTCAAGTTAAAATTAAGAACAATTACCCATTCTAAAAATATGATAGTGTTATCACTATTTTATATAGCTGACTGCATCTGAAACAAGTATCTCTCATGTCTAACATATTAAAAAATGGTATGAGATGAAGACAAAGTAGAGAAATCTCCAAGAAGGATGGTGAAAATGATTAATGAGCTTCACAGATTGATTCATGTGGGAAGAATAATAATGATGAGCTTAGCATTGCCTTCAAAATGGCATTCCGTAGAGACTACGACAGAGCTTGATTTCTACATCATGTCTCCACTTCCAATATTTTAATAGTGATATATTTTATCAAACTAATCTATTTTTTTCAATATAAACCAATAAACCAATTACATTTTTAAAAGCATGACTCAGAAATATTCTAAAGGATATGTGATATTCATCTATAATTACTGAAGGCATGTTAATACCAATTGAAGATGAAAACTGATAGAAGGATTAGGTCTAAAATTAAGAGAAATAAATTAGGCTTAGAGAATTTTCAAACAAGCATAAAATTCTTTTCAAAACTACTGATTTTGTAAGATGAATGCATTATCATAAAATCTATTATGTAGAAGTTTGAAGAAATAACCAGACTTGGGGTGGTATTAAAGGCAGAAATTAAAACTCAGAAAATAAGCCGAGTTAAAAAAAATAATAATTTAGAGAAAGTACTATTCGGAATGTTTTATTTTCAATCTTGAGTTTCATATGATTTTTATACTTGTGAGTATTATACATGCTGATTGTTTTCAAAGTTCTTAATTTTGATCCCATCTTTTTAAACTTCTTTACATTAGAAAATTATAGGCATCTAATGACAAAAAAAAATTTTTACTTGTTTTCTTAAATCAGATAAGTAAAATCAAACAACACAAAAGTGATCTTGGATGCTGACACAAATGTACTGCTATTACTTTAACTTTTATATGTGAATCTCACTTTTACCAATGAGTATTCTTGACTTTTCTGTTCACATATTCTTTTTCTCTTTCTTTGGCATATTCAATTCACAGTGTCATCGTTTCCGTGTGTAATGACAAAAAGGGGAATCACTCCACAATGCACAGATGAACAAAG
This sequence comes from Tamias sibiricus, assembly GCA_025594165.1. Lineage (NCBI taxonomy): Eukaryota > Metazoa > Chordata > Mammalia > Rodentia > Sciuridae > Tamias > Tamias sibiricus. The sequence goes on from CM046666.1 coordinate 100,485,078, forward strand.
ACACCTTGTTTCTCATGGAGAGAAATTGATTTTCTAGCATTCTCCTTAGACACTAGACTACATTTCCAAATCTTCTAGCCAAATGTGATCAGGAAACTAAGCTCATACCAGTAGAGTGAAAGAAGAAGTCATATGCAACTTCCACCTTACATTTCAAGAGGAAATCCTGGATTTCTCTTTTACCACAGGTAAGGATATGGATAAATCAAATGGCTGAGGAAGTTCTCTGTGAATGTTGCCAACCTGCCTTCCTGGACTGTAAATATCCCTAGTGCAAGGGACTCTACCCACGACTTCCTGGGTGCTGGTCCATTGACCTCTTATCTCTCAATGTTCACTAAAAAATGAAATGAGTGCCTTCATAATATAATTAAGTTTTTACTCTGTTATAAACATGAAAATAAAATAAAAAGAATGTTTATCCTATTCATTTTGTATCAATAGGTATATAATCTAAACAATACTAAAATGTATCAAATTATATTAACAGTTTTGTTTTAAATTTAGTACCAGGAAGTTAAGGAAAGATTTTGAGTTTATTTGATACAATGTAGTTTTACCAATATTTCCAAACCTTATATCAGTGTGGTGGTCTGACTTTCTACCTTTTGGAAGTACATACTTGGTGATAAAAATAAAGATGTCACCTGAAATTTAAAATTTTCATTTAGCGTTGAGTTCTTGAGCTCAGGATCCACAGATTGCCTAAGAATGACAGAATAAATTTTTTGCTAAAAATATATGAATGTGGATCAGTATAAATTAATTCTCCAACAATGGCACTGGGTTTAAGATCAGTGCTAGAACACATTTTTTTCCGTGGGAGAACATACAAAGCAGTGTTGTAAGCCCATGCCCCATGTAGAGTTATTAAATTAGCTGACCTTAGTAACTTCATCAGAGGTTTATTCTTTCCATTTCACTCTCATTTTACCTTGAAGGACAGAGATGTTAAATGTTCTTTTGTCTGTGTTGAATGCTTCCGAGGTGCCATTTTGTGGTATTTGCAGGCCTCTCTGACATTATCAAATGGATTGACATTTTAAATATTTGCAGTGCTCAGTGGGTACTAATTCAGCAAAGGTGAACCACAAGCTTCTTTCACTGTGGCACAGCAAGTGATGTGTGTCTGTTTAATCACAGCAGCTGAAATGAGATCAAAAGGCACTGTGTTGTTAAACTCCTAAAGCTGCTGTCACTGCAGACTCACCTGGAGGGGCCCTTCAAGGAAGAAGCTAAGTAGTGAAGAGCCTACTTAGGCCAAGGGCTTAGCTGAACCTATTAACCAATGTTGGTGGGAAACTGTCTCATAGTATATAAAGTTTCCATATTTCTAACAAAGTTTACTTTAGGTCCAGCTCGATCATTAGCCTTCCAGAAATTTTCAAATTTTTATACTCTAAATTGAAGCTTCATCTATGTATTTTAAGAGTTTAGATTCTAAATATGCTAAAATGTTGAAAAACATAAATAATTTCATACATTTGTTATTACAAATCTGGGGTGAATGGGTCCAAAAAGAATTTAGTGAATAGGATATGGTACCTCTAACTTTGTGGCTGTTGAGATTTTATACTTCATGTATTATTTACAGAGTCTACAATGACAAATGTTAAAATATCAATGAATGGAAAGACTATTTAAAATTTTATCTTGAGCCTTCTTTTTTCCCCCAAAGCATAGATTTTCTATACGATCCATAGCATTCTTAAATAGCCCATCAAATAACCATTTGTATTTTAGATTAACTTGAATATATTTAGCTCTCAGCTTCTCACAAGCAGGGAAGAGTTGCAGTAAGATTTTCATACAAATTCCTCTGGATTACATAAGACACATGTATTACTGCAGAAAAAGTCAGCATTGCTTCCCCAATTTTTCATGATGAAGTTTAGAATACCAGAATCAGTTATATGGAAGTGTGTCAAATATGTGAGTATTGAAAACAATAAAGGCCAGTTTTCTATTCTTCAACTTGCTCTGTGTTTAGTGATTATTTCAGGCATCAGGAAAAAAAAAAAATAAAGCTTAGAAATTTGGTTAAGAATAAATTGAGGAAGTCAATATATGTCACAGTTTAGGTGCATGAAGTTTATTAGTGTGACAAGAGAAAGTCATAATAATATACATGTTACAAAAGAATTTGATGACTTTATGCATTTTTTTTTCAAAATTTTTTTGCCATTCTAACACTTTATAACATTTTTAGGTAGCAGGCAATTGACTTAAGTCTCTTCTAATAACCTCTTCTTTCTGGCTAAGAAAAATAATCAACAGAGTAACAAAAATAAACAAAACAACCATGGAAAGTATGAGAATGGAGAAAAAAACTTATTGCTGTGGGCATTTTCACAAATCATCCTTCCTGCTAGCCCTGTGAAGGAGATTTCATCTCAGGTCCTCATCACCATTTCCTCATTAGCTTTCTATCACACAGCCTTCAGGTTTTTATAAGCAGATTCAAAGAGTATAGAAAACAGGGTTGATCAGTAAGAGGAGAAGTTCGAAAAAGTTAGGGTAAGACAATGTCTCTGTATTGAAGAAGGTGCTGAAAAGAAATACTTTAGGCTGTGTAAACTGCAATAGAGAAAATACTTACAGAGCATGCACTGTAGGCATGACACTATTCTATATGTATATGGAACTTTATTAAATAAAACAAGAATCTGTACCACCATGGAACTATGATTCTAGCAGAAAGAGACTGATAATAGGATCAATAAGTAAATTAGGTAATATGACATAGACTCTCCCTCCTGAGATTTGGTAAATAATAGTAATAATCCTGAGTATTTTGAAATTACTATTAATAACTTTAATTTTTGACTATGATACCTCTCCAGGAATAAGTTGCATGAATTCCAGTTTTACAAGTATTAGAATAATGATAATAATAATAGTTTTAAATGCTCGTTCACTATTAACTCATATAATTTTGTCCACAGTAAAAGAGGAAAATAATTTACCTTTTTGTATATTTTATAGATGAGAAAACTGAGGTGCAGAGAGGTTAAAGAAAAGCTACCACTGGGAGAGCAGGACTGAGGCATGAGCAAGCTGTTCCGACTCAATACTTCTAATCACCTGGTTAAAGTACAAGTCCAACAACGAGCAATGTTTCCTTACGTCTGGGTCTATTTTATAAAAGATGATATTATGTTGTTCCCAAAAAAACACAAACCAATTGGAAAAGCTTCTTGTCTGTTTCTTACTTGGTCATAAATTTCAATCTAGCCATAAATTTCAACTAGAAAACAATAGTAAATCTGAGTTTAGATGTTACTGGCATAGGAGGAATTGATTTCCAAGTTTATAAGTTCTTAATTCTTTCTTTAGTCGCATGTTATAGTGTGAGTTCTTTCATGAATGTGATTCATAAGTATTCACATAATTCTCTCTCACTCTACTTCATTCCCCTCTACTCTTGCTTTCATTCTATCTTATCCAGGTATCTTCTGACTCCCAAATAAAAAGAAGATGACATAACCTAGGATTGTATTACCAGAAACTCACTGGCTTATTGAGTAATGACTTGGCTTTATGCTGGGAATAGATAGAATGACAGCTGCGAAAGTAGCCCTTGGGTGTTCACCTGACAGAGGGAGTATTTTTCCAGGTGTGCACTGGATTTCACTTCTACTGCATCCTGAATTTCTTTTCTGAAACAGTGTCATCTTGATTTCACCTTCCTTTCAGCTTAGAATACTGCTTTTTCTGGCACCCATGTCAAGAGAAGACATGTTCTCTTTCGTGTCTTTGGAATCACCCCTTCTGGAATTGAGGAAAGTTCTCACTGAATTTTCCAGACTTTTTAAACTCTGTCATTCTGAAAATTCGAGTTTCAAAACTCTTATCATAAGATACTACTACATACTGTTCTTACATCTATAATAGTGGAGTTCTTCTTAATGAATGCTTAATAGTTTAGTTATTTATTACTTTCAGTATCTTGGACACTTTAATTTTCTTTAAAATTTCAATGTTTATATGACTGAAAAAGTCCTTTCAAGTCCTTGACCTTATCTTTTTCCAAATTTATCCATTTCCCCATCTCAGCCACTCATTAAATCTTTAGATCATCAATAACTGTAACCCTTTCATAGTCTTAATTTCAAGAACTCTGCCTGTCCCACATCACTGTCTCCTTTCTCTCCAGTTTGCTCTTTTACAATAATAATCCTTCTACCATACTTGAATTTATATTTATTGTACCAAACTCATATTCTGTCCTCATTTCTCATGCTATTCTACTTAAATTCCACACAACATTATAATCATTCTCTAGCCCTCACCTTTTTAAATTTTCCTTGTTTCTGTACATGGTGAAAAAAAATTAAAATTATATACTCCATATAACTTTACCTACCTATTATACACCTTACATTGATAGAGTTGAGAATATAGCAAGATAAATCATAAAAATATTCCAACTAGTCTCATTTTAAATTGACAATCACTTATTTTCATTGGAGCAATGAGAGATGGCTAGCAACATAATACATTTATTTCCCTCACACATTCACATTTGTACTTGAGATGATTATTCCATCGTCTCTCTTTTCAAACCTCCAGTTCTTCCTTCCATTTCGTACTTCCATTGATAATCTTCTTATTTAATTGAGGAAAAATTAGCAATAGTAATAGTAAAGTACAAGAGCATTTCCAAGCTGCCACCTCAATTTTGCGCTACTGTAGGGTTTAAAGAAAGCAAACTTTAATGAAAAAATTGTCTGTTCTCATAGTTTCCAAATCCTTTCCTTCCATTTTTTCTTTAATCAACTCTAGATAGGTTTTACCTACATTAATTCACTAAGTTTCCTCCAAATGGTGTCAACAATGATCTCGATTTTATAAAGAAAATGGTCAATTATCCATCCTCCCCTTATTGGAACAAAGGAGCAATCTCTGTGTCTCTACAGAATATTTTAATTCTGTTTCCATCATGCCACACACTTTCAGGATTTATACCTATCAAACCATCATAGGATAGATATTATATGTTCATACATTGTTCTGAAGATAAAAAGAGATAATTACTCCCAATTTGCATTAGGAAATTAATATTATTCTGATATTAAAGTGGGGAAAGGACTATACCAGTAAAGTTATAGGCTAGTCTTCCTTAAACAGAATAGATCCAAACACAATAAATTTAATTGTCCATTTTCTTGCTTACATAATGTATATACATGTAAAGAGGGCAAATTATAAGGATATGAATGGGGTAATAAAATTCAAACTAACAGTGCTATGGTTGGGAATGTTAACTTATCTGGAAAATATACAAAGGAGCCCTTCTGAAATATTGGACATTTTTTTGTGTGTGTGCAATGGACATTTTTATCTCAATCTAGATGCTCTGTGTGCCTGCACATGCACGCATATTTTGAGGCACTTTTGTGTGTCTGAATTAGAATAGGAGTATTGAAAGTCTTCAACAGTCTGAAGACAGGTGTACAAAGAGAGAGAAGATAGGCAGTCAAAGTCCGGTATTTACCTCTATACATTATTCTGTTCTGTGGATGATCATAACCCTCTTGGAGGCCTCTCTATAAATGGGTTTCTTAAAAAAAACTTCATAGTAGCTGCCCCAATTGTTCCTTTTTATGAATAAACTCTCTCTCCTGAATTAGATATCTCTGTCATGTTGCAAATTTATATTTTCAACTGCTAAGTATGTCTCTCTGGATCCTCTGGAACAGACAGATAATTTTTCTTACTTGGGGATTTATTTTTCCAGAAGTGTAAGGAGGGTATACAGGTTGACCATGTATAAAGTTGAATGCCTTTCCTACATTCCTGCCTACTAGCCAGGCACATCCATTGAGCATTTAAAAGAGAAATATTTCTGCATCTCTAAACCAGAATATTTTTAGATTTAGGAATTAGCATATTCCTCCTTATGTTAATGTCATAAAATATAATTTCTGATTTTTTTTTCAAAGTTACATCACACTGTGCATATTTTCTAAGTATCTAGAATACATTGACACTAACACACATAGTTGAACATTTACTAAAAGATTATTGTTTTAAAAAATTCTGTTGAATGATAGATTTATATATTGTTTCAACATAATAAAATACCAAAATAAAATAGACTGAAAGTAATCTAAATAAAATAGACAAATAGGTAAATGATAACAAAAGAATGCAGGAAAATTGGAGTTCAATTATAATTGCATTTGATGAAATAAGGTATTTTTCTGTGCAAAGGCAAGAACATTTGCAGCAAATGCAAAGCAAGTCTGTTATCCCTCAGGGAAGGCACAGCATTTGATGTACTTTCTCCATGATATATTACCTTTCAAAAGCTTTATTTCACAAAAGTAATCACTTGCAGTGCGGAAAAGATATCTTATGCAGAGTGAGAATGAAGAAAACAGGTGAAAACACATGTTAAGAGAAAAGTGGAAACTAAAACTTTCAACCACTTAGGTTTATCAGACTTGAGGAATTTGTTAAGAGTGACAAAGAATCAATAAAATGAAAGACTTATCCAAAAAGTAGAGGATTATAAGAAAAACATTTATCCTTGCTTGATCAAAAATATTTCCTTAAGAAGGCCATCACAAAGCATATTGACCATATTACATATTTTCTCCTGCTGTAAGATTTAAAATTATGGGGTAAAAGAACTTTTTAGTGGGGAAAAAATGAAAGATTTAGAAACAAATGATTAGGCATTATGGATCTGTTCTAGGCACTAAAAGCCTAGTCATAATACATTCAGAAATGTAACTGGAAAAATGATACCACTACTCTGTACTGTGCCAAAAATAAAATAGACACTATTATTTTCTTTAAATTTTCACTTCATCTGCTGTGTGTCAGGATCGGAAAATGACACAGTACTAAGCCAAGAAGTCTCCATAATGAAATTTCCCTGTGGACCAGGGGAAAATGGAACTTCATCTTTTCAGTCTTCATATTTGTTCATAAATCTACTTTGACTTGATTCTGACTATAATACCTGAAATTTATGATTGCCTCTACCTTCTAAGATGGTAAAAAAGAAAAATAAAATGGTGAAATTTGCTAAATTATATTTACTTTCCTGCAATTTTTTATCTAATGAAAATTTTATAGGTATCATAGTCTCTCACATCTCTATTGTTCAGATGATAAGAGATGATAGTAATCTAACGTTAAAGGGATTTTTCATGTCAAAAATAATCTACATACGTTTAAATTATGCTGTTGGGGCTACAAACAACTTGGTACCTTTCTGAGCTCAGTTTTACCAACTGAGTTCATTCAATTCTCTGTAAACTGTCAGCAAATAATGTCCCCATCCCAATTTTTCATATAATATTCACATTCAGCTATGCTTAACAGATCACCTGTAGTAGTCTGAAGAGATGTACTTTGTTTCTACTCTATATAACTTGGCCGTTCAATCTAAGAGCAAGAAGAGTATGTGTACAAGAGATTGCTTTTAATTTTCCAAGAGGAGATTTGTACTTTCCTTTGAGCTACAACTAGTAAGAAGCCATTATTTTATAATTTCTTAATGTTTCAGTATCTTTGTTCATAATTTATCTTTTTCATTACCTCTTCAAATCTTCAGTTAATGATTAATGATAATTTAATTTGCTTAAAACCGAAGAAATAAGTTGTGTTTTTTGTTTGTTTGCTCATGAAAGTTTCCACCTTCCAGAAACATATCAGTAACCATTTGATTGTAACTAAGAAATTTCAGATGTCACCATTTTTCCCTAATGTAGAAATAGATCATCATTTTCTGATATTGAGCATCACCTCTTCACAGAAAATTACATGAAATCTTCTTCAGTGCGTGTATTAAATAGGACTCTCCAGAGAAACAGAATATACTATGTGTATATATATATATATATATGTATGTTCATAATATATATAGTATGTATGTATATTTCCATATGTATGTATATATATGTAAACATACACACATAGATATACATGTGTACACATATGTATGTGTTTAGGTAAGTATATATGTATATATTTACACACACATACAGACTCATGAACAGACATGCCACGCTTTGAATGTCCTCTCTGAACTCATTGAAACTCAATCCCTATGTTGTTGATATTTGGAGATGGAGCCTTTAGAAGTTAATGGGGATTAGATAAGGTCATCAGGATGGGAATTGTCATGATGGGATTGGTGGCTTTACAAGAAGAGAATGAGAGACCTAAGTGGACACATTCTGGCTTTCTCTTACCATGTCATGTCCTCCAATGTAGCAAGAATGCCAATTGGCCCCAGTGCTAACATTCTGATATTTGATTTCTCTACCTCTGTAATCATAAGCTAAATAAACTTTGATACTTTATAAGTTGCCTAGTTTGCCTATTCAGGTAGAGCAGCCAAAATAATGGACTAAAACTACACATACACACACACACATATATATATTTACCCACAGGACTATGAAGGCTGAAAAAAATCCAAGATATGCAGGATAGGTCAGCATGCTGAAGATAATTTAGCTCGAGTTGAAATACAAAGGCCTGAGAATCAGGATAACCAATGATGCATTCCCAGTCCAAAGACCAGTTGGTTGGAGACCCAGTAAGAACCAATGTCTCAGTTTGAGTTAAAAGCAGACCCCCCCCCCATATACACATAAAACAAAATGAAACATGATGTTTCAATTAAACACAGTCAAACAAGAGTAAATTTTCCTTTTGAGGAAGTGTGTCTATTTTGTCCTATCCAATCTTTTGATTGAATGAGGCCCACCCACATTAAGGAGGGTAATCTGCTTATAAATCATTTATATATTTAAGTATTAAGTTCAAATAAAAATACTTTCACATAAATAATCAGAATTTTTTTTGGGGGGTGGGTGGTACTAGTGATTGAACTCAGGGGCAATCCACCACTGAGCCACATCCCCAGCCCTTTGTTATATTTTATTAAGAGACAGGGTCTCACTGAGTTACTTAATGCCATTGCTGAGGCTGGTTTGGAACTTGCGATCCTCCTTCCTCAGCCTCCCAAACCACTGGGGGTACAGGTGTGTATTACTGCATCTGGCAATAATCAGAATTTTTTATAAAATATCTGCATATTTCATGATCCAGAGATATGGCCTAAATGACTGTGTGCCTTAAACTTATGTACAAATGTAAATCACCAATATGTAGTATTAGGGGGTAGGGTTTTGTGAAGGTGATTATATAATGAGAGCTGGGCTTTCACAAATAGTATTAGTTCCCTTCTAAAAGTGACCCCAGTAACTCAGGATGCTGAGACAGGAGGACTGAAAGTTCCAGGCCAACCTTAACAACTTATATCCTGTCTCAAAAAGTCTGGGGATGTAGTTCAGTGGTAAAGCACCCCTGGGTTCAATCATCTACAAAGCAGAACATTAATCATTAGCAGGCACTGAATCTCTTATGGACTTGATATCAGAATTCCAGCTTCTAAAACTGTGAGAAATAAATTTCTGTTGTTTGTAAGACACCTAGCTTTTTTTTTGTTGTTGTTGTTACAGCAACCTGTGTAGACTGAGACACAGAGTTACATTTCATGTCTTTATTAAGACACAAAATTTACCATCACAATGGATCTGGAAAGAAAAATTCAAGTCAAAAGAATTTTAACGATCTCTTACTCAAGTACCACTTAGCTTTTATAGTAATCCACTGCTTAGTGACTATTTAAGAAAATTTTTGTATTACAACATACTGTTCATGTTTATTTAAGTTAAATGTAAAAGGACCTCATAAAGTAATTTTTGTGAGCCTGGAATATTTTCTGGGTTGTCTTTCAGAAGCCAGATAATCCATTCCATCTCCAAGGAGGAGTCTAATATAAAGGACAAAAACCTTGATGAAGGTAGAAACAAAATTGCTTTTGTAAAACAAGAGGATTGGGGGAAGTATGTTCAGGTCCTGCCTCTAGCCAGCAGGTCAGTAAACAATAAAGATGCAGGAGAATCAAAGGTAACAATTAACTTCATCTGAGAAAGTCTGCCAATGCTATATTGAAAACAGCACAGTTCACTTGAATTTTGATGGATAAGTGGAAACTTGCCAGGGGCAAATGGAAGAAAAGAACATTAAAAACAGAGTGAAGAGCAATTTCTAACACTCCGAGACAAAGAAAGAGACATTCAAAGAGTTTTTGTTTGATGACTGAGTAAAAATAAAATAATAATAAATATTTAGGATGTGTTTAATACCTTTTATTCTTATACATGTGTGACATACTATTTCAAAAATCTTTGATGAAAACATACACATGAAATAAAAAATTTGAGGAAGATTATAAAGATTTAACTTCAACAGTAGTGGCTAAAGAGGGATAAAACAAAAACCAAGGGTGTCATTTAGAAAAGGATTACCATATAGCACGTCAGTAGAATATCCATGAATCTACCTAGTCATTGGTGGCTGAATAAATATACCCACACATGAAAGCTTTTGAAACTAGGTTAAATATATTCATTTCATATAACTGGTTATCTGTTTGACTAATTCAAATTCCTACTATAATTACATGTTCATTTTTTTAAAAAATGTACATTACATATATGTTCATAAGAATGTTGCATATTATTAACATGATATAAAATGATCTTTTTGAACAGAATATATCTAAAACATTATGCTCTCGGTGTGGTTCCCAAAAACATTATTTAAGCCTGTCAAAGTTCTCAATTACAATAATGTTTCATAGAAATCTTTTCAATAAAATGAAAAAAGTTTCATATAAAAATGCAAGATACTTAACCTAAAATGAGAATGAGTAGTGAGAGACTGTATAGAAAAGAGAATCATTCAAAAAGCTTATGCAGAATCTGAACTGTGAAGGGATGGGTTCACATTACAAGGGCAAAAAGACAGGCATGAAAAAGATGGAAAATGCATCTCATTTTAGCTTTGTCTATTCAAATTGCCCATGGGAGGTTTGAATAGACTTTTAGATGTTAGACAAAATGCAAAATAATTTTCACTAACTGTTAAATTCACCGTTATTGTGTACATACAAGTCTTTACAAAGATCCTTCCAATAATTTCTGTATGTTCTAGGAATTGTCCCTCCTATTATCATGCCCTCATCTTCTCATCTTTGTTATCAACTTGCTATCTTTTTCTCTCTGACTTTTATTTTGCCTATTTTACAATCTTCTTATTTTTATTTGTTTGTTTGTTTAGTGCTGAGGATCAAACACAGGGCATCATGCATGCAAGTCTAGCACTCTACCACTGAGCTCAACCCCCAGTCTTACAAATTTCCTTATATAAAGTGCAGTCATAGTAATATTATCAACTCTAATATATCAGACAACTTTTATTAAAGGATGTTTCTTTTTGTTTATGCTTTTTCTTTCTGAGATCTCATGGTTCTTTGTAGACTCAAACAGAAGTGCCTGTTGAGTTGGCCTTTACCACTACATAAACTAAGGCTTAGAAAAGCTTGCCCAAAATTCCATGAAAATTAATTGTGGAAGGTTATTAGACACTAGACATATTTGTTTCTGAAGTCTTTGTTCCTTTAGATAAAATAATTTGTTTCTTGAATTTTGAGTCTTTTTGAAATTGTATGCCCCTATTGCAAAAAGATATATTTTCAACTCAGTAATAGTTTAATAAAATTGAGATCATTTAGAATATATATATATACATATATATATAATTAACTTTTATTTATGTGTATGATATTTTCCCACAGAACAAGAAAACAAATCTCTGACATAAAACCTAATTACAAAACAGGTGAGTGACTATGTGAATGTGGCTTGTAGTACCTGTTTTCTGTTGTGTTGAAATAAGTGTGATAGTTATTAGTTGACTAAAATAGACTTGGACATGAACTGCTAAAAATATAAAATACTGCTTTTAAAATTGTCTTTCCACAGTCAACTCTATTGATAATGAAGAGATTTTGCTAATTTCACTCGAGCTGCGACTGGTTCTTCTTGCTCTTAGTGGTCTGTTGGTGTGATATTTTCCATGTCGGTGGCATGTGTGCTTTTGTTGTGGACATTGTGCTCTTTTATTGCTGACTCCAAAATCAGAGAATATCTCCTTAGGCAGAATCAGCCTCACCATCCTCAGACCTGGCCAGTAAGTAGACTTTGCTCCTCACCCAAAATCTAGATGGGAACAATCTTTGCCAACCATCAGGTCAATCTTTTATTGTGGGACACTCTTTTCACTCTATTTTCCAGTAATTCAAAGATCAGCAAAAACTGGAGAAGTTATAAAAGTCTTATTGTTCTCGGCATAAAACACTATAAAGTCATTACTTGGCCTGCTAATGTGGGATTTTTTAGCAAGCTTCCTACCACCAGTATTTTGCAGACAACTCAGAGACATTAATGACCTTATCTATGTGCTAGAACCACATTGCAAGGAAGTAGTCATGTTTTTTCAAGAGTTCCCTCACCAGTTTGCTCTGATGTCAGCACCATGTGAAGATAGTTGGTCCCTTAGCAGTGAGCACCCAAGCAGAATTCAAGATACCTGTCTTTTCTTCTCGATGATACCTTCTCTTAGAACCTTCACTTATTATGCATAGTTGGTTGAAGGTGGATTGAACATCCCATCCTCCAGGGGGAAAGGAGAGGACTAATGGTAAGGGTAACTGGAATCTTCTTTTCCTGACTATAGGGATAATAGGTATGTTTCTTTTACCCCATGGAGGGTAATGACTGGATTAACAATGTCATTTATCCCAACATTTTCCAAAGATATGAGTTGTATAATACAAATTAATACAAATTATTATCCCTTTCTTTTCTTTTTTTCTTTCTTTTTTATTTATAGTAGTAGTATGTATTAAAATTCATAATGCACATACATAGCATCTTTTTACATACAACTGTTTGTATACAAAGTATATAAGTACCATTCAGATCTTCAATCATGCATTTAGGATAATGATATCCATCTCATTCAACCACCATTTTTTTTCCTTTTTCCCCCCCTCCCTCCCCCTTGCTCCCTCCCTTCCCCTCCCTTTCCTTTGACCATTCTAGTGTTCCTCTAATACTCCTATGTACCCCCATCCAACAACACTGTGAACTAGCCTCCTTATATCAGAGAAAACATTCGTTATTTGGATTTTGGGGATTGGCTAACTTCACTTAGCATTATATTCTCCAACTTCATCCATTTACCTGCAAATGTCATTATTTTATTCTCTTTTATTGCTGAGTAAAATTCCATTTTGTATATATACCACATTTTCTTTATCCACTCATCTACTGAGGGACATCTAGGTTGGTTCCACAACCTAGCTATTGTGAATTGTGCTGCTATAAACATCAAAGTGGCTGTGTCACTGTAATATGCTGTTTTTAAGTATTTTTGGGAATAGACCCAGGAGTGGGATAGCTCCCTGTCTTTAAAATATCAAAATCATAAGCTTTGTCTTCAGTTTGCATTCTAGTTACTAATATCTGGGGCAACAGAAAATGTCTACTCAACTTCACATTATAGAATATCACTTAAATGCCTAAAAGCTGATCTTGTGAAGAAGTTGTCAATATGACTAGAAGACAGACCCTATGAGAATACCTGATTAGAGGTTACAAGTTATGTTGCCTGACAGGAAAGTTTCATAAGGAGATGGAAGCACAAGCTCACATGGCTCCATGAGAGGAGACCACAGCCCCTGACCTCATTTCCTTTGCTCCTTCACCAAGCTATATAAGCAACATTTAATCACTTTTTTTTTTTTCAAAAATAGTTTTCCATATTGGTTTTCTTGACCACCAAAAATAAAAATTGGTCCCATTATACTTCTCAAAGTAATTTTCCAGATCTTTTCTGTTTTTTAAATCATTATTTGGAATGCGTGCTTAGACTTTCTGTTAATTCATTTTTCATTTATTTACCAGGCAATGTCCTCTCCTTTAGTAATTATTATGCAGTAAAGTCATTGTCTGTTAACTAAAGCAAGGTTGACTTTTTCAAACATAATATGCAGAAAATGGTAAATTAATAGCTATTTGTTGCCATTAGCACAGAGAGAAAAATCACATGTGCCTTTCAACAAATTCTGCTCATAGTATTGGAGGATTCCATACATCAAGAGAAAGTTTGACATGCTTCTTATAAAGTAATTAAGTGCTTATAAATAAACAATCTTCTATTCACAAATCCTAAATTTATTTTCTAACAAATATATTTTTAAAATCCCGAGTTTCAAAGAAGAATATCAGGAAAAGTTGAAGCATATATACCAACTCTCATTTTTCAAGCCCTCCCTTGTTCTATCAATCTCTAAAAGGAAAAAAAAAACAGTGTAAATGACATAAAATTAATTTCATAATGCTTCCTGACAAAAGACCAAATGGAATTCCACTTATAGCTCTTACAAGTATATAATTTGCAAAGGTACTAAGACACAGAGAAACATGGTGCTTTGTCCAGTTTAAAAAGGAATTGAGTCTAGGAGCTGGCCAGCCTCCTTATTTGCACAAGACACAGTGATGTCTTTACTGTGATTTTAGTAACTGCCTTTTGTTTAAAACTGCAAAAAGTGTAGCAAGAAAGAGCATGTTAACAGATAAAGCTCAATAATTGTAGTAGCACACACCCAGTAGCTAGTGAGACAGGTAATAAGGAAAAATCAGTTATTCTGTAACTCATTTGGACTTTACTGAAGGAGATAAGAGACGTGAAAGCCAGTTGTATGAATTTCTCCATTCCTGTATCTAATACTTACCCTGTTCTTTGCTCTGCCTTCTTCAGCAGAATCTAATGTAGTTATTAGAGTTACAATACTAGACAACATTGACTTCATTGAACTTACACTTGATCTCTATTATTCAGAGGTTATATGTCAAAAAACCATCATCCATATCAGTGATTTAGATAGAAGACAGCTACTGAACTATAAGAGGCTGTTAAAGGGAGGGGAATGAGCTTCTACTGTTTCACAAGTCCAACACTATTGTGCAATCAAATTAAAATCTTTCACTACTAAAATAAACAGTGGATCACATAGGATTTATGTTGCAAAAATAGAGAAACTTGTTGTTTAATACCAATTATTTTCATTTAGATAAAAGATTTAAAGTAGTTATCTGCTATCAGTGCTGTCTCTGTATCAATAGAAATAAAAGAATTCTTAAAATTGTTGAAAGATAATAATTATAAAATTTTATCTATGCTTAAAATAGTAATTATTTTAAAAACTTTAGGTTTGTATATAGATGGATGTTATAAAAATGTTTGGATGAAGCTAAATTTGGAGAATCGAAATTTATTTTAAAATTAAAAAAGATCTATTTTTAAAACACTTCAGCTGCAATTTTTTTGAGATGTGAAAAATCATTTTATTATACAAATAATCTTTCATTTATCTGTATATACCTTTTAGATATACTTCAAAGGGTATATGTATAATTTAACAAGTATTTTATACAAATGCATCAATTTATGTATTTTTCACCCTCTCTTTAAATCCTTTCCATCAAAATAGAAAAAAAAAAAAATGCAGACAATGCAGCAATATGGTAATACAAATGGCTTTTTTATTTTTTATGCATCATTGCTTTTCTTTCCTGCATGTGTGGGTGTTATTTGAAAAGCTTATACAATCTGTTTTGGCAGCCATGTATACCTGTGATAATCACCTGAGGGCTTATGGCATTAGCACACACTTAAGACATTGTAATGAAACATTTGAACTAGACAAACAGAAAAAAATTTAAAAATTTTTAATAAAATTGGAGAAGGTATGTCTGACAATATCTTCATGTACTGAGGTACAAAATGATTGACACTCTGATGCATTGACAATTCAGACACCACATTGTGTAGTTTTGTAGTGTTGGATGCTTCTTCCCAAATTCCATGTATTTAAAAATAATAATAATGATAAATGGAAGTCACTCAAGTGATAAATTACCCTTTCTAGAAAGAATATTTCAGCTTTACCATCATACATATGAAGTTTGGAGTCAGAGGCATAGTAGACATTTAAAAAAATTATTTATGCATAATGAACAGAGACTTGGGGGTCATATTTGTACTTCTTGCATCTCAGTTGTATTTCCCTGGTATTAGCTTTGAGAAAAGTTAGAACATTAATGTATTACCATGTTGACTTTAGAAAGTTGAAAAGACTTAACACAAGCACTTTAATTATTTATTTATTCTGCTTAGGGGTATGAGTTTTCTCTGTAGGTTTTTGTTTGTTTGTTTGTTTGTTTTATGGGTAAGAAAGCCACCAAGTATCACTAATAACCAAAGCCAGTTGCCAACAATAGAATCTATTATGACACTAAATTTAAAGTAAAGAGTAAAACAATACCATTGAATAATTTAAAATACCTTTAAGTTTTAACTGTGTGTTTAAAAATTTTGGAGAAAACATCAAGAAAACATAAATAAAATTTAAATTACAAAATAATCTCACTTTCTAGAGGTGACCACTATAATTTTTAAGTATTAATTAATAATACATATATAAACATGCAAACACATTATTGATATTAATTCTTATTAAGACTGGATCCATATCAATTGCATAAATGTTTTAAACTTAATAACTTTTCTTTTTTTAATTTGTTTTTGCAGTGTCGGGGATTGAAACTGGGACCTTGGGCATTCCAGCATTCTACCACTGAGCCGCATCCCCAGCCCATTAATAACTTTTCTCTATGTATTACATCTATAAAATCATTGAATATGTACAACAAATTCTTCATCTTATTGTTTTCTTTCACCCATATTAAGGATAATTATTCTTTAGAAAGCATCCCTGGCCCTGTCTTTTCACACCACATTTCAACATAAAGCATGAAGTTTGGTCGTGTTAAAGAAAAATTCCATCAGACAAGTTAAACATGCAAAAAGAATTTATTCAAGAAAATTGCAATAGGGCCCAAGTCTATTACATAGTTGGGAAAGATTGAACTCAACTCCATTAAGACAAAATGCCAGAGAGATTTTAAGGCTGGGGGAGCTAGGGAAGAAGTACTGGAAGACATGTAGGGGGAGATTGGCCAATATGATTTGTATTTACTAATTGTTGCTAATGGAAGTTAGCTTCTACCCTCTCACTCAGCCAAGGGGTCTTATCTTTCTTGATGGTTGCATGTCAAAGAGATGGCTTCCAGGTACTTGAGAAAGAGTTTCCTGGGTTGTGAAACTAACTAACAAGAAGCAAGATTTACATCTCAAAGTGGCAGAGAAAGAATTCACAATTTCAGGTTTTCTAAAGTGAATACTCTAAGAAATAAGAAGTGAAGGGTCAAAGAAAAAAATCTGTCTAAATTTCAGTCAAGCTTAGGGGAACTTTTAAAGCCATCTGGGTTAGTAACAGTATATATTGTTAAACTGAACACTTCATTCCTGTATTTTCTTTTTAATTCATGCATTGAGAGCATATGAATGTTTAGGTTGAATGTAGACATATATAATGCAAGGAAAAATAAGCATTCAAACCTAGTGCTACTCCAATACAATCAATTTGCAGAAAGTGATTAAATTTCTACATAAAATAAAGATGTAGTAGGACATATAAAACAAGTTAAACATGCCTGCACCCAAACTTATAATTTTAGAAAGACAACATAATAAGAGAACTACAAGATTATTGCTAGATTATCAAGCTTCTTCAAAGACTAAAGAGAAGAAATTTATAAACACATTCATCCTCATGGACAAGGAATCTCCTACAAAATAACCAGGACACAAGAAGGAAAAAAAAAATAACAGTTTATTTAAATAAGATCATAAAAAACAAGTGCTTAGAATTAATTTTAAAAGATAGTTTTTCAAATATAAAAGATTTGATGACATTTTTAAGATAGTAAATTAGTAAAATTGCACAAATATCTTTCATTCACACTTTCTTTTGTGAGGAACTTGGTAGTATAAATAACATGCATCACCCATATTTCAATTCCTTTTTAGTCTTAAATGAGCTTAATCAAAACAAATCAAGTTAGAGATAAAGTGAATCCTAAATGACATTTCATCTGTGTTACTCCTATATCTAAAGTTTCTTGATTTAATCTTTGAGTGTATTGTCTCTTGTTCCTTCCTATAGGTTTGTTGCACAGATCATAAAATGTAGAAAATGTTGGTATTTTAAGGTTAGATGACTTTTATTTAATAATTAATATTTCTCTATTCCTGGTTCTGCCAAAATACATATAGAAATACATATATGTATCTTTGTATATATGTATACACATATACTTATATGCACATATATATATATATACACATGTATGTATGTGTATGTTTACAGATACACATATACACATATGAAAAGAGATAAAAGTATTTGTCTGTTCCTTTCTATTTATGTATTTGCATTTAAAGATTGATTTTGTCTACATCCCTTCCTTTCAAAGCATGTCATCAATTGTTCATAGTTATTTTTTATTCCCTGATAATATAAAAGTTTCCAAACCTTTAAAGACTTTTTTACCTGTTCTAAAGCTATTTCATAAAAGTAGATTCTAGTCCTGATCATTACTGAAGTTTTTTATTTTCAAATACTAGTTCCCATTTTCTTTCTGATGACAAGAAGAATACTTTCCACATGCTAGAATTTTGAAAAGGGACTGTAACCCATAGTGAGATTTCTGTGTTCCTGAATAAGAGGAAGAATAGTTATAAAAGATGAAAGACTTTAGGAACCTTTGGAAATTGGTGCTTTACATTGTTTTGGTCTTGTCTTGATCGTTGTCTTTTCTTTAAACTGTCTTAACAGTTTAAATCTGCAATATGTGATGCAAGAAACATAGTGGTAGAGCCAAAATCTTCTCAAAATCATTTTCACATTCCCCTCAATAGGAGGTTGCAATTTCATGCAGTCATGGAAATTAGTGCTGGCTACGGGCCTAGGAGAGAGAATGGTACAACTAGAAAAAGTTACACTGAGAGCTATTAAATGTACTAATAACATTTCAAATCCTGTCCCCTCCAGCATGTAATCTTTCTCTGAGCTTCTGGTACTCGCTTACTTGAACATATACATATTCAGTATGAGAAGGATTTAGAAATATTTATTCATTTATCTTTGTGAAAGAGATTTAGAAATTAAGATGTATTTACAGCCTGCTATAATTTGTGTATGTGTTGTCACCTACTATTTATTATGACTCCATCTGTTTACATATGCTATTTAACTGCATATAAGACAATATTCAAGGCTGCTCAGTGCGAAAAAAACACAGCCATGTCTCTGAATGGACTATGACAGCTTCTATCCAATCCTGTCTCTGCTACTCGTCATCCTCCAATCAACGTTTGTTTGAATGTCAAGCCCATTCACTCAATCTCCAGGACTGCTACTCTCTAGGGCCTCCATTGCCTTAGGATACCAGACACTCCATTTTCCTTAATGGTTATTGTAAAGCCATCCCACTGCTAACCTTGACTTAGTCTTCAACTCATCCCAGCAGCTCCCCCACAATCTGTGGACCTTTCAAACTTCACCAACAGGTGTCCTATTCTCTCTTCTCTTCTCAACTTTGCACATAAATCCGACCAGTGGAGCGTGGGCAAGAGTCCCACAAACAGTAGGTGTGATGGTTACGAACACAGAAGCAAGAGTCAGAACATCTAAGTCTGAGTCCTCACTTGGCCTTTAAATATTAAATAAGCAATTTAATTCCCAATCCTTCACTACACTTTTCTCACCTGAGAAACTGAAATAATCGTAATGGTCTACCTCATAAGGTGCTGTCTGGTATGATAAAAGCAATGATGAGCACACTGTAAGTGATTAATAAATGTGGGCCATTATTGTCATAAACAACCTGAGTTATATGGAGGGAATGAAAAAGTTAATTTTTCCCTTGGATGAGGCAGAAAAGACTGTGATAGTACTTAACATAGGGTTGATGAGAACACTTGAATTTATAAAATTAAAATGAAAGGAATCCTCTGTCTGAAGAAGTTGGAGTTTCCCTTGTGGTTAATTTACTTATAGAAATCGAAGAAAAAAGTAAATGGATTCTAACTCTTCAAGCCCCATCAGTATGGTCATCCAGAATAAATAGCAATATCAGTGTTCTACAGTTGACAGAGGAAGAACATTTTAAGATGAGCCTAGGGGTAATCAGATCTTTCTGAAATAGAGAAAATTAAAAGGTCAATTGTACTTTGAAGCTTCCCAGTGCTCTTTTGTGTCAAACATGCAAATCTACAGTGCTGCCTATAGAAGAATCTTCACAAGTACCACCACTTTAATAAAATAACTACCTTTATCTTTCTTATACACACATTATTGCAAGCTTACATCTGAGTCATTCTTCACGGTAAGAGGTAAGAGCTAATCTCATTTCCTCATACCTGTCACTGAATCATGTTAAATATCTCACTAAGAATAATTACCTCTCAGCTAAATTCCCTGGCCTTTCTGGTTACAAAAAAAAAAAAAAAAAAAAGCTACTTTGCACCCCACCACACCACCACCACCACTCAGAAGCTGTGGACTGGGACAGCCATTTTTATATTCAGTAGAAAAGTGTATAACATGTTGTTTTGGTATAATTAAACCATCACATGGGTTCCAATATAACTTTTAAAATATTAAAGCTATTATGTCTATGTCATATTAATGGGCACTTTTGAAATATGGTCTCATATTAATCAAAATTTTCAAGCTTTTTCATTGTCTTCATCCATATTTAAAGAAAAAGCTGAAATAGTTTCTCTCTCCTGTCTCTGTATCTCTCCAACCCCCCGCCATCTTTTTCTCTCAAAGAAAGGCAACAGAAAAGCTAACTTTAATATCCCGAGTTGCATATGAGCTCCTGATTAATGTTCTTGTGAATTCTTAATAAGGATGTGTGCATATTCACAGTGATGTTTATTAATTCATAAAGCAGCTGCTCAGAGGCAGCTAGTGGGGAGAGATGTCTCCTCCCACAGAGGCCTCTTGGCAGCCATCAGGCCTTTTCCCTGCCTGGTCATTTAGAGCACAGACTTGGTATCGAAACTGATGGCCCTGAATCTGCCCTGGGAAAGAGATCTCTCCTGCCAGCAGGAGGCCAATGGGGTAGAAGGTTCAGAGCTGAATCCCCCAATGTGTGGAAGATGAAATAAAAAACTTAATGAGAGTAGTGGAGTCCGCAGCTCATTTCAATTATTTTTAATTGTTTTCAGATGCTGCCCGGCATGCTTCGTTTACTTCTTCAATAAATAGAGCATACAGCATGGTGGTGGATCTCACTTGAGACCCTAAGGAAATATCCCACAGGAAATGATGAAAATAATAGGAGCAGTATATGTGTAGAAGCATGTTCCAGCCAGATGAAATGGAAAACAGAGAAAAACACAGGGGCAGGAGAAACAGAGACCATGCATCCTCTATCACCTGAAGGTCCACAGGAAGACTCCCTTTAATTTCTTACTGCTCTTCCTAAAATTAAAAATCAATGAGTAGCGGGCTGGGGATATAACTCAGTCAGTAAAGTCCTTGCCTTATATGTAGAAGGCCCTGGGTTCAATCCCCAGCACAACCAAAAAAATACTAAAATAAAAATCAATGAGTAAACAGTGAATCCCACATAAAATCTACTCAAAGCTGACTGAAAGTTAACCTCTCCCAAATGCCCCTCTCTTGAGTTATTTCTATCTTATTCATTTAGGTAAAAGACTGACCACAGTTTAGAGCAACTTGAGACTTCAGGATTCAGACAATGTACCTGAAGTTGTAGACTATTTAATAATAATCTGAGAGGGTTGGTTATATAACTCCTAGCACCCTGGTCTGAAACTTGAGTTAATATTTAAAGGTTGCTCAAAGATTTAATTTAATTGAAAACCCTGAAAAGCTATTTTTAATATCATTAAAGAGCACTTAATTCAGAGAAATTAAAATACATGATTGTAATGTCTGTATAATATTCCATAACTTTGACGAAAAGACAAAGATAAAATCTTAGGGGCTTAATTGAAGAACAGATTTCTAATAAAAGTCTAAATACAAGATAGGGATTATTGAACATAGTATCAAAGTTTTGGCTCTAAGTGAAACTTGGTCTTTCACTCCATGTTTACTGATTCCTAACTCTTATATAGGCACAAGCAAGAGTGAAGACTTTTAAAGTTGAAGCTGCCAATTTCCACTCCCGGATCTATTGAATTGGAATATCTATAGATGAAACATGGGTATGTTATTTTTAAAAATTAGCCTAGGTAATTCTGATGTTTATGGTACCCCTGGTTTAAATTATATATGCACTCCTCAACACATTTACTAACAAGAAAGAAATATATGTATTTGAAGACTATATGATAGAATTAAGAATAAATATATTAAGGGTGACAAGTATAACAAATTGATTAAGAGCATTTGTCCTTACCCAACATAGGTGCTCTGATGTGAGTGAAAATATGTGAGGGGATGGCAGCTGTGATAGCCTAGGTATATACTCTGGAGGGGCAGCTAAGGGTTGTCCTGGTCCTATCTTCTGAAGGCTGTCTCCAGATGGTGGCTTCCCTTTCAATTCCATACCACCTTTGTTACTGGTATTTTAGATTACTTTTCAGTGACAACAAATGCAATACATGCTCATTGTGGATAAGTATTGGAAGTATAAAAATGTATTAATCACATGTGATTTCACATGTTAAACGTGATTATCCACATGTTGGAATTTTCTTTTCTAATTTTCCCTTCAGATATCTATTATAAATACTGTTCTGGGTGGAAATTCAATATTTGTCTCTCTAAACATTACAAAATTAACATTTCTGCATGTGACTGAGTATCATTTCAAACCTAATTTCATGGAGATTTGATTTTCCTTATACTTACATTCCGTAAGTCATTTACAAAGAGTCTATTGGGACTGGTTCTAGTATATGCTTTTATAAATAATAATCTGATAAATGTTGTATATAAAGATCACATACACACATCTATCTGATTTTTTCATTAGGGAAAATTGTAAGAAAAAAATTACCAGGTCGGGTGAGGAGATTATTAAAGTTCTCAACCTATATTTCTCATTGGATTAAAATTCATACAAAGAACACTCTCACTAGGAGGGCAGAAAAGCACCTGCTTCACCTTCACTTTAGTCATATTGAGAACCATAATTTTTAAATTTTCATAAAATTTCACTTTGAAATAATCTATTGCTGTTTTAATTTTAATCTAGTTTGTTGCTAATGAGGATGAATATTCTGGGAATTTTCAGTTCATGGCCTTTTTATTGGTTTACTAGTTCTTTCCCGTCTATTTTAATACCTCTTTATATAAGGCACTAATCCAGTGTTTGTCATATTTGTGGCCCATATGTTCCTGCTTTTTAAATTGCCTTATAACTTATTTATGGTATTCCTTTGCATCTAAATGGTTTTGGTTTTATATTGCTAAGTTTATTGGTATTTACATTTATAATTTCTTTTTCTTTTTTTTTTTTTTTTTTTGGTAAACTTAGGAAAAGTTTTTCTCCTCCAAGATCAATCAATTAACAAATGCATATGTACTTTCTTCTAATTTGTTGTAGTTTCATTTTTTGCTTTTAAATATTTAAATAATTGGGAACTTGTTTTGATATTGGATGTGTTGTGAGTCAGATAACTGTTTTCCCTTAAATACATAACTTACTGGATAATTTATTTCTCAACAAATGTTTTTGCCATCTACATTTACATAGTTGTATTTACAGATAGAGACTATTCAACATGATTGTTGACTTTTATTTATTTCAGTATTCAATTTAAAAGAAAATGTCTAGAATTCACATTTCATAATTAGAGAAAAAGTTTTCCCTTCCTTTTATAATTTTGCTTTATAAATTTTCTCAAATGTTCTTTAAATTTAAGTATTTTTTATTTTGACTGTCATGTTTTAAGTTGTCTTTTTTATCATTTTGCACTTGAGTCATTTTATTTTTAAAATCTATTTTAAGATACTTAGTCATTTAATAAAAGGTTAATTTATTTAAATTCATTATCGTCACTTGATATGTTTGAAGTTCTGTCATTCTTCTGAGGCAGATTTTCTGTTTCTCTTTCATTTTATTCCCTTGATCATTATTTCCTTTTCTAATGTTCTAAAGTGAGTGTTTGTTTCATATTGTGGTCAATAAAATATAATATTTATGATTTGCTATTACAAAGGATAAAAATTTATATCAGTGTATCTTAATCTTTGTTAACCTTGTCTGCAGTGACAACTCAATCAAATGGTGCATAATTTTTGCTTTAATGATTTTCTCCCCTTTGGCAATAATTCTTGGGTTATTAATCAACAAAAACACAAATACCCCAGTATAAATATAATAATACCAGAAACAGGCAATATATAAAAGAAAACACATTTCTAGAGAAGAAGGATGGAAAGGGGAGGCTCAGAGAACCAAAACAGAACAAATTATGCTATGTATATATATATATGAATATACCACAGTGAATTTCACCTTTATGTATAACTATAAAAAACCAATTAAAAAGAAACAAATAAATAGAAGGAAGACCAATACAATAAAGGAAGGGGAACTAGGGAGGGAGTCTGGAAGGAAAAGAGAAAGAACTGGGACTGAAGTGAACTAAATTATATTCCATGCATGTATGATTATGTCAGAACAAACCCAAATGTTATGTATAGCTACAATGCACTAATAAAAGAACTTTTAAAAAAAGAAAACCTATTTCTACTAATCATACATAAATAGGAGCTTCATAAATATAAATTTCATGTGTAAATAATAACAAGTCAATTATTTGTTAACTAAACTATGCATTTTTTTAATTTATAAGAATAATATTTAAAAGGAAGAGGAAAGGAATTAGCTTTTACACATATTCTGGCATAATGGGCTCATGAAAGTTAGTATCAAAATCTTGAAATGATTACACACTTTCAATTTGAAAATCTTGAAATGATTACACATTTTGAAATTCTATTTTTAGGAATTATAGAGTGATAATAATGACATCTACATAAAGAAACATACAAAACAAAGTGAAATCAAATATTATTTATAGCAATGAAAAATCAGTTTAAATATCCAGCAATAAAGATATCTACATTTACAAAGGATTTACTATGTGTCAAACATATGATTTTACATACATTACTATTTTTAAAAATATTTATTTATTTGTTTTATTTCTACACATGCCTTTTTATTTTTAAATGGTGCTGAGGATTGAACGTGGGCTGCCCACGTGCTAGGCAAGCATTCTACCGCTGAGCCACAACCTGAACTCCAACATTATTTTTACAATAACCCAGGGAGGCAGATACTATTAATATTATACCGCTAGTAATGGTCCAGCTTAACATCAGGTAGTCTAGTTCCAGAATCAAGAACCAATGATTTCACAAATGATACAACAGCTGTCCTTCAACAATAGCCAATTTGGTTAAAGAATTGGGGGCTGAAGTCTAAGCATATGAGATTAACTACCTTTATTCTAAACTCACAAAATTGACTAACTTTCTACCATTCTTGAATTCCTGACTTGAATTAGTTTCTGAGTTGATCTATTAGTACAATCTCAAGAATATGCAAATTTTTTAAATTATATTTTTGCAGCACTGGTGGTCAAACCCAAGCCCTCATACGTACCACATTCTCAGAACTATACTGGGTTTTATATGTTCTGAGTCACATTTTTCTGTCAAGAATATACATACCCAACATCGGTCTTATGTAAAATTCTTGGGTCACAGCTATCACCTCACAAAAATTGATAGATGTTGCATCTTTGTAGTATAGAATTTTATGTTTGTGTTAGGAATTCAATTTAAAGAGCTGTGGACATTTTTGGATAAAAAAGAATGAAATATATCCTTCATGTACATAAAGTTATTTTCAGGAATAGTTTCTACACTTTTTTACCAAATGTTTCCTTTTATGATTCAATAGCTGTGTAATTATCTCTCTGATTTTTTAAATTATTTTTTATTCTGAGATGTTATAAATGACAGCAGAATGCATTACATTTCATATTACACATATAGAGCACTTTTTTACAAATCTCTGGTTGTATGCAAAGTATATTCACACCATTCTTGACTTCATACATGCACTTAGGGTAATGATATCCATCTCATTCTATCATCTTTTTTACCTCCCTTCCCCTCCCACCCCATTGGCCATTCTAGTGTTCCTCTAATCCTCCTATGCTCCCCATCCCAACCCGACTGTGAATTGGCCTCCTTATATCAGAGAAAACATTTGGCATTTGGCTTTTGGGGATTGGCTAACTTCACTTAGCATTATATTCTCTAACTCCATCCATTTTCCTGCAAATGCCATGATTTTAGTCTTATTGCTGAGTAATATTCCATTGTGTGTATATACCACATTTTTCTTTATCCATTCATCTACTGAAGGGCATCTAGGTTGGTTCCACAGTTTAGCTATTATGAATTTGCTGCTGTATACATTGATGTGGCTGTGTCCCTATAGTATGCTGTTTTCATGTCTTTTGGGTAAAGACCAAGGAGTGGGATAGCTGGGTCATAAGGTGGTTCCATTCCAAATTTTCCAAGGTTTCTCCATACTGCTTTCCATATTGGCTGCACCATTTTGCAGTCCCACCAACAATGTATGAGTGAGTGTGCCTTTTTCTCCACATCCTCTCCAACATTTATTGTTGCTTGTATTCTTAATAGCTGCCATTCTGACTGGTGTGAGATGAAATCTTAGAGTGGTTTTGATTTGCATTTTTCTAATTGCCAGAGAGGTTGGTCATTTTTTCATGTATTTATTGATTGATTGTATATCTTCTTCTGAGAAGTGTCCGTTCAGTTCCTTGGCCCATTTATTGATTGGGTTATTTGTTTTTTTTGGTGTAATGATTTTTGAGTTCTTTATATATTCTAGAGATTAGTGCTCTATCTGACGTGCTTGTGGTAAAAATTTGTTCCCAATTAGTAGACTCTCTGTTCACCTCACTGATTGTTTCTTTTGCTGAGAAGAAGCTTTGTAATTTGAGTCTACCCCATTTATTGATTCTTGGTATTAATTCTTGTGCTACGGGATTCATATTAAGGAACTTGGTACCTAATCCAACATGTTGGAGATTAGAGCTTACTTTTTCTTCTATTAGGTGTAGTGTCTCTGGTCTAATTCCTAGATCCTTGATCCACTTTGAGTTGAGTTTTGTGCATGGTAAGAGATATAGGTTTAATTTCATTTTATTGCATATGGATTTCCAGTTTTCCCAGCACCATTTGTTGAAGAGGCTATCTTTTCTCCACAGTACATTTTTGGCGCCTTTGTCTAATATAAGATAACTGAAATTATATGTGTTAGTCTCTGTGTCCTCTATTCTGTACATTGGTCTACTGGCGTATCTACTTTCTAGCTTTATATAAAACAAAAGCAGAGCCTGGTTTCTTTCCATTTGGTGTGTTGTAAAGTCCTATAATGTTGTTAAAAAAATGGAATATGAGAGCCAGATTCCTCACCACAGCTGACTAGTCTTTTTTTTTATTTTATTTTTATAATTTTTAATATGTACAACTCATAGTGTATATATTTAGTATCTTTTTACATGCAACTGTTTGTATACAAAGTATATTCGTACAATTCAGGTCTTCAATCATGCATTAAGGAAAATGATATCCGTCTCATTCAACCACCTTTTATTTTTCACCCCCTCCCTCCCCTCTTGCTCCCTCCCCTACCCTCCCTTCCCTTGACCATTCTAGTGTTCCTCTAATCCTCCTATGTACCCCCATCCAACAATACTTTGAAATAACCTCCTTATATAAGAGAGAACATTTGGTACTTGGATTTTTTTTTTTTTTTTTTTTTTTTTTTTTTTTTTTTTTTTTTTTATTTGTAAGAATTATAATGTTTATTTTCTTTTTTTTTTTTTTTGATTTTACATTTTTTTTTTTTATTTAGCATTTTTTTACATACAATTGCTTGCATACAGAGTATATTCGTACAATTCAGGTCTTCAATCATGCATTTAGGAAAATGATATCCATCTCATTCAAACACCTTTTCTTTTCTTTTTCCTTTTCTCCCTCTCCCTCCCCCCTTGCTCCCTCCCTTACTCTCCCTTCCCTTTGACCATTCTAGTGTTCTTCTAGTCCTCGTATGTACCCTCCCATCCAACAATACTATGGACTAGCCTCCTTATATAAGAGAGAACATTTGGTACTTGGATTTTTGAGACTGACTAACTTCACTTAGCATTATGTCTTCCAACTTCATCCATTTACCTGCAAATGCCATTAATTTATTTTCTTTTATTGCTGAGTAAAATTCCATTGTGCGTATATACCACATTTTCTTAATCCACTCATCTACTGAGGGACATCTAGGTTGGTTCCACAACCTACCTATTGTGAATTGCGCAGCTACAAACATTGAGATAGCTGTGTCACTGTAATATGCTGTTTTTAAGTCCTTTGGGAATAGACCCAGGAGTGGGATGGCTGGGTCATAGGGTGATTCCATTCCCAGTTTTCCAAGAAATCTCCATACTGCTTTCCATAACGGTTGCACCATTTTGCAGTCCCACCAGCAATGTATGAGTGTGCCTTTTTCCCCACATCCTCTCCAACATTTATTGTTGCTTGTGTTCTTGATAGCTGCCATTCTGACTGGAGTGAAGTGAAATCTTAGAGTAGTTTTGATTTGCATTTCTCTAATTGCCAGCGATGTTGAACATATTTTCATGTATTTGTTGATTAATCGTGTATCTTCTTCTGAGAGGTGTCTTCTCAATTCCTTAGCCCATTTATTGATTGGGTTATTTGTTTTTTTTAGTGTAAAGTTTGTTGAGTTCTTTATATACTCTAGAGATTAGTGCTCTAACTGATGTGCATGTATTAAATATTTGTTCCCAATTAGTTGGCTCTCTAGTCACCTCACTGATTGTTACTTTTGCTGAAAAGAAGCTTTTTAGTTTAAATCTATCCCATTCATTAATTCTTGGTAGTAATTCTTGCGCTACAGGATTCTTATTAAGGAACTTGGGGCCTAATCCAACATGTTGGAAATTGGAGCTTGCTTTTTCTTCTATTAGGTGTATTGTCTCTGGTCTAATTCCTAGGTCCTTGATCCACTTTGAATTGAGTTTTGTGCATGGTGAGAGATAAAGGTTTAATTTCATTTTGTTGCATGTGGATTTCCAGTTTTCCCAGCACCATTTGTTGAAGAGGCTATCCTTTCTCCACTGTACATTTTTGGCACCTTTGTCTAATATAAGATAGCTGTAATTATATGTATTAGTCTCTGTATCCTCAATTCTGTACCATTGGTCCACCAGTCTGTTTTGGTGCCAATACCATGCTGTTTTTGTTACTATTGCTCTATAGTATAATATAAAGTCCGGTATGGTGATGCCCCCTGCTTCACTTTTCTTGCTCAGGATTGCTTTGGCTATTCTGGGTGTCTTATTTTTCCAGATGAATTTCATGACTGCTATTTCTATTTCTTTGAAGAATGACATTGGGATTTTGATTGGAATTGCATTAAATCTGTATAATGCTTTTGGTAGTATGGACATTTTGACAATATTAATTCTACCTATCCAAGAGCAAGGTAGGTCTTTCCATCTTCTGAGTTCATCTATAATTTCTTTCTTTAGTGTTCTATAATTTTCGTTATAGAAGTCTTTCACCTCTTTCATTAGGTTGATTCCCAGGTATTTTATTTTTTTTGATGCTATTGCAAATGGGGTATTTTTCATCATTTCCATTTCAGAGTCTTTGTCGCTGATGTACACAAATGCCTTTGACTTATGGGTATTGATTTTATATCCTGCAACTTTGCCAAATTCGTTTACTAGTTGTAAAAGTTTTCTGGTAGAGTTTTTTGGGTCTTCTAGGTATAATGTCATCAGCAAATAGTGCTAATTTGAGCTCTTCCTTTCCTATATGGATCCCTTTAATTTCTTTCATCTGTCTAATTGCTTTGGCCAGAGTTTCAAGTACTATGTTAAATAACAGCAGTGAAAGGGGGCACCCCTGTCTTGTTCCAGTTTTTAGAGGGAATGCTTTCAATTTTTCTCCATTTAAGATAATGTTAGCATGAGGTTTTGCATAAATAGCTTTTATGATGTTGAGATATATTCCTGTTATTCCTAGTTTTTCTAGTGTTTTGAACATAAAGGGGTGTTGTATTTTGTCAAATGCTTTTTCTGCGTCAATTGAGATGATCATATGATTTTTGTCTTTAAGTCTATTGATGTGATGTATTATGTTTATTGATTTCCGAATATTGAACCAGCCTTGCATCCCTGGGATAAACCCCACTTGATCGTGGTGCACTATCTTTTTGATATGTTTTTGTATCCGATTTGCCAGGATTTTGTTGAGGATTTTTGCATCTATGTTCATTAAAGATATGGGCCTGAGGTTTTCTTTTTTGTATGTGTCTTTGCCTGGCTTTGGAATTAATGTAATATTGGCCTCATAGAAAGAGTCTGAAAGAGCTCCCTCTTTTTCTATTTCTTGAAATAAGTTGAAGAGCATTGGTATTAGTTCTTCTTTGAAAGTCTTATAGAACTCGGCTGTAAACCCATCAGGTCCTGGACATTTCCTTGTTGGTAGCTTTTTGATGACATCTTCTATTTCTTCGCTTGTAATTGACCTGTTTAAGTTGTGTACAGCCTCCACATCCAGTTTAGGCAAATCATATGACTCTAGAAATCTGTCAATGCATTCAGTATTTTCTATTTTATTAGAGTACAAGTTTTCAAAGTAATTTCTAATTATATTCTGTATATCTGAGGTGTTTGTTGTGATATTCCCTTTTTCATCACGAATGTTAGTAATTTGAGTTTTTTCTCTTCTTCTTTTCGTTAGCATCGCTAAGGGTCTGTCAATTTTGTTTATTTTTTCAAAGAACCAACTTTTAGTCTTGTCAATTCTTTGAATGGTTTCCTTAGTCTCAATTTCATTAATTTCTGCTCTGATTTTAATTATTTCCTGACTTCTACTGTTCTTGGTGTTGGTCTGTTCTTCTTTTTCTAATGCTTTGAGGTGTGATGTTAAGTCATTTATTTATTGGTTTTTTTTCCTCTTAAGGAATGAACTCAGTGCAATGAATTTTCCTCTTACTACTGCCTTCATAGTGTCCCAGAGATTTCTATATGATGTGTCTGTGTTCTCATTTACCTCTAGGAATTTTTTGATCTCCACTTTGATGTCTTCTTCAACCCCTTGTTCATTCAGTAGCATGTTGTTTAGCTTCCAGTTGATGGAGTAGTTTTTCTTATTCCTTGTTTTGTCATTGATTTCCAATTTCATCCCTTTATGGTTCGATAGCATGCAGGGTAGTATCTCTATTTTTTTATATTTGCTGAGAGTTGCCTTGTGACATAATATATGGTCTATTTTGGAGAAGGAGCCATGTGCTGCTGAGAAAAATGTGTATTTGTTTACTGAGGGATGAAATATTCTATAAATGTCCGTTAGGTTTAAATTGTTAATTGTTTTGAGGAGGCTTAAAGTTTCTTTGTTTAGCTTTTGTTTGGATGATCTATCCATTGGTGAGAGAGGTGTGTTGAAGTCCCCTAGAATAACTCTGTTGTGGTCTATTTTACTCTTGAACTTAAGAAGCGTTTGTTTGATGAATGTAGGTGCTCCATTATTTGGGGCATACAGATTTATGATTGTTATATCCTGTTGATGGATGGTTCCCTTAAATAATAAGAACTATCCATCTTTGTCCCTCTTGATTAGTTTTAGTTTGAAGTCTACCTTATTTGATATGAGAATGGAAACCCCTGCTTGCTTCCGCCGGCCATGTGAGTGATAAGACTTTTCCCAGCCTTTCACTTTCAGCCTGTTGATGTCTTTTTCTATGAGGTGTGTTTCTTGGAGACAGCAAATTGTTGGGTCATTTCTTTTAATCCATTCTGATAATCAGTTTCTTTTGATTGGCGAGTTTAGGCCATTAACATTCAGGGTTATTATTGAGATGTGATTTTTATTCCCATCCATTTTTATTTGAATTATGGTCTTTAGCTTGATTTGGTTTCTCTTCTGGTTGGTATTTCCTTTAGTTTAATATCTCCCTTTGGTGATTTTCGTTATCATCTTTCTCTTCTTTTTCATGAAAAATGTTGCACATGATGCTCTGAAGTGCTGGCTTTCAAGTTGTGAAATCTTTTAATTTTGCTTGTTGTGGAAGGTTTTAATTTCATCTTCGAATCTAAAGCTTAATTTTGCTGGATATAAGATTCTTGGTTGACATCCCTTTTTTTTCAGAGCTTGAAATATGCTATTCCAGGATCTTCTTGCTTTTAAGGTCTGGGTTGAAAAATCTGAACATAGTCTGATTGGTTTCCCCCTATATGTACTTTGCTTCCTTTCTCTTGTGGCTTTTAGTATTCTCTCCTTGCTCAGTGTATTAGACATTTTCATTATAATGTGTCTTGGTGTGGATCTGTTGAGATTTTGTTTGTTTGGTGTTCGGTATGCCTCTTGAACTTGGTTTTCCCATTCATTCCTCAAGTTTGGAAAATTTTCTGTAATTATTTCGTTAAATAGATTACTCATTCCTTTGGCTTGAAACTCTGCCCCTTCCTCTACGCCGATCACTCTTAAGTTTGGTCTTTTTATGCTGTCCCATAATTCTTGGATGTTATGTTCTTGATTTCTAACAAGTTTTGCTGTATAGTCTAAATCCTTCGCTAGGACATATATTTTGTCTTCATTGTCTGAGGTTCTTTCTTCCAAGTGGTCTACTCTGTTGGAGATGTTTTCAATTGAGCTTTTATTTTGTTTTATTGCTTTTTTCATTTCTGGAATTTCTGTTTGGATTCTCTTTAGAGCCTCTATTTCCCTATTGAAGTAATCTTTTACTTCCTGTATGTGTTTTTGGAGTTCTTTGTCAAAATGATCTTTTGCCTCCTGTACCTGTTCCCTCATCTCATTTTTGAGTTCATTCTTAAGTTCCATAAACATTTGGCATATGTAATTTCTAAATTCCATCTCTGGCATTTGACCAACTGTGCTTGCCATGACATCTACCGATGAGGTATTTTGATTTGTTTGTGTCATTTTCTTTCCTTGTTTTTTCATGTTGCTTGTGTGTCTATTCTTCCTGCACTGTGGGACCTTGACTATTTCGATTTTACCTTAAAGCCTTATGTTGTTCCTGTAGTACAATGCTATCAGATCACCTTATAATTCCTTTACACTTTTAAAACCTAACACTTTCTATTCAGAAAATCCAAGTTTGATCACAATGTACAGATTTTGTTAACCCAGATATTATTTCCACTTTACTCTGTACGCTTCTGATAGGGTTTTATAGCTTCAAGTATTGGATACAGAGGTGTTATGTTTAGGAAGAAGGAAGTGTCTTGAATTGTTCTTTCTTGGAAAGTATGAAAAGAGATATCTATTGAAGTGGTTTAGTTGAAGTGGTTTAGTATCAGTAGACGATGGAAGAAAGAGAATTGTGTTGACAATTAGGTGGAAAGACCAATTTATATATAAAGTAAGTTGGAAAAGAAAAAAAAATGATAAAAGAGTAGGAATTGGTGTAAGAGAGAGGAGAGAGAGAATCAAGGAAATAGAGAGTAAACTATATATAACACAACTTTGCTACCCAGTTCAATTGCGCTGGTTCTAGAAATCCCAAGTTCTGTGTATAACTTGTTTTTGCCTCTGTTTAGTATGCACTGGCAGGATGTAAACATGAAAGATGAAGGAGGAAGAAAAGATACAAGAGTGAGAAGGAAGAAAAGAAGGAAAGAAAAAAGGAGCAGAAGCAAACAAACACACTAACAATCAATGCGGAAGGAAAAAAAAAAAAAGCAGAACAAAACAAAGCCAAAAAAGAAAAATAAAAAAAAATAATAATAATAATAAAAAAAAAAGCCTCCCTGCAATCCAACAAAACAAGCAAACCAACACAAAGAAAAGGAAAAAAAAAAAGTCGAACTCCAAGTCTCAGACAAAACGGGCCCTGGGAAGCCCCCCTCTTTTTTTTTCCTTTCCAGTTCAAACCAGTTGTTATTGGATCACGTCTAGACAGTCTGTGATCCTGTTAGTGGAATCAAGGCTGCATCTTAGGCCAGTGGCTGTACAGTTCAGTGAAGGAGTGGCCCTGGGGTTTTGTGTGTGTCAGCAGATGAATGGCACCAGGAAGGGGACCCTCCAGAAGGCACCCCCTCCCTAAGCCCACCCACAGTTGCAGCTTCTTGTGGCCACTGCGCTAGCCTCACACCATGCCTTCCCCTGCTGACCACCCAAGCCTCACCCAATTGTACGTTGTCTTCAGAGAGCTGGAGGGTCCCTGGATGGCTGCAGCCGTCGCTCTCCGTCTCCTCCCCTTTGTCTGGGTCAGCCACTCCACCTTTCAAAGATGGCGGTGCTCTCCTTCTAGTCAACAGCAGCTCCGCAGACTCCTGTATCCTCACCGATCGATTTCAAAGCTGTTGGGTGGATGTTTCCCTGCCGAAGTGGCACCGGGAAGCCACACCTGTGACTGTGGTGCAGACAGCGCTGCTTCGGACTGTGGCCCGCTCCACTCTGCCCCTGCTTGCTGATCGCTGATCTCTGCGCCACTCTGTCCGGGGCCCTACTACTGAGGGTCGCCTCAGGTGGAGTGTGAATTTGAACTGATGTTGTCGACCCACGGTCTCCCGTGGTTCCCCAGCACCAGTCCCGCTGGCTGTTATCACTGGTTTTTATCACCGGTTTCACGCTGGTGTGCCGTGAGTTTGGCTGGGGTTGCAGTAGTAGTGCGGTCTCCCCACACTGACTTTGTTTTGCAGGGCCTGTGCACCACCCAGGCGGTTTTGCAGGAGCCTCGCGGCTCAAGCCGCTGCAGACAACTTGTCTCTTTCTCTCTCTGGTAGTGGTAATCAAACCATCCAGGAGATCGGTATTTTCAGCCTATATATATATATATATGATGAAAGGCAATTTATCTGCTTTGTTGGATTCTTTCCACGGAGCTGCCCTGAAGTGCGGCTTCCTCTAATCCGCCATCTTGGATCCGCCCCATCTCTCTGATTTTTATTATAGCCTTGAATTGAAAAGACATTTTTTTTCAGATCTATGCTTGCTTACAGATTATAGATAGGAATAACCTCAGCCTGTTTTATTCTCTTTTGCTCAATGCTTTTGCACTTTACAACATGAAAACAAAGTTCAGACTAATAATACAGCACAATTACAATGATCTATTACAGGGTTACAGGAAAGAATATTTTCTGATATTTATGTTCATATATTCTAAGTTAAGTTTACTGGTATATTTGGAGTCAACTATGACTAATTCAGTGAATGAAGGACTACACCCCCATCTGCATTTTCTCTGTCCTGTTTTCAATTTTCAACCTAAAAAAACATTTTGGGTTTTGTATGCTTTTTAGGGTCATTTTTTCCTCTTTCAGCTGTGTTGTGTCCTGGAAGGTCAATTCTGGGAAGCAATGTAGCAAAATTTTTGTTTGTTTGTTTCCTGAATTATAAAAAAGCTTCAAACATTTAAGAGACAAGCATGGAACTTTAAATATTCAGTTTGTCTTCTGTGTCTTGAGATTAGGGATAAAGAGGAGGGAAGAGTTGAATGTTTTTACCTGTTTTTATTGAAGATACCTGTCTTGTTCTATTTGAAAAATTGATCACAATAACACAGTTGAAGGAAGTGTTTTACAATTTCACACTGTCCCCAGTAAACATAATTAAAAAAAAAAAAAAAAAAAAACTTTCCAAAAAAATGGCCAATGGTCCTCTCTTTAGTTCTTAATGCTACTGTTCATTTTTCAGCAATTTTATGGAGAAATTAGAATGAGACTTATCAGCATCATTTAGCTTACAGCCACATATTAGCTCAAAATGACTTCCTACACCCTTGATAAGTTGTAAAAATATTCAATAAAATGAGAAATGATACATGCACTTTGTGGTTTTTTTTTTTTTTGTGTGTGTGTGTTTGTGTAATTGAGTTATATACTATTTTCTCATGGTTTTTTAAAAGATTTTCCATAGATTAACAATTTACAAACAAAACCTCTATAAACACTGATATTTTACATGAATGAAAACAAGAATCTAGTGCATAATAAACTGAAAAAGAAAAAGAATTATTTTATTCAATTTCATCATCAAAAATTTTTGCTATTTTGTGCCCAAGCCAGTTTCCCTTTTTATCTTCAGAAAATATGGTCCACAGATTTACTGCTTTTTGTCAACTACTTGCAGGTACATCTCCTCTCTGTTCTAGAGAGGAGATTCAGGTCTAACTCCAATTTCCTAATGGTCCCCTAGACCATTAGATCTTCAAAATAAAACAACTATCAGCCTTTTTGCATGTGTATATTGACAAATTAAATTTTATTACTCATAATATGCTCTTAAAATCTAATTCCTACTCCATAAAGCGAATCAAAAAATTTTTTTTTTCCCAAAAGCATTCACCCAGCTGCGAGTACTCCTTATTGCCTTATTCTCTGAACTGAGTGTGGGCCCCTAAACTATATTTTCATTATTTGTGTCTTCTCTGACCCTTTTTTGCTTACTGCTCACTTTGGGACATTTTCATATTGATGAACTCCTTCCATAATGTTTTGCCGACTCAATTCTCATCAACTAGTTAAACTTGTTTCAACTGTTCTCAAGTTGTCCTTATTTATGGGTCTCTCCACAAAGGTAAAGCCTAATCCAATGACCATCTCTAGACTGCATTTCAAAACTCTGAATTTGGCCCATCAATCCCTAAATGAAGTCTTTCTGCCAAATCCTGTATTAGCTAATACAATGTGAAAAATTTCATGAAAGTCAGCAAAAGAAAAAAGTCCTAAGGACAAGGTTATGGTTCAATTGTAGCAAATGCTTCACAAAAGTTGAAGTGATAGAAAATTGGTCAAGGGCCATTGATTTGATTATTTTGTAGTTGTCTTGAATTTCATAGACTTGGGATTTTATTTCTTTCAATTTGGCACATATTTATTAAAGACTAATGTGTTAAACCCTGTTCATTTTTATAACAGCTTGGCATAGCTTAAAGCAGATGCTCACAAAATAAATATCACCATGGCTCTTAGCTTTAACCTATGATCTTTAACACAATTTCAGTAGAATTTTTAGTAAGACCCTGGTAACCTTCAAAAGAAGATTTTCAGTACAGTACTTATAAGAGAATTTAAAA
Organism: Tamias sibiricus; assembly: GCA_025594165.1. Taxonomy (NCBI): domain Eukaryota; kingdom Metazoa; phylum Chordata; class Mammalia; order Rodentia; family Sciuridae; genus Tamias; species Tamias sibiricus. The sequence continues at coordinate 100,522,097 of CM046666.1, forward strand.
AGCAAAGTGAAGAGTGAATGGTGATAAAGCAGGTTTGACAGGTAGCTTATTTTCAAGAATGTGGTTATAAGAAGAAAAAGGACTATTGTTTAGGAGGAAAAGTTTTACTTGTTTATTATTTTGGGTGGTCATTGTTTTTTGTTTATTTACATTTAGTATAGCTGTGATCTCAGCTTGGTTTCTGATAAAAAGTAGGATATAACTGCTAACAATACCCTGGAGATATAAGAGATGGCAGGGAAATGATGAATTAAAGTCATAGAAAAAAAAGAATTACATATAAGCTGGTTATGAAAGTATTCACTTCAACAAAGAATAGGCCCATGTTTCCACTACGAAAGAAAGAAAGACATAAGCAAGAGAAAAATGAGTATTTTGTTTGTTTTACTGTTTGAACTAAGGAATGAGTTAGAACTTTTGTTGAATGGCCTTGATTTCTTTTTCCAGTCACACATCATAGGTGATTTGAATTTCAAATGCAGTTTTAGGATTAAGATTAAAAGTTATTGAAGTCTACTTTATTTGATATGAGGCTGGAAACCCCTGCTTTGTTTCCTCAGTCCATGTGAGTGGTAGGATTTCTCCCAACCTTTCACACTCAGCCTGTGGATGTCTTTTCCTATGAGATGGGTCTCTTGGAGGCAGCATATTTTTTGTTTGTTTGTTTGTTTGTTTGATCCAATCTGCTAGTCTATGTCTTTTGATTGGTGAGTTTAGTTTAGGCCATTAACGTTCAAAGTTATTATTGAGACACGTTTTGTATTCCCAGCCATTTTTGTTTATTTTTGGTATTTAACTTGACATGGTTTCTCCTCTGATTGTTTTTTCCTTTAGTGTAATTCCTCCCTTTGCTGATTTTCATCATTGTTTTTAATTTTCTCTTCATGGAATATTTTGCCGAGGATGTTCTGTAGTGCTGGTTTTCTAGTTGTGAATTCTTTTAACTTTTGTTTATCATGGAAGGTTTTTATTTCATCCTCAAATCTAAAGCTTAATTTTTCTGGGTATAAGATTCTTGGTTGTCATCCCTTTTCTTTCAGAGCTTGGTATATGTTGTTCCATGATCTCCTAGCTTTGAGTGTCTGAGTTGAAAAATCTGCTGTAATATGAATTGGTCTCCCCCTATATGTGATCTGATTCCTCTCTCTTGTGGCCTTTAAAATTCTATCCTTATTCTGTATGCTAGGCATTTTCATTATAATGTGTCTTGGTGTAGATCTGTTGTAATTTTGTACATTTGGTGTCCTATAAGCCTCTTGTATTTGGTTTTCCAATTCATTCTTTATGCTTGGGAAATTTTCTGATGTTATATCATTGAAGAGATTGTGCATTCCTTTGGTTTGAAACTCTGTGCCTTTCTCTATCCCAATTACTCTTAGATTTGGTCTTTTGCTGCTATCCCATAATTCTTGGATATTCTGTTCATGGTTTCTTACTATCTTCACTTTATTTTCAAGATTATATTGTTTGTCTTCATTGTCTGATGTTCTTTCTTCCAGTTGATCTAATCTATTGGTGATGCCTTCTATTGTGTTTTTTATTTTGTTAATTGTTTCCTTCATTTCAAGGATTTCTAACTTTTTTTTTCAGAGTTTCTATTTCTTTTTTGAAGTAATTTTTTGTTTCTTGTATTTGCTCTCTTATATCTTCATTGTACTTTTCAAGTTTTGCCTGTATTTGCTCATTGAGGTCATTCTTTAATTCACAGATCATTTTAATTATGAACCTTCTGAACTCCTTCTCTGACATTTCATCAAATTTGCTGAGCATGGGTTCTGTAATTGTAGTATCCTGGTTTGTTTGGGGTACTTGAAAAGCAGAGAATATTTGGAATAGTCTTTCAGGATATATATACATATGCATATATATGTGTATATATAAGAATTCATATATATATATTTCACATATCTATGAAAGAATTGCCTAAAATATTTGGCAAGAAGCATTGCAAGTCTATTGATCTCAGGAAGAATGAATTCGTAGTAGACTGTTTCTATGATTTTTCCAATCAGTCCATTGTAGTGACATGAGAAATGAAAAGATTAGTTGACCATATAATTGTTTCTTATTATTTCATTTTAAAAAACTCACTATCTTAAATAAAATATTAAAATTTTAGTGCAGAAGTTATATCATGTTGTTTACTACTTTCAAATTGTCCAGGGTGCTTAATATGTGGTTGATATATATCATACATAATACAAATAATTAATTGATTGTGACTCTCTTTCATAAATACCAAACAAAATTTATTCTTTACCCAAAATCTTCATCATATTAAGTCCCTATCCACAATTATATGTTTAAATCTATGGCACCTGAAGTAATTTCCAATGACTAAAGACAATCTTTCCAAGCAATGCTATGCTAGGACCTTACAGTGATAGATTCCCAGTTAATAGAAAGGGATATACTTAAAAATAGCTATCAGATATGAAGGAGAAAAAGCATGGTGCTGCATAAAACCCTAGATTAGTAGTTAAATATATTGTTTACAACAATGAACAATTATAAGACACCAGACATTACTCCTCACTTTAAGGATTCTGTGTCATACTGTGAAGGTTTACTAAATAATTACAGAGCATTAGTATCTGCATGAAGCTTTCTAATATATGGACAGTTTATGAAATAACTACTTTATAGTTATTTCAACCACTCTCAAATCATGCTAAACACATTTATATAATTTTAAGTTGCACACTTTCATTCTGATAGTTCCTCTGAAAATAAATATAATATTTATAATGCAATAGGACTTGTTTGTACTCTAATAAAATCCTTTAAATTAAGAATGACTTAAATTTACTTTAAATCAAGAATGACTTCTAAATTCTTAAAGGTGAAGAAACTTACTTGAGAACAGTATATTTAAGAAATGCAACAGCTTTAGAATCCATTTATATATTTAAAAGTAAGTTTATTACAGTTACCCTTGCACATATTTTTAGAAGTCTAAGTGCACATTTTATCAAATACTTCAGCTTCCAACCTGCCATAATATTTCTTACAGTCCAGTTTGTTGGAGTTTATGTAATCAAGAAGGAAAAGGGACCCTCTGACAGAAAGCATTATTTCAGGCTGGAGTCCTACCCACTCAGCTTTGCCTGGGAACTTCCTCAAGCAGACCTGCCCTAAAGCACCTACTGTGGAGCACTCAGACTCCCAGGAAAACAGCTAGAATCTTTTTAAATCTATTTCATGGCCTTGCTGGAAAGAAGCTTATCAAAAATTTAAAAAGCATTATTTTTGAAACATGAAGATGTTGCTATCAAAAGTTGGCCAACTTTAAACGATTACACAGAGGTTACTTAGTAACCTGGATGATAGTATTAAGATAATTGAACTTTTACTGCCATAACTTTAAGATCCCATCTGTCTTAATGATGAATTAGAAACTGAATTATTTTTCTAAAGTGCTATATCATTAACCTGGGGAGGATACTTACCAGAGAATAAGTTTCAAGTGTACAACTCTGAATTTCTTCAACAACATTTTCCAATTTCAAGTTGTCTATCACAATTTGGTCCTTATCAGGTCTAATTTGGATTTACTGATGAGAAAGAAGTTGCTAAGAACAGTGTATTCTTGAATCATTAGGGAGATTTCCTTCCACTAGCCTTGTGATGCTTGCAGCTTGGAGGTTGATGCCTCTAAACTATTAAAAAATCATTGTTGAGTTTGAACTGAATATGTTAAGAGAACTGCCATGACAAAAAGTTATTTTTTAGCCGGGCGCGGTGGCGCACGCCTGTAATCCCAGCACTTTGGGAGGCTGAGGCAGGAGGATCGCGAGTTCAAAGCCAGCCTCAGCAATGGCGAGGCACTTAGTAACTCAGTGAGGCCCTGTCTCTAATAAAATACAAAAAAAGGGCTGGGGATGTGATCCAGTGGTCGAGTGCCCCTGAGTTCAATCCCCAGTACAAAAAAAAAAAAAAAAAAGTTATTTTTATTGAATTTGTTATGAGGACTATCAGGAAAAATTACACAATTAGTCTGGATGTGACTATCTATATTTATTTGTTTATTTATTTTATTTGTAGATGGACACAATACTTTTATTTTATTTATGTGGTGATGAGGGTTGAACCCAGGGCCTCACACATGAGAGATTAGAGCTCTACCTCTGAGCCATAGCCACAGCCCTATCTATATTTAAATTATCATCATTGCCTACTGCTTACTTACCAAAAACAAAATAATATTGTACTATTGGCAGTGCAACTATAATAATTTTCTTATTCATTAAATTGAAGGAAATATAATTTTGAATATACTATTATCCAACCACTTGATCACTGATTTTTTTCCCTATTCCAAGTATAGTATTCACATAAGTTCATAGAAGCATAAGAACTTTAAAATGATAATACGAAGTTAGCAAAATTTTTTTAAAAGCCCTTTCAATGACAATTTTAAGTAGTAGTAGGAGGAGGGAATATGAGAATGTTAAATTAAAAGTCTTCAGAAAGAGAAAAATCACTTGGAAACATGGAATTTTCCTCGCCTGTAATCTTAAAGGCTGTAAGCTTAAATATTAAGTTAAATGTAGCTTTTTCTGAGATAAACAAAAGGAAACTTAGAATAAGCAATCTAGTTTGGAATGTATTGACAATATTGAGGCAATAATAGCCACAAGGGCTCCAGTATGTAATAAGCTTTTTTTTTTTTTTCAAAAAGTATAAAGAATGATTTTATTTCATATATGGGTGATAGATTAGCTAAAACTATTTTTTTATTCAAAGTTGTATTTATAATAGTAGTATGCATTACAATTCATAATACACATATAGAGCATCATTTTACATAACACTGTATACAAAGTATATTTGTACTATTCAAGTCTTCAATCATGCATTTAGGATAATGATATCCATAGTATTTGTTCATTAGAACGTTCAGTAAGGACGTGATGGGTCCTTGCCTCAATCTTAAAGGCTAATCAGGAAGAAGGTGTTGGGAGGAGAAGAGAAAGAGAATGAGAATGGCCAAAGATGTCTTCCCTTGGTGAAATGGTGAGCAGGGAAAACAACAGCTCAAAGGCAGGAGGCAGTGTGGACATTTATAAAGAAGCTCAGTTTATCCCTTCACCTCCACTAATACCAATGATGGACTTTTCTGTGAGCTAGAGAGCAGGTTCCTCAGGAAGAAGTGAAGTTAACTGACAACTTGGCAAGTTTGGTTCAGGTTTTATCCATCTTTTTAGAAATTACAGACAGTGAAACCATATATTAGTTTTTATTTTAGGGAAATCATTATGATATTATGAGGAGATTGAGGGACAGATTTTCACTTTAACTATTGATGTTAAAGAGTTGTCATTTGTCCATTCTTGATAGAATCTTTAACTTTGCTTGTGATCCTTCTTCAATCTATCATCTTGGGAATTTCATTCTTTTTATGTTTCTTTCTTTGCTCTCTGACTTTAAACTTCCCATACTTACTGGTTCCTTCTCATTGAAAATTTTAACAGTTGAGCTATTCTTGCTGTAATCAGTCAAAATATGATGTAGATGAGAACAACAAAGTTTATTAGAGAAATTAGATTAGAAAGATGCAGAATGGCAAATTTTGAAGGTCTATGTTTTAATAAAAGAGGGAAAGTAAGAGAACTAGAGACTAATCTGGGATTATTTCCACACTTATTGTTTGGCAAACACTAATACCTATGATTTAGAGAGTTCTTACTCTCTGCCAGGCATGGTCCCAAGTGATTACATGCATTAATTCATGTAATTCTCTCAACAAGTTTTTGAACCAGTCTTTTTATATCACTATTTTATAATAAGGAATATTGAGTTACAGAGAGGTTATGTAATTTTTCCACAGATAATAAGAAGCAGAAATGGATTTTAGGCCCATTTAATTTTAGATCCCAACTTTTAAACTGTGCTTCATATGATGATAGAATGAATGAACCTTATATGCTATGACAGGGAATGAAAAAGGAATGTTTAAACATAGAAGAATGAATTTATGTCATAATTTACCTGTCAGTGAACATCCTAAGAGGAATTTGGGCATATTGGATTCCAACTCATGTATAAGCAAGAAATTAAAGTGATAAAGTTAATAAGATAATACATGACTTACTCTCTTGTTTTTGTAGCCAATTTCTTCAATCTATATGTCCTCCCTTATTTATTCATATTTTCAATCACTTAACCAGTGAACATTGAATGTCTGTCATATATCAAGTACTGTGTGCATAGTTCTGGGGATACACTAATAAGAAGACAATATCCCCGTTCTTGAGAACGTAAATTTTAGCTAGGTGGAACAATAGAAGTAAATAAATATGCAAAATAATTTTATGATTTTCAGTCCTCTGAGGGAAATGAAACAAATACATGAGATGGTGAATTAGAGGGAATAGGTAAGGACTTGATGTTGACTGGTAAGTCTCAGTGAGGCTATAATGTCTGAGATAGTACTTGAAGAGAAAGGGAGATCCAGCCACAGAGCCAAACAAAGATAATAGGAGGAAAAAGGATTGTTCAAGTCTATTCAAGTCTTCAATCATCACCAGGCAGCATGAGAGAAGGAGAGTCATCTTGTAGCATTTTATAGACAAGGCAGATATCCCACCACTGAGACTGATTCAGCATTACACATTATGACCCGCATACTCTCTGCCTGGTGGATGTTTGCTCTATACCTGTTGTTAAATATTTAATATCCCCTGCATACAGATATGGCAATTAGTAGAGATTATTATTTAATAAATGCAACAGGGAACCATTGAAAGTTCTCTAAGCAGCATAGGACATAATTTGAGATACATTTACAAATATCTGTTTGGCTAACATTTAATTAATTAGATTGTGGCATGTGTATTTTAAATAAATCACTTAGGCTTCTGTTGCAGTAATATACTTAGACAATAGTAGGGGTTGGCAATAGTGGTAGCAATACTGATGAGAGGACATGACAGATTTAACTGATTTAAAAATTTTAAATGTCACTCTCAGCATTATTTGCTAAAGGTTTGTATGAAGGTTAAGGGAAAGGGAGAAATTAATGGTGATTATTTGTCTTGAGGCAATTATGCTCCCATTTATTAAAAGGATGAACACTGAAAGAGGACTAGCATCAGCAAAAAAATAAAACAAACAAAAAAACAAATCAAGATCTCTGAATATAAGTTTGAGATACTTATTCTACAAAATGTGTGAAAATATAAAATAAGAACTTGGCTAGATGACTTTGGAGTTCTGTGAAAGATCTGAAATCAGGACTAGAGAAATAAATTTAGAGTTGTTTTGGGTTGGTTTCCCCAGAAGCAGACTTTTGAATGAGATTTATATCCTATTAATTCATTAGAAAAGTGCTCTCAGGAGAGCCCAGTATGGATGTAGGAAAGAAAATAAGGACAAATATATCCAAAGGGAACAGTGAAGGGAAACTTCCAGGGTTTTTTGAAGAGTTTACTGGTTCTTTCTCATTGGCATTTTAAGGTTTTCAGTTCACATACAGGTTAAGAACAACAACAACAAAAAAAAAAAAAAAAAAAAAAAAAAAAAAAAAAGAAAAGAAAAGAAAGTATATAGACTACTAAAATAAGACAAAAATATATCCAGTTCTCCAAAGCAACTTTCTCTTCTAACTACTGCCCTATCTTCTACATCTCACGGAAAAATTCCATGTTAACATTATCTAAATTGGTGGTATCTACTTGACCTCCCACTTACCAAGAAAATCACTCTTATTTGGCCCTAATGACTTCCCTTAAACTGTCCTTGCCAAGGCCATTATGCTATTTGTGTCCCTAGTCAAATGGATGTTTTTTAAATGCCATCATTCATCTTTGGATAGAATTTCACACTTTAAAACAATTTCTGAAATCTCATCTTCAGCTTCTGTGGCATTCAATATTCTTGGCACTGAGAATCCATTACATTCCTTATAGTGTATGTAGTACTCCTTGTTATCTTTCAGTTTGCATCACATGCAACCTTTCCTTCAAATGTCACTTGAATTTTCTGGCACCTAGATTCTGTGTTCTCTTTTTTTCACTCTACACTTACCAATTAGGACTCTCAGTCACTTCTATGAATTTAATTATTTTCTACTTATTCTGTGTATAAAACACAAATTGAATGCAATAGGAGCTCTGAAGATTCAGATTCATATGCCTAACTAGTGTAAGTAATTTGAATATCTCATGGGTCCTTAAAAATCACCTCTTACTTCCAGTGCTAGCCAAGATGGAGCAAGCAGTAGCTTATCTCATCCATGAATTACAACTGTAATCTCTTTATAAAATATGAAGATCAAATCACCCAGAACATGAAAAATAAACAGTAATGAGCAGGTTGTAGGGAGAAGTCAAAACTGAAAAACTTAATCAGTAGAGTATCTTGGTTATTTTTTTTCCCTTTATTTTCAGCTTTGACATGGATTAATCCCTTTGCTATGATGCAGCACTGCGTCAAAAACAAGCATGTTGGTTATGAAAATTCAGAGAGAAAATCAACCCCTGTAGCCAGAGGAATCAAGAAAGAGTCTCCTATGGAGCAAAACAGCACGTGTTGGGGAACTTTTATTTTTTCTACTCTTGTTTTCCTACTATTGGGTCTTCAGGCATCCATAGTTGCACACAGCTATATAAGAATACAGAGGCTAAAATCCTGAAATAAACCAATCTTAATCACTAAATGAACTGGAAAAAGGGACCTTGTGATATGGGGAGTATAAGGAAAAAGAATGAAGGAGTTAAAGAAGTTCATCCTGTAATGTTGCATGTCATCAACCTAGGTTATGGATTCACAGGTGCACTGAGTCAAGCTGCACATGCATAGATCAGACCTAAAGAGGTAGAGCTTGGACTTTTGAGTCATGAACATTTAAATAAACCACTGACTAAATCCTAGATTAACCTCAGTGTAGTTCATGTATGGTGCAGATCTAAAGGGCATAGCAATGATTTGAAAACTGAATATTAGAACTGTTGCACACAGAAAATGCATTTTAACTTGTATTCTAAATATCAGTGGTTTTGACAGAAGCACGTGCTCACACATACATTCACACAGACACACACACACATACACACACACACACCCCTATACACATACATATAAATTGACATCCTGCAGGGGATTTTAACAGGACCCCAAAGGCCCCAATATGATAACAAATAATCAAGATACAGTCCAAAGAGAGGGGGAAATTGTACTAATTTGAAGGGAAAAATATAAATGGATACTCAAATCAAAAGTTGTCAGGAACTACAAAAGCTGTATTATAACTATACTTTATGAGGTAAAAATGAAGTTCCTTAAAATCCACAAAAAATATGTGTTTCGGTGAGTTCGGAGAGAGAGAGTGAGAGGAGAAGAGAGTAATAAAAAGCAGCTGTAGGACAATAACAGAACTGAAAATGTAACATCTAAAATAAAGATTTCACTGAATATGTTTAATCAAGGGGGAAAGGAGATAAATTCAATTCCAATAAATGAATTTAAAGATAGTGCAATAGAAACTATCTACTCTGAAAATAAAAACAAAAAGAAAAAAATTTTTAAAAAATAAAGGGAAAAGGAACAGTGACTCAGAGAACTATGGGACTGTTGCTGCCTGAAGCGGAAACCGCTTGGAGCAACGAACACCGCAGGAAAATTCAGAGGCATCAGAGAACTATGGGACAATATCCCAAGTCCTAACATTTGAATCATTGAAGAGATTAGAAAAAATATTGGTGCAGATGCAACATCAGTATGATTCTCATCTGAACATATGATTATGTAAGATAATAAAAAGACAAACTACAGAATAACAGAATTTTTATGAATCATTCATCTTACAAAGAACTTGTATGCAGAATATATAAAGAGTTCCTGTATCTCAATTAAAAAAGAGTAATAAAATAGAGAGAAATTTGAAGAGACACACTAAGAAGGTATGCACATCTAAATAAGGACATGAAAAGTTGTTCAATATCATTAATCATTAAGAAAATAAAAATTCAAACTCCAGTGAGGTATTGTTTCACTCTGCATTTTTTTTTTTTCAGTGCTGTGACTAATAGACCTGACAAGAACGATTTTAAAGAGAAAAAATTTGTTTGGAGGCTCACGACTTCAGTGGTCTCAGTCCATGGACAGCCAGCTCCATTCCTTGTTGAGGCAGGACATCATGGCAGAAGAATGTGGCAAAGGGAAGTGACTCAAATGATGACCAGAAAGCAGAGAGAGTCCACTCACCAGATACAAAATCTAATACATACCCTCAGGGACTACTTATATCCAAACCATAAATGGTATCATTATGCACCAATAATGATGGCTTTAGAAAAGCCAGAACGTACCAAAAGATACAGCAAATGTGTGGAGAAACAGGAACTCTCACACATTACTATGGGAATGTAAAATTCTATACCCACTTAAAAATATTTGTCATTCTCTTAAAATGGTAATAATTTTACTCTATATTACCAAGAAATGATTTCTATGAGTCTGCCAGAGAAAAATAAAAACATATGTCCACAGAAAAACTTGTACATAAATACTTATGGCAGCATTATTTATGATAGACAAAGACTAGAGACAAGCACTATGTTCATTATCTGGTGGATAGATAGATAAAATGTATATGCATGCCATAAAATATCATTCATCAATAAAAAGGAACAAAATTCTGATATATCTCACAACATGATTGATTTGAAGAGGCATGCTAAGTAAAAGAAGACAGATGCAAAAGAATACATATTGTATAATTTTATTTATACGAAATGTCCAGAAGGGGCTGATTTATAGAGTTGGAAAACAAATCAGTGGTTGTCTGGGGCTGGAGGTTGATTGAAGAGATTGACTGCAAATGGGATTGAGGGAATTCTTTGAGATGATGGAAATGTTCTCAAACTCAATTGTCATGATAGTTGCATAACTATAAATTTACTACAAACCATTGTCTGCTGTTCCTGTCAGTGCCATTCGTTTAGTAGCCCCTCACCCTGACATCAGTTGTATCTAGCAAGATAATTTTTTGTATGTAAATTATATTGCATCAAAATCAATTAAAAATATATTTAAAGGAATGAAGTATTAATACATGCAATGGTATGATTGAGCCTGAAATGCATTAGGTTTAATATATGGCTCTCTTTATATGACACTGTGAATAAAGCAAAATTCTAAAAACAGAGAATATAATTTTATTTTGCTACAGGGATGGGGTGGAAAGAGTATTTGACTACAAAGAGGTAGTATGTAGAAAGTTTTAAAAACATTAAATGTTTTATGTCACCGATGTAATGGTAATTTCACAGCCTTATGCATTTGTCACATTTCGTATAACTATACACCAAAGAATAAATTTTAAATGCTAATTAGAAATACACTTAAAAAAATCATTTTGAAAGCTGAGTTCATTTTAACTACCAAACCTGTAGCTCCTGTCCTGTTATCTACATTATTCAATGGCACCAGGATTTGCTCTTTGCAATTTGTTGGCTGTTCCCATCAGTGTCACTATCAGTAGCTCTTCACCCCGGCACTTGTTGATTCTAGTCTCCTGCTCCTGTTAGTCCTTTGAGAATCAGCTTGTTTAGAGATATAGACACAATATGGGCTGCAGTGCATCCCAAAAGTCTGAGTCATGACCTTAATGACCACTTCTCAAACTCCAAGGCATCAGAACGACTGGGGCAGAACTACTCCTTAGAGGCCACAATCATGTGGTGCCATTTTCCAACTTCTGGGTTCCAGAGACCCCAAAATCTCATCCCCCAGACAGAGGGACTGTGGCTGCATCCTGGAGTTACTATGTCTGCCTTATTTTAATGTATCTTTTTTTTCAGTCTTTCAACATCTATTTAACTAAGTCCTTACATTAAATCCTGTGTTTTAATACCTAAAATGTATTTTGTTTTTCTGATTTGCCCTGACAGATACCACATTTTCATTATTTTCAAACTTCTTCACTGCAGCTAGAATAATTCTTTTAAACCATAAATTTTATTACCTCCTTTTACTAGTCAAATTCCCTGGTTTCCCATAATCCTCAAGACTAAATCTCTGAATGATAATTTCTTTCCCTCCCTTTCACTATACTGTAACTTCTAACCATAAAGAAATGAACACTTTTGTTCTTTCAGATCATTCCTGGATCTTCACACATCTACATACAGGGCCCATCTCAGCCACTTTACTTTGCTTGGCTAATCCTTATTTACCAGTGAAGGGTCACATTAAACATTATTTTCTCCAGACACCTTCGCTGGATGCCATGAAGGGAGCGTGTAGCACTGAATTGTATTTTTATCACATTGCTTCCCCCTTTTCACTCCCTTGTATGTATGTATGTATGTATGTATGTATTTGTTAGTAGGTATTGATCCGAGGGGTACTTTTCCATTTAGCTATATCCCCAGTCCTTTTTGTCTTTTGTGTTTTGAGAGAGGGTCTTGCTAAGTTGCTCAGGGTCTTGCTAAATTGCAAAAGCTGGCCTCGAACTTGAAATCCTCCTGCTTTATCTCTCAAGTTGCTGGGATTTCAAGCATGCCCCATTGTACCTGACCTTTCCTACAATTATTTATGAAATCAAATGTTACTGGTCCTTCTTCAACTGTATTTTCCCAGTTGAGAGACCAATCTCAGCATAGTGTGATATCACAAGCAATAACAGAAAGATGAAATAGAACAACAAAACTTATAATAATTATCACCTTCCCAATCACCAGTCCCATAAAAACTCCCTTTTCCTTCTTTAGAAACTGGAATATATGAAATTTTAATCGCTTTGATGTATCATTTACTTTTCAGTTTAGCTTAATTACATGTTTTCCCTATTCACACTAAAAGCTTCATGAGGAGAAGGCCATGTTCTTTTTCAACTGGCCCAGTGACTGACACCCAGTAGCTGCTGACCCCTAATGCCTGCATGGCCAGGGCTTGGGCTACTGGGGTATATGGTAACTCAAAAGAAGGACCAAAAGAAATATGACTGTGAATCTTTGGAGACATTATATTTTCCCTCCTGAGCACCAAGGGCACTTTTCAATAAAAAGACCCGGCTCTAAATAGATGTATCACATCCCTGATTGAAAAATAGCTTTCTCTTTGAAAATACCTAGTATCTTATGACATTCCATTCAGCATTTTAATGCTTATATATTATCTTCCTATCCAAATATTAATAAATTATCCCTAGAAGGCAGAGTATTCCTCATTTGTTCTGTATCTTTATCCATACTCACAGAAATATAACTTGTCCTTAACAAATGTAAGTTCATTTGAAGACAAAATGCACTCAGGAAAGATATTGTGTGAGCGCAGATATTTCATTTCAGGGAAATTCAGGTTTTGCAATTGAATGTGTACTGGGGAAGTGACTTACTCCACCTGGTCAAGCAGGATGCCTGAATGTTTAAGTTAATGCCAGTTTATACCCAGTGGAATCCTCATCAGTGCATTTTGGGAAAATATTGATAATTCATGAAAGAGAAAAAGCATGTAAATACACAAATTTTTCTTTATATTAAGAGCATTCACTGAATGAAGTACAGGAAACATATGTCAATAACAGAACTAGAATCAGTAAAAAGAAAAATGATTTGCCTAAACTAGTTTACATCATTTTCACAATGGTAATATAAATCAATTTTCCCTGAGCAATAATATATTTATTTAGTTCATACATTATTATAAAATTTTACTTAAACTTTAAATATTACTCAGGAAATATGTAAATATTTTCTCCCCCCACCCTTGCCCTTCATTTTCATATAATTACCAACCATAATTTACAATTGGGGGATTTCCAAAAATATCTTTGAAATCACAGAGGTGCACATTCAACACAATGTGTAAATATGTTGCATTAATATCTGTTAAAACAAGGATCTGATTAATGTGGCTTGGGAACCTCAGACAATTTATTGAGCTGCATGCTGATTATAATCTATGATACTTTCCTTCTGTGAAGATATTGATTTGATAGATGAAGTGGGGATAATTTTTCTTTTGGAATGGTGATGTTAATGGTCATTGAATTCTCACTGACAACAGCAGTGAACCACGTTTATTAGAGAACACAGACAAGTACTTAAATTGTTTTCCTCATTCCCCTTTTCTTCCTTTCTCCCACTTCCTCTCCTTGTTAAGATTTCAAATTCAGGAAGGTAAATCAGAATTTCAGTTTACCTCTTAAAGGACACTTTTAATTACAAAAATGGAAAAAGAAAAGGAAAGGACTTTTGTGTAGTTCTGTCATCTTTTGTTGAATATGTGCCTTTGTGAAAATTTTTCTGTTGTTTTAAATTGCTTCCTTATTTAAATCATTTCTTCATTTTATATCAGATGGCACATCAAGGTTCTTAATGACATCATAATGTAATATGAGTTGAGTTATAGACGTTATCTGCAGGACATGTTTCAGGTGAAGGTAAACAGGGTAGAGACACTACCCTTCCTACTTCTCATTGTCTCATGGTGACACACACAGGACATCTGTTAGTAAAGATGTGGCTGCCATTCCAGTGATGAGATTGTTATCCCATTAGTTCATCATCTTACAGGAAAAAGTGTAAGAAATAATTTTTGTCATTGGAAAAACTAAAGAAACTGACCTGAGTTACATCCCATCCAATTGAGAGAAAATAATTCCAGGTGGCCCAACATACCTCTAGGTAACTCAGAGTGTTATGATTTAGATATGAGGTATCACCCACAAGCTAATGTGTGAGACAATGGAAGAAGGTTTAGAGGTAAAATGATTGGATTATGAGAATCTTAACCCAATCAGTAAATTAATCCCCTGATAGGAATTAACCGAGTGGTAACTGTAAGCAGGTAGAGTGTGACTGGAGGAGGTGGGTTATTAGGGGTATGCCTTTGGGGTATATATTTGGTGAGCTTAGCTTAGTCTCTGTCTGCTTCCTGGTGTGTTGTCTTAAGCCACTTACCTCCACCATACTCTTCTGCCATGATGTTCAGCCTCACCTCAAACCCTGAGGAATGAAGTTAGTCACCTATGGAATGAGAACTCTGAAACCTTGAGCCTTTAAATAAACTTTTCCTCCTCTAATTGTTCTTTTGGTCACAGCAGCAAAAAAGCTGAACACAAAGTTCCTCAGGTTGTCTTTAGGCAATTTCATTTACTGTTCCAACAACCTTAGTAAACATACACACTCATGCACAACCCCCAAATTAAAAAATTCCATGTATTTATCTCTGTGTGTATATATTTACATATATATACAAACACTTATACACACACACACACATATATATACACACACACACACATATATATAACAATTATATAGATGTGACATAGCTAAAGTATGTTTATCATGTCTCTATCCATATTATATGCACATTGTATAATTATATCATGAGCATAATATATGTGTCATTATGCATATGTTCATATGCATATAATATGCCAATACATAGTTCACTTAACAAAAGTTTTATCTGAGCACTGCCCTGAAGGCTGTATGTTAGAGAGGAAATGATGTAAAATGTGAAATCTGTTGTGGGCAAAGTTGAAACAATGCTTTTAAAAGAGTGACCTCAAGAAACTTACTTTTTCTGAGGCTCAATTTAATTATTAAATAATTATCATCATAATTTCTTTGTAGAATTGTTTGAGGTCTCAAGACAGTCATCATAAAGCACTTAGTGTAATCCTGTGTGATAGACACTAATATTCCCAGGTTATTATTGAAACAGGTATCTCATGAAATTGTTAATACAAAATTCATCTCATTTAGTTATTTATTCAAGAAACATTATTATAATGTACATAAAAGATGAAAAAACCACTGGGTCTAAACTCTGGAGAGAGAAACGTGATTCTACATGTTTGAAAGAAATAATTCTACAACAAGTGAACAGTGCTATAGGAATCCGATTCAGATCTGCCTGCCTTTTTGCTTTGTTTTTCTTGTTTTAATACTGCAGGTGAATAGAATAAGTATAGAAATAAATAGTTCTACCTTGAATTGTTCAGGACTGAGTTCAAAGAACCGTTCCTTCTAGACAAGAGATCCTTCAAGTGCTCAGGTGCTCAGGAGCTGATTGCAGGTCTTCACCTGGAGAAGATGTAAATGAGACAGAGATCCTATGAGTATGCTCATCTTTAGTGTAAAAGCATCATCCAAGATGGAGTTTATGCTCCTGGCTTTCTTCACTTTCTTTTCAGTGAGGATCAGAGATTCAACTGGTTTCCCTTACTAAAAGTAGGGAATTAGATTCCCAAAGAGAATTAATAATATTTAAGAGAACTTAAAAGAAGGGGAGAATAATATCTCATTTCATATTTGGAAATATGTTTAATTACTGTAGGGCATGGTCACTGTAATATTTCAATAAATTGTTTTATAAAACCAGAGTGAGAATATGATTTCACAAATGTACTGTATAATCCAAAGGGGAAATGAGGATTCAATAGAGCCTTGTCACCAAAGCTAATTACCATGAATTTGACATATTCTAATCATCAATAATTTTTTCTTTAAAATAATTAATCTGCAGAAAAATTCAGATCCAGTTAATACATCTTCAAAATGCCATAACCTACTATGTGCAATGAGCGAATATGCAATAAATGACTAATGATACAAAGGGATATGCAGAAGTAGAACTGTCCTCAATGTCAGCAGCAATTGAGTGGCATACAGGGTTACTTACTTCCCCTATCTGCATTGGTGCTCTTCGAAAGACAGCATTCTCTAATTCCACCATTTTGGTCACATAATCAAAGTAAAGCACTGTAAACAAAACTTTTGACAAATATCCTAACTCTTTATTCCAATTAGATATCTACCACAGGGGTCCTCCAATTATAAAAAGATCAGAGCATTATTTTTCTACTTTTACTTTTCTGCATCAAGGAAAAGATTACTGCAAATTGCTTCACTGAAAGAAGAACAATTCGATTTTGTTTATGGGTGTATGAGAAACAGCTTGCTTTTCTTTATCTGTGCTTTATTGAGATGAACAGAACACATATGATGAACAATAAACATATAAAAATATACAATGCAATTGGTCACATTCTGTTTGTTGCTTCAGTTCTTTAGTTCATCTATTCCTTGAAATTAGCTGTAGTATTTCCTAAAGCCAAAGTTGATTATATAATGCCTATGCATATTTAAAATTAAAGATGAACATTAACTCCCCTGTGAGGTCTTCTTTAATATGCCATGCTCTCCAATAACTCTCACTGTATACCTCTATCCTTGAACTTACCTTAGTGTATTATAAATGTAACTCTCTAAGGTGGCAAAATTCTATGGGTTTAATTGCAAAAAATTGTTTCATTTCTCTGATACATGCTTCTGATTTTGCTCAATGAGCACCCTACTTTGCCCTTTTACAGTATATATATGAAATTTTAATTGTGATGTCTTAATTATGACCCTAAGTTATTTGGGCTTAATTTATTTTTTTTTTTTTTTTAAGGATGAAAGAAATGATCTCCTCAGTGTTGGGGAAGGTGATCTGGTCAGTGGTGTGGAGTGTAGATTGTTGAAAGGGGAGGGGTGCATTCAAATTAAAGTGAGGTCATCCATGAGTTAATACATTAATCCACAGAAATTGGTAGGAGGGCCTGTTCTAGGGCAGAAGCCATTGTAATGGACAGGAAAGGACAGATGAGGAAAGATGTAAAAGTGAAAGAACTATAGTATCCTTCAGTGATAAAGGTTGATTACAAGTTGCCAGAGAAAAGGAGGAAGGAAAGATGTGCTGAGATTCCCAGATTGAGTTACCTAAAGCAAGATGTTCAAGAATTCTTGAGATGAGTGTACATTAGCTAAGTCCTCCAGATGCTAGTGCTCATACTCACAGAATTGTTATAGCAATTGGAACTTCCCCCATTGAAAATACAGCAATAGATTTAAAATTCAGATGAAGAAACCTATGACTTTCAAAAAATATATGCATTTACTAATGTATAATTATCCTCCAGGAAAAGCAGAGGAAATCTAGAATTTGGGGTGGTGAGTGGTGGGATCAAACAGAGGGGGAAAATGAAACCATTAAAAGCCTTTTTCTATTGATTAAATAAATAAAAGTAAAATCTCAGAATATATTATACATTTTATCCTAGAAAATTAGTCTCAAACTGAAGCGAATTTCACAAGGCCTCTACCAGCATGTGCCTTATATCTAAATGGAAATCAATATCAGAGCTCAGAGACACCTCTGTGATCTTCCTTGAGGGATTTCAGGACACTACTGTTAGTCATCTGCTCAATCACGGCTGCTCTCTTCTCAGGAATTCTACATTGGGACAGTCAGACAAGCACAGAAAAGAATCCAGCAGCCCTAAACAGTATCAATTATGAAACGGGAAACAAGATCGTAAGTTTAGATTATTTGACAATACTTTTTGCCAGTAATAGCTGTAACTGGAATTTTTGAGAAACATAAAATGTTTATACACTATTTAAACTTTACTTTAATCTATTTCCTTTTGTTGTAGTTGAGTTAACTTTATACAGTTGCAAATAGTCTTCTGAATTAAAAGACACTGAGGAGTCAGGTGCAATGGCACATGATTATAATCCCAGTGGCTCAGGAGGCTGAGTAAGGAGGATCACAAATTCAAAGCCATCCGCGGCAACTTGGCAAGACCCTGAGCAAACTTAGTGAGGCCATAAGCAACTTAGTGAGACATTGTCTTAAAAAAAATAAATAAAAAGCACTGGGGATGTGGCTAAGTGGCTAAGCACCCCTGAATTCAATCTCTGGTGCCAAAAATTAAAAAATAAAAAATAAAAAAAAAGACACTGAGACTGTGTTTATTTCTAGCACAGCACATGGTATTTATCACTACATGGAGTCTATTATGAAACCTACCTCAGGTGTACTTGCTTTCAATTCAGAACTTATGCCCTGCAATGAAGAAAATATTTGAGTTGGTGGGTGAAATTTTTAGAACACAATATAAAACAAAACACATTCATACCTTGAATAACAAAGCCATAGTGCTATTAATGTCACTATTCAACTGGGATGATTTAACATGGCAAAAATCACCTTAAAGACACAACACAAACACAGAGCAATTTGTGTGATGTCCTGAGAATGAAAACCTCAGAAATGCTAATCATACTCAATATCCTTGGCTTTTCTGGTCCCCTAGTGGATAGAACCATGCACTATCATTACAAAAATAAGTATGAAAATTACTATGCATATTAATCATAATTTATTATAAGTATCTAACAGGGAGAGAGAATACTACAACATAAATATCTACACACAACTCAAATATGTCAAATATTCACATTTTTTATTGTTTCTTTAAAGATTATTCATTAAAAATGCCATTTGGAAACATTCTCCTATCACATTTTCTTTTATTTCTAATGATAAACAATCTCTATTATTTAAAATATTTAACATTGTCATTTCATGTATGTGTATCCATGAATAATAATCTTATTTTACATGGAGTTTTTGTTGATGCAAATTAATTATAGAGCGGGTTTCATTGTGGCATAGTCATACATGTATCTATACAATATAATATGATCAATTTCATTCCCAAATTCTTCTCCTTACACATTCTTCTTCCTCATCCAATCCCCATATTCAAACCTAGTAGTCTCCTACTTTCTATGATATCTTTTTTCTCCCCTCCTACCTTCCACATATGAGAGAAAACATAATACTGGTCTTTCTGAATAGGCTTATTTCACTTAACATGATGTTCTCCAGTTCCATCCATTTTTGTGCAAATGGCATTTCATTCTTTTTTTTTTAAATATTTATTTATTTACAAATCCATTATACATAGATACCATATTCCTTTATCCATTAATCTGTTGGTGGATACCAAGGCTGTTTCCATAATTTGACTATTGTGAATTATTCTGTGATAAACACGAGTATGCATGCATCTCTAAAGTACACTGACTTTTAAATCTTTTGGATAAATACCAAAGAGTAGTATAGCTAAATCATATCATAGTTCTACTGTTAGTTTCTTATGGAAATGCTGATTTCCATAGTGACTATTCCAATCCTTTCTAGAACAGAATGCCCTGCAGTGCTTTAGCCCATCAATTTCAGTAGTCCCCAGTATATAAAACCCATAACAGAGTGTCTTTCAGTATCCCTCAGCTGCAGTGCAAGGTAGGGTATGCACAGATGAAACTCCATCTGGCCTAGGTACCTTTTCTGAGACTGGGAAAACTGGCTTGCCATGAATCCTAGGCTCTGTTGTCCCTTGTTGCCTATCTAAGTAGTTTCTTGGCTTAATTTCAATGAGTCTTCTGTCTCATCAAACTTCTGCAAGTGATAGAACCAAAAGAAATTGGGAACTATGAACTTCCTTCACATTTTGTTTGGAATATCCATTTTAAAAACCATGAACAGAAGTGGAATAAATAGCTCCATTTACATAATTCTTCCCTAATAATGAATTTCACTAGTTTAGCATTACACCAAAAATTGTAGAGTCATCCTAGTTAGTATTTATGTCAAGAGGAGGTTAACAGAGATACATTATAATGGAATAGTATAGTATTTACCTTATTCAAGGAGGACAAAAAAAAAAAAAAAAACAACAAACAAACAAACAAAAACCAGGAGTGAGTAGATTGCTAGTGAGAAAGTTTTAGTAAATCTATTGGTGAAGTAGGGCATTTCTGACTGAGCACAATCTGAATGAATAATTTACAATTAATATTGCAAAAGTGTAGCAGTTATTAATAAAAATGAAAATATATGAACAGTAGGAATTGTTGAGGAAAAATAAGTGTTTAACTGAGTTTAAATATAAAAATGGGCTAATTGCACTATCACTGTTTTGTGAGCTGGACAATATTATGCTAAATGAAATAAGCCAATCCCGAGGAATTGAAGGCCAAATGTTTTCTCTAATGTGTGGATGCTAATTCACAATGATGGGGTCTAGGGAAGAATAGAGGGTCTTTGGATTAAACAGAGGGGAGTGAAGGGAGGGGAGGGGTATGGAGGTAGGAAGGACAGTAGAATGAATCAGTCATGATGATCCTATGTACATATAGGATCACACGACTGGCATAACTCTACATCATGTACAACCAGAATAATGAGAAGTTATACTCCATTTATGTATAATGTGTCAAAATGCATTCTACTGTCATGTATAACTAATTTGAACAAATTTTTTAAAAAGAAAAAAAAAGGCTTTTTACCTATTGATGGGTATTTGAGTGATTTTGAGTTTTGAGCTATTAATGAATAAAGCTGGTAAGAACATTTGTGTATGAAAGAAAAAATCCATAAGATCAAGGTCAAATAAATTTCTTTTACTGAAGTTACAAAACACTGCAGATAGTAACGTAAATTGAATTGGCCAAAAAATGATTTGGTAAAGTTTAATTTTAATGACTAGTAAGGTAATAACTTGGGAGAAAGGTAAGTAGTTTCTGATTAAAGTGGGGAGAACATTCCATTAGGGACAATTAAGGCTTCCAACTTGGTAAGAATCAAGATCTGGTTCCATAGCAATTGAGTAGGAGACATTAAAAAACAATTAGGAGGCACAGTCTGAAGAGGGAATAGATTATCCTAAGAAAGGTTTTGAGTGCTAATTAAATCTATACTATTAGTGCCCATGTATATGACTACAACTAGTCAGGGAGTCAGTTTTTATGAGAAGCTGAAGATATCTAGGCCAGAGTGAGTGTAATACCAAATAGACAAAAGGAAACCAACTATACTGTATATTTATTAGCACTAACAAGAAATTTCTCATGTTATTTTTGGAGTGAACTGGGTGACAAAAGTTAAATAACTAATTTATTTTCTAAACTTTTGATTAATTTCTTTACTGGAGGCTACCACAAAGAAAATTGACAATTTTAGTGTTTGAGGTAAAGGTCAATCATATATTAAATGTCAGTTCTGAGACAAGAAAGTAAGAAAGTGACTCTTGATAGTAGAATAGATTCAAGGAAAACCACCAACTTTGCCCCTTGCTAATGAAGCCTAGCTATAGACACTACCTGAAAATAATTTTTAGGTACAATAAAATAAGCACATAAAAAAATAGACCTTTCCTCCAGGAAAAATTTAAAGGTTCCCTGAGATTGAGTAGGAAACCATGCATGTATGTGTGTGTGTGTGTGTGTGTGTGTGTGTGTGCGTGTGTGTGCACACACAATGCAAGACATCAAATATTTTTGGATTGACTTTAGATATTAGGGCATACTATGTAGGTAAGAAATTTCAACAATTTCCAGTAATACAACACAATTTACATGGTTTTTATAATTATGTTCTAGATATAGATGTTAGAGAAGTGCACATTTGCCATGAATAAAACTACCTTTACAAAATTCTTTATACAAATAATAAGTTAAAGGGATTCATTTTTCCTTTGTAAAACATTGATCACAGGAAGGATTCCTTTAAATAAGTTTCTTCATTGAATTTTCATAAAGTAGAACTTTTGTAGAGCTCAATTATTTTGCAAATCAGGATACCAATGCATGTTATCAAAATAAACTAAGGAAAAAGAAAAGAAATTGATACAACAAAGTTCAGTTCTTTCAAAGAAATAAACAAGAATGTAGTCATTAGAGAAGCATAAATACCAATGGAAAGAAATTCTATGCACTGAAAAAAATATACTTAGGGGAATCTAGAACTAATATGTAGATTTTCAATAGGAAAGCTGGTGGGGGAAACATACTAGATGAGAAATCATGACAAATTATTGTTGAAAAATATGATAATAATATATGTTCCTTTAAAACATGCTTGTTGTGGCCAATTTTATGTCTCAACAGACTGGGTTCCGTGAGGGAATTCTTGCTAAAACAAGAGTTCTAGTAAAGAATTATTTCTGTTATGTCTGTGAGGTATTTTGGGAAGACTTTACCATTAAAAAAAGAAAAGAAAAGAAAAGAAAAAATGGTTGAATAAGATGGATATCATTATTCTAAATACATGATTGAAGACTTGAATGCTACAAATATACTTTGTATACAAACTGTTTTTTGTGTAAAAAGATGCTCTATATGTATAGTATGAACTGCAATACATACTACTAATATAAATAAAATTTAAAAAAAAATAAATAAATCAGTGAACTGAGTAAAGAAACTCCATGGAGAGCCTTGGTAGGTACAAACGTTGAAGGAAGAGCAAATTCCATCATTCTTCCCTTGAGCAAGGACATCCATCTTCTCTTGCATTTGGTCTTCAGAGCTCCTGGTCAGAGTCAGGAGCCCACAGTTTTTTAGGCATTTGGCTTCAAACTTGGATTTACACCATCAGTTCCGTAGGTTGTCAAGACTTTGGATTTGGATTGAATGATGCCACTAGATTTCCTGTGTCATCAGCTAGCAGACTGGGACTTCTCAAGCTCTCTAATCCCATGAGCAAGTCTAATCATGAATCTCATGAATCTCCTCTTCTCATTCTCTCTCTCTCTCTTTCTATATATATGTGTGTGTGTGTGTGTGTGTGTGTGTGTGTGTGTGTGTGTGTATGTAAAATCTCCTACTGTTGATTCTGTTTCTCTGGAGAATCCTAAAATAATACTGATTCCATTATACTTAATATATGTGTTGAAAAAGAGATAAAAGCTTTTCTAATTAAAATCTAAGGATTCGTAGCCAAAGTTTTTCAGGTAACATCAAATTAAGTCATCGTATATTTAGAGGTGGAGAACATAAGAACATTTAAGTTTTCTCTCAAGGGCCTGCTAATATTCTCTTATAGGATTTTGACCATCTCTACTTATTTACACAAGGTCATAATAAAAAATCACGAATGTGCTTTGATCAATAATTGAAAATTGAAGCTTTACAAAATTTAGTGGAGACCAGATTTTTGGTTTACAGAGATTTAAAATTGTGTATACATTTAAAAACTGCAAAAGTTTATATGAAAGTGAATTTTCTAGGCTTCTTTGCTTCTTTTGAAAAATCAGAATGCCTGGTGACACTGAGATTTTAGTATCAGTGTCCCCTTTTCACATGGGACTATTCCTTTCCTCTTCAGAAATTTCTAGACCCTCATGCACATTTGATTTTGAGATGCCTTGCTCAGACTATGTGTTCTAAATGTCAAGCATTTCCAGGAAAGTCCATGTTTTACTAGTGTATAAGTCTGTCCATCTTCCAAAAATTTATAAAAAGCCATAAGGCTCAGGAAATAAAAGATTAGATGTGACATTAATTGTGATTGTGAGAATAAAGATAAAACAAAAAAAACAGATAAATGCAACTTTTGTGCTTGAATCAAACAAGGAACAGAAGAATGGTTGGAATTATATATGGAAAAAGTAAATAAAACAGTTAACAAAACGAATGAGACAGTGTGAGGAAAGAATTATACTCCATGATCAATTGATTGTGGAAATACATTTCACTCTCCTTTCATTACTTCACATCTCAACTTCCCTGTCCAATTAATTCAGTAATGAGACTCTTTCTCATTTACTTATTCCCCTGTCTTCAATTAATTAATGCAGTAAATGAATGAGAGTCAAATTTAAGAGAAATTTTCTATAGAGAACAATTAAGTCCAAAGGAGAAGATTATGGATAGAATTTAAATGAATAAGAGAAATTCATAAAAAGTGATGCCCAAAAGTTATATTTTATTTTATGCAGTTTCTTTCAAAACGTTGGATATATGCCATTCGTTTAACACACTTTATAATAAAAATTGTGTGTTGAATTAAGCACCAGGTTCTTATAGAACCCTAAATATAAAAGGAAGTATAATTTACTTACTTTGGGTTACAAATGACAAGAGCAAAGGCCAAGAAGTGTGATTGAAATTCAGTGGTTTTATCACAAAAATAATTATAAAAATGAACAGAAAACAACTTTAAAGTGCAAGTTTTATACAAATGTAAATTCCCTTCTACTCTTTGATTCTTGTTACCCTTGTTTAGATTCTCTAAGACTGACTTTCTTGAAGTTCTTGGATTATTTTATCTATGAATCCTTGAATTCATCATTAGGACAATATGAAATATCTTTTTAAGAAGTTTTGTTGAATCAAATAATTTTTCTATGGTTCTGCTTCTATTGATTTTTTTTATTATTATTTAGAATTTTACCTATGGAATTGAAGTTCCCACTCTGATTACAAGAAGTTGTCCTTTGCCACCAACAATATAAAGGGTCTTTGTTAAAGATTCATCAGGTAAAGAAAGAATGCGGAAAAACTAGGGAGTTGAGTGAGAGCAAGAAATATGCAGGTGTGGAAAAGAAAAGAAAACAATAGCATGGACTCATTTGTTTCATCAGAATTTCTATATAGCAGCACTATTGATATTTTGAGACAAATAGTGATTTGTTGGGATGGGATGAACTACGCATTGTACATGCTTAGTGAAGACTCACTTTACTCACAGGAGTCCAGTAGTGCCTCATTCCCCAATATTGACAACCAAAAATATCTTTGTGGGGTGTAACATAGTTGTCGAAATACTCTATATTTCCCTGTCCCGAATTTTTCACAATATAACCATTCCCATTGTAGAGTTGATGGACTTAAACTGAGGTATATTAATTTTTTAAAGGAGTCTTTGTTTTAATGTATTCGGTTTCTGATTAACATAATTTAAACTTCTTCTTTTTGTAAGGTTAATTCCCCTCTGTCTTCAAATAAATGATTAAATTCCAATTAATATTACTATACCAACTAAAAATTTGTTGGATAAGACATGCATTCTTGGGCAGTAGTAGTCTCAAAAAAGATTCTTAATATAAATAATATTTCTTTTAACTCTATTATATTTACATATCACAAATTATAGTTTAATGACTATGAGTTAAAATGCCAAACATCAAAGCAAAGAAATGCACCCATAAGAGATGTTCTGATCAACTAATCTTTGGTATCAAGTGACATTATGATACACCTACACATACATAATATTTTTATGTGTGAATTTCCTTAATTTCTAAAAGAATAATATTTCCATTCACACAGAAATACTTTTGTAAATGTTGGTTTATAATTATAGCATGACTAAAATATTAATTATACTTCATATATTATTATTTTATATTTTTAGAAAATCATTTCATGACAGAAAATTTCTATCATCAACAAATGTTTGAAGTAAAAAAAACTGATGTTACAAACCATAGTGTTTAACAAGAGTCTAATTGCACGTGTTGGCATGATAATTTCAAATGTTTCTTAAAATTACAACACTTTGTTATCAAGTGGACATTGAAGAAAGGAAAATATTTTTCTTGTTAATAATTACAGTGAAGTATGGCACCAACATATTTTTTCCATTTTTTTATTCTTATTTGTTATATATGTTTACAGAGTACATTTCATTTCATATTACATATAAAGAGCACAATTTCTCAAGTTGCTGGTTTTATATAAAGTATTTTTACAACAATTGTGTCTTCATACATGTATTTAGGGTAGTCATGGATAACTCAGTCTGCCATTATTCCTATCCCCTTGTCCCCTCCCCCTCCCCCCTTTGTTCTATTTAAAGTTTTTCATTCCTCTC
The DNA here is from genome assembly GCA_025594165.1 of Tamias sibiricus. Classification (NCBI taxonomy): domain Eukaryota; kingdom Metazoa; phylum Chordata; class Mammalia; order Rodentia; family Sciuridae; genus Tamias; species Tamias sibiricus. The sequence goes on from CM046666.1 coordinate 100,548,548, forward strand.
ACCCCCACTCCCTTGCCTTTATAAGTTAGTATCATCATATCAAAGAGATCATTCAATCTTTGGTTTTTTGGGATTGGCTAACTTCACTTAGCATTATTTTCTCCACCAACATATGTTTTATATTTAGATCAACCTTTTTTTATTTCATTAAAGATTTAATTAGCACTTAATACTGAATAATATTTTGCCAAATTTTGTACAAGTTAGATTCAATGACCATCCTCTATGAACTGGGAATCTCAAAATACTCTGTTTTTGATCAAATTATTAAATTTCCAAGGGTACTACATACTCTGTGAATGTTCCTCTGAATCTAATCCCTGCTTCATTTTCAAGAAGGAATGAATTTTTTCTTTCTTTGTACCCACAAGGGAAATATTTGTAAAAATTATATAGTGGTGGATTCTGACTCTAATCAAGATCTTTAGGTCCGTACTCTCATACTAAGCAACTAAGAGGACACTCCTTTGAAGTTCAGAAATATATCAACAGGGTCCACACTATTATTAATGAATAAAACTCTAATTATATTTTCATAATTAATCCCCCTACATATAAATAATTTTATATTTCCAAGACCCCCAAAAGTTTCTGGTGTTATTTATATGTTTCCAGAGATTAATAATTTTTCTCAGCAACTAGAGGAAACTTATCCTGAATTATAGACAACAAAAGACTTGGGTACCTATCCAGAGCAATTTATAATGTAACCTATATAAAACATTGTGAATATCTTAACTCCATGCTGGTGCATGAATTGAGAAAGTCCTTCCTTTCAACCTGTATTGTCCTATAGAGTAAGCCTAAATTATGTGTGGTAGTAAAATTTTAAATCTGGTAGAAAATATATATTTTTTTAATTTAAAAAAAACATTTTGTTGGTTGTAGATGGGCACAATACCTTTACTTTATTTATTTATTGTGGTGCTGAGGATCAAACCAATGCCTCATATGTGATAGGTTAGCACTCTAGGACTGAGCCACAACCTCAGCCCCAAAGTAGGAAATATTTTTGAGGTAAAAAAAAATCACTCTAACTTTAAGCTATACCTATAGAAATAAGGCTAAAGTTTATGATTGTTGAAAATTATAATATTCTCCAGAAATAAATGCTGTATCCTCGTATGGTTTGTAATTTTGAATTCCATTTTTTAATATCTCAAGTTGATGATCACTGGCTGAATAATCCTCCCCAGTCATTCCTTTTACAAAGGCTGTTACCTAAAAAAGAAGAGATAACAAGTGATGCCAAGGATATGGAGAAAAGTGTACAATGTTGATAGGAATGTTAATTAGTATAGTTATTGTGGAAAACTGTATGGAGTTCCCTCAAAATACTAACAAGAGAACTCCCACTTGAGCCAGCAATCCCACTACTGAGTATATATGTCCAAAAGAAATAAAATAATTCTGTGAAAAAGACATATACACTGCCACATTCATTGCAGCACTATTCACAATAGGGAAGAAATGGAAATAAATAACATCTCCACCAACTGATAAACTGATTAAGAAAATGTGGTACACATGAAAATGGGATACTATTCCTGTCATTTGCAACAACATAGATAGAACTGGAGATCATGATGTTAAGTAAAATATGTCCCCTTTCACCACTGCTATTTAACATAGTACTGGAAACTCTGGCCAGAGCAATTAGACAGACGAAAGAAATTAAAGGGATCCAGATAGGAAAAGAAGAGCTCAAATTAGCACTATTTGCTGATGACATGATAATCTACCTAGAAGACCCAAAAAACTCTACCAGAAAACTTTTACAACTAGTAAACGAATTTGGCAAAGTTGCAGGATACAAAATCAATACACATAAGTCAAAGGCATTTGTGTACATCAGCGACAAAGACTCTGAAAGGGAAATGATGAAAAATACCCCATTTGCAATAGCATCAAAAAAAAATAAAATACCTGGGAATCAACCTAACGAAAGAGGTGAAAGACCTCTATAACAAAAATTATAGAACACTAAAGAAAGAAATTATAGATGAACTCAGAAGATGGAAAGAACTGCCTTGCTCTTGGATAGGTAGAATTAATATTGTCAAAATGTCCATACTACCAAAAGCATTATACAGATTTAATGCAATTCCAATCAAAATCCCAATGTCATTCTTCAAAGAAATAGAAATAGCAGTCATGAAATTCATCTGGAAAAATAAGAGACCCAGAATAGCCAAAGCAATCCTGAGCAAGAAAAGTGAAGCAGGGGGCATCACCATACCAGACTTTAAATTATACTATAGAGCAATAGTAACAAAAACAGCATGGTATTAGCACCAAAACAGACTGGTGGACCAATGGTACAGAATTGAGGATACAGAGACTAATACATATAATTACAGCTATCTTATATTAGACAAAGGTGCCAAAAATGTACAGTGGAGAAAGGATAGCCTCTTCAACAAATGGTGCTGGGAAAACTGGAAATCCACATGCAACAAAATGAAATTAAACCTTTATCTCTCACCATGCACAAAACTCAATTCAAAGTGGATCAAGGACCTAGGAATTAGACCAGAGACAATACACCTAATAGAAGAAAAAGTAAGCTCCAATTTCCAACATGTTGGATTAGGCCCCAAGTTCCTTAATAAGAATCCTGTTAGCGCAAGAATTACTACCAAGAATTAATGAATGGGATAGATTTAAACTAAAAAGCTTCTTTTCAGCAAAAGAAACAATCAGTGAGGTGAATAGAGAGCCAACTAATTGGGAACAAATATTTAATACATGCACATCAGATAGAGCACTAATCTCTAGAATATATAAAGAACTCAAAAAACTTTACACTAAAAAAACAAATAACCCAATCAATAAGTGGGCTAAGGAATTGAGAAGACACCTCTCAGAAGAAGATACACGATTAATCAACAAATACATGAAAAAAATGTTCAACATCGCTGGCAGTTAGAGAAATGCAAATCAAAACTACTCTAAGATTTCACTTCACTCCAGTCAGAATGGCAGCCATCAGGAACACAAGCAACAATAAATGTTGGAGAGGATGTGGAGAAAAAGGCACACTCATACGTTGCTGGTGGGACTGCAAAATGGTGCAACCGTTATGGAAAGCAGTATGGAGATTTCTTGGAAAACTGGGAATGGAACCATCCTATGACCCAGCCATCCCACTCTTGGGTCTATTCCCAAAGGACTTAAAAGCAGCATATTACAGTGACACAGCTATCTCAATGTTTGTAGCTGCACAATTCACAATAGCTAGGTTGTGGAACCAACCTAGATGTCCCTCAGTAAATGAGTGGATTAAGAAAATGTGGTATATATGCACAATGGAATTTTACTCAGCAATAAAAGAAAACAAATTAATGGCATTTGTAGGTAAATGGATGAAGTTGGAAGACATAATGCTAAGTGAAGTTAGTCAGTCTCAAAAATCCAAGTACCAAATGTTCTCTTCTTATATAAGGAGGCTATTTCAAAGTATAGTTGGATGGGGGGTACATAGGAGGATTAGAGGAACACTAGAATGGTCAAGGGAAGGGAGGGTAAGGGAGGGAGCAAGAGGGGAGGGAGGGGGAGAAAAAAAAATGTGGTTGAATGAGACGGATATCATTTTCCTTAATGCATGATTGAAGACCTGAACTGTACGAATATACTTTGTATACAAACAGTTGTATGTAAAAAGATACTAAATATATGCACTATGAGTTGTACATATTAAAAAAAAATATGCTGGGCACAGAAAGACACATTTCACATAACCTCACACATGTGCAATCTGAACATGTTTATTTCATAGAATTAGAGAGTAGAATGCCAGTTACCCAAGGCTAGGAGAGCAGCAGGAATGATGAGCATGTGGAAACATTAATCAGTGGGTGCACAGTTACGGTTAAATAGAAGTCCAGGTATGCTAATGCACTGTTGTATGACTGCAGATAGCAGTTATAGTACGTACTGCACATTTCAAAAACCTAGAAGAAAGGATTTTGAAAGTTTCACCAAAAAGAAATGGTAAATGCTCAAGAGCATGCATATGTTTAACTTGATTGAAATATACAATATGCACATGAATCAAACTATCAAGACAGTCATTAATGTGTGCATTTTCATGTTTAATATATCAGCTAAAAATCAATTTAGTTGAAGTATTGTTGAATTTTTTTTTGCTAGTATTTTATAGATGATTTTTTGCATCTATGCTCATCAGATATTTGAACTTCTAATTTTTGTTTCTTGTGGTGCTTTGTCTGGCTTTAGTATCAGGGTGATACTGGCCACATGAAATAACTTTGAGAGTATTTAATCTACTATTTTCTAAAAGAATTTGAGAAGGATTGGTACTATTTCTTCTTTGAATCTTTGGTGGAATTCAGCTGTGAAGTCATCTACTCCTGGGCTTTTCCTTTGGGGGAAGTTTTTTCATTCATACTTCAATCTTTTTATTGATCTGATTGGGTGGGTTTTCTATTTCCTGTTCATTTACTCTTGGTAGATTGTATGTTTCTAGGACTGTGTCCATTTCTTCTAGTTTACTCAATGTGTTGGTATATAACTGTAGATAATAGTCTCGTGGTATTCACCTCAGATGTGTTAGGGTAGCTAATATCTAAATGACAAAGGTAAGTGTTGACAGTGTGTGGAGTAAAGAGAACTCTTGCTTACTGTTGGTAGGAATGTAAATTGGTATAGACATTATGGAAAAGAGTTTGGAACTTCCTCAAAAAATTAAAAACATAACTATTATGCAATCTAATAATCCCACTTTTACATATGTCCACAGGATCAATATCTTGAAGAGATGTGTGTTCCATGTTCATTAAAACATTATTCACAATAGCCCAGATATGAAGGCAACTTAAAAGTATACTGATGGATGAATGCCTAAAAAAATGTTATACACATACTATGGAATACTATTCAGGCATAAAAAAGAAATCTGCCATTTATGACAATATGGATTCCTCCAGAGGACATTATGCTAAGTGTAATAAACCAGACAAATGCCATATACTGTCACTTATATGTGTAGCTTTAAAAAGTCAGATTCAGATATAGAAAGTAGAAGGGTAGTTGCCAAGACTAAAGGATAAGAAAAATAAAAGGAAACTGATGAAAAGGTATTCACTTTCATATAAAGGATGAATCAATTCAGTGGATCTACTCTTAGCATGGTGACTGTAGGAGCCCTAATTAAGGAGATAGCTAAGATTGCGGTTAGCTGAGAGCCATAAAAGATGTTCAAGTTTCACCTGATATTCATACATTCATCTAAGAATCTTTTTATGCCCGTGAACACTGTGTGACGCACCTGTAAGCTCAAGCTATAAGCACTTGTCCTTGTTAAAGCAAAATGTATTTAACTGGGTGAGGGTTAGTGGCTGTGGTGGTTGGAGTTAGTGGGTTAGAGTTAAGAGTTGTGATAGTGGTTGGAGTTAGGTTGGAGTTAGAGGTTGGTGGTTGAAATTAGAGTGGTTGGAGTTCGAGAGGTTGCTGGAGCTGGAGAGAGAAGTTAGAAGAGAGAAGAATAAAATAACTTTTTCATTTCCATCCTGCCTCCGAATTTTCTCCCACAGTGCCGTTGCTCCAAGCGGCAATCACTTCAGGCAGCAACAGGTGACTATGTCAATAAGTCTGTGTTATATACTTGAACTTTACAAAGACATTAAATCTCAAGTGTCCTCAACCCCGCCTCCATATGAACACACACACACACACACACACACACAAATACATACTTTTTAAGGTTTCCTAAACGTGAATTTACAAGAAATGTGTTTTGGTTAATAAAAAACTAGTATTTGTCCAAGAGGGTTCATTAAAATAAATAGTACTTCATCCCAAATCATTGGGATAGTTGTCACATGCAGGCTTGGGAAATTCTTCCTCACTAGTGAGTCCATTTATTTTGAAAAAACTCAATGCTCCATTGGTCTGGCCATGTTACCACTCAGCCTGATAATTATAATAGATCAATCTGAGCTATAAATTTTAATTTTCCATGAAACTAAAACTAGACAAATTCTTGACATTATCTGGCCCCCAACACTGCTGACCCCTCATTGCATGTTCTTCATTCATAACTCAGGTTGGAATTTCCCATAAGTCCTGCATAGCCTATATTCAGGTCCTCATGGAGGAAAACTTCCTCACCAATCAACAAAATGCAGTTATTTTGGTGTGCATAATTCTCCCTAGTTTTATTTTTCATTTCTTCATTTTTAAAAAAAATATTTTAAAACAGTTGCTTTATTAGTTCCAAAGAGTAGACTGAATGTGGTTTCATATAGCACTTCTTGTAAGTCGACATCATTACTAAACCTAACTGGGATTTTTTTTTCTAAACAAATGTGTTCAAAGAAGCTCAGAGGCTCAGGTGTGTGGATTGAACTTCGTTCATTGATAGCCACTACTCTTGCTTCCAAGACTTTAGATCCAAACTGTCTACCCTCAGTTCTCAGGGGTTGTCTGGTCTGCCTTAGCTCTTATCTGTAAGGAAGTTTGTTTCTAGAATTGCCAAACTCTGTGTCTAGAACTAGCAGTTCTGTAGATCCTTGAATTATTAATGATAGTAAATGTACTATTTTATGTCAAACGCTTATTTGTAAACATCTTGAAAGGCCTGAAGCTCTGCTAAATTGCTATGACTGTCAGATCAGTCAAACAGTAACTTAATTTTATTGTCAGGCTATGCTATGATTTTTATATGAGGTGTGGCCCCATAGCTCCTGTTAATATAGGAATATTCAGAGGTGAAATGATTGGATTGTGAGAGCTGTAACCTAGTCATTCCATGCTAGTTTGAAGAGACTTACTGGGTGTTTACTATAGGCAGGTGGGGCATGCATGACTGGAGGAGGTGGAAAGGTGATTCTTTGTTGCCGCCTGTAGCGATTGCCACTTGCACCAATGACGCTGCCACGGGAGAAAATTCGGAGGCAGAATGGAAATGAAAAAGTTCTTTTATTCTTCTTTCTTCTAACTTCTCTCTCCAGCTCCAACAACCTCTCCAACTCCAACCACCCACCTAACTAACCCTCACCCGGTTAAATACTTTTTGCCTTAACAAGGACACGTGCTAACAGCTCGAGCTTACAGGTGCATCACACAGTGTTCACGGGCATAAAAAGATTCTTAGATAAATGCATGAATATGAGGTGAAAATACTTGAACACCTTTATGGCTCTCAGCTAGCCACCATCTTAGCTATCTCCTCAATTAGGGCTCTTACAATTCTTTACCTTGGCTCTTTCTTCTCTCTCTGCTTCCTAACTTCTACATGAGCTAAGCAGCTCTCTTTTCCCCATGATGTGCTGCTTCCCCATGGGCCCAGAGAAATGGAGTTGGTTACTTATGGACTGACACCTCTGAAACTGTGAGTCCCAAATAAACTTTCCCTCCTCTAAGTTGTTCTTATCAGGTATTATGGTCACAGTGATGAAAAAACTGACTAAAACAGGCCACTTCAGTGCTTAAAACTTGAAATTTATGTTCAAATTCAGAATGTTCACTCATACATGAATAAAGGTAAGCCCCTTAAAACATAAATGTTCTTACAATAGAAAATTCTGCACTATAGACTTTGATTTACATACTTATGAATGTGTTGGGAACCTAGATTATTCTATTCAAATACGCAAAAAGATAATGTATCATTTGGATTCTTTGTCAGAGCCTTGATCATTTGAATTCCTTAAGAGATCTATGGAGACCTTCACAGTCCTTTATGTAAAATTGCAATGAGCACCCTTACATTCCAGTTTTTACATTTTAGGGCATAAAGATAATAAGCATTCCAATGTCAGATGTGTGTAATGCAAACAAGCAATTGCCTGCTGCTAGATGATATAATTATTAGAAACAGTGAAAGGACAATATTCATTTTTCAAGCCTGAGTGGTTATTTCCTTATGTTAATAGAACCTTAATCCACATTTAATATGCTTCAAATGTATTATAGGAATCCCCACCTCTCTTTCCTTTTCTTGCTAGCAGCTCATTTTGCAGGATTATCATTATCACCATTGCTTAAAAATTCTTGTCTTTCTCACAGTTTAAAGTTGATTTTCTGAGCTTATTACAACCATTTCCCCATTTTATATACAAAATTATAAGTTTATGCAATTTTTTAAAATCACTGTTTTTCTCAAAGCCTGCATTTTTTTTTTTTTTTTTTTTTGCCTCTGTTAATCTTCTTCTCTAAAATGTTATACTACTTGTTAATTGCCATATTGGAATTTGCTGAGTCAGTTGTACTTGCTCTAGATTCTGAAGAAATGCAGGTGCTGCAGAACTGCTAGAAAATGTCACTTTTTATCCTGCTAATCACGGTCACAGTTTGATTAACTGTTTGCCTTTGTCTGCTGCCTGTGTGATGTGGCTTTAGGTCTCTTGTCTTGATGCATCTGGAAGTACAGGAATGAAACTTCAACATAATTATTTCACACTGAACCAGGAAAAAAAAATATAATCATCCATCCTAGAGATGTGTAGGTATAAACAGGGTCCTGAAACTATGTGAGAAAATAAGCAAAGACTAGATTCACAAAATAGTTGTCATTTGCTTTCATATGGTAAGTGTCTGAGAATAGTTTGAATTTATAAAATGCCTTTTATTGAGAATCTTCTGTGGTGTAGTATTAAGCAAACTATCCAGAATGAAGTCTTCCTAATTCTACATACTTAACAAGTAAATAAAAGTAATGATGAGGTTGTTAAATTTCAGGGGGTACATTCCTAACTATTAATATAATAACATGGTAGATCTCAAATGATAGTAACTTACTAAAAAACAAACATACAAATGAACAAACAAAAACAAACAAAAAATGTCTTAATTTATTAAAGATGTTCTAGCTCTAAAACAATTTTGCATAGAATGGATCCTCTAGAGAATTCCTCCACATTCTTACAAAAAATGTATTATTGTATTAATTAATTGTTGATCAGCTGTGAATATTTCACCTTAAAACAGTATTGGTTTAGAAGGTTTGCATGTAGGCTATGTTCTACTGACTGCTTAATTATAGTGACCATTATATTAAAAAAAGAATTTAAAGTCATGAACTATCAGTTGTCAGTACCATATATATATATAGTAAACTTTTCTGCATAAACCATTTGATTTGTTAATATTGAGTGTATTAACTATTAAAGTTTAAGATATATATTCTGCAAGAAACTATACATGGAAAGAATTTGGACACTTTGTAACAACTATGATTTGGCTTTCAAACTTTATTCCTGAATAAAGTCATTTTTAGGAAATCAGGTTTCAAAAAATATCAGTATATCATTTCTAACTACAAATGGATAGCTTAAAATGCAATATAGTCTTTGAAATGTTTGCTTTATATTCCAATTCAGTTCAAAACATTTATTTAAAAGTGGGAAAATATGTTATCAATATGTCTGTGAGCTTCAAAAAATGTTTGACATAATAAATGTAGAAATCCTTATAAACTCATTTATATCTTAAAAATATGTAACAAATTCAATGCTCATACATTTGGAACCATAGGTTTTCCCAAGAACTACTGCTAACAAGGGTAGGATGACTTCCAGGGTGCTATTGTAAAATTCTGGAAATATTTTCATTAAAAACTTAAATAGCAAACATGAAGTCTAAATTCTAAAATAAAAAAGAGAGAAAAAGAGTTGAAGGTGAGATATTTGTGTATATAGAGGGTTTTAGGTATTGATTTATATACATCCAAATCTTTTTTTATCTTTATTTCTACCTCATTTTATTTCACTATATCTGAAATCCTCACCTTTTCCCAGAAATATAAGGATATCAAAAGACTTACCAAACCACCTTGGTTGATTTTGAAGTATTTTCATCCTGGATTTTAAATGTTGATGCTAATAATATATATCTTCTTCCCCTAAAGCTTTGGATGAACTCACAGGAAAACACCTCCTGAACAATTGGATTACCTTTATAAATCTTAAAAATCCTATATCCAGGACTGTTTTATTTGGCATAAACCTATGGGTTTCTGTAGGTGAGTAACCAACCATACCCTAACACAGGCAATAATGGAATTTGAAATGGAATTTGATTCCTCCCTTTTTGAAGAGAATAATCTTATTTGAAAATTAAAATAAAGACCATTGGTGTGACTGTTTTTTAGTATAACAAAATTGTCACTTTTTTTTTTTCAGAAAGATAAAAATGTTTTGCTGTTCCATAGAGGAACATCACTTGATAATTGCAGAAGAAAATGGTAACTCTTATTTTGTTAGATAATATATGCAAACAGCTGGAACAAAGGAAAAATCTCTCTCTTGATGAAAGTAAAATTTAACTGTTAAATATATTAAGGAGATAATTCTATTAAATAAAGAGTAAATGTACATTTAATATTTAATTTGAAGTTAGAAATATTTCTAAATACTCTTATTCTTACTCTGCTTATTTAATCTGCAAGAAGTTATTAAAAACTCTTAATGCAACTAAACCACCATTTATACTTTCTTCAAAAGAAAATAAGGTATTAGCTTTATCAGCTAATCACATGTAGGTACCCAAGTAAAAATAATTTATGATGGCTCCTTTTTTCTTTATATGTTTGCATATCATTTTTCAATAGAGACCACACAGAAGGATGTCAATTCCAGATTAAGGATAAATTAATAAAACTTTGTCCACTGACTCATTGTGCTTGCACATGTGTGACAAGCATTTCAAAGAACTGTCTTCTAACTAGGGTTTGTGGGTCTGGAAGAAACTAAAGTTAACTGGACCACTGACTCTTTGGATCTCATGTCAGCCACAGGGTACTGCAGAGATTTACCACAGACTTTATTCTAAGCAACTAAGTAGGCTGCTGGGGAAGATTGGACTTCTTTTCACCAAAGCAACTGTAAGAACTCCAGAAAGAAACAGCAGAAAAAAGGACTTTTTATACTTTGTGACTAAAAGAAGAGCTATTTTCACTGCTTAAAGAGTATGCAATAATGCTTATAACTATCTGGCAGGAAGGTTTCTTTTCAACTACTCTTTTACTTTTATTGTCCTTTGATAAGGTAAATGATCTGCCAGTAAGAAGAAAAAAAAAAAAAAAATAGAAAATAGCTCAAAGGAAATTCATTAGATGTGGCAATAGCACCTAAGTTACCAGACCAACGTAAATGTGTGATAATGCTGTTTGACCTCTAGAAGCCCCTAAAAATCCTTTGTGCTTAATGGTCCACATTATGCATTAATTAAGTCATTCATTCATTCACTCACTCATTCAACAAATGCTTAATGGGCATGCACTGGAGAGTGAAGGCAACTGTGTTAATGAGCATGTAAGACCATTTGGGACAATGATAGATGCCTTTAGTACAAGACTGGAGTGGGGGGGCAGGAACAGTCATTGCAAGAACCTGCACAAGTCTCTTCTATTTTTATCACTTTCCATTGTCCCTGAAATATCCATCCTATTTCCCACCCTCATACCTTCTTTATGTGCTGTTTTCTCTACCTGGATTATTTTATTTTTTTTTGTACTCAGCTTTAAAAAAAATTACAACTCAAAAATCCAACAAAAATAACCTTCCCTGTGAAGTTGTCTTATCACTCAACTGCTTGTGAAGAGAGGAACCTGAGGAAATAGCAAGCTCTAACTATTTATTCTACTCACATTTTGTGAATGTCCTTTTAACAATATTTTTCACACTACTATTTTTTATTTTCTCTTTTCTCAGTCTATTATAAGTTATTTGAAGGAAGGAATATATGTGTATATGACACTGTGAATTAAATTTTCCTATGAATTATAATATTCACAAAATATTACCAGATTCTATATAGCCTAGGTTTTGCTCTTTAAAGTTTCTGTCACAATTACCTCTGCATTTTACATGAAAACAGCAATACATAACATGTAAATAAAGGGGTGTAGTCATATTCACTAAAACTTAAAGAATCAGGTGGTGGCACTTGGTACATGCAAAGTAGTTTACTAACACTTATATGGTTTTCTTTTTCTTTCTTTTTTTTTTTTTTGAACAGGTTTCTTTATTTTACAATATGTGCTTTGTGTTCTATAGTTTGTTCCAATTGATTTGGTAGAAATATTTTAAAATCTCTATTGGTTGCATTTGAGGGTTTAAAAAAAATACACTTGAGCCAGATACACTGATGCATGCCTCTAGTCCTAACTATATAGGAGTCTGAGGCAGGAGGATTGTGAGTTTGAGACCAGCCTGGGAAACTTATCAAGACCCTGTATCAAAATAAAATTAAAGGGGGGGGGGGTCCTTGGGATGTAGCTTATTGGTAGAACACTGGCCTAGCATTTGCAAGGTCTTGGATTCAATCCCCAGTACCTAAAATATAATGTACACTTGAGCATTTATCTTATAAGTAACAATGATAAATTTTAAGAATGTACCTATTCAATACCCTTAAGGAAAGATTGAAAAAAAATTATGCAAGCTTCATCTCCCTACCTCCAACTCTTTCCTTTGGTAATTTCTCTTATCAGAATCAGAATTTCTACTGTTTATTATTTTTAAATTAGTACAATATTATCTTCAATTTTTATTATGATATTTTAGCTATTTTAGATATATTAAAATACAATTAAATTTTATTTTAAAATATTCAGTGAATATTATTATTATTTTATACCATCTTTCTTGTATTATTAGATTTATTCTTTTCTTCATTTCCTAATTTACTAAATTACATTCTAAGGTAACATTTTGTGGATAAGGGAGTCCAAGTTTGTTTAGATGGCATATACGTGAGCCCTTGAATTCTTGTGGATCTTTTTTCTAATGTCAAAACACATAAAAAATAACTCCCTTGATAATCAATTTTTCTTAGGGTTTGTGATTCCCCATTTGTATTCTTTTGACTTCTCTCTGAAGGTAATTATTGAATAATGAAAAGGAGCATTAGGTTTTATTAAGTTTTTTGAAATACTTGTCTTTCTTTTTAAAGATTTAAAACACCTCCATCTGCTTTTTCTATCAATCACCTCTAACAAGCACTTATCCAAAGTGCCTTCTGAAATATATTAACTTTAAGGATACTAAATAGCAGTTATCATGTTTTCATGATGAGTATATCATACCAGAATAAATCAATTCAGATCTCTGCAAGAGAGAAATGCTAGGTAGAAGAGGGGGCATAACCACCCTTAGATCTAGCACAAATGTATTACACTAGGCTTTTAATTTGGTTAGAACTGAAAATTCTACCAGCTTTGTAGCAAAGATTGATTTTGAACATAATTATGTTAGGTAGAGTAGCAAATTTCAAAAGTAAATCTACTTTTAAGACAAAAGAGTTATGATATCATGAAGGCAATACAAAATTAAGTTTGAGTTAGGAAAAATAAGTTTGGTCTTTTTTTTAACATTCCATTTGTTGCTATATATCTTGTTTATTTTCCCCAATTAATTTTTAATATGTAAAATATATATGAAATTTGCTTTTAATTACCATAGAATTGTTCTAAGGATCACTAGAAAATGAAAATCTAGGTTTTTCTTTGTAATTAGAAAGTCTATACTTCCACATTATTACTTTCCTTCTATTGAAATAATTTAAGCTGGGCGCGGTGGCGCACGCCTGTAATCCCAGCACTTGGGAGGCTGAGGCAGGAGGATCGCGAGTTCAAAGCCAGCCTCAGCAATGGCGAGGCACTTAGCAACTCAGTGAGACCCTGTCTCTAATAAAATACAAAAAAGGGCTGGGGACTTGGCCCAGTGGTCGAGTGCCCCTGAGTTCAATCCCCAGTACCAAAAAAAAAAAAAAAAAAAAAAAAAAAAAAAAAAGAAAAAAAAAAAAAGAAATAATTTAAGCACATAAGTCAAGTAAAGGTATCACTAGTGTGTGATACACACTAGTGTGCTTATGCACACTTACACTCACAAATTTTAAGTCATATGTGTGAGGGGGTTGTAATTTAAAACATTTTTCACATGGCATAGAGGATGATTAAATATGATACATACCAAAATTATACTTCCTTAATCCATTATGCATTGAATAACATTTAATCTATTTATGTTATTTATTTGAAATAAATATTGTTTCCATTTTCTACACAGCATGCTAGAAACTAAAGTTGCAGATATAAAATGATATAAAATCTTCTGCAGCTCTCATGATTCATGTGTGAAAGTTAATATGCAAAATGTAATGTTAATCACTAGTCAATGAATGGAGTTGGATAAGTAACTTAAGCCATTTACAAAACTTGTCTCAAAATGGAAAAAAGACCTACAGGTATGAGCTAAGTCTGTAAAACATAGGACTAAATCTTCCTGACTTTATGTTTGCCAATAGTCTTTCAATTAGGACAACAAAAACAGATGAAATTCTTTTAAAATAGGTAAATTAGACTTTGTAAAAATTGAAAATTTTGTGCTTCAAAGAACACTGACAAAGTTCACTACCGAGACAGTGAAAACCAACTGAAGGAAGGAGAAATATTTGCAAATCGTGTATCTCACAAGGGTCTAGTATTCAAAAAATATAATATATCCTTGAAACTCAGAAACAAAGAGACACACAATCCAATTTAAAAAAAATGATTTATGAAGTACTCAAACATTGTCCAAAAATGATATGCAATGTCAAAGCATGCAAAAAGATATTTGGCATCATTAGCCATTAGGGAAACACAAATGAAAACTAAAGATATGCCTCTTCATACCTACTGAGATGACTAGAAAAATAATAATTTATTAAATGAGTGACAAGTGTCAAACATATGGAGAAATTGCTTGTGGGAATGTAACATGGTGCAGCTGCTGTTGTTGGCTTGAGTGTTTTTGTCTAAAATAGTTAAAAATATGTTTTCTGGTGACAAAGCTATCCCCTGTTAAGCATGTAATCAAATAAATTAAAATATATGTTCAAAAAATTGTATGATAATTTCATAGCAGCACTATTAACGAAAGCCAAAGATCCATCAAAAATAAATGGATAGACAAAATATGGCATAAACACAGAATGAAATATTTTTAACTATATAAAGGAAGGAAGTATTGATGCATTCTATAGCATGGATAAACCTTGAAAACAGGCCAAGTGAAATAATCTAGGTATAAAACCACATATTATATTATTTCATTTATATAAAATATCCAGAATGATTGAATATATGGAGACAGAATGTAGACTCGTGGCTCTTAGGGTTAGGGAAAAATAGGAGAGAAAGATGATAGCTAAAAGATGCAGCTATTTTTGATGATGACATATTTCTATCAATAAAAATATTCTGAAAGGGACTTTGATGATGGTTGCACATTAAATATATTACTAAAAGCCATTGAATTGTATGCTTTGGAGGCATTTATGAATTATATCTCAAGCTGTTTTTAGATGTTAATGATTGTATTTTATCCATGTGTAATCAAGACCAACCTGTATTAATGCTGATGCACTTATTATGCTTATTTATCATCTGACATGAATATGGAATGAAGTTTTAACTCTAATATTTATCAATTATGTGATCTAAGATAAGTAATGTAATCTCATCTGACACAACAGTGTTTTTTTGGTTGTTTGTGTGAAAAAGGAGTACCTGGGATTGAACTCAGGGGCACTCAACCACTGAACCACATCCCAGCCCTTTTTTGTATTTTATTTAGAGACAGGGTCTCACTGAGTTGCTTAGTGCCTTGCCATTGCTGAGGCTGGCTTTGAATTCTCAAACCTCCTGTCTCAACCTCCCTAGCAGCTGCAATTACGGGCATGTGCCACCTCGCCCAGCAACAGGGTTGTTTTGATGATCAGTGAAATAGTCTATCTGTGTGATGGCCATGAAGAACAGAGAGCCTATGGTGGTATCCCTGTTATCTATTTCCAAATAACAAACCAACTAAAACCTTAGTGGCTTAAATGATACTCATTTATTTGGTTCACTGTTCTGTTGTATTGTTCTTCAGTTCTTAGCTTGTTCATGCACCTGTCGCTCTGCAGTCTGTTATAATATTGGCTAAGATCTGATTAGACCCAGATGGCTCAATTCTCAGGTTTGGTGGAACTCTGTTTATCAATTGAATGATGGGGAAATTGAGGTGCACAGCACTCTCTCTCATGTTAGCATCTACATGTTCCCATAAGAATAGCGTTCCAAGAATGTGAGGGCAGAAGGCATGCACTTCATTTTTTGGTCACATTCTGTTTGTCAAAGCTGATCATTGGACCAACTCAGATTCTAGGGGTTTTAAAGCTGACTTCACTTCTCAGTGTTACTGAAAAGCATTGTATCCATTTTTGACACCTACCATGAAGAATAGTGGTAGAAGCTCTATAGACAATTTTTTCTGAAACACCTTAAGTTTTGGTTTTTCATTGGCATTAGAGTTACTTTTTAAGCTTTTTTTGTACTTTTAATATCAAACAAATAATATAAATATAATTTGCGTTAAAAGCCCACATGTAAAAATACTCTATTTACTACAAATCATTTTATACTAGAACTACTACTATTAGAGTTAGGTGTCCACTGTGTTATTTATGTGTGCTAAATGCTATGTGAAAAGTTGCCTGATGCCAAAATTTAAATAAGTATGTATACTTAGAAATCGTGTTATATCAGGTTATATTTAAATGTTAATTGTATTAACTTTAATTATTTCAAATGTATGATATATCTTCAATGCTATGGCTAACAAATGACAATGCAAGACAATTGACACATATGCACTGCTGTTAGTGCATCTCATTAGAACATGGCGTCTTGTTTAGAGCATGGCATATGGAGAAATAAATGAAACCTTACTTATTGGCTGTTTCTTTCAAGTTATGATCAAAAAAGTTTTTAATTGTTGAGTGAGGATTTGAAAATGTATTTCCTAGTGACACACTATCACCCTGTGTTTGTGTCTCCCACCAAGCCCTAATAAATAAATAAAAGGTTTAATAAAGTTGTATCTTCCAAAGTACTTAGAATTCTTAGATGAGAGAGTAAACATAGTATTTGGACTAAATCAAAGGTCTAACAAGTTCTGAAAAGCAATATTCTGAACTTATAGGCAGCAATCTTCAGAAGGAAAGAACACCACCACCAAAAAAACTAACCAGATACAATATCCATAAAATTAAGACTACACTGTTTGCCGAGGCAAAGAAGACATCTAATTTTCCACATAGGAATGTTGAATCTGTTTACCCTAAAAGATGGGAAGATCACTCTCTGGAGAATTCTGTGCAGAAAAGAAATCAGAGAAAACTGATGGAAATTGAGACTAGAAGAAGTAGACACCTTAGTTACCTAAGAATATCTACTATTGAAAATGAAAAGTTGTGTTTAGAATGGAATTGTCATTAACATAATGATTCCTGAGATTTAAACCCCCATATTTTTAATGGTGGGAATTAGTTGTCATGGTAAAATATTAATCTTTCTGGAAAAATTGAGAAGAAAATGAAATGAAGAGAAGAAAGAAAAGAAAAGGAAGTAAGAAATCTGAAGGATATGTATGTGATAGAGATTGTGGTTGATGAGTTTGTGATAGGAATAAAAGAAACTTTACAGAAAATATAATAATTTTCAGAAATGTACTGGAGTCCTCACAGTTTACCCATTACACTACAGCCCAAGTGTAGGCAATAATATGTGCCTGAGATTATTTGTACAAATTAGAAGAATGGTTGTTGACTACAAATGATAAGATACTTTCATTTTTCTTATTTTTCTTGGAACATTTGCATAATTTCCTAAAAAATATAAGAAAAACTTCTTTGGCTTTGGTTTCTGTCAATAATTATCATTGACTTTATCTGGGTACCATTTATTATGTATGGATCTCTGTAAACACATTTTTGGTCTTTACCATGTTTAACTGATGTTATTTTAAAGTATTGATATAATAACGGAAGGATTTCTTACATTTTTTTGCTATTTAATTTTTAAAACAAACAAAGGAGGGGGATACCAAGATGACTGAACAAAGGTATTCAATAATTACTCCCTCCGCAGAGAGAACCAAAGAAACTGGTGGGTAGTTGCATTTGGAGATAAGTGACTGTGGGGTAAAGCTGGAGCATAGGAAGGGAAATACTGGAACCTTATAAGATTTGAAGCCCTGGGGGCTGGGGTTGTGGCTCAGTGGCAGAGTGCTTGCCTCGTACATGTGAGGCACTGGATTCGATCCTCAGTACCACAAAAATAAATAAATAAATAAAGGTATAGTGTCCAACTAACTGCCACCCTAGATCTTCATCCAGTAGGTGGAGAGGACACACCTCTGCAGGGTAAGGGACAAAGGGAAAACCCCAGCAGACTCTATCACCATGGATTCTGGCAATCCTAGCAATTAGGAAGTTTCAGTCATCAGAAGCTCACAAACCAATTAGAGGATATGCCTGGAGTCTAAGACTTCACACTATTTCTCCAGCAACACCCAGAGTCCAAGATGCTATATATTTGTGATATGAGAAGAGTGTCGTTATCCAAATCATACTGCCCTTGGGGTCAGAAGCCCTGCATCCCCATCTCTGGAACAGACATTTTATCTGCAAGCACAGGGCCCTGCAGTGCCACAATTCAACTTAACTCAGGAAAGCAACTGTACCCCAACACATAAGCCCATTTGTTGCCCTGGATTGCAAGATACAGGTGGCTCAGCACAGAAAGGAACAGAGGGTCTTGATCACAAGGGTGAAGACACCAAATGCTTGTCTTCTAGAATATAGGATGTGACTAGCCACATGTGAACTTGCCAATACATTGACTGAAAGTAAGTGTCCACTTGATTCTCTGCTGCAACACTCCCCTATGGACAGCTATATGTGGGTCTGTGCTTCATTGCCAGGGCTGAAAGGACATGCCACAGTGTGGGTCCCATGATTACCTGATATTGTTTCCCTGATGCTATGTCTTACTGTACTACTGCCAGAACTCAGAACAAGTGCCACAGAAGGGATGCTGTAGTTCCTACTATCACTTCCTCCCATGCCATCTATGGGTGTATGCCATAGCCAGGGCTCAGAGTAGACATTAGAAAGAGTCACCAACCTCATCCACTACCACCAACCCTCCTACAGACAACCCTGTGTGGCCCTGCATCACTAACTGGACTGAAGGAAGGTGCTGTACCCCCACTCCTCACTGCCGTTAGGGTTTCCAGTGCAAGAAGCTCTGGTAAGATCAAATGTAACCTCATTAGTCCCTGAGGAATCATCTCTTGCCTGACCAATGCCACTCCCCCAATTTCAGAATGGCCACACATTGAACACCCTAAATCTACTGCTATGTGCACCACAGTTTCTGAACTGCTGGTGAGTTCCAACGTCCGCATGTCTCTCAGAGACAGTGGGTCTCTTTGACCTTACCGTGGCACACACTGAACCCAAAGTAATTAATTACAGCAATATAAGGTATAAGGGAATGATACTGTGCCCAGCTGGAACCAAAGCCAACGTTGCACACAAACCATTCCATGGCACAACTGAGGAGAAAGCCATTTACTATGAAAAACAACTGATAAGTGCTGTAGAGATTAAGTAATCCACAAAATGCACAAATCTCAATGTAGGAGCACATGAAATATGAACAAAAGAAATTTTTTAAAAAGTAACATGATATCTCTAAAAGAACACTAATTCTCTAGCAACAGATTCCAAATAAAATGCTCTGTAAAGACTTGAAAAGAAGGATCATAAGGAAACCAAATGCAAATCAACAAAACACAGAAAGATAATTCAATGAAAGTAGGAAAACAGTTCATGATGTGAATCAGAAAATCATTCAAGAGATAGAGATCTTGAAAAGGAATCAAACAGAAATCTTGGAAAGGAATAATTCAACAAAAAAGAATACAAAATATATTTGAAATTCTTAACAACAGATTAGATCCAAAGAATAGCTGATGTCAGGTCTTTTGAAACATTCCAGCTAGGAAGGAGGGAAGGAAGGGAAGAAGGAAGAAAGAAATAAAGTCAAGATATCTACTGATACTCTTAGAACACTAAAAGAACAAATATTTAATTTTTTTATGGTATCAAGGGAAAAAAAGAAAAAGCATTAAAAAAATCTACTGCATGAAATAATAACTGAAAACATCCTGAATCTTGAGAAAAATATGGACATCCCAGAATAGTAGACCCATAGAATCCCAAATGGATATGACCAAAATAAATGTAAAACCAACTAAATCTGTGCCAAAAAATTGAAAGGAAGGGCATTCTTCCAAATCCTTGTCCAATACCATTATTAACTTGCTATTGAAACCAGAAAAGGACATAACACACACACACACACACAAAAAAAAAAAAAAAAAAAAAAAAAAAAGAAAACTACAGACCAATGTCTTTAGTAAACATAGTTGCAAAAGTTCTCAATAAAATACTTGCAAACAGAATTTAATAGTTTGTTTAAAAATTATCATCATGATCCAGTAGAATGTTTACCAGGAATACAAGGATATTCAACATATGCAAGTTCATAAATGTAACATAACACATCAGCCAAATGACAAATTGAAGTAATAAAATCATCTCAATTAATGAAGAAAAGGTGTTTGATAAAATTCAACCTCCTTTTATTATAAAATCCTAAACAAAGTATTTATAGGAAGAACATATGTCAACACAATAAAGGCCATATATAACAAAGACAAACACCAAAACAATTGTGAAAGGAGAAAATTGAAAGTGTTTCTTTAAAGATCTGGAATATTATAAGGATGTCCACTTTTACTACTCTTGTTCAGTGTAGTTCTGAGATTCTCAACTATAGCAGGTAAGCAGGAGAAAGAAATATAAGGCATACAAATAAGAAGGGAAGAAGTCAAACTACCCCTGTTTACAGGTGGCATGATTCTATTTTTGGAAAAACCTAAAGACTTCACTAAAAGACCATTTGAACGAAGACTCAATCAGTAAAGTTTCAGGATATAAAATGAATATATAAAAATAGTAGCATTCTTACATAACAATAATGAGTTTGCTGAGAAGGAAATCATGAAATGAATCACATTTTAAATAGTTAACAAATATAACCAAGAAAGTCAAAGACCTCTACAATGAAAGGTACAAAACAGTGATGAAAGTAGTTGAACAGGGAATACATGAAAAGAAATATAGAAATTTTCCATGTTCATTCATAAGTGGGAAAAATTAATATCGTTAAAATATCCATGCTATCTAAAGCAGTTTAAAAAATTAGTGCAATGCCTATCATGATACCAGTGGCATTATTCACTGAACTAGAAAAAAAATTCTAAAATTTATGTGGAACCAAAAATAAACCATAAAGAGCTAAAGTCATTTTGAGCAATAACACAAAACAAAGTAGAAGGCATTGTACTAACTGACTTCAAAACATACTATAAAATTGTGGTAATCAAACAAAGAGGGGGGAGGAAGGGGAGGTAAAAGGGGATAGAAATAATGGCAGGGTAATCCATGATTACCCTAAATACATGTATGAAGACACAATTGTTGTAAAAATACTTTATATTAAACCAGCAACTTGAAAAATTGTGCTCTTTATATGTAATATGAAATGAAATATACTCTGCAAATGTGTATAACAAATTAGAATAATAAAAATAAACTTAAAAATAGCATGGTATTTGGCATAAAACAGAAATATCGACCAATAGACCAGAATTCAGTGCCCATATATAATCCATGCATCTAGAGCCAACTGATTTTTGATGAAAGTGCTTAAAACAAACAGAAGGAATGACAGTCTTTTCAAAAAATGGCATTGGGAAATTGTATACCTTCATGGAGAAGAATGAAGCAAGACCACTGTCTCTCACCAGGTATAAAAATCAAATGAAAATGGGTTAATGACTTAAATGTGAGACATGTAACTATAAAAGTACTAGAATAAAAACATAAGGAAAATATTTCTTCACCTTGTAACATTTCTGAAATTTAGTTCAAAACTAGAAGTACAGAGTAGTACTCAAATTTATGTAGCAATGATGAGATGGCGATATTTTATGCCACAAGTGAATCATGCACACACATATAACCCTCACAAAGGATTCTCCATGCTGTACTTTGAAATTTTTAATTAGCAGTTCATTTTCTCCACTTCTCAGTGAATAAGTTTTTAAAATCTCTCTTTAGCTCACAGGAATCAGAAAAGACAAATTAGAAGTGAAAAGTATATTTAAAATAACAATGATTTTGTCTATGCAACAGGCTAATCACATATTTGGCAGTTCCCTCTTTGAGGTATGACTTAGTTACAATCTTTTAAGAGCACAACTTCTAGATTTTCGAGAAATGGCCATTTTATTGGACTTGTACAAATTTTAAACTAGTGTAATTTTGCATGCAAAAAATAGTCTCCACTAAGAGCAACAGACGTGGAATAAAGGTTCAGCACATTAAAATTAATAATTAGTATGTTAAATACAAACTGCTTAAATGTTTGGAATCTCATTTAATTTTTTATTTTTTATTTGTTTTAATTAGTTATGTATGACAGTAGAATGCACTTTGATATATCACATAAAATGGAGTATAATTTCTCATTCTTCTGGTTATATATGATGTAGAATTCCACCAGTTGTATAATCACATATGTACATAGGGTAATAATGTCTGATTCATTTTATTTTCCTTCCTACTCCCATACTCCTCCCTCCACTCATTTCCCTCCCTTCTACCTAATTTAAATAACTCTATTCTTCCCTAGCCCCTGCCATTGCGAATTAGCATCCACATATCAGAGAAAACATTCAGACTATATTTCAGAAGTGTTATAAGGTGAAGAAATATTTTTCTTAGATGAGAAGAAATGTGGTGGTGGGTCTGTCTTTACAATCTGCAATGTTCCAAATGAAACCCTCCATATTGCAGCTGATAGATTCTCATCCTCAAAGAATGCCCTTCTTCTAAACCTGTTACAGCTATGCTGGAACTGATGTAAATAGGTGTGCAATAGTGAGTAGATACAGATTGATTTCAGGTAGTTGCATGATCGCATTGCATGATCACATTTCTCTCTGTAGTCATGTGGAAAATATGTGCAATATATTGTGAAGTAGTTCATTATAGCGACATTGTATTTCTAGATACAAGAAACTTGAGATGTAGGAAGTTTACACTTTGAAGAAATAAAAGTACTGAGAATAAAGAAATTGTTATAAAACAAATTATAACTACTGGAGATTTTCCCTCAATAAAAGTATGTCATGAGAAAAAACAAATAAAGGAAATGAATTAGGACATTGGAATTGTCCAATGGAAAAGAGTTTTTGAACATGACACCAAAAGGACAGGAAACAAAAGTAAAAACAGGAATATGGGGTTATATCAAACTAAAAAGCTTCTTTACAACAAAGAAACAATTATCAGAATGTATAAGGAACTTGAAAAACTCAATAAGAACAAAATAACACAATCAAAAATAGAGAACAGACTTAAATGAATATTTTTGAAAAGAAGACATACAAATGGCCAGAAAGTTTGTGGGGGAAAAAATGCTAAATATCATTAATTAGCTGAGAAATGCAAATTGAAACCACAATGAGATATCATCTCACACAGTAGCTATTAGCAAAAAGACAAAAGGTAACAGATGCTAGTGAGGGTTTGGAGTAAAGGGAAACTTTGCACAATGTTCAATGTAATATAAATTAGTTCAGCCATGATAGGAAACATAGTGGAGATTCCTCAAAAACTTAAAAACAGAATTAGTGTATGATTCATCAATCTTACTCCTGTGAATACATCCAAAGGAATTGAAGTCAGTCTATTGAAAAGACATCTGCCCTCACATGTTCATTGCAGTACTAGTCACAAGTCAAGAAATGTTCTTGAGAATGTATCTCAAGTAGTTGATTGAATGTGGGAGTTCCTGGGTTCCATCTCAAGCATGACACAAGAGCTGAGAAATAGAAATAGCTTAGGTGCCCATCAACTGCTAAATGTATAAAGAAAATGTGTTATAGATGTGACATTATTCAGTCTTATGTCTTATAGATTGAAATCTTGTCATTTCTGACAACATGGATCTGAAGATCATTATATTAAGTGAAATAAACTAGGCCCAGAAAGAAAAACACTGCATATATGGAATCTAAAAAAGTTGATGTCACAGAAGATGAGAATAGAATGGTAGTGACCAGAGTCTAGGGGCATATGGAGGAGAGAAGGATGGAGAAAGGCAATCAATGGGTACTAAGTTACAGTTAGATAGAAATGAGAAGTTTTATGTGCTTATGCATAGTAAGGGCCAATGCACCAATAGGGTCAATGTAGATAACTACTATGTGTCTCAAAAAATCTAGAAGAAATAATTTTGAATGTTTTTGCCATAATGAAATAATAGATGTCAGAGAAGATAGATATGTTTAACCTGACTCAAGCATTATACAAAATATATGTATACATACCAAAATAGCACACGGTACCCCATCAATATATACACTTTTATGTTTCTGAGTTAAATTGTTTTAAAATTCAAGACTACATAAGGAAACCTTGCAGAAGTGCTATTTTCCAGATTTTTGTTTTAAGAGTGAACAACAAATGGGAAAAACAAGACCCACATCATTTTTTTTTTGCTTCTTTATTTTTTTTTTATTCAATGTTGTATATATAACAATAGCATTCATTACCTTTCATATTACATATATAGAACACCTTTTAACATGACACTTTTAACATAACACTATTCATGTCTTCAATCATGCGTTTAAGATACTGATATCCATCTCATTCTACCATCTTTTTATTTTTTCCCCTTCATACCCCCTTGTTCCCTTCCTTCCCCTCCCTCCCATTGACCTTTCTAGAGTCCTCTAATCCTCCTATGTTCCCTAACCCAACCCCACTGTGAATCAGCCTACTTATATTAGAGAAAACATTCGGCATTTGGAGTTTTGTGATCGACTAACTTCACTTAGCATTATGTTCTCCAACTTCATCCATTTACCTGCGAATGCCATGATTCTATTCTCTTTAATTGCTGAGTAAAATTCCATTGTATATATATACCACATTTTCTTTATCCACTCATCTACTGAGGGGCATCTAGGTTGGTTCCACAACTTAGCTATTGTGAATTGAGCTGCTATAAACATTGATGTGGCTATGTCCCTGTAGTATGCTGTTTTTAAGTCCTTTGGGAATAGACCCAGGAATGAGATGGCTGGGTCATAAGGTGGATCCATTCCCAGTTTTCCAAGGAATCTCCATACTGCTTTCTATAATCGCTGCACCATTTTGTAGTCCCACTAGCAATGTATGAGTGTGCGTTTTCTCCACATCCTCTCCAACATTTATTATTGTTTATATTCTTAATAGCTGCCATTCTGACTGGAGTAAAATGAAATCTTAGAGTAGTTTTGATTTGCAGTTCTCTAATTGCCAGAGATGTGAACATTTTTTTCATCTATTTGTTGATTGATTGTATATCTTCTTCTGAGAAGTGTCTTTTCAGTTCCTTGGCCCATTTATTGACTGGGTTATTTGTTTTTTTGGTGCTAAGATTTTTGAGTTACTTATATATTCTTGAGATTAGTGCTTTATTTGAAGTGTTAAAAATTTGTTCCCAATTAGTTGGTTCTCTATTCACCTCAATGATTGTTTTGCTGAGAAGAAGCTTTTAAGTTTGAATCTATCCCATTTATTGATTCTTGATATTAGTTCTTGTGCTACAGGAGTCTTATTAAGGAACTTGGGGCCTAATCCGACATGTTGGAGATTGGGGCCTACTTTTTCTTCTATTAGGTATAGTGTCTCTGGTCTAATTCCTAGGTCCTTGATCCACTTTGAGTTAAATTTTGTGCATGGTGAGAGATAAAGATTTAATTTCAATTTGCTACATATGGATTTCCAGTTTTCCCAGCACCATTTGTTGAAGAGGCTATCTTTTCTCCAATGTACATTTTTGGCACCTTTGTCTAAAATAAGATAACTGAAATTATATGCATTGATCTTTGTGTCCTCTATTCTGTACCATTGGTCTACCATCCTACTTTTGTGCCAATACCATGCTGTTTTTGTTACTATTGCTCTGTAGTATGATTTAAGTTCTGGTAGAGTAATGCCACCTGCTTCACTTTTCTTGCTAAGGATTGCTTCAGCTATTCTGGCTCTCTTATTCTTCCAGATGAATTTCATGACTGCTTTTTCTATTTCCATGAGGAGTGTCATTGGGATTTTTATTGGAATTGCATTAAATCTGTATATTTTTATTTGTATATTTATAATTGCATTATATCTATATATTTTTATTGGAATTGCATTAAATCTTTTGGTAGTATGGTCATTTTGACAATATTAATTCTGCCTAAAGACCCACATCATTTTCCAAGGCCATGGATGAATTATGATATATCCAAACAAAGAAATTCTATTCAGGAATAAAAAGTAGCAAACTATTGGTACACAAGTCAATATAGATAATTTTGAAAATGAATACTCTGACTTATAGGATGCTGAATTACAATTAAACCTATCCCAAATGGTACCTGAAATGTAGTACATGTAGATCAGCAGTTCACAGAAAAGATGGGAGAATGGAGGAAGAAGAAGTAAAAAATGATTTAAAGGAACAGAACAATTTTTTGGAATGATGGTATATTTATTGTTTGGAGTGTAGTGATGGCTTCATTGCCGTGTATGTAAGTTAACAATGAACAACCTGTATTCTTTAAACATATGATTTTAAGTGCATATAAATTTATAACACTAGAAAGAATTCAGTATCCAAAATATTAACATTTTCATTGTCCTGATGAAAACATTACAATAAAAAATTAACAAAATTTTACTTTTGAATCTATAAGTCAATTTACAATTGAGAAATGAATAAATGCAAATTTATAACAAGAAGAAAAAAGAAATGCTATTTTTTTCTCATTTCAAAGAACATGCTGTGTAGTATTTAATTGCCTAGTAACAAAACTGTTATACCAGGTGGTTCTATTATTTTGATACAGCAGTTTCATAATTTGTGTCAATTCTATGACAAGATATTCTCAGTTCTAGTGCCAAATTTTAACTAAATGTAGATATAGCTAGAAACTCATATACTTACAATTATTTTTAAAATTACATTTAAAGAAAATAGCTCATTATATCATTAGTACTAAAACTACTTTGAAACATGAAAAAGAAGATGGCTTTTTTTCTGATTTTTTTTCTTTTTTACTTAAATCTCATACATGAACTTACACAAATGAAACAATGCATTCAAGTTTCAATGTAAATATTTAACATGATGGACATGATATATTGTTTATTGTATTATATACTCACTGCATTAAATGTACTCCATAAGATCCTTTTCAAGATTCTAACTACAATTAGAAATTGTCGCCTGGCGTGGTGGCGCACGCCTGTAATCCTAGCACTTGGGAGGCTGAGGCAGGAGGATCTCGAGTTCAAAGCCAGCCTAGCAATGGCGAGGCACTTAACACCTCAGTGAGCCCCTGTCTCTAATAAAATACAAAAAAGGGCTGGGGATGTGGCTCAGTGGTCGAGTGCCCCTGAGTTCAATCCCCGGTACCAAAAAAAAAAAAAAAAAAAAAAAAAAAAAATTGTCTCAGAATTCCTTGTGTTAATTAAGAAATCTAGGTTCTAGAGTCTATGGAATTTAAATGTATTTTCTGTATTTTGACTCACTGTTTTAGTTGTCTACTTTGTCATTCTAAATTTTAGGAATATCATTATGGGATAAAACATTATTCTGCAGCAGTCCAAAATGGCCTTAGGCACTTTTTCAGATAAACAAGGTGATAACAAAGCCAGTAGGCAAATTGTGAGATTCTAATTACATAAAAGATGGTTGGTTTTACCACAGTATAGATATGAAAGAATTATTAACATGTATTACAATTGCACAAGGGTACTTCGGGAGTGTTTAGACCACCTGAATGCAATATGTACACTTGGCCTCAAAAGAGTTGAAATAAACCTTTGTCTCTAAAGGAAATATGAACAAGGAATGATGATATTTATATTTGTAACATTAGAACTATTTTATGCTTACACTGTGAAAGAAACAAAAGAGCTTTTGACTTATTTTATTAGTTAAATTTTATAATAAAATCAAATACATATTAAATTTTTTCATTATGATTTTGTCCATAAAATAGTCTAAATATATAAAGACTATTTTAGTCTATATATTTCTATAGACTAAAAATAGTCTATAGATAGATATAGAGAGATTTATCTCAGAAAGGAACTTTTCCTTTATTCAGTTCTGAAGTTTTGCTACCATAGTATCTACAGGGATAATATAGAAAAACAAAAATAGAGATAGTAATATAAAAAGTATTCCAATAGCTCCCAAGATAGCTTTGTAGAAGGAAGAAAAATCCTGACACTTTCTGAGAGATTGCTTACATTTGAATTTACAGGCTTTGAGTAGCTCAGACAACAGATATGTCTGCTCTTAAGTTCTCAGACTTTATATCCTACAATTCTAGAGGTTTGCAAAGAATAAGTTCTAAAGATGAAAGTCCTATCACCAACAAGCTCTTGCTGCTGATTTTTAGCAATGTGACATAAATACATTTAGTTAACCTCAAAATTTGTCCAAAATGTTTGATAGCCCATCTCAGGGCCAGAAATCTACTGACAGATATGCAGAAAATTCCCAAGTATAGTAAAGGAAACAAAACAAACAAACAAAAAAGGGGTGGGACTCATTGTGTTTTTGTTGTTTTTCCTAGGAAGTATTATTTTTGCTAAGAAATTATAATTATTTCTGAGATGAGAAATTTTTATCCTAGTTTTTCACTTTTCTTCCTCAAACTCACTGAAATAGCCACAGGAAAACAAAGAAAGAAAGATCATGGCTCCAATCAAATCTAGGAACAATGTTCTACTTGATGTTGGGAAATGTTGTCCTTAGGAAGAGGAAGCTGCAAGACCAACTCCCATTCCAAGTTGGATGCAGTCTCCTCTAAAACTGAGGTTGGCAGTTAGAAAATAATATATCAATTGATTCTTTGACTAGAATGAAGAGGACTAAGGTGTTAGTGAGCCAAGGGAGAAGTGGGACTTCTAGTCCCTCAGTGAGATAATTCAAAACCAGAGTAGATGTAACGTTGCAACATACATTATGCTGTGAAGTCATTCACTTTTCTGTAATTTAGCCCCTTAGCCAAAGGCCATTGCCAGAAGTAAATGTCATAGAAGAAGGACAGACAGGCAGTGAATATGATGAATAGAAATACTAAATTAAAGCACTTAGCTGAGAGCCATGCTGACACTCTGAGTACTATAAACATAGGAGAGACTTTCTGCTGGGCAAAGGAAATTATAGCTTTGGTAAGAGGAATCAAACAGATGTCAATATTTCAGAATACTGGAGCAATATCTCTTTCCCTCCCACCATTGCCTTTTCTCAACACATACATTTCAAAGATGAGTAAAAATGAGAAAGAAATCAAAAGAGAAGCTATATTTAGAGATTAGTGGGGGTTTTTCCCCAACAAAAGAAGCATGAATGAGCAAAGATCCATGAAGTACACATATTACTTGAGAAATTACTTGGGGATACCATGCAACAATGTGGACTATCATCTCACCACAAATCTACAAAGTTTGCAACAATATGATTAGTCTAGAAAGAGGTTCATAGAAGAAATTACAAATTACAGAAGGATTTAGATAACATAATATTAGCAATCAGAGAATTGAAAAAAAAAACAAATGAATAAAACTACTGGCAAAATGAAAGTCACATCAGAAGCAACAAAAATAATTTAAGGGCAAGTTTGGTGAAGTGAAATGAAATATAAATGTATTAGTTTCTTTTTCCCCTCTAATTGGTACTCATAATATTTTTCTTAGCTTAAGAATTCCTTAATGCAACTTCTAAGTTTTATACTGTTCATGTTAAAATCAATGCTTCTGATTAAGAATAGTATACAGCCTGGCGCGGTGGCGCACGCCTGTAATCCCAGCACTTTGGGAGGCTGAGGCAGGAGGATCACGAGTTCAAAGCCAGCCTCAGCAATGGCGAGGCACTTAGCAACTCAGTGAGACCCTGTCTCTAAATAAAAAATACAAAAAAGGGCTGGGGATGTGACCCAGTGGTCGAGTGCCCCTGAGTTCAATCCCCGGTACCACAAAAAAAAAAAAAAAAAAAAAAAAAAAAGAATAGTATACAGAAGCCTTGAGTTACTTACGTGTGAAGACCTTTGATATCATTTCTCATTTTCTCACAAGAAATAGCTAAACAAACTGAAAATCAATGGCATTTCTTGGACCATTGGGAACCAGTCTCAGTGTCTAACTAACAGATCAAGATCAGACTTCAGAAAGCTTGTCCAACAGAGGAAACAGAATACTTCTGGACTCCACCTCCTTGTGAATTTTTTTCTCATCTAACAGAGTAAAAAGTATTCAACAGGGACAAAGCTTCCAGTTTCCATGGAAATCTAGAAGCCAAAGAAATGAGTAGGGAACATGAAAAAATATTACACCCCTGTAAGAGTCTGAAACAGTTGTTTAGAAGGGGACATTAAGTTTAAATAGTACAAGTAAATCAAATTAACAAATGAACTCAGGAGACTATTATAGATTAGTCAGTAATCAGTTGAAAGAGAGAAAAAGAAGAAGAAAAAGAAGGGAAGAAAAGGAGAAAGAAGGAGGAGGAAGAGGAGGAGGAGGAGGAGGAGGAAAAGAATAACCACAGAACTGAAATGATTATCATCTTCTTAACTTCAGGAGTAAAGAGGAGTTGAGAATATTGAGAATTCAATTAATTAAAAAATCAGAATCAAGGTAATAGTTACCTTGGTAATAAGAGTTCCACATTGGGGACTGGGGCTGTGCCTCAGCAGTAGAGCATTCGCCTAGGACATGCAAGGCACTGGATTTGATCCTCAGCACCACATAAAAATAAATAAATAAATAAATAAAATAAAGGTATCCAACTACAACTAAAAAAAGTTTTTTTTTTTTTTTAAAAAAGAGTTCCAGCCGGGCGCGGTGGCGCACGCCTGTAATCCCAGCACTTTGGGAGGCTGAGGCAGGAGGATCGCGAGTTCAAAGCCAGCCTCAGCAATGGCGAGGCACTTAGCAACTCAGTGAGACCCTGTCTCTAATAAAATACAAAAAAGGGCTGGGGATGTGACCCAGTGGTCGAGTGCCGCTGAGTTCAATCCGCAGTACCAAAAAAAAAAAAAAAAGAGTTCCACATTGTAGTTATAGCAATACTTTTATTATGATGAGAAAGTCTATATTCAACTGGAGTACATGATATGTGAATCAAGTAGGAAAGGTTTGGGTAGGCTTTACCTCAGACAACAAATAATGCCTAAAGGGCAAATTCTTAATAATATAATATATTAAAGCATTAACTTGAACTAACCAATTGCAAAATGTTTGGGTCCTCTGACTTGTCATAGTTGCTTCTCATCCTGGGAAAACTAGTATAGGGGAACATACAATTCTACATGTCTATTGACTTATATTATTTGACAATTAAAATTGTATGTCATTTTTAAAAGACATATTTAGAAATGAAAAACACTAGGTGGATAGAAATGGATTAAAGAGAGAATTCTCCAAATATGCATTACTTCAAAGATTTAACATGGGGATTAGGAAGATTTTTATATAAAACTTTTAAATACAATTATATTAAATTGTCAAATAAAATTTTAATAAGTAAAAGCTAATGAAACCTGGTATTAGGGTGAGAGCAATATCACATGGAAGGAAATTGCTTCAAATTTAATTCAATCAAAATGAAAAAAGTTATCCCACATTTTTTCTTCTTCAAACATGCCAATTATAATGCATTAATCTACTTGATAGTTTTTTGAAGTTCACCAATGAAGTTTTACTTTTCTTTCAGTCTTTTTTTTTTCCTGTTTTGTTTTAGATAATTTTCATTTTAGTTAATTTCCATTGGTATTTCTTCAGTTTCTAATCTTTTCTTGTGTAGTGTCTATTCTGTTAAGCTATGTAGAATAATTTTACTTTCAGGTATTTTAGGTTAGAAATTTCATTTGGGTGTCTGTTATATTTTCCAACTCTCCTTTTACCATGGTGCTGTTTTTCTCTGTAGGTTAGAATACATTGAGTATATTTATCCAAACTGTTTTGATATTATTTTTTAAATAAACCTATCATATGTAT
Organism: Tamias sibiricus; assembly: GCA_025594165.1. Classification (NCBI taxonomy): domain Eukaryota; kingdom Metazoa; phylum Chordata; class Mammalia; order Rodentia; family Sciuridae; genus Tamias; species Tamias sibiricus. The sequence continues at coordinate 100,580,567 of CM046666.1, forward strand.
GATTTTTTGGGGGGTGGAAGTTCTGTTCGAATTTTCTCCTTGGTTCGGATCATATATTTCTGTTTCTTTGCATCTCTGGTAGCTTTTTTTTTTTTTTTAATTAGATTTCAGACATTCTGAAGTTTAGATTATTGGGTCTCATACCATTTTTCTTTTTTTTTCTAAAGGTATTCCTGTAATGCACTTACATTTTCTGAAAAAAGAAAAAAGGTTAATTCTTCAAAGGTTTACAGGCAGGCTATTTTATCAGGTCCAAAAATAAGACTTTATTGTGGAACTAATATTCTCCCTATCCTAAGGCAATGCCCCCTGAAGAGTCTACAAAATGCTCACAGCTTTGTCATAAGTTCTTTCCACTCTGACCCATGGGAACACAAGCTATTCTCAGTAAAAAAAATACCTCATGCGTTTTACCAGTGTTCTTTCCAGGGCTTTGAGAGATTTCTTAAACACATATTCTAATAAATAGGTAGGAATTTGAGAAGAATCTTCTTCAGATGTTTGACTTCCTCTCTCTCTACAAAACTGCTTCTTTTCTGGTGTCCTATCTTATAAATTTTATCTGTCTTCATTTGTCAAATTCTGAGTGCTGCTTCTTCAACTCAGAAGCACTGCCAGGATTTTGGGTTCCTTCTCTCTGTCCTGCAGCTCAGGTAATAAACTAAAGATGCCACCTGTTATCTGCTTCCTCAAATGTTGAAGTGTAACATTAGAGAAACACACCGAGGCAAACATATAAAGCAGGTTTTATTGAAAAAATAGTGACACAGACTTCTCCTGGGAGGGAGAAGTAGGCCATAGCTGGTATCCTGGTATCAAAGGGAAACCATTAGGATAGAGGAAGGGGATCAGGGAAGGAAGAAAGAAAAGGTGGGGAAGGTCGAGGGAGTTAAATTGATCCAATTATATTCTTTAAATGTGTGCAAATTATGAAATAATGAAACTTACCATCTGCATATTTAATATGTATGAATAAAAAATTTTCAGAGAAAAAGTATTCAATATTTTCAGTATTGGAGAAGAAAGATGCAAATATAAAATTAAAGAATTTAAGAAAAACTGTATTATTCTAAACCTAAATTTGACATACTGTATTATTCTAAGCACAAATTTGACATCTGTATGATTTTTTTTTTGGGGGGGGTGTTCTGTTGATTGATATTTCTCCTTGGTTTGGATTATATATTTCTTCTTCTTTGCATCTCTGGTAATTTTTTAAATTACATTTCAGAAATTCTGAAGTTTAGATTTGATAGATTGGCAGGAACCAATAGGCTTAAAAGTCACCAAAAGTTCTACCTGTTCCACAGTAAAGGGTCAAAAGTTCACCCTGTTCCACAGGCAGAGGGCTAAACAGTTGCTCTGCTCTCTGGGAAGGAGGTTTTCATCATCCCCAGGCAGGAGCCAATAGGCTTCAAGGCTGCCTCACCCCATGGGCAGGAGCCAATAGGCTTTCAGGTCATCAAAAGTTCACATTGTTCCACAGGCAGAGGGCCAAAAGTACGGTCTGCTCTCTGGGCAGGATGTTTCATCATCCCCGGGCAGGAGCCAATAGGCTTGAAGCCTGCCCTCACACCAAGAGCAGGAGCCAATAGGCTTAAAGTTTGCTCTGGTGCACCCCTCCCCCCCCCCTGCCCAGTAAGCCTTATATAAACTCCCGTCCATTCAAAGTTGGAGAGCCAGACAGAGGAGCCAAGAGCCAGCCAGTGAGCCAGACACCAAAGAGAGCAACATGACAGAGAGCCAGCGAGATGAAGAGCCTACAAGAAGAGAGAGAGGCGACAAGCAATAGAGGTGATGAAAAGAGAAACAACGGAGACGGAGAAGAGGCAGCCATTGCACACTTACCGGCCAGCACTACCAGACTCCCTCCTTCTGTTCTTGAGCTTGCACACTTCCTGAGCTTGCACACTTCCCTCTCCCTGACTCCCCTCTCCCCATTCCTTTTCTACCCTTGAATAAATCCCTTGGCTGCACGGCCGGCCCCAGTGTGATTTTCACCCTTCAAGATTATTGGGTCTCATATTCTTTTTCTTTTTTTAAAAAAGGTATTCCTGTAATGTACTTACATTTTGTGGAAAAAATAAGTTTAATTCTTAAAATATAAGTTTAATTCCACTTAAAAATAAGCATATTTTTAATCTTTGTAAACTAAACGCCTGGGGAGAAAATGACCAACTAAATGGCATGATGGAATTATGCAACCCAGATTTTAGACTCCAAACACCACTTTCCAAAAAGCAAATTCAGGATTCTAGAGCGATAACAGATTTCAGATCTGAATACTATGTTATCATGCCTGAAAACAAACAAAGCTATTAAAGGCATGAACTTATGTTTAAAGAATTAGGGGCCAATTTTAAAAAGATGCCAAAAGGCAGGGGGCATTTGAGCATCAAAACATGTTAAAATGTTAATTTTCATGAATCCCTATAATACATTGGGGACAAAAAGCATTTATGTACTAATGTCAGAAGATGCTGGGCAACTGACTCATATATATTTTTTTTTTTTTTTTAATCTCACGCCAGTCAGAATGTTTGCTCTATAAGAATACAAACAACGATAAGTGTTGGCGAGGATGTGGCGGGAAAGGCACACTCATACATTGCTGGTGGGACTGTGAATTGGTATAACCAATCTGGAAAGCACTATAAAGATTTCTTAGAAAAACTTGGAATGGAACCACCATTTGACCCAGCTATCCCACTCCTTGGTTCATACACATAGGACTTAAAATCAGCATACAATAGTATGTAGCCACATCAATGTTTATAGCTGATTAATTTACAATAGCTAGACTGTGGAACCAACCTAGATGCTCTTCAATAGGTTAATGGATAAAGAAACTGTGGTATATACATGCAATGGAATATTATTCAGCATTAAAGGAGAATAAAATTATGGCATTTGTATGCAAATGGATGGAGTTGGAGAATATTATGCTAAGAGAAGTCATCCAATCCTCAAAAAAATCAAAGGCCAAATCTTCTCTCAGATAAGTGGATGCTGATCCATAAGTGGCATGGGAAAAATGGAGGAACTTTGATTGGGCAAAGGGGAGAGAGAGTGGGAAGAGTGCAGGGAGACAGAAAAGATGGAAGAATGAGATGGACATCATTACCCTAGGTACATATATGACTGCACATATGGTGTGATGCTACATCATGTACTACCAGAGAAATTCAAAGTTGTGATACAATTGTGTACAATGAATCAAAATGCATTCTGCTGTCATATACACATAATTAAAATTAATTAATTAACTAATTAAAATGTTAAAGTGAAATAGTAATTTGTATTTTTTTAATATGTGCAACTCATAGTGCATGTATTTAGCATATTTTTTAAATACAACTGTTTGTATACAAAGTATATTCGTACAATTCACGTCTTCAATCATGCATTTAGGAAAATGATATCCATCTCATTCAACCACCTTTTCTTTTATTTTCCTTTTCTCCCCCTCCCTCCCCGCTTTCTCCCTCCCTTCCCCTCACTTCCCTTTGATCATTCTAGTGTTACTCTAATACTCCTACGTACCCCCATCCAACAATACTATGAACTATCCTCCTTATATCAGAGAAAACATTTGGTACTTGGATTTTTGAGACTAACTTCACATAGCATTATGTCTTGCAACTTCATCCATTTACCTGCAAATGCCATTAATTTATTTTCTTTTATTGCTGAGTAAAATTCCATTGTGCATATATACCACATTTTCTTAATCCACTCATTTACTGAGGGACATCTAGGTTGGTTCCACAAGCTAGCTATTGTGAATTGCGCAGCTACAAACATTGAGATAGCTGTGTCACTGTAATATGCTGTTTTTAAGTCCTTTGGGAATAGACTCAGGAGTGGGATGGCTGGGTCATAGGGTGCTTCCATTCCCAGTTTTCCAAGAAATCTCCATACTGCTTTCCATAGCGGTTGCACCATTTTGCAGCCCCACCAGCAATGTATGAGTGTGTCTTTTTCCCCACATCCTCTCCAACATTTATTGTTGCTTGTGTTCTTGATAGCTGCCATTCTGACTGGAGTGAAGTGAGATCTTAGAGTAGTTTTGATTTGTATTTCTCTAATTGCCAGCGATGGTAAACATATTTTCAGGTATTTGTTGATTAATCGTGTATCTTCTTCTGAGAGGTGTCTTCTCAATTCCTTAGCCCATTTATTGATTGGGTTATTTGGTTTTTTTTTGGTGTAAAGTTTTTTGAGTTCTTTATATAGTCTAAAAATTAGTGCTCTATCTGATGTGCATGTATTAAATATTTGTTCCCAATTAGTTGGCTCTCTATTCACCTCACTGATTGTTTCTTTTGCTGAGAAGAAGCCTTTTAGTTTAAATCTATCCCATTCATTAATTCTTGGTAGTAATTCTTGCGCTACAGGATTCTTATTAAGGAACTTGGGGCCTAATTTGACATGTTGGAAATTGGAGCTTACTTTTTCTTCTATCAGGCGTATTGTCTCTGGTCTAATTCCTAGGTCCTTGATCCACTTTGAATTGAGTTTTGTGCATGGTGAGAGATAAGGGTCTAATTTCAATTTGTTGCATATGGATTTCCAGTTTTACCAGCACCATTTGTTGAAGAGGCTATCCTTTCTCCACTGTACATTTTTGGTGCCTTTGTCTAATATAAGATAGCTGAAATTATATGTATTAGTCTCTGTGTCCTCAATTCTGTACCATTGGTCCACCAGTCTGTTTTGGTGCCAATACATACTGTTTTTGTTACTATTGCTCTATAGTATAATTTAAAGTCTGGTTTGGTGATGCCCCCTGCTTCACTTTTCTTGCTCAGGATTGCTTTGGCTATTCTGGGCCTCTTATTTTTCCAGATGAATTTCATGACTGCTATTTCTATTTCTTTGAAGAATGACATTGGGATTTTGATTGGAATTGCATTAAATCTGTATAATGTTTTTGGTAGTATGGACATTTTGACATTATTAATTCTACCTGTCCAAGAGCAAGGTAGGTCTTTCCATCTTCTGAGTTCATCTATAATTTCTTTATTTAGTGTTCTATAATTTTATTATAGAAGTCTTTCACCTCTTTCGTTAGGTTGATTCCCAGGTGTTTTTTTTTTTTTTTTTTTTTTTTTTTTTTTTTGATGCTATTGTAAATGGGGTAGTTTTCATCATTTCCCTTTCAGAGGCTTTGTCGCTGATGTACAAAAATACCTTTGACTTATGTGTATTGATTTTGTATCCTGCAACTTTGCCAAATCCATTTACTAGTTGTAAAAGTTTTCTGGTAGAGTTTTTTGGGTCTTCTAGGTAGATTATCATGTCATCAGCAAATAGTGCTAATTTGAGCTCTTCTTTTCCTATCTGGATCCCTTTAATTTCTTTCCTCTGTCTAATTGCTCTGGCCAGAGTTTCCAGTACTATGTTAAATAGCAGTGGTGAAAGGGGGCATCCCTGTCTTGTTCCAGTTTTTAGAGGGAATGCTTTCAATTTTTCTCCATTTAAGATAATATTAGCTTGGGGCCTTGCATAAATAGCTTTTATAATGTTGAGATATGTTCCTGTTATTCCTAGTTTTTCCAGTACTTTGAACATAAAGGGGTGTTGTATTTTGTCAAATGCTTTTTCTGCGTCTATTGAGATGATCATATGATTTTTATCTTTAAGTTTATTGATGTGATGTATTATGTTTATTGATTTCCGAATGTTGAACCAGCCTTGCATTCCTGAGATAAACCCAACTTGATCGTGGTGCACTATCTCTTTGATATGTTTTTGTATCCGATTTGCCAGGATTTTGTTGAGGATTTTTGCATCTATGTTCATTAAAGATATGGGCCTGAAGTTTTCCTTTTTGGATGTGTCTTTGCCTGGCTTTGGAATTAATGTGATATTGGCCTCATAGAAAGAGTCTGGAAGAGTTCCCTCTTTTTCTATTTCTTGAAATCTTTGAAGAATATTGGTATTAGTTCTTCTTTGAAAGTCTTATAGAACTCGGCTGTAAACCCATCAGGTCCTGGACTTTTCCTTGTTGGTAGCTTTTTGATGATGTCTTCTATTTCTTCGCTTGTAATCAGTCTGTTTAAGTTGTGTATAGCCTCCATTTCCAGTTTAGGCAAATCATACGACTCAAGAAATCTGTCAATGTTTTCAATATTTTCTGTTTTATTAGAATACAAGTTTTCAAAGTAATTTCTAATTATCTTTTGTATATCTGAGGTGTTTGTTGTGATATTCACTTTTTCATCACGAATGTTAGTAATTTGAGTTTTTTTCTCTTCTTCTTTTGTTAGCATTGCTAAGGGTCTGTCAATTTTGTTTTATTTTTTCAAAGAACCAACTTTTAGTTTTGTCAATTATTTGAATGGTTTCCTTAGTCTCAATTTCATTAATTTCTGCTCTGATTTTAATTATTTCCTGTCTTCTACTGCTCTTGGTGTTGGTCTGTTCTTCTTTTTCTAGCGCTTTGAGGTGTGATGTTAAGACATTTATTTGTTGGTTTTTTTCCTCTTAAGGAATGAACTCAGTGCAATGATTTTTCCTCTTACTACTGCCTTCATAGTATCCCAGAGATTTCTATATGTTGTATCTGTGTTCTCATTTACCTCCAGGAATTTTTTAATCTCCTCTTTGATGTCTTCTTCAACCCCTTGTTCATTCAGTAGCATGTTGTTTAGCTTCCAGTTGTTGGAGTAGTTTTTCTTATTCCTTGTTTTGTCATTGATTTCCAATTTCATCCCTTTATGGTCTGATAGAATGCAGGGTAGTATCTCTATTTTTTTATATTTGCTGAGAGTTCCCTTATGACATATTATATATGGTCTATTTTGGAGAAGGGGCCATGTGCTGCTGAGGAAAAAGTGTATTCGTTTACTGAGGAATGAAATATTCTATATATGTCCGTTAGGTCTAAATTGTTAATTGTTTTAAGGAGGCTTAAAGTTTCTTTGTTTAGCTTTTGTTTGGATGATCTATCCATTGGTGATAGAGGTGTGTTGAAGTCCCCTAGAATAACTGTGTTGTGGTCTATTTTACTCTTGAACTTGAGAAGAGTTTGTTTGATGAATGTAGGTACTCCATTATTTGGGGCATATAGACTTATGATTGTTATATCCTGTTGATGAATGGTTCCCTTAAGTAGTAAGAACTATTCATCTTTGTCCCTCTTGATTAGTTTTGGTTTGAAGTCTACCTTATTTGATATGAGAATGGAAACTCCTGCTTGCTTCTGCAGGCCATGTGAGTGATAAGACTTTTCCCAGCCTTTCACTTTCAGTCTGTTGATGTCTTTTTCTAATAGGTGTGTTTCTTGGAGACAGCAAATTGTAATCCATTCTGATAATCTGTGTCCTTTGATTGGTGAGTTTAGGCCATTAACATTCAGGGTTACTATTGAGATGTGATTTTTATTCCCATCCATTTTTATTTCTACTATGGTCTTTAGCTTGATTTGGTTTCTCTTCTGGTTGCTATTTCCCTTAGTTTAATATCTCCCTTTGTTGATTTTCATTGTTATCTTTCTCTTCTTCTTCATGAAAAGTGTTGCCCAGGATGTTCAGAAGTGCTGGCTTTCGAGTTGTGAAATCTTTTAACTTTTGCTTGTCGTGGAAGGTTTTTATTTCATCTTCGAATCTAAAGCTCAATTTTGCTGTATATGAGATTCTTGGTTGACATCCCTTTTCTTTCAGAGCTTGAAATATGCTATTCCAGGATCTTCTTGCTTTTAAGGTCTGGCTTGAAAAATCTGAACATAGTCTGATTGGTTTCCCTCTATAAGTAACCTGCTTCCTTTCTCTTGTGGCTTTTAGTATTCTCTTCTTGCTCAGTATATTAGGCATTTTCATTATAATGTGTCTTGGTGTGGATCTGTTGAGATTTTGTTTGTTTGGTGTTCGGTATGCCTCTTGAACTTGGTTTTCCCATTCATTCCTCAAGTTTGGAAAATTTTCTGTAATTATTTTGTTAAATAAATCACTCATTCCTTTGGCTTGAAACTCTGCCCCTTCCTCTACCCCAATCACTCTTAAGTTTGGTCTTTTTATGCTGTCCCATAATTCTTGGATGTTATGTTCTTGATTTCCAACGAGTTTTCCTGTATAGTCTAAATTCTTCTCTAGGACATATATTTTGTCTTCATTGTCTGAGGTTCTTTCTTCCAAGTGGTCTATTCTGTTGGAGATGTTTTCAATTGAGATTTTATTTTGGTTTATTGCTTCTTTCATTTCTGGAATTTCTGTTTGGATTCTCTTTAGAGCCTCTATTTCCCTATTAAAGTAATCTTTTACTTCCTGTATTTGTTTTTGGAGTTCTTTGTCAAAATGATATTTTGCCACCTGTACTTGCTCCCTCATCTCATTTTTTAGTTCATTCCTAAGTTCCATAAACATTTGGAATATGTAATTTCTAAATTCCATCTCTGGCATTTGACCAACTGTGTTTGCCATAGAATCTGCTGATGTGGTATCTTGATTTGTTTGTGTCACTTTCTTCCCTTGTTTTTTCATGTTGATTGTGTGTCTTTTCTTCCTGCACTGTGGGACCTTGACTATTTCTATTTTACCTTAAAGCCTTATGTTGTTCCTGTAGCACAATGCTATCAGATCCCCTTATAATTCCTTTACACTTTAAAACCTAACACTTTCTATTCAGAAAATCCAAGTTTGATCACAATGTACAGATTTGGTTAACCCAGATATTATTTCCAATTTACTCTGTACGCTTCTGATGGGGTTTTATAGCTTCAAGTATTGGATACAGAGGTGTTATGTTTAGGACGAAGGAAGTGTCTTGAATTGTTCTTTCTTGGAAAGTATGAAAAGAGAGTTCTATTGAAGTGGTTTAGTGGAAGTGGTTTAGTATAAGTAGACAAGAGAAGAAAGAGAATGGAGTAGACAATTAGGTGGAAAGACCAATTTATATATAAAGTAAGATGGAAAAGAAAAAAAATGATAAAATATTCGGAATTGGTGTAAGAGAGAGGAGAGAGAGAATCAAGAAAATAGAGAGTAAACTATATATAACACCGCTTTGGTATCCAGTTCAATTGCGCCGCTTCTAGAAATCCCAAGTTCTACGTATAACTTGTTTTTGCCTCTGTTTAGTATGCACTGGCAGGGTGCAAATATGAAAGATGAAGGAGGAAGAAAAGATGCAAAAGTGAGAAGGAAGAAGAGAAGGAAAGAAAAAAGGAGCAGAAGCAAACAAACACACTGACAATCAATGCAAAAAAAAGCAAAACAAAACAAAGCCAAAAAAAGAAAAAGAAAAACCAACCAACCAACCAACCAACAAACAATAAAAACCCCCGAAAACCAATAAAACAAGCAAACTAACAACAACAACAACAAAAGTCGATCCCCAAGTCTCAAACAAAATGGGCGCTGGGAAGCCCCCCTCTTTTTTCCTTTCCAGTTTAAACCAACTGCTTCGGATCACGCCCAGTCTGCGACCCTGTCAGTGGAGTCAAGGCTGCACCCTAGGCCAGTGGCAGAATGGCTCAGTGGAAGAGTGGCTCAGGGGGGTTTTGTGTCAGCAGATGAATGGCACCGCACCGGGAAGGGGACCCTCCAGAAGGCACCCTTTCCCCACGGCCACCCACATTTGTAGCTTCTTGTGGCCACTATGGTGGCCTCAGACACGCCCTCCCCTGCTGGTTACCCGAGTCTCACCCAGGTGTGCGCTGCCTTCAGATCGCTGGCGGCTCCCTGGATGTCTGGAAATGTTCTTCTCCTCTGTCTTTTCCCCTTTGTCTGGGTCAGCCACTGTACTTCTCAAAGGTGGCGGTGCTCTTCTCCCGGTCTACAATAGCTCTGCAGACCCTTGTGTCAGTCCAAAGCATGTGGGATCGGCTTGACAAGCTGTGCGAAAGAGTTCTACGTGGACACCACCCACGCCTCTAGGCCTCTTTCTATCCCTCCTCGCAGATAGGTTTCAAAGCCACTGGGTGGATGTCTTCTTGCAGAGACAGTATTGGGCAGCTGCAACTACCGCGCAGACAGCGCTGCTTCGGACTATGTACTGCTCCGACTCTGCCCCCTGTTCGTCGTGGTCCGGAGAACACCATATCTCACCGTCCAGAGGTGCACGAATGTCTCTGCTCCCCTTCAGTTGCAACAGAACTGCTAGTAACGCGGTCAATCTTCCCACTCCATGTCCTTCAGCAACTGTGTCCAGAGAGCACCTTCCTCCTGTCAGCCATCTTCCCAGATCCCCCCAGTAATTTGTTTTTAATTTTTTTTTATTTCCAGTAACTTTGGATAAACAAATTTTGAGAGAAATTTTCTTTTTATAGGATCAGATTATCTAATAAATAGAGAAGAATGATAAAATTAATATCTTGCCATCTTTAAATCTTGCACATCCTTAATGAAAAAATATATCTAGTGATAGCCAGTTAACATTGTAAAAATCTAATATCACAAAATTAAGACCTTTTTAAATATATTATATGATATTTGCATATAATGCAACCTCAAAAGTCAAATCTGTGTCAAAGTAAGCACGTAGATCTAACCCTATTTTAAAAGAAATATAAGGTGAGAAAGAAACATTAAGTTGCACCCAACATATGCTAATAGAAAATTCTAGACAAATTTTTAGCCAGGGTTCTTTATCAGGGGGAAAAATGATAGTGCTGATGCTAATCAGTTAAAGGGAACTAAAAATCCTTAAAGATGTATGAATGAGTGCTTAATAAAATCAATGTGGTTTGGATATTGTTCAAATAATATTGTTCAAACAAATCAACTTTCAAATATAGTAATAAGATAACTGAAAATTTGAATCTCATCTTCATAATTGATTGCATTAAATCTTTATCATGAGTAATTTTTTTAATCTTTAAAGTTTAAATTTATAATTAGATTTGAAAATAACAAAAGAACAATTGTCTTTCAATGTGTGCTGAAATACTTAAGTATCAAATATTATACAATCAAGGATTGGCTTCAAAATTCTCTAGTGGAGGGAGAGTATCAACCAAACTCTTGTTGATGCTAGGTTATAGGCACATGGGAGTTCATTATTGCTTTTTTCCCTAGTTTTTGAAATTATTTAAACATTTCTTTATTCCCTCTAACAGTGTAAAAGAAACTCAAATTAAAAACTTCTCAAGTAAGATGATTATTTTAAGCCCTTTTTTTTTTTTTTTATAAAGGAATAGGTGAAACCCAAGCCTAAAACCAGTATCATTGGCAAAATTTTTATGTATATTCCTTTGTGAAAAAAATATGACAATGCACAAATATGATTATTAGGAAGAGAAAGAGGAAAAAAATTAACTGAAAAATTCAAGACACTCCTTCCTACTATATTTTAGGAAAATGGGATTCCTAGAATCCCTAGGTTTCTGGGATAATTTAGAGAATTCCCGGGTTGAGCGGTTCTGGGTTAGGTAATCTGTGATTTGAACAAGGTCTCTAAGATTTTATTCTTTTCCCCATCCTTCAGGAAGCAGAGTATGATTCCAAGACATCTTTTGTCCACAAGAAGGATCTAGTACAGATTTGATAACAGGATACACCAATCTTGTGTGGCTTCCTAACCAGTGAAAGCAATTAACAAATTGATTGGGTAAATTACCAGAACACAAGTATAGCCTTTTCTCCTCTCAGTAGATTTTGAAAAAATAGATTCACAAGCCTCAGTTAGGCATCTGTGATGACAGGCTGAACACTTACCCTTTTCTAAGAGATTGTCTCCGTGTTCACAGTCTTGATAATTCCCAAGTCCACAGGAAATGAGGGCCATTCTGTAGAACTGTTTTTAGACATAACTCTTCCATTCAGAACACTGTTTTAAGTACTGGAAATAGAAAAATTAATCATACATATTTTCCCTAAGAAGAATTTTCTGGTGGGCAAGAGAGATACATAAATATGTAAATTTTGCTAGTGCTAAATTTAATTATATTTATATGCAATGTATCAAAGAACACAAAGAGAAGACACCTAGCCTAATCTGGTAAATCCAAGGAAAGTTCCAAGAAAGAAATCTGATCCTGAATTGGGTCCTTAAAATTGTTTAATGGGGTTATAGTAAATGGGGTGGATTTCCTAGTTTCTCTTTCTGAAGACTTGTCGCTGCTGTACAGAAATGCCTTAGATTTATGGGTATTGATTTTATATCCAGCCACTTTGTTGAATTCATTTATTAGATCTAGGAGAATTCTGGTGGAATTTTTTGGATCTTCTATGTATAGAATCATATTGTCTACAAATAGTGATAATTTGAGTTTTTCTTTTCCTATCCATATCCCTTTTATTTCTTTCATCTGTCTAATTGCACTAGCTATGGTTTTAAGAACCATGTTAAATAATACTGGCAAAAGAGGGCATCCCTGTCTTGTACCAGTTTTTAGAGGGAACACTTTCAGCTTTTCTCCATTTAGGATGATGTTGGCCTGGGGCTTAGCATAGATGGCCTTTATGATGTTGAGGTATTATCCCTATTTTTTCTAGCGTTTTGAACATGAAGGGTTGCTGTATCTTGTCAAATGCTTTCTCTGTGTCAATTGAGATGATCTTATGATTTTTATCTTTGAATCTATTGATGTTGTGAATTACATTTATTGATTTCCTTGTGTTGAACCAACCTTGCATTCCTGGAATGAACCCCTTGATTGTGATGTACTATATTTTTGATATATTTTTGTATTCTATTTACCAGAATTTTATTGAGAATTTTTGCATCTGTATTCATTAGTGATATTGGTCTGAAGTTTTCTTTCTTTGATTTGTCTCTGCCTGGTTTTGGAATCAGGTTGATATTGGCCTCATAGAATGAGTCTGGAAGGGTTCCCTCTTTTTCTATTACATGGAAGAGTTTGAGAAGTATTGGTGTTAGTTCTTCTTTAAAGGTCTTGTAGAACTCGGTTGTGTATCCATCTGGACCTGGGATTTTCTTGGTTGGTAGGTTTTTGATGGTGTCCTCTATTTCTTTGATTGAAATTGATCTATTTAAATTGTTTATGTCATCCTGATTTAGTTTGGGCATACCGTATGTTTCTAGAAATTTGTTTATGTCTTCATTATTTTCTATTTTGTTGGAGTATAGATTTTCAAAATAATTTCTAATTATCTTCTGTATCTCTGTAGTGTCCATCGTGATGTTTCCTTTTTCATCATAGATATTGGTAATTTGAGTTTTTTCTCTCTCTTTTTTTTTAGTTAGCATAGCTAATGGTTTATTAATTTTATTTATTTTTTCAAAGAACCAACTTTTGGTTCTGTTAATTTTTTTTCAATTGTGTTTTTTTGTTTCAATTTAATTGATTTTGGCTCTGATTTTAATTATTTCCTGTCTTCTGCTTTTGGGGTTGTTTGTTCTTCTTTTTCTAGGGCTTTCAGGTGTAATATTAATTCATTTATTTGTTGACCTTTTCTTCTTTGAAGAAGTGAACTACATGCAATGAATTTTTCTCTTAGTACTGCCTTCATAGTGTCCCAGAGATTTCGATATGTTGTATTGGTGTTCTCATTTACCTCTAAGAATTTTTTAATCTCCTTTTTGATGTCTTCTGTAACCCATTGTTCATTCATTAGCATATTATTTAGTCTCCAGGTATTAGAGTAGGTTTTGTTTCTTATTTTATCATTGATTTCTAATTTCATTCCATTATGATCTGATAGGATGCAGGGTAGTATCTTTACTTTTTTTATATTTGCTTAGAGTTGCTTTGTGGCATAATATATGGTCTGTTTTAGAGAATAATCCATGTGCTGCTAAGAAGAAAGTGTACTGGCTCATTGATGCATAATATACTCTCTATATATCAGTTAAATCTAAGCTATTGATTGTATTATTGAGTTCTACAGTTTCTTTGTTTAGCTTTTGTTTGGAAGATCTATCCAGTGGTGAAAGGGGTGTGTTAAAGTCACCTAGAATTGTTGTGTTGTGTTCTATTTGGCTCTTGAACTTGAGAAGAGTTTGTTTGATGAACGCGGATGCTCCATTATTTGGGGCATTTATATTTATGACAGTTATTTCTTGTTGATGTATGATTCCCTTAAGTAGTATGAAATGTCCATTCTTATCTCTTTTGATTACCTTTGGCTTAAAGTCTACTTTTTTTATATGAGGATGGAAACCCCTGCATGCTTACGTAGTCCATGTGAGTGATATATTTTATCCCATCCTTTCACTTTCAGTCTGTGGGCGTCTTTTCCTATGAGATGTGTCTCTTGAAGGCAGCATATTATTGGGTCTTTTTTTTTTTAATCCAATCTATCAACCTGTATCTTTTAATTGGTGAGTTTAAGCCATTCACATTCAGGGTTATTATTGAGATATGATACCTACAGTTATCTTATATTAGACAAAAATGCCAAAAAAATACATTGGAGAAAAGACAACATCTCCAACAAATGGTGTTGGGAAAATTGGCCTTATGTAATAAAAAGAAATTAAAGCTCTATCTTTATCCATGCATGTTGCTGCCTGAAGCGCTTGAAGCAACGGAGCCGCGGGAAGAACTTCAGAAGCAAACTGGAGACAAACAGCTTTTTATTCTGATAACTTTTCTCTCTGGTTCTAATAACGACTAACACACGCCAAAAAACACACCCTAAAATGGCGCTGACTCGATCAGCAATTTCGGCCAAGTCACTCGAGATCACGCAACAATCCCGTGAGACTACGGGTGGCGACAAAGGCCAAATCTCCACGGCTCATAGTCAACTGCAGTTCAAGCCAATCCCCAAACAGGGCTCCTGCATTTCCCCCTTTTTGTTTTAAAAGAGGTAATGCTCTAGGACGTCTATGTGCAACCAACATTCTTACCCGTCATCGGATAATCAAGGCTGTGCCCTTGACTCCTGTCTTAGGTTGATATGTCGGCCACATGAGACTGTCCCGTGCGACTGTGCCTGTCTTAGGTTGTCCCCCTCTGGGGATCTTACCTGTCATTGACTAACCAGCCATCCAATGGAGCCCTTTAGGATCGACTATATATGATGACTAACAGCCGTCCAAATTGTGAGGAGATGTTGCGGCTTTAAGGCAACAAGCCTTTTGGTGATGAGCCAAATTTCATAGCATATAAAATTGTTTAAACAAATCAGCTGCCCTAAGTTCCATCAAGTAACACACTGAATTCTCTAGACAAATACCCGCAAGGCATTGTCCCGTAAAGTCCCAAACAATGAAAGATCAAAATGTCCATTTGTTATAACATGTTGATGTAGGAGGCCCCATGCATGTAGAGCAGAGGCCACACTGTTGGTGAGGTTGTTTGATGTTTGAGCAGCAGACGTCTTTTTTATGTTTAGACAATGCCACCGGCAAATCTTCAGGGCCCGCTACCTAGAAACTCAAGCATCAATTATTAAAGGAAAGGCAGTGCTATTGCAGCACTGAGTCAAGAGGCGAGTTGTCAAACTACAAAATAGAATAATTAGATTAGAAAATTAAAGTTGATTTTTGTTCACATACATCGCTGGTTGAGCTTTTACAAACATAAGTTGGAAAAATGTCATATTTAGAACAAAACAAAGAAAGACTGAGGGTAATTACTGCATTAAAGATAGATTAAAGAAAAGGTAAAGGCACTTGAGAGAAATAATTTGTTAGCTGGAACCCTTGAGTCTCTGTATACAGAGCAATTTTTTACCTGTTGAGATAATTGAAATTAATGAGCTATTAAACAAATGAAGTTAATAACAAATAAACAATCTTAAGTCAAAACACCAAAATATCAGGTTATATAGCACTAGTCATATTTGTTTGCTAAAGAGAAGTCCCAGGGACACCTATAAATCAAAATTGAAAGTACCTTCATTTATAAAATTATTTACCTAAAATGAATACTCTTAACCTAAAATGAATTAAAGTTATTTGGATCCATATATATATATATATTTTCTTTTTCATAAGCCCTTTGTTCTTTGTGACGTCACACTGGACAGACGAACAAGCATACAAACATATATTTGTGACGTCACATTAACATGAAATGTAGACAAATGTACAGACATAAAGACATGTATAAAAAGAAAAAAAAAAAAAAAAAAAACAATTGTGTGCACACTAAAGAGAGATCTCCTTGTCCCGGCCGGGAGAGAAATGACACTTAAGTTGTGAAATATTTTGAAAGACTCTTTTGAGGGAATCATTCTGTACCTTCATCTTGGTCCTCTTGATTTTGTACCTTTTTTATTAATCTTGATTCTTCAATAACTTCATCTTGATCATTTTGATGTGGTACCTGTTTTATTAATCTAGATGGTATCCATATTGGAGAGGATTCGTCTTTTGGAAAAACACAAACAGATCCTCTTCCCCAAATTAATACTGGATCTGGACCCTTCCATGTACCTGAAAGAACATCCTTCCAGTAAACCAAAGGTTTATGTTGTTGGTGTGGATTCCAATGTCTGTCTCCAGCAGAATAACCATTAGAGTCTAAAGTTAGAAAATTTAAGGTAAACAGGGCAACTGCCAATCTGTCCTTAGGACTTTTCCAATTTCCTTCTTTTTGTTTTAATAACATAATTTTCAGTGTTCGGTTTGCTCTTTCAATAATGCCCTGACCCTGAGGATTGTATGGGATGCCTGTTTTATGGGATATATTGAATTTTGCGCAAAACTGCTTGAAAGATGAGGACGTATATGCGGGGCCATTATCTGTTTTAAGCATTTTGGGGATGCCCAATGCAGCAAAAGCTTGCAAACAATGAGATGTAACATCTTTAACTTTTTCTCCAGAATGTAAGGAAGCAAAAATCATGCCTGAGCATGTATCTATAGTCACATGAATAAATCGCAATTTTCCAAAACTTGGCTCATGAGTAACATCCATCTGCCACAAATGATTGGGCATTAATCCTCTAGGGTTAACTCCGAAATGAGGATTGGGCAAATGTGTCATACAAGATTTACAATCTTTTACAATTGTTCTGGCTTGCTCCTTTGTGATTTTAAACCTACGTTGCAAGGTGGTGCTGTTGACATGAAACTGGGAATGAAATAAAGTAGCTTGTTGTAGCGCTGAAAGTATAAATACTGTTTTTGTAAGTTCATCAGCCTTTTGATTACCTTCATGGAGGGGACCAGGCAAATTAGTATGTGCTCTAATATGGCCTACGAATAGAGGTTCTTTTCTTGCCCACAAAAGTTTTTGTATTTGATAAAACAATTTAAAGGCTGGAGTATGAGGTGCTATTGGTCCTGCTAACTCTAATTTTGGGACGGCTTGTACAATATAGTGGCTATCTGAAAAAATGTTTACGGGCTGGTCCCTAAAATTTTCCAGAGCTCTTACCACAGCTTCCAGTTCCACTAGTTGAGCTGATTTGTGTGCAGTTATGTAAGTCATATTTTCTTTTTTAGTGACTACTGTAGCAGTACCATTTGAGGACCCATCTGTAAATACATTAAATGCCTTAGGAATAGGTTGATTTTTTATTACCTGTGGAAATATAATAGGATGATTAATACAAAAAGATAATATAGGGGACTTAGGAAGATGATTATCAAAATTTGCAGAAGTAGAGCATTTAGCTATAGCCCAATCATTATCATTGAAGCATAAGTATTCAATCTGTGATGATGAATAGGGAGTAATAATAGTAGCAGGGTGAATGCCAAATATTTTAGTAGAAGTCTTAAGTCCTTGAAGAATAAGTTTAGCCACCATGGAGGTATAAGATTCAATTATACTTTTAGGAGAGACGGGCAAATGTATCCATAATAAAGGCCCTTGTTGCCAAAATACTCCTGTGGGTGTATATTGTGAAGAAATAATAATCAACATCAGCGGTTGAGTTAAATCAAATCTATCACAATGAGCTCCTTCGATGGCTTTTTCTACTAATTTTAAAGCTTTCCTAGCATCAGGAGTCAATGTTCGTGGTGAAGATGGATCAGGATCTCCACGAAGGATGTCAAATAAAGGTTTTAGTTGGCCAGTAGTGAGATTTAGTGTAGGGCGAAGCCAATTAATGTCTCCCAGTAGTTTTTGGAAATCATTGAGGGTGGTCAGATGTTCTTTATTTATTAAAATTTTTTGGGGTCTAACAAAAGTATCCATGATTTTAAATCCTAAATATAATATGGGAGATCTGGTTTGAACTTTTTCTTCTGCTATATATAATCCATATTTTTTTAAATTTTCTACCACATCACTGAATATATTAAATAAGATTTTTTGATTAGGGTGGGCCAATAAAATATCATCCATGTAATGTAGACATATGAGATTTGGATATTTATTTTTAATGGGTTGGATAGCCTTGTCCACATATATTTGGCATATGGTGGGGCTATTAGCCATTCCCTGTGGTAAAACCTTCCATTGATATCTCTGATCAGGGCCATTATTGTTCATAGAAGGAACGGAAAAAGCAAACCTGGGGGCATCCAGAGGATGTAGGGGAATAGAAAAGAAGCAATCCTTTATATCAAGAGTAATAAGATGGAAATTTTTTGGAATAGCTACGGGACTAGGAAGTCCAGGTTGAGTAGGCCCCATAACTTGCATGGTTTTATTGATTTGTCTAAGATCATGTAACAATCGCCATTTTCCTGACTTTTTCTTGATCACAAATATGGGGGAATTCCAGGGAGAGGTGGAAGGTTCTATATGACCTGCTTCTAATTGTTCCTGAACTAATTGGTGGGCCGCTTGTAATTTCTCTTTAGATAGGGGCCACTGAGGGACCCACACTGGCTTATCAGAAAGCCATGGTATTTTCAAAATTATTTTCTCAGTGGCCCCGAAAAAAAATATCTTTTTCCTTTATGACAATGATTACTTTTAGGGTTAAGATTACTCTGTACTTTTTGATAATGAGTTCTTTTATGGTTAAGATTACCCTGTAGGTTTTCACATTTAACATCTGCAGGCTTGGTTGCAAGGTGTACTCCCATTTGTTGCAAAATATCTCTTCCCCATAAAGTAACCGGTAGATTAGGTAAAACATAAGGCTGAAATGTTCCTTTATGGCCTTCATCATCCTCCCATTTTAAAATTACTGCACTTTTATCTGGGAGGTTATTATACCCCAAGCCTCTTAAACTGGTTGAAGCTTTTTGCAGAGGCCAGTGCTTGGGCCATTGGCGTAAATTAATAATGGAAGAGTCAGCTCCAGTATCTATTAATCCCTCCATTTCTATTCCTTGGATTTTTATTTTACACATAGGCCTCCTTGAACAGTCTCGAACCCAGCAAGCCATGGGACTTGAGTCAGTGGAACAAAATCCTCTATTGTTCCCTTCTTGAGGCATACCCATTTTAAATGAATTATGTAAATTGGGAAGGAGAAGCAACTGAGCAATTCTATCTCCTTGATTAACAGAACTTACACTTTGGGGTGAGCTAAGCATTATTTTTATTTCCCCTATGTAGTCTGAGTTTATTACACCTGGGGTCACTTGCAAACCTAAAAGCTTTTAGGACTACGCCCGATAATAAGTCCTACAGTCCCTGAGGGAAGAGGTCCCCTGACTCCTGTGGGAATCAGTTGAACCCCCATTTCAGGTGTTAACACTATTCGGGCGGTGGAACAGAGGTCTAATCCTGCATTTCCTCTTGTTCCTCTGGCGAGAAAGTGGATGGGTAGTAGGGATTGTGTCGGGGAAGCATCTGAGTGGATGCTTGAGGATACTCCTTCTGCAATGCCCCGTACATTTGTGGGCCCCGGGGTACTGGGCCCCGTGCCCCGTTTTTTGAATTCCTGAACAAAGGATTTCCATGGATGTCAAATTTTGAATAGCATTTATTGGCCCAATGATTTCCCTTTTTACACCTGGGGCAGCGGCCTGGGGCACGGTATGAGCTTGGTCTTATTTCTCTTTTGGGATTTTGCCTAGAATTGCCTGATTGATTATGATAATTTTGCCTGGAATATCCTGATTGATTATAATGTCTACGTTTAGCCTTTGTGAAATTTCGAGAGGAAGCACCTCTCATTGAGGCTGCAATCACATTCCTGTGACAAAGGCGCCATTTATATCTTTACATAGTTGTATATATACGGAAAGATCCTTTTTAGTTCTCCATGGCCTGATGGCTGCTTGGCACCATTTATTTGCATTTTCATAAGCTAATTGAACAACTAAAGGCATAGCTTGGTCAACATCTGCAAACACACTACCTGCAGTTCTCAAAAGTCGATCAGCAAAGTCGGCATACGGCTCATTAGGTCCTTGAATCACTTTTGACAAGCTACCTTGTAGATCCCCAGGTCCTTGTACAGTTTTCCATGCCTCTAAGGCAGCTGCATTTATCTGAGCATATATATCTGAGTCATAATCTGTTTGAGCCTGTAAGTCTGCGAATTGCCCTTCTCCTGTGAGCATGTCTATATTATAGTTTTCAAACCCTGCAGCCGCGTTTCTTTTAGCCGTTTCTATACAAAGTTCTTGGAATTGCGATCGCCAAACCAAGAATTGCCCCCCGCTTAATGTTGCTTTACATAGACTTTTCCAGTCTGAGGGGGTTAAGCTAAAGGTGTTAAGGGACTCCAGCATACTCAACGTGAAAGGAGCTTGGGGCCCATAAGTCATTACTGCCTCTTTGAGATTTTTTTATAGTTTTGAAATCTACTGACTGATGGACACTCTGTCCATTTTTCTTTTCAAATGCTGGCGGTTCCCAATGTATCTGTGAGTTGTCCTCGAGGGCGCATAAGCGATCAGAAAGACTTTTTATTTCTGTTTCTAGGGTATGCAAATGCCTAGTAATACCCTTCATATTTTCTGTAATGGATTCCACCCATGGGGGAGTAGTCACTTCCACAAGTGACTCCTCTGCCTGACGGACCTTTTTCTCGGTCTTTTTTAAATTTCTTTTTCCTCATTTTCTCAGGATCACTTTTACTAGATTCCTCACCACTGCTAATTTCACTGACAGCAATATCCTGAGGCCCAGGTTCCAGTGAGAGCAAGTATCCTTCAGCTTTCGCCAATAACTTCCGAATAGCTTTAATAGCTTGGATTTTTGTCATTTTTGGGTCTCTTCTAATACTCTCTTTACTGGTCTCAGTTGGCCCAGTGGAATCTACACTTTTTTGATCACTTTCACTTTTGTCTATATACTCCTCACTGAGAACAGAGTCAGGTATATCAAGGAGTCTTTGCATAGCCTCTATCACTTGGGATTCAGTTATATTCGAACCCATCTTTAGAGACCTTTCAGTTCTTACCTGTCCGCTCCGAAGTTCCCCGTATGGGCCGCCACCTGTTGCTGCCTGAAGCGCTTGAAGCAACGGAGCCGCGGGAAGAACTTCAGAAGCAAACTGGAGACAAACAGCTTTTTATTCTGATAACTTTTCTCTCTGGTTCTAATAACGACTAACACACGCCAAAAACACACCCTAAAATGGCGCTGACTCGATCAGCAATTTCGGCCAAGTCACTCGAGATCACGCAACAATCCCGTGAGACTACGGGTGGCGACAAAGGCCAAATCTCCACGGCTCATAGTCAACCGCAATTCAAGCCAATCCCCAAACAGGGCTCCTGCACATGCACAAAACTCAACTCAAAGTGGATCAAGGACCTCGGAATTAAACCGGAGACCTTACACCTAATAGAGAAAAAAGTAGGCCCAAATCTCCAACATGTTGGATTAGGCCCCAACTTCCTCAATAAGACCCCTATAGCACAAGAACTAAAACTAAGCATTAATAAATGAGGTGGATTCAAACTAAAAAGCTTCTTCTCAGCAAAAGAAACAATCAGTGAGGTGAACAGAGAACCTACAGAATGGGAGCAAATCTTTACCACATGCACATCAGACAGAACATTAACTTCAAGGATATATAAAGTGCTCAAAAACCTTTATGCCAAAAAAACAAAACAAAACAAAACACAACAACCCAATCAATAAATGGCTAAGGAACTGAACAGACACTTCTCAGAAGATTATATACAATCAATAAACAAATATATGCAAAAATGTTCAACATCTCTAGTAATTAGAGAAATGAAAATTGAAACTAAGATTTCATCTCATGCCAGTCAGAATGGCAGCTATCAAAAACACAAACAACAATAAATTCTGGCAAGGTTGTGGGGAAAAGGGCACACTCATACATTGCTGGTGAGGTTGCAAATTGATGCAGCTAATCTGGAAAGCAGTATGGAGATTCCCAGGAAAACTTGGAACGGAACCACCATTTGACCCAGCTATCCCACTCCTCGGTCTATACCCAAAGGACTTAAAAACAGCTTATTACAGGGACACAGCCACATCGATGTTTATAACCACACAATTCACAATAGCTAGATTGTTGAAAACAACCCTGATGCCTATCATTAGATTAATGGATAGGGAAACTTTGGCATATATACACAATGGAACACTACTCAGCACTAAAAGAGAATAAAATCATGGCATTTGCAGGTAAATGGATGGAGTTAAAGAAAATAATGCTAAGTGAAGTCAGCCAGTCCCAGAAAACCAAAGGTCAATTGATTCCTTTGCTATGATGATATTGAATTATAGTGGCAAGGGAGGGGGGATGAGAGGAATGAAGGAATGTTAAATAAAACAAAGGGGAGGGAGGGGAGGGAAGGGGGCAAGGGGATAGAAATAATAGCAGAAGGAATTGGACATCAATATACTAAGTGTACGTATAAAACCTCAAATGGTATGAAAATACTTTGTGTAAAACCAATGACTTGGAAAACTGTGCTATTTATATGTAATATGAAAGGAATTGCACTCTAAAAGCATGTATAACAAATTAAATTAAATTTTAAAAAATTAAAAATAAAAAATAAAAGTTGCAATAATCACAGAAAAAAAAATGTTTAATGGTTTCCAAGTAAAGATGGAAAAGGAAAATTTCTTGATAGGGAATTCTATAAGTAATATTGTTTTAACTACTTTATTTTTCCTGGTAATTTATATTACTAGTCCAGATTCATCTTGAAAATTCTAGATGTATTTATCTCACTGTTCATTCACTAGATCCACTTGAATATGTAATAAGTATCTTAAATTCAATTTATCTAAAATGAACTTTCTAGTCATTAATACATAATGAAATAAAATGTATGCCTAGTGCCAAGTAAATTATTAGCATTTATTTAACTTTGAGACTTCTATGAAATACTCAAATGGATTATGTCTAAAACAAATCCAAGTTACTACCAGAAATTAAGAAGAAATAATCTTTGAGTCATTAGAATATAAATAAGATCTAGACAAGCCAGCTATGGTGGCCCATGCCTATAATCCCAGCAGCTCTGGAGGCTGAGACAGGATTGTAGATTCATAGCCAGTATTAGCAACAGCAAAGCACTAAGTAACTCAGTGAGACCCTGTCTCTAAATAAAATACAAAATAGGGCTGGGGATGTGGCTCAGTGGTTGAATGCTCTTGAGTTCAATCCCCAGTAACCACACACCACCCCCCAAAAAAAGAGAAAGAACTAGACAAATCTTGAGGATGAATGAGATCAAACAGAGACAGAGCTAATAAAAAAGTAGCAAGAAGTAGAAGAAGGATCTTGGGAATGAGAAATTTAAAATAGCTTTAGTGTAATAGATATTCACAAGGAAGACTGATCTAATACAGGAAAAAAAATGAGAAAACATTTAGGGGACAAATTGTTTTTGTTTTTGTTTTGTCCTTTAAAACACACACACACACACACACACACAAATAGCTAGTTTTAACATCTTACAGTTGAATAGAGCTCACCAAAACTACAAATTTTGAGTCAAATGTATAGTCTTCTACTTGACTCCAAGTTCAAAAAGAAGAGCTTCTTTAGGAAAATCCAAAGTTGATTAAATCAAAGTGATTTAAAGTTTGTGAGAAAAAGCCTATCACAGTTAAGGTCCAGAAAATGATATGGTGGTGATTCAAATGTGTGTCTATCCCCCAGACAAAAAACAAAGATCTGAAATTTTAGTAGAGTAATTGAGTAGGATACTAATATCAGACACAGTAAGAAAAATCTGTTATTTATAATAGAGAAAAAGCTGTTATTATAAATAAAGAGGAATGTTTTATGATCATAAACTGGTCAATCCATTAAAAAGGTGACAAATATGATGGAAATAGAAAGTTCAACAATGGTAGTTGGAGAATTTGATAGCCAACTTTTAAAATGAATAGAACAACTAGGAATAACATCAATAAGGCGGGGACTTGAAAAACCCTATATGCCAACTAGACTTAGCAGAAATCTATGGAATACCAATAAAACAACAGAATATACATTTTTACATGCACAGGGCATATTTACCAAAAGAACATATGCTTAGACTATAAACTAAACCTAAATAAGCATAAAAATAATAGAAACTATATAAAATATATTGTCCAACAACAGTGAAACAAAATTACAAGTCAATAACACAAAAAAATATGAGAAGTTTCCACAAGTATTTTTTGTTAGCCAGGGTTCTCTAGAGAAACAGAATCAACAGGATATGCATATTTATGACTATGCAAGGCAATTTATTAGGGTGGCTTACACACTCATAGGCTGTATAGTCCCATGATGGTTGTCTATATGCCGGAAAGCCAAAGGAAACTTTCCAAGAAGCTGGGATCTTAGAACAGAAGGGGCTACTGACACAGCCCCAGTCTAAGAATGAAGACTTGGATTCTCTGGACAATGGTTAGTAAGAGTTCACTTTGGAAGAGTGAAAAAGCTGGAGTCTGCTGAGCATAGTTGGTTGTGGCAGCAATAGACCTAAGATCTCAAGAAGAATTAAGCATGCATCTGCTGCATCTTCCTCATTCTTCCACTTTCTTTTCATCTAGGTGCCCAAACTATTGAACTTTTGCACTGAGAGTGGATCTTCCTCCTCAGTGTGCTGTCCCACAACATCAAGTATCTGAAAATACTCTCACAGACACACCCAGAAGTCTCTTCAGTCTAGGCATCTCTCAATCCAATCCAGTGGACAATCCATAAAAACTATCATGTTTGTAAAATAGTTAAAGTGTGTATTTTTATTAAACAAGCAATTAACCAAAGAGAAAAATCAAAGGGGAAATAAAAAAATATTTTGAGATTACTAAAATGATGACACAACACACCAAAATATGTGGAAAGTAACTAAACATGTTATTATAATAATTATGCCCATAATAATTATGCCTATAATAAAAAGAAGCATTTCAAATAAATAATCTAATATTCCTCCTAAAGATATTGGAAAAAAAATAAATAAACTAATCCTAAAGCAAAAATAAAAATGAATATTAAAGCAGAAAGTGATACAAAAGGTAAAATGATCAATGGAATCAAAACCCGGTTATTTGAAAAGATCAACAAAGTTGAAAAGTCTTTAGTTAGAATGACCAAAAATAAAAGAAGAACAGTCAAATTAACAGAAATGAAAAGGCACAACATTACAACTTACATTACAAAAAATAAAAGAAATATAAAGGAATACTCTGAACAAATACATACCAAAAACATTTATGAAATTGACAAGTTATTAGGAAAATACAAATTACCAATATGACTCAATAAGAAATTAGACAATGTATGTCTTCTTATAACAGATGATTAGTAATTTTAAGATACTCTGCACAAAGAAAAGCTTAGGTAGTTTCTCAGATGAGTTATACCAACATTTAAAAAGAATTAATGGCAATTTTTTCAAACTCTTCTTTTTAATAAATTTTTAAAATTTATATATGACAATTAAATATACTATAGCATAATTATAGATGCATGGAATACAATTTGTTCTAATTCAGTCTGCAGTGTTTCCCTGGCCTCCTCTTCCTTGTATGGTCACTCAGCCACTGAAGCCACATCCCCAGCCCTATTTTGTATTTTATTTAGAGACAGGGTCTCCATGAGTTGCTTAGCACCTTGCTTTTGCTGAGGCTGGCTTTGAACTTGCGATTCTCTTACCTCAGCCTCCCACAATGCTAGGATTAGAGGCATGTGCTCTTGCACCCAGCTAGATTAGTGTTTGTGGGTGTACATAATGGTGAGATTCATTGTGGTGTATTTATATATATATAAATTCATTGTGGTGTATTTATATATATATATATATGTATATATATATATATATATATATTCATTGTGGTATATATATGTGTATGTATATATATATATATACACATAGGAAAATCAGGTCAGATTCATTCCACTGACTTTCCTTATCCCATCTCTCCTCCTTTCCTTTCCCTTACCTTTCTTCTATTCTTTTTTTTTTTTTTTTAGGTCTCCTTATTTTGGATTAGCTTCCCCATACCAGAGAAAACATTCAAACTTTGGTTTTTGGGACTGGCTTAATTCACTTGGCATGATAGTCTTTAGTACCATCCATTTAACAGCAAATGCCATAACATCATTTTTCTTTACAGTAATACTTCATTGTGTGTACATACCACACTTTATTTATCAGTTCATCTGATATATATATATATATATCCTGGAGATTAATGCTCTGAGGTGCAGGTGGCAAAGATTTTTTCTGTAGCTTCTCTCATCATATTCTTGATTGTTTCCTTTGCTGTAAAGAAGCTTTTTAGTTTGATACCATCTGATTTGTTGATTCTTGATTTTACTTCTTGTGCTTTAGGCATCTTATAGAGAAAGTCTGTTCCTGAACCAAGAAGATGGAGAGTTGGGCCTACTTTTTCTTCTAGTGGGTTCAGGGTCTCTGCTTTAATTCCAAGGTCCTTGATCCACTTTGAGTTGAGTATTTTGCAAGGTGAGAGATAGGAGTTTAATTTCATTTTGAGATTTTGTTGTTATTTTTGGATTTGGTTTTGGTTTTGGTTTTATTTTTGGGATTTTTGTGGTTTTTTTTTGTTTGTTTGTTTGTTTGTTTTGTTGTATAAAGTTTTTTTTGAACTCTTGTATATCCTGGATATTTATTTATAAGAACCAGGTGGCAAAGATTTTCTCTTACTCTTTTTAGACTCTCTTTACACTATTGATTGTTTCCTTTGCTGTAAGGAAGCTTTTTAATTTGCTGCCATTCCATTTATTGATTTTTAATTTTACTTCTTGTACTTTAGGAGTCAAGAAAGTCAGTTCCTGAGCTGAAATGTTGGAGTGTTGGGCCTACTTTTGCTTCTAGTAGGTACAGGTTTCTGGTCTAATGCCTAGGTCTTTGATCCATTTTGAGTTGATTTCTGTGCAGCATGAGACGATAGGGGTTAAATTTCATACTACTATATATGGAATTCCTGTTTTTCCCAGCACCATATATATGTTAAAGAGTCTATCTTTTCTCCAACATATGCTGTTGACACCTTCATCTAGGATGAGATTACTGTATTTATGTGGGTTTATCTCTGTGTCTTCTATTCTATTCCATTTTTCTTCATGCCTGTTTTGGTGCCAGTACCATGCTGTTTTTGTTACTAAAGGTCTGTAATATAATTTGAGGTCTGGTATACAATGCCTACTGCTTCACATTTTTTTTTTTTTAACCAGGGATTGCTTTGGCTATTCTTGGTCTCTTATTTTTTCCCAAAGAATTTCATAACTGCCTTTTCTACTTCTGTGAAGAATGTAATTGGAATTTTGATAGGAATTGCACTGAATCTGTTGCTTTTGGTAGTATAATCATTTTGATGACATTAGTGTTCTTCCTGCCCAAGAACATGTGAGGTCTTATAATTTTCTAAGGTCTTCTGCAATTATTTTCTTTAATGTTCTGTAGTTTTTCATTGTAAAGGTTCTTTACCTTTTTTTGTTAGGTTGATTCCCAAGTTTTGTTTTGTTTTGTTTCCTGAGGCTATTGTGAATGGAATAGTTTTCCTAATTTCTTTTTCAATACATTGATCATTGGAGTATAGTAATGAGATTGATTTATGGGTATTGATTTTTCATCCTGCTACTTTGATAAATTCATTTATGAGCTCTATAAGATTTTTTGGTAGAGTTTTTGCGGTCTTTTAAACAGAGATTCATGTCATTCACAAACACAGATAATTTAAGTTCTGCTTATCATATTCATACCCTTTTAATTTTCTTCTCTTCCTTTATTGCTCTGATTAGAGTTTTAAGGCTATGTTAAACAGCAGTGGTGAAAGTAGGAATCCTTGTCTTGTTCCTGTTTTGAGAGGAAATGGTTTCAGTTTTTCTCCATTCAGAATAATGTTGGCCTTGGGTTTGTCGTATATAGCTTTTAAAATGTTGAGGTAGGTTTCTTTTATCTCGAGTTTTCTAGTGTTTTAAACATAAATGGGCACTGTATTTGTCAAATTCTTTTTTCTGCATCTGTTGAGATAATCATGTGATTCTTGTCTTTAAGACTATTTATGAGATGAATTAAATTTATTGATTTCCATATGTTGAACCAAACTTGCATCTCCAGGATGAAACCTAATTTCACTATCTGTTTGATGTGTTTCTGTATGAAGTTTGCTGATATTAAGAATTTTTGCATCTATGTGCATCAAGGATATTGGTCTGAAGTTTTCTTTCTTTGATGTGTCTTTGTCTGGTTTCAGTACCAAGGTGGTTCTTTTTGTAGAATGAGTTTGGCAGATATGCCTCCTTTTCTGTTTCATGGGAAAAATATAAGGATTTGTAATAGTTCTTTAAAGGACTGGTAGAACTTGGCTGAGTATCTGGTTTGGGGCTTTTTTGTTGTTGGAAGGATTTTGATGGTTGGTTCGATTTCATTATAAGAAAATCATCTGTTTAAGTTTTCTGTGTCCTCCTCATTCAGTTTGGTTAGGTCATATGTCTCCAGGAATTTGTCCATATCTTCAACATATTTATTACTTTTTTTTCTCCAGGTGGTAGAGTGGCTTCTATTTTTTATCTTAGCCTATTGGATTATAAATTTCAAAAGAGTTTCTGAAGATCCTTTGGATTTCTGTGGTGTATGTGGTAATATTTCCTTTTTCATCTCAGATTTTGATAATTTTAGTTTTTTTGTTTGTTTGTTAGTTTGACTAAAATTTTATCACATTATGTTGCTGCCTGAAGCGATGGCCCGCTTGGAGCAACGAAGCCGCGGGAAGAAGTTTAGAGGCAAACTGGAGACAAACAGCTTTTTATTCTGATAACTTTTCTCTCTGGCTCTAACAAACGACTAACACGCGCCGCACACACCACCAAAATGGCGCTGACCCGATCAGCAATCTCGGCCAAGTCACTCGAGATCCCGGGCCAAGTCCCGTGAGACTACGGAAGGCAACAATGCCCAAATCTCCATGGCCCATAGTCAACCGCAATTCAAGCCATCTCCCCAAACAGGGCTCCTACAACATTATATTCTTTCAAGAAACCAAATATCTTTTTCATTGATCTCAATTTAATTCATTTCAGCTCTGATTTTAATTAGTTTCTGTTTTCTGATATTGTTGTTGATTTGTGCATCTTCTTCTATGGCCTTGAGTTGTAATATTATATTATTTATTTTGTATCTTTCCATTCTTTTAACGTATGAGCTCAATGCTGTGAAATTTCCCCTTAGAACTACCTTCATAGTGTTCCAGAGATTTTGATATGTTGTATCACTGTTCTCATTTACCTCTAAGTAGTTTTCAATTTCTTCCCTGATTCGTTCTGATGATTTCTTCATCATTTATGAGTATTAATTTTTTTCTCCAGGTGGTAGAGTGGTTTCTATTTTTTATCTTATCATTGATTTCTAATTTCATTCCATTATGACCTGATAGAAGGCAAGGTATCATCTCTATTTTTTTTTTTTGTATTGGCTACGATTTACTTTGTGACCTAAAATATGACATACTTTAGAAAATGTTTTATGTGCTGCTGAGAATAAAGTGAATTCAGGTTAATCAGTGGATGAAATATTCTAAACATTTCTGGTAGTTCAAATTATTGATTGTATTTTTTGGATCCTTAGAATCTTAGTCTTTGTTTGAAGGTTTTATCCTGTGATGAGAGAGACATGGTAAAGTCACCAGTATTATTGTACTGTGGTCTTTTGATTCTTAATATTGAGAAGGGTTAGTTTGATGTACATAGATGCTCCAATGTTTGGGGCATAAATATTTATGTTCATTATATCTTGTTGTATGATTCCTTAAGGAGTATGAAATGTTATTTCTTTGTCTCCTCTGATTAATTTTGGCTTGAAATCCACTTTATCTGATATGAGAATAGTAACCCTTGTTTGTTTATGTGAAGCATACTGCATATTGTTGAGTCCTGTTTTTGATCCAATCTGCCAACCCAAATCTTTTGATTGAGGAATTTGGACCACTTACATTCAATGTTATTATTGAGAGATAATTTCTACTTCCTTCATTTTTTATTTCATTCTAGTTTTTAAATTTGATTTGATTTTTTTGATTGACTATTCTAGTGTATGTGTCCTTATGCTGGTTTTAATTTTTATTTTTAATTGCTTCTTCATGAAACATTTTATTAAAGATTGTTTGTAGTGCAGGATTTCTAGTTATGAATTATTTTAGCTTTTTATCACAGAAGGTTTTATTTCATCTTCAATTTTGAAGCTTAATTTTTCTAGCTATAGTAATGACATCCATTATTTTTCGAGTTTAATACGTATTATTCTAAGCCCTCCTCATTTTTAAGGTTTGTGTGAAGAAATCAGCTGAAATCCAGACTGTCCATTCAAACTATTTATTCATCAAATGGACTATAAATATGTGCTCAATCACATTGCTAATCAGGGAAATAAAGTCAAGTATATACTTGAAGAACAGAGTGGATATCATTTTATATCCATCAGATGCAAAATAATAATAATAATTTAATAATAATAGGATAACTCAAGTATTCCTAGTACTATCATCATTTATAAGGACTCCACTCAGTACCTGTATAGGCTACATCCCAATCACGTTCTATAAGCTCCACCTCCAAATACTATCTCAGTAGAATTTAGAATTCAACCTGGGAAATTTGAGGAAGTTGTTCTATATAATTTAACATAAAAAGTGCTCACTTTTGTTGAAAAATAATCTCATTGGAAACATAATATAGACTAGCACACATTTTAAAAAGAAATAAATTTTCTGAATGGATACACATCAGTATGAGTTCACTATAATTTCTTCTAGAGAATTAAATTATTCATTCATTCTAATGAATAAAGAAGAAAATTAATATCTAATATTATGGTTTGGTTTATATTAAATTTACAATTAAAATACCTAACAAAGATTATGACAGCAAAAATAAGCAAAACTTTGCCAAGCTTTTGCTAAAATATAGTATATTTTGCATAAAACACAAAAGCACATATTTAAAACTATGTTTTGTAATTTCAAATGATACAATGTGAATGAAAGGCAGTTGAGGTTAATGCCACATTTGACTTAGGCAAAAATTTCAAACTATCTCACACTGGTATTAAAAAAAAAATGATGTCTAACTCATTCTACCATTATTCTTATCCCTTTGCCCCTTCCCTCCTCCCCCTTTGTTCTATTTAAAGTTTCTATGAAGACACAATTATTGTGAAAATACTTTATGTAAAATCAGCGACTTGAAAAATTGTGCTCTGTATATGTAATATGAAATGAATTGCAATCTGCAAGCATATATAGCAAATTAGAATAAAAATAAATTAAAAAGCCGGGCGTGGTGGCGCACGCCTGTAATCCCAGCACTTTGGGAGGCTGAGGCAGGAGGATCGCGAGTTCAAAGCCAGCCTCAGCAATGGCGAGGCACTTAGCAACTCAGTGAGATCCTGTCTCTAAATAAAATACAAAAAAAAAAGGGCTGGGGATGTGGCCCAGTTGTCGAGTGCCCCTGAGTTCAATCCCCAGTACCACAAAAAAAATAAAAAAATAAATAAAAAAATAAATAAATAAATAAATAAATAAATAAAAATAAATTAAAAAAAAAAGAAGTCAGATTAAAAAAACATTATGGAGTAATTACAATAAAGAATTTGGAATTTTAAAAAAGCAATCCTGTGAATGAGCAATAAAATTGACCATCTTGAAAGTCTTTTCATTCTTTTACTAACTTGCCTCTGATGAAGGTGCCTGATGACTTGGTAAAATACTCAGAAAATAAGCAGCAAGGACTGGGCCAAAAAATGAAAGGCCAAAGCCACAAGCATGTTGGTCAGTTGACACTTGATGGTTCTATAAATGGGAAAAATGCAGGATAAATGCTAAAAAATCATTATTTAATATCTCAATTTTTGCCCCAACTAATCGATTATGCTAGAGCTGATTCATAGTGACTCATTAGATTTATATCATTCTAAACTGTGTTGTTCAGATACTACCAAATTTTACATATAAATCCTACTTAATTAAAGTTATTCTTACAAGTTAGACACTTGTAATAAAAATTTTCTTCTTTTTAAAGTGTTTAAATTCTTTTATAAAATGTCGCGTAATTTTCAGAGCCGTTAATGCAGCTATTACATTTGGAAGAATATGCTCCTTTTAAAATAGCTTATAAATATGCTCATATAGTGAAAGAGATGCACATGGTTTTATTGAAGACTGTTGAACAGACTTTTGTAGAATAAAAGGCACTAAGAAAACCCTCAAATCATTTACCTGAAAGAGTCTAGTCATTCTCTGGAGGTGTCAAAAGATCACAACACCCAAAGCTCTTTAGAGCTGCTTTCCCATTACTCAATTATTCCTCAGAGGGATGGTAACTGCACCATAGATTACAGCTTAACTCTATTTTCCACAACATGATAGTTTATAAAATTATAGTCTATGCTATAGCATTTCTGTTTGATTTATGTCCAGCCTGAGGCACAAAATCTGCTTCTTTCCAGGAAGAAATTATGCTTTGTTGAATATAAAGAGTTGATGACAACCATAAAATAACTCAGGTTCCTTCTCCGGACCGAATTACTTACATTCTTGATTTCTCACAAAACAAAGAATTAGGGGATTGCTAATATTTCTGATTTTGCTAAATGGAGAAGGTTTAGTCTCTCATTTGATTTGTTGTAAATATATTCTTCCAAACTTCATACTGTATCTAGAAATTGTTTAAATTTAAAGCTAGAGGAAAAACAGAAATAAATTCCAACTTTGTTACCTAGCACATTTTTAATAACATTCGACCTTTATGAAACATCAGTTTTGATGGTTACAATTTAATGAGCAACAATGTTTAAAACTGACCTTGGCAGGTCATGGATTAATTCAATTTTCATTTACTCATGTTATGAAATTTTTTCACTGGCAAGAGGGTAACAGGGGGTGGGGATAAGAACAGTGGTGAGGGAAACCAAGTGGATACATGGTATGGGAACACAAGCAAAGCATTCTTTTAAGAATTTAAAGAAACATTATATTTTGATGGTGAAACAGTAAAACAGTGACAAGAAAAAATGGCATAACCTATAAAAGACCTGAAAGCATAGTTATTTTCCTCCAGATTCACACTCCATGTAGGCACAGAGAGTTGTTTTTAAGAAGAACATGAGATTTTCATGTGGATTATATCAATACAGTGGTATGCCTTTTCACCTTCTGAGAAAATATTATTTATTATTTTTATGGTTCTGGGGGTTGAACCCAATGCCTCACATATGCTAGGCAAGTGCTTTACCACTCAGCCTCATTCCCAGACTTATAATCTTTATTTTGGCAACTTCTAGTGTCAGCTGTTAAGATCACATGCATAGAAATTGTATAGGTAAATAAGGTAATTTAGGCTTCACTTGAATAATGGGCTGAGACCTTGAATAAAATGCTTATGATGGTAATGTTTTTCCTTTTGTTTTATTTAGTTATATATGATAATAATTTTGATGGAGAAACCAACCCAGCTTAGAGCCTTGACTATATAGCTACCCCGATCAAACTGGAACACTTAGGTATTAATAACATAATGGGAAAAAATCTAGTTGGTCTGTCCAAAACTTCATTAAATCTCATTTTTCTACCTACTGCCACAAAGACTGATTGAAATCTGGAGTGAATTGGATTTTTTTTTTTCCATTTTGTAAGTTCAGTCTGAAATGAACACTGAGCAAACATTCTCACAGTGGAAGAATTAGCTAAGTTGCTTGAGAATTGCACAGAAACACACCACTGGAAATTGGGAAATATAAGGTTCTGAACAAGGATTCTGGGATAAGGGTGAGAAGCAGGAAAAAAGATGTGTATTTGCAGTTCTGACAAGACTGTGAAACTTGCAATAAATAAAGATATTTTAGTATACCCTTTATTTGAAAGATTATAATCTTTTATTTTTTCTTGAAAAAAAAATTATTTTGATCCAGGCTAACTGTGAAAGATCCACCTGTTTTCTTTTCTCAAGAAAAACAAACCCCAGCTTTGTTTTGCTTTAGTTGTAGTTGTGAGGTAGAAATTATAACATCCACTTCATCCCAAAGCAAGCTGGCAAAGTCTGAGGTATAATTAGAATCTTACTATTCTTAGTTTGAATTTAACAATTCGTATTTGCTTCCAAAATATTACTTACTTCTATGAGTAAAGAGGAAACATTTAAACTCAAGAAAAAACCTTATGGCAATGCAGTCTTAAAAAGATAGCATCTCAAACAACAATATTGATAAAATGGTTACAAATTTTTTTATCTACCAATTTTTATCTTTTCTTTGAGAAACAAATGTAGCTAAATATTTTATTTATAAATTGTATGCTTTTTAAACTCAATAGCAAAAGATACATAAATGATGAAAATTTTCATTTTGTATATATTATTTATGTATGGATAGATATATATATGGACATATATATATGGATATATATATGCATATATATATATGGATATATATATATGGATATATATATATATATATATGGACATGACTTTGACCTAAATTGTGGGCCCCTGTCAGAATTTTACTTGAGCATTGAACAGAGCTGTATTTCAGTCAGTTCTACTTCATTCCAGTCAGTTTTACTTCATTTCAGTCAGTTTATTCTTCCTAGTATTTTCTAGCATAAATAATGGAAGAAAATATGAGCAATCAAAATGGTTTTATGGAATTTTCTAATAACCTAAGTAACCAGGTTAAAATATCAAATTTAAAAATCAGAAAGAGTACTGAATTGTTGAAACAAGCATTTGTTTGGAGACATGCCATATTCGAAGCAGATTGGCTCTATGACTGGTAGTAGAGGTATTGAATAAAGACATAAAGGAGGCTAAATATTTTCATCAATATGGCATTTTATTAGATTTTTCAACCTTTATGAAACAAATATTGAATTATCATTGGGGGCCAGGCTTACCTATTTTGGTGCTTCTGTTGCTATCCTCTCCTTTCAATAATTTCAGTTTCATCATACATTTAAATGAGGCTGGGAGAAACAGTGGAACTTCTACACCTGGCTTCACAAATCTATTGCTCCTTAATGGGGCTTTTGAATTGTGTGGAAATGTTTTGCTGTTGTAAAACCAGGTGCTTCAATTAAATATATAAATTGATGCAAACCAGAGGGCATTTTGCTGATGCTGTGCTTTTTAAAGCAAACCTGGAACAAGAGTCTGTACACTAGTAAATTCTGGGCACAGAACTCCAATGTATTTCAAATGTGATTTTAGTAAAGACAGATGGGTGATAGCATTTTCTCTAACAAAAGAAGAAAATCTTCTCGGCAATTTTAAAAGTGTGTGTATTTAGGTCCAGTCTATGCAACTTTTGTTTATATTATTTTGCAATATTTGCATATAATATTCATAGTTACTTACATTCAAGACAAAGGGTTTTGCTTTGTGTCTGCTACAGCTGTTGAGAAGATCAATAATCTCCAGGCTGAGCTGTACCACTTTAAGAAACAAAAGCTCAACAAGAGGAAGAAACTGTCTAGATCTTTCTCAATGTATGAATAATGTTTTACACAATTGGCATTTTCTGTTACTAAATAATACTGATATTTTTAAAAATTTGTATAGTATAATTTCAGATGTCTTTGTCAAAGAACTTTCTACCAAAACACAAATTTTATTTAAGCATGGAAATATGTCTTTAAAAACTTCAAAACTGAAGAAAGTATTCTAATAAAAATATTTATGAATAAAGTTAATTTTGCATTAAACATAGAATATTACATGTTTAGAAATTATAGTGAGGGATAGAGATGTTCCAACAGAGATGACTTCCACTTTTATAGGAATGTACAAGACTCTTTCTTCAAAAAACATTTTAAAACAGGCATTTTGATGACCTCTTTGGGTCTCTCACTGATAGATAGATCCCATAAAGAGAATGAAATTCACAGAAACGTAATCGCCACACTTAAAATTGGCAAGAGTTCTGCAAGGAAAGAAAGTTAGAAAACAAATTTTCCTTCACAGAACTGAAATAGACAGACTCCTTGAAGCAACTCTCTGCATAAGGAATAACAAATATGATTAAATATGGATGCATATTTAAACTGCAACATATGACTTTTCTACTACTGCTATTGGCATCCCTCAAGAAATTTTAATCTTGTGTTAGAACCCAGAAATACATGCACTATCTCTGTACAAGTGCAATTAATGAGAGAAAGTGTGGACTGGAGAAAGGGAAAGGGATCTCCAGGCAAAATATGAAGAGAAAAGTGTGTGTGTGTGTGTGTGTATGTGTGTGTGTGTGTGTGTGTGTGTGTGTGTGTGTGATGTTATAAAAGTAAAATGTAGCTGGAGAAGTAACATTATCACAGCTATGTGATAGGCTGTGGGCTATTCATAAGCTGAGCTATCTAATGGACTGTACTTAGTTTGATAAAGGTGGTAAAGAGGTTTTGTTATAAATCTGCATCTCTTTGAGTCTTTCCTAACTAAATGTAGAATTGAATGCATTACATTATACATATAATTTATATAAAAGTGAAAATTCCAGTGAAGCTAATAGTGAAATGACTTGTTAACAAGTATACTTGTAAACAGTGTGAAAAAATTATATATGCTAATTACAAGGTAGACTTATTTTTCAAACAGGTGAGGTGAACTTAATTGGAATGTTGTATGTCTTTATTGTTCCTCTACCCCAAACACTTTTTCTTCTGGGAACCACATTGCTGCCTAATAGAAATGATTCTTCCCCCATTCAATCCTTTAAAGGGGAAATTTTATGTCATTACACTATAGAGTTCAGCACTGTGGA
This sequence comes from Tamias sibiricus, assembly GCA_025594165.1. Taxonomy (NCBI): domain Eukaryota; kingdom Metazoa; phylum Chordata; class Mammalia; order Rodentia; family Sciuridae; genus Tamias; species Tamias sibiricus. The sequence goes on from CM046666.1 coordinate 100,617,482, forward strand.
CAGAGTTGATGGTTTTGTCCAGTACACTGGAACAAGTGGAGCAACTGGAGTCATTCTTAGAATGTTTTGAATTTGGGATTAGTGACAGTATCTTTCTCTAATTAGTATCTTTTTTTAATGAAACTCTTGTGAAACATGAGAATTGCCAGTAGCCAGTTCCTCTGAACAAGGAAGGAGTCAGTCTGAGACAAAATATCCTACAACAAAGGGAGTGAAACAGGTGGAGTCAGAGTCCTATCTGCTGCACCATGAAGTTCTAAAATGGCAAAAAATGTTCCTAAACATTTTCTTTTTGTGCCAATATAGTTACATATGAATTGGGTATAAGTTCAGCTTCTTCTTTCCAAATGGCACCATAAAATTAATGACGTTTATACAAAACTTCAGATACAAAGAAATCATAAAGGAAGAATTACTTTAAAGCAAATTTCTGAGTGCTTAAGCATAAGTCTTTCTCTTCTATTTTTAGGTAGCACACCGTTTGTCACCTCCATTTTTGATATATGGTTTTTATCAAAAACCAGTTATGGAATATATTTAACATTTAAGGATAAAATAGGAATGACATTCTGTAAAATTGTTCCGAGGAATAGAGGGCTGTAATTTTTATCATATCTTATTTATTCACAAGGAAAATAATTATTTCTGCGTGTTTTAAATTACATTTTATATTATTCCAAATTTATTAAATACAAAATTACTTGTGATGTTAACATCACCTTCATTTAAACTAACAAAGTTGCATGAAACAAAGACAGCATTAGATCTTATTTCCTATAGTGTTTTGGTAGATTTATGCTATTTTATTGTTAAAAAATTAAAGTTAATTGATATTTCTTTATCTAAGATTCAACCAAGCACCCTTGTAAAATTTCTGATTAATTAATATGGTATATCCGGGAATATTTTACAAATTATTTGTGCCTAACAATGTTTTTTAAATGTACCACATAACTTTTAGAGCCAGACTATCTTTAAATTCTAGCTTCATTGAAGTTACTTGAAGTGGTCACGATTTCTCTATGATTTATTTTTCTTTTCTATAGTATGAGTATAATGTTATTACCAGAGTCAGAGGATTGATATTGAGATTAAATTAACTTACATGGGAAGCACTTTGCTCAGGCCTTACACCTTGTAAGCACTCAATATATTAACAAATTTTGCATTTACTGGTCCTTACAAATGTGACGAACAGTGCTTTAATGGAAACATTCACTGAATTCTGATAAAATATAAAGATCAAGGAGGGATATCATTGAGAAAGGCACAAAATGTAAATGATTAGCAAAATTTGTTAAAGCAAAAAAAAAAAAAATCTAGTTAGAAACACTAAGAAGTTCCTTTTGGGCCTCATCATTACTCTTTTCACTTTCTTTTAGTTGACAAACAATTCCTAATCCAACAGAATGCAATCATTATGCATGTGTAATATCTTATTTGAAATTAGTGGCATTAAGAAGGGGTCTTATTCACCTCACATTATAGAGTACAGTCCCTGACTACAGGGTGATTTGTTCATTTAATCTCTTTTCACTTCTTATGTTAACACATGTGAAAACAGTTTGCCAAAGTGATATTTCAGAAAATGTGGTCACTGCTGACATGGCAGTATTCCCATGGGTTAGTAAGCTTCCAGAAGGCTCTCTAATTCAGTCCTTCTTTCATCTCATACCAGTTATTGTATGCAGCTTCCTAACATAACTAATAGCTAATAAATCTGGCCATTATTTGAGAAACACTGACATGGACATCTAGTACCAAACATGAATAGATATTACATGGAATTATTGAAAGGTAAATGGAAAAGAGGGTAACTTGTATTACTCCCCAAATCAACTTTTGGAGCTATGTATATTGTTTTTAAGCAGACATTAATTTTTTTTTTCTTTTTTCTTTTTTTTTTGTACCAGGGATTGAACCTAGCGGTGCTTTGCCACTAAGCCACATTAAGCCCTTTTTAGTTTTTATTTTGAGACAGGGTCTCCCCTTAGTTGTTTACAGCATTCCTAAATTGCTGAGGCTGGCTTTGAATTAACAATCCTTCTGGCTTTTCTCAGAACCACTGGGATTACAGGTATGCACCATCATGCCTGGTGTAGACACTAATCTTAAAACTCTCAGGTTTATTTTTTAATTAAATAAAATTTATTTTTTACTGATAGATAAAAACAAAACTTTTACTTATGAATGGGTTACCATGTGATATTTTGATGCATGTATACCTTGCATAATGTTTAAATCAGGGTAAACATACCTATTTCCTCAAACATTTCTTTATATTAAAAACTCAAAATTATTCCTTCTAGCTGTTGGAGATATACAGCAGATAGCTGTTATCTACAGATATCCTACTGTGCAATAGCACACCAGAACTTCTGACTACCAACGAACTATAACTTAGTATCTATTGATCAACCTATCCACAGGCCTCCCTCCTGCCACTCTCTACAGCCTCTGGTAACAGCTATTTTGCTCTTGATATCTGTGCTTATTTTGCTGAATATTGTGTTAGTGAAATTCAACACTGTTGTGTGTTACTAAATCTCATTCATTCTCTCTGCTGAATAGCATTATATGAATACAGCACAATTTTTCTATTCATTTTACTGCAGATGGATTTTTGTTTTGTTGTCAGTTTGAGACTGTTAGATTTAATTTATTTTATATTTTTCTTTAATTTTTCAAAATAAATTCCCCTTTTGGCAATAAAAAAAATTTTTAGGCTATAGTAGTACCTCTTGTGAGATACTTTTGAGTACAATGGACATGGTGTTGATCTTCTCCAGAAATCTATAATGTTCTTATTACCAGAACAAATTGTTTATCCATGATAAATCCACATAAAACATTAAATACATAGAGAAATGGAAATATATTGACAAAAAATAGTTACTAGTTTTCTCATTTGGTTTGTAGCTGAAGAAACTGAAGGAATAAAGGAAAACTAGTTTAATCCTCTATTCCACAATTGCTGATAAAATTGATAAATAACAACTGTGTTTTGCTTTCTGTTCATCAAGGACAGTACTAGTTTTTTCACCCTATGTCTTATTCACTTATGTCATTATAAATAAATCCCTATCTATGAGAACATTCATGACAGAGCTTTTCTACTGGTCCAATTCAGGGCTTTCTGTTCCTCCAAAATAATAGTGGTCTTTTCTACTAATTTAAATCTCTAGAAGCCACTGAGAGTTTAAAATCCAGTTCCCAATGGAGAAGATAGAAAGGTAAAGGGGCCAAGTGTACATGATGACAAGTTAATGATACAGACGAATGATGATGATGTTGATGATAGATAGATAAGTAAGTAGATAGAGATGATATATAATAGGGTTAATGATATTAGACTGAACATTCTAGTCCTTCAAAAGCTTATGGAGAACTTAAGGGGAATCCTGGGAAGATGGCCTACAGGAGGGAGCTGCTCTCTGGACATAGTTACTAAAGACGCTTAGTGCAAAGTTTGAGCGCATTACTATCAATTCTCATGCAACTGAAAGGGAGCTGAGACATTTGTGCACCTCTGGATGGTGAAATACAACGATCTCCGGACCACAACTGGCAGGGGCAGAGTTGGAGCGGTCCACAGTCTCAAGCAGCACTGTTGGTGCTGCAGGCGCAGCCACCTGATAACATTGCAGCAAGGGGACAATCCACACAGTGGCTTTGAAACCGATCAGCGAGGAAGGATAGAAAGGAGCCTAGAAGCGAGAGCGGTGTCCACGCAGAGCTCTTTCACACAACTTGCCAAACCGATCCTGCATGCTCTGGAGTGACACAAAGGTCTGTGGAACTGCAGTTGAGCAGGAGGAGAACACCGCCATCTTTGAGGAAAACAGTGGCTGACCCGGACAAAGGAACAAGGCAGAAAGGAAGAGCAGCTGCAGACATAGAGGGAGCCGCCAAAGCTCTGAGAACAACGCACACCTGGGTGAGCCTCCGGCAACCAGCAGAGGAGGGTGTTCTGAGGCCTGCGCAGCAGCCCCAAGACGCTACAACTGTGGGTGGGCGTGGGAAAGGGTGCCTTCTGGATGATCCCTTTCCTGGTGCCATTCATCTGCTGACACACAACCACCCTGAGCCACTCTTCCGCTGTGCCATTCTGCCACTGGCCAAAGGTGCAGCCTTGACTCTACTAACAGGATCGCTGACCATCTAGACGTGATCCAGTACAATTGGCTTAAACTGGAAAGGAGAAAAGGAGGGCTTCCCAGGGTCCGTTTTGTTTGAGACTTGTTCCTAGGTTCGACTTTTTTTTTTTTTGTTAGTTTGTTTGTTTTGTTGTTTTTTGTTTTTGTTTTGTTTTGCTTTGTTTTTTGCATTGATTGTCAGTGTGTTTGTTTGCTTCTGCTCCTCTTTTCTTTCTTTCTTTTCGTCCTTCTCACTTTTGCATCTTTTCTTCTTCCTTCATCTTTCCTATTTACACCCTGCCAGTGCATACTCAACAGAGGAAAAACAAGTTATATACAGAATTTGAGATTTCTAGAACGGGTGCAATTGAACTATATAGCAAAGCGGTGTTATACATAGTTTACTCTCTATTTTCTTGACTCTCTCTCTCCTCTCTCTTACACCAATTCCTACTCTTTTGTCATTTTTTTTTCTTTTCCATCTTATTTTATTTCTTCTCTCAACAGCGGCATAAATTAGGTTTATATATAAATTGGTCTTTCCACCTAATTGTTCACTCCATTCTCTTTCCTCTGCCGTCTACTGATATTAAACCACTTCCACTAAACCACTTCATAGAACTCTCTTTTCATACTTTCTAAGAAAGAAAAATTCAATACACTCACTTCCTTCTTCCTAAACATATCACCTCTGAGTCCAATACTTGAAGCTATAAAACCCCATCAGAAGCGTACAGAGTAAATTGGAAACAATATCTGGGTTAACTAAATCTGTACATTGTGATCAAACGTGGATTTTCCGAATAGAAAGTGTTATATTTTAAAGTGTAAAGGAACTATAAGGGGATCTGATAGCATTGTACTACAGGAGCAACATAGGCTTTAAGGTAAAATCGAAATAGTCAAGGTCCCACAGTGCAGGAAGAAAAGACGCACAAGCAACATGAAGAAACAAGGGAAGAAAGTGACACAAACAATTCAATTTACCTCATCAGTAGATTCCATGGAAAACACAGTTGGTGAAATGCCAGAGATGGAATTTAGAAATTACATATTCCAAATGTTTATGGAACTTAGGAATGAACTAAAAAATGAGATGAGGGAGCAAATACAGGTGGCAAAATATCATTTTGACAAAGAACTCCAAAAACAAATACAGGAAGTAAAAGATTACTTCAATAGGGAAATAGAGGATCTAAAGAGAAAGCAAACAGAAATTCCAGAAAGGAAAGAAGCAATAAACCAAAATAAAAGTTCAATTGAAAGCATCACCAACAGAGTAGACCACTTGGAAGAAAGAACCTCAGACAATGAAGACAACATATATATCCTAGAGAAAAAATTTGATTACACAGCAAAACTCATAGGAAATCAAGAACATAACATCCAAGAATTATGGGACAACATAAAAAGACCAAACTTAAGAGTGATAGGGGTAGAGGAAGGGGCAAGAGTTTCAAGCCAAAGGAATGAGTAATTTATTTAACAAAATGATTACAGAAAATTTTCCAAACTTGAGGAATGAATGGGAAAAACCAAGTTCAAGGGGCCTACTGAACACCAAACATACAAAATTACAACAGATCCACACCAAGACACATTATAATGAAAATGCCTAATATGTTGAGCAAGGAGAGTATACTAAAAGCCACAAGAGAAAGGAAGCAGATTACATATAGGGGGAAACCAATCAGACTATGTTCAGATTTTTCAACCCAGACCTTAAAAGCAAGAAGATCCTGGAATAGCATTTTTCAACCTCTGAAAGAAAAGGGATGTCAACCAAGAATCTTATATCCAGCAAAATTGAGCTTTAGATTCGAAAATGAAATAAAAACCTTCCACAACAAGCAAAAGTTAAAAGATTTCACAACTCGAAAGCCAGCACTTCTGAACATCCTGGGCAACATTTTTCATGAAGAAGAAGAGAAAGATAACAATGAAAATCAACAAAGGGAGATATTAAACTAAGGGAAATAGCAACCAGAAGAGAAACCAAATCAAGCTAAAGACCATAGTAGAAATAAAAATGGATGGGAATAAAAATCACATCTCAATAGTAACCCTGAATGTTAATAGCCTAAACTCACCAATCAAAAGACACAGATTATCAGAATGGATTAAAAGAAATGACCCAACAATTTGCTGTCTCCAAGAAACACACCTCATAGAAAAAGACATCAACAGACTGAAAGTGAAAGGCTGGGAAAAGTCTTATCACTCACATGGCCGGCGGAAGCAAGCAAGGGGTTTCCATTCTCATATCAAATAAGGTAGACTTCAAACCAAAACTAATCAAGAGGGACAAAGATGGATAGTTCTTACTACTTAAGGGAACCATCCATCAACAGGATATAACAATCATAAATCTATATGTCCCAAATAATGGAGTACCTACATTCATCAAACAAACTCTTCTCAAGTTCCAGAGTAAAATAGATCACAACACAGTTATTCTAGGGGACTTCAACACACCTCTCTCACCAATGGATAGATCATCCAAACAAAAGCTAAACAAAGAAACTTTAGGCCTCCTTTAAAACAATTAATAATTTAGACCTAACGGACATATATAGAATATTTCATCCCTCAGTAAATGAATACACTTTTTTCTCAGCAGCACATGGCTCCTTCTCCAAAATAGACCATATAATATGTCATAAGGGAACTCTCAGCAAATATAAAAAAATAGAGATACTACCCTGCATTCTATCAGACCATAAAGGGATGTAATTGGAAATCAATGACAAAATAAGGAATAAGAAAAACTACTCCAACAAAGCTAAACAACATGCTACTGAATGAACAAGGGATTGAATAAGACACCAAAGAGGAGATTAAAAAATTCCTAGAGGTAAATAAGAACACAGATACATCATATAGAAATCTCTGGAACACTATGAAGGCAGTAGTAAGAGGAAAATTCATTGCACTGAGTTAATTCCTTAAAAGAAAAACAAACCAAGAAATAAGTGACTTACCATCACACCTCAAAGCACTAGAAAAAGAAGAACAGACCAACACCAAGAGCAGTAGAAGACAGGAAATAATTAAAATCAGAGAAGAAATTAATGAAATTGAGACTAAGGAAACCATTCAAAGAATTGACAAAACTAAAAGTTGGTTCTTCGAAAAAATAAACAACACTGACAGATCCTTAGCGATGCTAATGAAAAGAAGAGAAAAAACTCAAATTACTAACATTCGTGATGAAAAAGGGAATATCACAACAAACACCTCAGATATACAGAAGATAATTAGAAATAACTTTTAAAACTTGTATTCTAATAAAATATAAAATATTGAAAACATTGACATATTTCTAGAGTCGTATGATTTGCCTAAACTGGAACTGGAGGCTATACACAATTTAAACAGATTGATTACAACCGAAGAAATAGAAGACGTCATCATAAAGCTACCAACAAGGAAAAGTCCAGGACCTGATGGGTTTACAGCCGAGTTCTATAAGACTTTCAAAGAAGAACTAATACCAATGCTCTTCAAACTATTACAAGAAATAGAAAAAGAGGGAGCTCTTCCAGACTCTTTCTATGAGGCCAATATTACATTAATTCCAAAGCCAGGCAAAGACACATCCAAAAAAGAAAACTTCAGGCGAATATCTTTAATGAACATAGATGCTAAAATCCTCAACAAAATCCTGGCAAATCAGATACAAAAACATATCAAAAAGATAGAGCACCATGATCAATTGGGGTTTATCCCAGGAATGCAAGGCTGGTTCAACATTCGAAAATCAATAAACAAAAACATCACATCAATAGACTTAAAGATAAAAATCATATGATCATCTAAATAGACACAGAAAAAGCATTTGGCAAAATACAGCACCCCTTTATGTTCAAAACACTGGAAAACCTAGGAATACCAATAACATATTTCAACATTATAAAAGCTATTTATGCAAGGCCCCGAGCTAACATTATCTTAAATGGAGAAAAATTGAAAGCATTCCCTCTAAAATCTGGAATAAGACAGGGATGCCCCCTTTCACCACTGCTATTTAACATAGTACTGGAAACTCTGGCCAGAGCAATTAGACAGATGAAAGAAATTAAAGGGATCCAGATAGGAAAAGAAGAGCTCAAATTAGCACTATTTGCTGATGACATGATAAATATACCTAGAAGACCCAAAAAACTCTACCAGAAAACTTTTACAACTAGTAAATGAATTTGGCAAAGTTGCAGGATACAAAATCAATACACATAGTCAAAGGTATTTTTGTACATCAGTGACAAAGCCTCTGAAAGGGAAATGATGAAAACTACCCCATTTACAATAGCATCTAAAAAAAATAAAATACCTGGGGATCAACCTAACGAAAGAGGTGAAAGACCTCTACAACAAAAATTATAGAACACTAAAGAAATAAATCATAGAAGAACTCAGAAGATGGAAAGACCTACCTTGGTCATGGATAGGTAAAATTAATATTGTCAAAATGTCCATATTACCAAAAGCATTATACAGATTTAATGCAATTCCAATCAAAATCCCAATGTCATTCTTCAAAGAAATAGAAAAAGCAGTCATGAAATTCATCTGGAAAAATAAGAGACCCAGAATAGCCAAAGCAATCCTGAGCAAGAAAAGTGAAGCAGGGGGCATCACCAAACCAGACTTTAAATTATACAATAGAGCAATTGTAACAAAAACAGCATGGTATTGGCACCAAAACAGACTGGTGGACCAATGGTACAGAATTGAGGACACAGAGACTAATACATATAATTTCAGCTATCTTATATTTGTCAAAGGTGCCAAAAATGTACAGTGGAGAAATGATAGCCTCTTCAACAAATGGTGCTGGGAAAACTGGAAATCCATATGCAACGAAATGAAATTAAACCCTTATCTCTCACCATGCACAAAACTCAATTCAAAGTGGATCAAAGACTTAGGAATTAGACCAGAGACAATACGTCTAATAGAAGAAAAAGTAAGCTCCAATTTCCAACATGTCGGATTAGGCCCCAAGTTCCTTAATAAGAATCCTGTAGCACAAGAATTACTACCAAGAATTAATGAATGGGATAGATTTAAACTAAAAGGCTTTTTCTCAGCAAAAGAAACAATCAGTGAGGTGAATAGAGAGCCAACTAATTGGGAACAAATATTTAATACATGCACATCAGATACAGCACTAATTTCTAGAATATATAAAGATCTCAAAAAACTTAACACCAAAAAAAAAAAAAAAAAAAAAAAAAAAAACGGATAACCCAATCAACAAATGGGCTAAGGAATTGAGAAGACACCTCTCAGAAGAAGATACACAATTAATCAACAAATACATGAAAAAATGCTCAACATCGCTGGCAATTAGAGAAATGCAAATCAAAACTACTCTAAGATTTCATTTCACTCCAGTCAGAATGGCAGCTCTCAAGAACACAAACAACAATAAATGTTGGAGAGGATGTGGGGAAAAAGGCACACTCGTACATTGCTGGTGGGACTGCAAAATGGTGCAACCGTTATGGAAAGCAATATGGAGATTTCTTGGAAAACTGGGAATGGAACCACTCTATGACCCATCCATCCCACTCCTGGGTCTATTCCCAAAGGACTTAAAAACAGCATATTACAGTGACACAGCTATCTCAATGTTTGTAGTTGTGCAATTCACAATAGCTAGGTTGTTTAACCAACCTAGATGTCCCTCAGTAAATGAGGGAATTAAGAAAAAGTGGTATATACGCACAATGGAATTTTACTCAGAAATAAAATACCATAAAATAATGGCATTCACAGGTAAATGGATGAAGTTGGAAGACATAATGCTAAGTGAAGTTAGTCAGTCTCAAAAATCCAAGTTCCAAATGTTTTCTCTGATATAAGGAGGCTAGTTCACAGTATTGTTGGATGGGGGTCATAGGAGGATTAGAGGAACACTAGAATGGTCAAAGGAAAGGGAGGGGAAGGGAGAGAGCAAGGGGGGAGGGAGGGCGAGAGCAAGGAGGAAGGAGAGGGGGAGTGTTGCCGCCTGAAGTGATGGTCGCTTGGAGCAACAAAGTCGCGGGAATAAGTTCAGAGGCAGACTGGAAACAAACAGGCTCTTTATTCTGCCAGCTTCTCTCTCCGGCTCCAACAACACCCTGACACGCCGTCCACGCTCCTCCAACAACCACAAAATGGCCCCAACAACGACCCCCAATCCCCCTGGCCAAGTCTAGTGAGATCATGCAAATGATGCCGACCCGATCTGCAATGTCCCCGGCCAAGTCTCACTAGACCATGGAAGGTGGTAATGCTTATGGCTTACAGCTAACCACAATCTTAGCTATCTCCTTTATTAGGGCTCCTGCAGGGGAGAAAGAAGAAGAAGAAGAAGAAGGAGGAGGAGGAGGAGGAGGAGGAGGAGGAGGAGGGGGGGAGGAGGAGGAGGAGGGGAGGGGGGAGGGGGAGAAGGAGAAGGAGAAGGAGAAGGAGAAGGAGAAGGAGAAGAAGAGAGAAGAAGAAGAAGAAGAAGAAGAAGAAGAAGAAGAAGAAGAAGAAATGGTGGTTGAATGAGACGGATATCATTATCCTAAATGCATGATTAAAGACCTGAATTGTACGAATACACTTTGTATACAAACAGTTTTATGTAAAAAGATGCTACATATGAACACTATGAATTGTAACTATTATAAATTAAAAAAATAAAATAAAAAAAATAAAGTGCTAACAAACAAAAAAAAAAAAAGCTTATGGATATAATTCAGAATTTATTCTGGGCTATTGTCTGTGCATTTGCAGGTGAACTGAGGCAAAGTTTCATATCATGTAAAGCATTTATGATAGATAATTAAGAACTAAAAAAGCAATAACTATGATGACAAGAGAAGCTCATGTAACAAAATATTTAATGGAATATGGATTTTTACTCTGTTTTCTGTAAAAATAATTAGAAATATTCTCTCTTTCCTGCTCAATAAGCAAACTTTTCCTTTAGCACATGTATATTCTAGTCATTCTATGTAATTGCAGTATTGATCACATAATTTGATTATATATGTATTAATGTCCCATTCATGCACTAGTTTGGTACCAGACCCAATATAGCATATTTAATTAATGCATTATGCTTATTCTGGGAGAAGCTACCATTACTTCTGTAATGTTCTTGTAAATTTAAGAAACATGTTTTGCTAAGGATGGCAAAATGTTGAAAAATAATTGAAGTATATAATCACCAAAATAAACAATAATGGGGTTATTTATTCATGCCACTCCTGGATAACAACTAAAATACCCCCAAACAGTGAAAAAGTCAACCTCATGTCCCAATAATTTATGCTTGATTGATTATTTACATGAAGTTTAGTTTGAGATGAGAAATAATTAGCATTATCAAAGCAAATCATAGGATAAAAAGAGCTCATAAGGTTTTTACAGAAGTCTCCATATGCACACTAGATCCAAGTTCTTGAGGCTCAGGAAAAGGCCAGGTTTTCTCATTGATAAAACTCAGTCGTCTTTTTTCCTTGAGTTGAGACATTTGCCGGTTTGTACTTTTTTCCTTCTTTCTTCCTTTGATGGATACAGATTGGTGTTTATGAGATATAGATATTAAAATACTAGTAGATCATTTAAGTCATTTAAGATCCCAGAGAAGATGATATTTCATATCCAAAATTTGAAGAGAAGCAGCATCAGATTTTCATAGAGAAAAAACAAAACTAGAATTTTTTTCATTGACAGGTATTCTTGCCTGTGTTACTTTTGTTTTAACATTTAAATAGTTAACATCTGTTTAATAGGCCTGACTTGTAGTATAGAAATGATGTGATCCAAAGAATAATTTTGAGAGACAGATATCATGAGACTCTTGTGATATTTATTGTTTTTTAAGGTTATACACTCATTTCTGTTTCAGAAATGATCAATAAAAACCCTTGTATTCAAATAAAAAGATCAACTTAGTTGAAGAAGTTTGATTACACAGTTTATTCCCCAGAAGTATTCGGGTTATTGTGCAAGCATGTTTTTGGATGAACTCATCTCACAACATATTTGTTTTAACAGAAATATAGAGGAAATATCTTACGAATACTACATGTGTTTATTATAATGCTTACATAGAAGACAAAAACAAAACAAAACATGTCATGTTGGTGTATTCATGCTAGAAGCTATAATGGAGAAAATAAAAGCAATAACCTTGCAGCGGGCAAAAAGTGCTGACCCAATTGCAGGATTGTTGCCATACCTACAATGTTTGAAATTTATCTTATCAGGCCAAATGAAGCAGTTGAACAAATAAGTGTCATATCTCATTTGTAATAATCTTGCCTTGGGAGTTTGGAAAACAGAGGAAAGTAGGCCCCCTTGTTTGTGTTATCAGCTTAGGAATGAAAAATGTAAAACAGAGAGCATTAAGCAGAGATGATAATGATACCTGAATACACAAAATACCAGGATTCTTCCAACCCACAGAGTGCTTCTGTGGCAGTGCACATCTTACTGTTTTTAAGATAAGCCGAGATTTTAATCAATTGTCTGGTTATGTTTTGACACAAACAAACAATAAACAGGGGTAAGCACTAAGCAGCTGGCTGTGAAAGAATTACTAATTAATTATATATATATATATATATTTTAAAATATTTATTTATTTGCTTTAGCTGTACACAATGGGTTTATTTGTACGTGGTGCTGAGGATCGAACCCGGGCTGCGCATGTGCCAGGCGAGCGCTCTGCCGCTGAGCCACAACCCCAGCCCCTACTAATTAATATTAATATTGGACAATATCCAGTGGTGGAGAGGGAGAATAGAAGTTCACTGGATTAGACAAAGGGGAATGAAGGGAAGGGAAGGAGGATGGGACTAGGAAAGAGAGTAGAGTGAATCAGACATAACTTTCTTATGTTCATATATGAATACAAGACACATTATGTACAACCATAAGAATGGGCAGTTATACTCCATGTATATATGATGTTAAAATATATTCTACTATCACGTATAACTGAAAAGAACAAATAAAAAAATAAGGAAAGAAGAAGAAAAAAAGAAGAAGAAGAAGAGGAAGAGAAGAGAGCTCCCATAGATATGTATACAACAGGAAAGAAGGCCTTGTGGAGATAGAGGTAGAAACTGGAGCAATGCAGCTGCAAGCCATGAATTGCCATGGATTTCCAGGAGCCATGAGAGGTTTGGAGGAAGTCAGGAAGGATCCATCCCTAGATCCTCAGAGGTAGTGTGGCCCTATCCAACATCTTACTATGGAGCTTCTAGCCCCCCTCAACTGTGGCAAAATAAGTAGCTACAGGTTAAGCCGCACACTTCATAGCACTTGTTACAGCAGTCCTTGGAAACTCATACCAATAGTAAAATTCAAACTCCCTGGCTCAACGCCAAAGAACTCTCAGAAACTCATTCTAGTCAATCTTACTTCTCATAGCTCCCAGGTATGTGCCCTGCATCACAAACAACCTACATAAGGCTCCAGAAAGGGCTGTGCACTTTCCCAAGAAAATGAATTTTCTCTCATTCTTCCCACCAGCAGTGGGCTCCATATCCAGTCATTTACCCACTGTTCCATGTAAAACTCTTTCCTCCTTAAGAGCTCAGTGCAGGTGGCACTGCTCCTCACAGAGCACTCCATAATCCCCCAAGCCAGATATGTTCTTTTTATTTATTTATTTATTTTTTGAGGTTTAAAGTATGATCTATTTGCTAAGGACTTAAGTGGGAAAAAATGGGCAACATAAAAGAAAATTTACTTAGGGAAATAGATGGAAATTGTAAAATAGAATTAAAATGTTGCAAATGTTAATAAATTTTAAATCTGAAAAACTATTCTATGTAATATATACTTATTTGAAATCAACATGTTTTAGTGTGCTAAGTCTTTTTTTACATACTGTTAGATTCAATTTTCCTGTATTTTAAGTTTTCTGCTTGTGTAGTCAGCTCCCACATATTATAACATAATCTTGTACATATTGTTCACACATGTGTAAAATCTATAATTTTGCACAGGTATATTCTTACTGTCTTCAGAAACCTCACAGCTTTGTCTTTATATTTTACAAATGCCACTCTCTACTTTGAATTAGTTATTTGTTTTCATAATTTAATCTCCTTTAACCAACTAATAAAGGAGGGTGATAGTCTTGCACATTTTTGTATTAATTGCAGAACATGGACTCAGTGCCTGTGTTGAAGTGGCTACCAAATAAATATCTATTAAATGGAAAAAAATATAGTGGACCATATACCTTGGAGACAGAACCCAGAGTCAGGAAGAGTTTGGCCCTGGAGCCATGGGTAACAGATTATTGAATTGTGCCAGTCTTTTCTTCTTTGTCAGTGAACCCAGTATATAAAACCTAGGTGAGTGAGTATGTGTTAAGTGTACATGTGTGAAGAAGCTGGTGTTAACAAAATTGAGTGATGATGATGAAAACATAAATTCTAGAATCAGAGTTCAGGTGTTCTGAAGCCCACTCTACCTCTTACTATATGTGTGACACCATTTTAAATTGCAGTGACAGAAATGGGGATATTATAAGAATACAGAGATGTAATATGTTCCAGATGAAGCAGTCTTTGTCACTCAGTAAGGATAATATTAATTAAACACAGACTAAGGAAGGGAATACTAAATCAAATTTTGTCCTGACTTTTTATTTTGTTTAAACCAATCAAATCTCAAAAAACATGAACCTTACATCAGAGGCTATTAATTTTTGGATTCTATACACTGACTATAGCCATACCTTTTTTCTTTTTATTATGACAGGTATTTCAATAAACATTAACCAAAGATAAGCTGTTATTCTATTCCAAACTCAGTCTGTCTTGCATTTTTTTCCTAAATTATAACATTCTTTTAGAGAATGTCTGAATATTCTATTAAAGAATGTCTTCTATGATGGTAGTAAAACAGACTTTGACTCCAGACCTGAAAGAAAAAATGAATTAGCCTTTGACTAGTAGTGAAAATAAAGTTTAATAAATTACATATAAATATATAACCATAAACTAATACACATATATTTGAGAAGAGAAAATAAAGTTTGATGAATTATATATAAATATGTGACCACAAACTAATGCATATATATCTGAGAAGTAAACTTTTCCAAAAGTAAACAAAATCTTAAACACATACACACAAAACAAAAACACTGGATTATTTTTGCACAGGGTCCTTAGGACAACTTGCCAGCCTTTGCAGAAAACAGTTGAGTAACCAGAGCTGTGGTGGAGAATAAAATCTCAGCCAGGTTACATCAGTTGCCATCTCTCACCCTGATATCACCACCTATGACAGTCTATTTTCCTTTATGTGTTTCTAAAAGCTTTTTTGAAAGCCAAAGTTACAAAGCATCAAAATTGATTATGGTCACATTTATAGACTTGTTGAAAACTTCAAATTCTTAAATAAATGTTCATTTGTTTAACAACTACATGAACAATGTATAAATATTTATTAAAATAGTGCTTCTCACACTGTTAACAATGACTTTCCTTTTAAAATTTTTAATTATCAAAGATTCGTATCTTTGTAAAAGTGAATAAATATGAATGATTAGAAAAAGGAATTTAATGGCACAGAAGACAGTCACAAAAGACAATGTAATATATGATTCAGTTGCTATGAAATGTCAAAATGAAGACAGAAGTAGATACATGGTTTACCTAGGACTAGAGGGTCCAGACAGTAGTTGTCAATGGATGCTAGGTTCCTATTTGGAGTGATGAAGATGTTCCAAATTTATATTATGGTGATGGTTATAGAATTATGTAAATATGCTAAACCTTGAATTATATGTGTTCAATAGGCAAATTTTATATATTGAATATATCTAAATAAAGTTATTTTAAAAGGAAAGAAGCAAAATAAGAGATTTATTATTGACTTCAAAGAATGAAAAATTATATTTTAATAAAGTAGAACAGATAGATATGTGTTATGTGGAGATACAGGAATGATAGTGGTTGTATAGAGCAATAAATTGGGCATTTTTTATGTTACTGAGCAATATATTGAGCATAGATCATGATACAAATTTTCATTGTATTTATTAATTAAACAAATTATTGACAATTAACTATGTGAAAAACTCTAGATCCTGAGAATACAACACTTAACCCCTGCATTCTATCAGACCATAATGGAATGAAATTAGAAATCAATGATAAAATAAGAAATAAAAGATACTCCAACACCTGGAGACTAAATAATATGCTACTAAATGAACAATGGATTGCAGAAGACATCAAGGAGGAGATAAAAAATTCTTAGAGGTGAGTGAGAATGCAGACACAACATATCAAAATCCTTGGGACACTATGAAGACAGTTCTAAGAGGAATGTTCATTGAATGGAGTTCATTCCTCAAAATAAAATAAAGTCTACAAATAAGTGACTTAACATTACATCCCAAAGCCCTAGAAAAAAGAAGAACAATCCAACACCAAAAGCAGAAGACAGGAAATAAATAAATCAGAGCTGAAATCAATAAAATTGAAATAAAATACATACTTGAAAAAAAATGGACAAAACATAAAGTTGGTTCTTTGAAAAAATAAATAAAATTGACAGACTCTTAGCCAGGCTAACAGAGAGAAGGAGAGAAAATACTCAATAACATACATGATGAAAAAGGATATATTACAACAGACACTACAGAAATATAGAAGATAATTAGAAATTATTTTGAAAACTTATACTTCAATAAAATACAAAATATCAAAGGCATCAACAAATTTCTAGAGTTGTATAATTTGTCCAAATTGAATCAGAATGATATACAGAATTTAAACAGATCAATTTCAAGCGATGAAATAGAAGATACCATCAAATGCCTACCAACCAAGAAAAGCCCAAGACTGAATGAATACAAAGCAGAGTTCTACAAGACCTTTAAAGAAGAACTGATACCAATACTCTTCAATTTATTTCAAGAAATAGAAAAAGAGGGAGCACTTCCAAACTCATTCTATGAGACCAATATCACCCGAATTCCAAAACCAGGCAAAGACACATCAAAGAAAGAAAACTTCAGACCAATATCTCTAATGAACACAGATGCAAAAATTCTCAATAAAATTCTGGCAAATCGAATACAAAAACATGTCAAAAAGATAGTACACCATAATCAAGTGGGGTTCATTCCAGGGATGCAAGCTTGGTTCGATATGTGGAAATCAATAAATCAATAGACTTAAAGATAAGAACCATATTATTTTCTCAATAGATGCAGAAAAGCATTTGACAAATACAGCACCCCTTCATGTTCAAAGCACCAGAAAAAATAGGGAAAATAGGATCATATCTCAACATCATAAAAGCTATCTATGCTAAGCTTTAGGCCAACAACATTCTAAATGGATAAAAATTAAAAGTGTTCCCTCTAAACCTGGAAAAACACATGGATGCCCTCTTTTACTACTTCTATTTAACATAGTTCTTGAAACACTGGCCAGAGCAATAAGATACATGAAAGAAATTAAAGGGATACAGAAAGGAAAGTAGAACTTAAATTTTTATCACTATTTGCTGACAACATGATTCTATACCTAGAAGACCCAAAAAAAATTCAACCAGAAAACTTCTAGAACTCATAAATGAATTCAACAAAGTAGCAGTATACAAAATCAACACCCATAAATCAAAGGCATTTCTATATATCAGTGACAAATCTTCTGAAAGGGAAAGGAGGAAAACTACTCCATTTACAATAGTATAAAAAATAAATAAAATATTTGGGAATCAATGAAAGATGTAGAAGACCTGTATGATGAAAACTACAGAACACTAAAGAAAGAAACTAAAGAAGACCTTAGAAGGTGGAAAGATCTACCTTGTTCTTAGATAGGAGGAATTAATATTGTCAAAATGACCACACTACCAAAAGCACTATACAGATTTAATGAAATTCCAATCAAATTCCCAATGACATTCATCATAGAAATAGAAAAAGCAGCCATGAAATTCATCTGTAAAATAAGAGACCCAGAATAGATTAGCAACAAGAGTAAAGCAGGTGTCATCACTAGCCCAGACCTTAAATTATACTACAGAGCAATAGTAACAAAAACAGCATGGTATTGGCACCAAAATAGACTTGTAGACCAATGGTACAGAATAAAGGACACAGAAACTAATGCATATAATTACAATTATCTTATATTATACAAAGTCACCAAAAATGTATGTTAGAGGAAAGATAGCCTCTTCAACAAATGTTGCTGGGAAAACTGGAAATCCATATGCAACAAAAAGAAATTAAACCCCTATCTCTCACCATGCACAAAACTAAACTCAAAATGGATCAAGTACCTAGCAATTAGACTAGAGACACTATGCCTATTAGAAGAAAAGGTAAGCCCTTTTCTCCAACACGTTGGATTAGGCCCCGATTTTCTTAATAAGACTTCTATAGCACAAGAATTAATATCAAGAATCAATAAACAGGATAGATTCAAACTGAAAAACTTCTTCACAACAAAAGAAACAATCAGTGAGGTGAATAAGGAGCCTACTAATTGGGAACAAATATTTACCACATGCACATCAGAGCACTAATCTCTAGAATATATAAAGAACTCAAAAATCATAACACTAAAAATAATAAAATAAAATAACCCAATCAATAAATGGGTCAAGAAACTGAACAGACATTTCTGAGAAGAAGATATACAATCAATCAACAAATACATGAAAAAATATTCAACATCTCTGGCAATTTGAGAAATGTAAATCAAAACTACACTAAGATTTCATTTCACTCCAGTCAGAATAGCAGCTATTAAAAACACAAACAACAATAAATGTTGGAGAGGATGTGGGGAAAAAGACACACTCACACATTGCTGGTGGGCCTGCAAAATGGTGCAGCCAAACTGGAAAGCAGTATGGAGATACCTTGGAAAACTGGGAATGGAACAACCTTATGACCCAGCTATCCCACTCCTCAGTCTATACCCAAAGGACTTAAAAACAGCATACTACAATGACACAGCCACATCAATGTTTATAGCAACACAAGTTACAATATCTAAACTGTGAAACCAACCTAGATGCCCTTCATTAGATGAATGGATAAAGAAAATGTGGTATATATACACAATGGAGATTTACTCAGCAATAAAAGAGAATAAAATCATGGCATTCACAGGTAAATGGATGAAGTTGGAGAATATAATGCTAAGTGAAGTTAGCCAGTCCCCAAAATCCAAATGCTGAATGTTTTCTCTGATATAAGAAGGCAGATTCACAGTGGGGTTGGGACAGGGAGCATAGGAGGGTTAGAGGAACACTAGAAAGGCAAATGGGGAGGGAGGGAAAAGGAGGGGGCAAAAGGGTAAATAAAAAAAAAAAAAAAAAAGATGGTAGAATGAGATGGATATCATTACCCTAAGTGCATATATATGAAGACATGCATGAGATCCAGAGATATGTAAAAATGTGCTCTATAAGTGTCATATGAATTGTAATGCATTCTGTTGTCATATATAACAACTTAAAATGAATGAAAAGAATAAAAAAGGATACAACACTTACCAAAATGTAAACACCACCCAAAAAGGAGAAGCTATTAAATAATACTTTTCAAGCCGGGCGCGGTGGCGCATGCCTGTAATCCCAGCACTTGGGAGGCTGAGACAGGAGGATCGCGAGTTCAAACCAGCCTCAGCAATGGTGAGGCACTTAGCAACTCAGTGAGACCCTGTCTCTAAATAAAATACAAAAAAAGGGCTGGGAATGTGACCCAGTGGTCGAGTGCCCCTGAGTTCAATCCCCAGTACACACACACACACAAAAAAAAAAAAAAAAATTAAAATAAATACATAATACTTTTCTATGTAAGTACTGTGTATATGGACAATGCAAACCAAGTACTATGAAGAAAATCACAGTATGTAGGAAGAAAGCATGATATGAAATGAAGGAGTTTAGGTTGTAGGGGCAGCATTGGCCCAGAAGAGAGCAGTCAGAAAACTTTAAAATTCAAGAAACTGGGGCAGGGATTGTGGCTCAATTGTAGAGCACTCGCCTGGCAAGTGCATGGCCCAGGTTGGATCCTCAGCACCACATACAAATAAAGGCATTGTGTACAACTAAAGCAAATAAGTAAATATTTTTAAAAAATAAAAAATAAAATTCAAGAAACTTAGCCTAATGTGGGGAGGGATTCCAACAAAATCACAGGCTAGGGATTTGAGACAGGGAAAAGCATGCCCCATTTAAATTGCTGAAGACATCTTCCCATGATGGCTAAAAGTGAATTAGGGGCGAGCAAGTCAGGGTGAGGCCCGAGCCACAGGAGAAAGGTACCTGTTTTTTACACCATTAGTAGCTGAAAGTTCCATTTTGACGAATTTTACACTTTGAAAAGTTGCTGATTGCTATTCTGAAAATGATCCAGGAGGGTGGGCATGGTGTTTAAAATGTTCTACAAAAGTTTTTCCTGCTCAAAGAGAGGGAGAAAATGGTCAAAATTACCTTAAAATTAATCTCTAGTAACACGATAACCTTACAAATATCTCCATGGAACAGAGAATGTAGATCACTGTTCATCCTTTGGCTAATCGTTAATCCATCCATCATGTCATCTATTAAGCATAAGAATGGCTATGTGCATATGTATGCATATTTGTGCATGTATATATAAACATGAACCTCTATTTTCAAATATATAAATTTTGAACAAATTCACCCTTTCTTCACAATTGATATCAGTAAACCAGCTTAAAACTACTGAAAGCCTCGTTGAGGTTATCCATTGATTTTTGGCATGAGAAATGATTTGGACCTTAGTCTCAAGTGTATCTCTACTAATAAAAACATCTTGAAAGGTCTCCATTCAATTATATAAGGTAATAAAAGTGAAATGTACTATCATGTTAAAATAATTCCACAAACTCTGTTACAGATATTGCAATGTTGTCAAAGATATCAATGAGCCAGTCATGGTGGTGCATGCCTGTAATCCCAGTGACTCAGGAGGCTGAGGCAGGAGGATCATGAGTTCAAAGCCATCCTCAGCAAAAGCGAGACACTAAGCAACTCAGTGAGACCCTGTATCTAAATAAAATACAAAATAGGGCTGGGAATGTGGCTCAGTGGTCGAGTACCCCCAAGTTCAATCCCGGCTAACACCACCACCAACAAAAATTATCAATGACACCATAAACAATCTTGAAGCATTTGTAAAGTGAAATGTTGAATATTAATTGGAATATGTAGAATATTAATATATGAATATGTAAGATAAACAAGTATATACAAGTTTAGAAAATATAAATATACAGTTTAGGTTTATTACTGTTTATAATACATAGTGTATAACAGTCCAGCTAAGACAAAGAGTGCTTGTTCATTGCTGTTCATTCTGTGTACTTGCTAAGATCACCTTCCCCTTTCCTAAGGTCAATTGTATTTACATTGAGCTCTTGACCACTTTTTATACTGTTATTCTGTATACATGTCTACTATATTCAATTTCCAACTGTAGTGTTTAATTTTAAAAGAACGTAAATATTTTACACTAGAATATTGGTAATGAAAATAATAACTATAAATTGTGCTAATTTATTCTAGTTTTAGTTTACAAACTGGAGATTAAGATGTTAAAGCATGATATTCATATATCTGAAAACATGTAAGTTAGCTATTTCATTTTTCTCTTAACACTGAAGGATATAACAACAAAGCTCAGAATTGTAACACTGTAAACAACACCACCAAATAGTGTTAAACAAATCAGAATCTCTGGAAAGGGAGTAATTTTTAATTAACTTGAATTAATATTAGAGTAATATCTATTTAACCTTTCAAAGAAATTAGCAATATGTTGTTACGTTAAATTTAAGCACATTGAATCTTAGATTTTGTTCATGATCAGTGTATACTGACTGATTTATTAGTAGTATAATCTCAATTTGATAGATATTTTCAAATAAATGGTGTGATAAATCTTGTTATTATATTTAATATAATGTAGCGCAGCAGTTCTCAAACTTTTTGATGTCAGGACCTCTTTAGCTGCTTAAAAACTATTCAGGATTACAAAGAGTCTTGGTTAAAAATATTGCTATTTATCATATTAGATGTTAAAACTAAAAATACTTTATTAATTATAAATTTTAAAATAATAAGCTTTATTGAGAATTTTTGCATCTATATTCATTAGAGATATTGGTGTGAAGTTTTATTTCTTTGATTTGTCTCTGTCTGGTTTTGGAATCAGACTGATATTGGCCTCATAGAATGAGTCTGGGAGCATTCCCTCTTTTTCTATTTCATGAAATAGTTTGAGAAGTATTGGTGTTAGTACTTCTTTAAAGGTCTTGTAGAACTCAACTGTGTATCCATCCGGTCCTGGGCTTTTCTTGGTTGGTTGGTTTTTTATGGCATCCTCTATTTCTTTGCTTAAAATTCACCTATTTAAATTGTGTACCATTCTCCCAAAAGCACTATACAGATTCAATTCAATACCAATCAAAATCCCAATATCATTCTTTATAGAAATAGAAAAAGCAATCATGAAATTCATCTGGAAAAATAAGAGACCCAGAATATCCAAAGTAATTCTTTTTTTTTTTTAATTTTTTAAAAATATTTATTTATTTACTTTAGTTGTACACAATGCAATCCATTTATGTTTACGTGGTGCTGAGGATCGAACCCGGGCTGCGCAGTGCGAGGCGAGCATTCTGCCGCTGAGCCACAACCCCAGCCACCGCCAAGGCGATTCTTAACAGAAGAATGAAGTGGGTGGCATTACTATTCCAGACCTTAAATTGTACTACAAAGTAATAGTAACAAAAACAGCATAATATTGGCATCAAAATAGACCAGTTGACCAATGGTACAGGATAGAAGACACAGAGATGAACCCACATACCTACAGTTATCTTATATTAGACAAAGGTGCCAAAAATGTTCACTGGAGAAAAGACAGCCTCTTCAACAAATGGTGTTGGGAAAACTGGAAATCCTTAGGTAATAAAATGAAATTAAATCTCTTTCTCTCACCATGCACAAAACTTAACTCAAAGTTAAGGACCTAGGAATTAAGCTGGAGACCTTGCACCTAATAGAAGAAAAAGTAGGCCCAAATCTCCATCATGTTGGTTTAGGCCCCAACTTCCTCAATAAGACCCCTAAAGCACAAGAACTAAAACAAGAATCAATAAATGGGATAGATTCAAACTGAAAAGCTTCTTTTCAGCAAAAGAAACAATCAGTGAGGTAAAT
Source organism: Tamias sibiricus (assembly GCA_025594165.1). Taxonomy (NCBI): domain Eukaryota; kingdom Metazoa; phylum Chordata; class Mammalia; order Rodentia; family Sciuridae; genus Tamias; species Tamias sibiricus. The sequence continues at coordinate 100,640,851 of CM046666.1, forward strand.
AGAGCAAATCTTTACCACAAGCACATCAGATAGAAAATCAGATAGAACACTAACCTCAAGGATTTATAAAGCTCTTAAAAGCCTTAACACCAAAAAAAAAAAAAAAAAAAAAAAAAAAAAATCCAATCAATAAATGGGCCAAGAAACTAAATAGACACTTCTCAGAAGATGATACACAATCAACAATTATATGAAAAAATGTTCAACATCTCTAGCAATTAGAGAAATGCAAATCAAAACAACTCTAAGATTTCATCTTACTCCAGTCAGAATGGCAGCTATCAAAAAAACAAACAACAATAAATGCTGGCAAGGATGTGGGGGAAAAGGCACACTCTTACATTGCTGGTGGAACTGCAAGTTGGTGAAGCCAATCTGGAAAGTAGTATGGAGATTCCTAGGGAAACTTGCAAAGGAACCACCATTTGACCCAGCTATCCCACTCCTTGGCCTATTCCCAAAGGACTTAAAAGCAGCTTACGACAGGGACACAGCCACATCAATGTTTATAGCAGCACAATTCACAATAGCTAGATTGTGGAACCAACCCCACACCCATCAGCCTATGAATGGATAGGGAAACTTTGGTATATATACACAATGGAACACTACTCAGCACTAAAAGAGAATAAAATCATGGCATTTTCAGGTAAATGGATGGAGTTGGAGAAAATAATGCTAAGTGAAGTTAGCCAATCCCAAAAAACCAAAGGTCGAATGATCTCTTTGATATGAAGATACTAACTTATAAAGGCAAGAGAGTGGGGATGAGAGGAATGAAAGAGCTTTAAATAGAACAAAGAGTGGGGGGGGGAGAGGAAGGGGCTGGGGGAAAGGAATAATGGCAGACTAAGTTATCCATGATTACCCTAAATACATGTATGAAGACACAATTGTTGTAAAAATACTTTATATAAAATCAGAAACTTGAAAAAGTTTTCTCTTTATATGTAATTGAAATGAAATGTACTCTGCAAACATGTATAACAAATTAGAATAATAAATTTTTTTAAAAAAATAAAATGATAAGCTTATTATGTATTAACATAAATATATTCTTTTTAAAAAATACAGTAAGGAGATGCACATTTGCAAACATTCTGTATTATCTGAACTAATATAAGAGAGTCTGAATCTCATATCAGCTTTTGCAGGTCCTTCCATGGTAATTTTTTTTTTTTTTTTTAATGTTTGTAAAGGCAATCCAACCTGACACACATATGTATCTGGAAAAGAGAGAAGCATTTTAATAGTTTTCCCAGATAATCATAAATATTTTTCCTTGATACTTTACAAAAATTTAACAAGCAATGTGCCATCTGAAACCACACCAATAAGCTTTCTATACTTCGTTAGATCAAAATTTGCTCAACTACCTTGTACTTTGAAAGAATCTTTTACACATTCAAGATTATGTAGCTGCAATTGGTCATTTGGAAAACACTGGTTCACTGAGCTCTGTAAATCTTCTGTATTTTGACACATCCATTATATAGTATCAAATGATTACCGTTCTTTGTTAAGATCATCGGAAAAGCCTCTAAGGACTGGGGGGCTCACAAGACTCCAGTAGATGCTAGATTACAAAATTCTAATTCTCACTCAAATACTGTCAGTTATTTTCCTTGAAATTACAGTCATAATTCATTTATTTTTGAGAAAACATCTGCATCGAATAACCCATACCTGAGTAACAGTAGTTTTTCCTACTATGCTTTCAAGTAAAAATGTTGGTCCAAGAGAAAGGTAAACAGTTCACAGCTCAGTTACCCACACGCTTTTCCGAGAGACCACTGCACCTGAGTATACAGAAGAGTTATCATTTGTGTTCTCATTTTGTCCCATAGATTTTAATCTGTGAAATTTATTAAAATTAAGCATAGATTTTTAACAAAATGAATGATTTTTACTTCATTACCACAGACTTTTTTATGTGTCACTGGCTTCTGTTTTGCTTGAAAATGTGTAGCAAAGAACAATAAAATGGTTCCTAGGGCACACTGCCACCCTAGTGCTGTCAGCATTTTTACCCATTGTTAATTTTGCAACATCGGTATAATGTCAACACAGTGAAAAAGGCAAATAATGGTTTAGCATTATCATTATTAAACTAAATATGTCCTTAAACTTCTCCAAGGGGTCTTCCAAACTCTCAAGGGTTTGTAGACTATGCCCAAAGGTATAGAGGAAAAAATAATATCAGCCTTTAACAAGAAAAACCGAAAACACACGAACACACAATTTCGAAAGTACCTTATCTAAAAAGAGAACTGAGATAAGAAGCAAAGCCACAAGAGGAAAGTGAAGAAAATGGGACAGCACTATCCTCATGGATAAGAGAGCTTCCTCATCATTTTCAACTGGCAAGCCCTCACGCCAACTGCTGCAAATAAAGTTTGCATCACATTAATAAAATCGTCAGAACATAGAGCAGAGAGTATGATTTTGCTGGTAAATTCTTCCTATACTTATTTGTTTTTAAAGAGGAGATTCTCTCACCTCCCCGTAAAAAGACATTCACAGAATAAAATTGTGATACCCCTTAGAAAAAGCACTATTTTAATGCCTATGATACTTTGACTCTCTGATACATGAAGCTCAAATTCGGACAATTTGCTAATGTAAATTGTAAGTAGTAGCAGTAGCTACTTTCCAAAATAGCTACTACTTGTAAGTAGTAGTAGTAGCTACTTTACAAAATAAAGGAACATATATAAAAACGAATAACTAGCAAACAGTAAAGATACACTGTAAAGTTGGATAATACTTTTTTTTAAAATGGTAATTTGGCTTTTTGTATCCACAATATAGTTCCATAATTTAAATTGAAAAGAACATACAAGCATATTCAGTGACAGTCTTCCTTCGAATCCTGAACCCAATCACCTACTTCATCCAAGAAACAAACAGTACTGTAACGAATTAAAAAAATAAAATTTTTGACATTTTTCCCTTTTTGAAGGTTTCAAATGCCATGTATATTTGAAGAGAGATTTGGTTCTTCAAAAATGCAGGTTCTATTTCTTTTCTATATTGGACAAAATATCATACTCTGACTCCAATGTTTAAAAACATAACTTTTTAGTGATATTTGTTTCTAAAAAAAAAGTTTTACAATGTATTTGGCAATTGCAAGTTCACATTAATGAAGCAGTTGGAATGTCAACTTGTCATTTATAAATATCTTGTTCTGACTTATAGTCGTAAGTTATTAAAAATAACTAAAGTACTTGTAACTTTTTTTTTTTTTTTTTTTTTTTTTTTTTTTTTTTTAGGAAATTGCAAGACTGGCTAGTTCATATGCAGCTCTGTAAGGTGTTTTTTCCTTAGGAATACATTTTCTTATTTCAGTGCCAACAGCATCTACAAATTTTATAGAACAGAGAAAACAACTTTCAAACTTTATAAAAAATAAAATTCTTTTCCTCCCTAACAAATAAATTATTACTTGATACTGCATAAATCCATTTACTGTAGAAGTAAATGCATCAAAAAGGAATTATATCAATAGTTCTTTAAATTTCATGAACAAATTAATTTGCACTAAACAAAAAGAATATTCAGAGACTTCCTAATTCTGATTTAGTTCTACAGAAGATAAATTGAACATTCATATATAGATATTGAATTATTTTTTTCAAGTTGAATAACCATTTTAAAACCAATAGATAAAATATCAGTTGCATGTTATTTATTTCTTTGGAAAATAGAACATTTTCAACATTCCTGTACAGATACATCTAGGGAATTGAAAGTGAAAGCAAAAGAAACATTTAAGTCAACTCTCACTAAATATCACTAGTTCTGATAATTGTTGATATATAATTAAAACGTTTTAAAAGGACTTAGCCTCTGATTTATATGAGAACTTTCCCTTCAGCACAACTTTATTTTGAAACACCCAGAGCTCATTTGTTTAAGTTCATTAAAACTGTTCGGTTTAAAAAGGTAGAAAAAGGGATACCACTACATATTGAGTATCTGACATGTTTTCATCTGTTTTTGCATATACATTGTAGACTTAGTTTTTTTTTTAACAAAGGCTAAGAAATTTTAAAATTATTTCTAATTAAAAAGATTTTTTAAAGATATCCACAAAAATATCCAAATATTTGATTAACATTTGTATTTTACAAATATTGTTTTGAATTACCTTTCTGCAAAATTATGTGAATTTCATTCTAAATTTCCTTGCTTCTTGCTTTATGGAAAAAAAAAAAAAAAAAGGATGTCACTCCCCAGTTATGGGTGCTTATACATATGACAACTAATTAATCTCGTCATTGTCTATCTAACATGATTTTTTGTAAGGGACAAAAATAAACGTTCCAGGGGCTGGGGCTATGGCTCAGCGGTAGAGCACTTGTCTCCTATGTGTGAGGCCCTGGGTTCGATCCTCAGCACCACATAAATAAAGTAAAGGTATTGTGTCCACCTACAACAATAAAATATTTTAAAAATAAAATAAAATAAATAAAAATTCAAGCTGTGTTTTGTTCATGTTTTGTTGTGGGGAGTACAAAACAGTGAAAGCAAACAGTGAATCAGTTGTATGATGAGAATTTACTCAATATTGTTATATTGTTGCTGGGGCTGTGTGACTTCTACATTGAGCTCCTATTCCAGAGAGGTGTTTTTTTGTTTGTTTGTTTGTTTGTTTTTGTTGTTGTTGCTTGCTTGTTTTTATAACAATTTTGGGACAAAATCCTTGAAAAAATTTAAAATGCTGTGATAAAATTCTTGTCTCAGAAAGTCTTAACTATTTATAAAATCTACATTTTTCAAGTAGCTTTTTAAGTAAAACTAAACCACCATCTTTGTATAGTAAGGCACTACATTCAAATGGTTATCAACTCTATTTCTATAAGCCCATCTGTTTATCTAAAAATCCTTTTTAGGGGAAAGGGAGGAGAGTACCAGGATTGGACTCAGGGGCACTTGACCACTGAGCCACATCCCCAGCCATATTTTGTATTTTATTTAGAAACAGGGTCTCACTGAGTTGCTTAGTGCCTCACTTCCCCCTGCCCCATGTGGGAAGCACACTTTATTAGATTATTTTTAGTTGCAAGAAACAAAAGTCCATTTAACCCTAACCCTGTCTCAAGATAAAAACTAAAAGGGCTAGGGATATGGCTCAATGGTAAAGTGCCCCTGAGTTCAATCCCTGGTACCCCCCAAAAATAATACATTGCATAAATTATGCTTACTTTAAAAAAAATCAAGAATAGTTAAATAGTCAAGCTTCAGAAAGGGCAAGAAGCAATGTTGGAACATTATCAAGAACCCTGAACATCTTTCCACCTAGGTATCTGCTTCATTCTTCTGTTCCCAGCCTTTGTGGTGGAGAATCGCCACCATCCCACTTCCCTCATTGACATGCTCTCCATTTATTATTATTATTTTTTATTCTTTCTACTTAGTTGTATATGACAGGAGAATGTATTATGGAGCACAGCATTGCAATTCTCTGGTTGCACACGATATAGAGATGCACCATTTGTGCAATCATTCATGTACCTAGGGTAAAGATGTCCATCTCATTCCACCATCTTTCCTACCCCCATAACTCCTCCCCACCCTCCCCTTTGCCCAATCCAAATTTTCTCCATTCTTCCCATGGCCTGCCCTCCATCATAGGTCAGCATTCACTAATCAGAGAAAACATTCAGCCTTTTATTTTGAGGGAGATTGGCTTACTTAGCTTAGCATAATATTCTCCAACTCCATCCATTTATCTGCAAATGCCATAATTGTATTCTCTTTTAATGCTGAGTAATATTCCTTTGTGTAATATAGCCCAGTTTCTTTTGCTGAGGCTGGCTTTGAACTAGTGATCCTCCTGTCCCAGCCCCCTGACCCACCGGGATTACAAGTGTGCGACATCATGCCTAACTTATTTAAAATCATATTTTTTAAGAAAATCTTATTTCATGTCTTTGACCCATAATCTATTTACATTGATTTAATGTTAATTAAATTAATTGTTTAATTCAATTAACATTGAATTAATGTTGTATCTGTAATTATGTTCTTTTCCAATGCAGCCATTCTCAATAGTACAGTATTCTCACAGCATTCTATTTCAAGTTCATGACAACATTGATATTTAATGATTATTTTCTTATAAAATATTTTCAAATTTAAGGTTATTTGTTGAGTATAATATATCAGCTTGAAAGTTAAACCAAAATTTACAATTGTCTTTATCACTAACTTTTTTCACTACTCAAATCCACAAACCAAGTAGTGTTTGCCTTGCTTTGGAATTATACAGCCTCCTTATAATGGAGATATTTCAATGGAAAATTATCAGTACATCAATGATCATTTAAATTATGAAAATTTAAGGGTCTGGAAAATATATCACTGTGATAAGTTTGCTCATTCATGAGTTTCCCTCACCTCACTGTAAGAATCTTGAGTTGAAAAGTAATCATCTTAGCATCCTCCAGGGTCAGAACTTGTGGTGTAATGATGACCAAAGTGGCACTCAGAGTCCTAGCATTTGGATTAATGGCAATAGTTCTCCAGCCCACAGTGGTCCAGTTTCACAATACAGTATCTACGTGAAAAGAGTTTCAAAAGAAAAGATTTGGAGTAGTGGCTGGATACAAGGAGGCTTAACACAACCACTGAGCTCATAAATGTATTATTCTGGCATTGGAGACATGAGATTGCAATGTGAGTCTCCTTAGGAGTGGGGTGTGTGTTTGTACTTTGTGCCATATAAATTGTTATTACATGGACAGTTATGAATGAAGCTGTTTCTTTTTTCACTTGGAACCTTATCTTGGTCATGTGTATTCTGTACTGGAGAAATACATTCAGTAGCAACAACAATAACAACAACGAGAGAGAGAGAGAGAGAGAGAGAGAGAGAGAGAGAGAGAGAGAGAGAGGAAAATTGTTACTAGTTCAGATAATAATAATCATCATTATTACTAGCCTATACATCACAATGACAACCAAGAGCCTCCAATATCCAAGCATTGTGTTAGATATTTTAAATATGTGATATCGTTTTTATTATTAGATTCTTTATCTTTAAACTGGAGGCGATGTCTACTATTGGTTGATGTATCTGTCAGTCCCTACAGAAGAGACTATTTGCAGAGTGATGGTGATGAACAGGGTTGGGGGAACTAATCAGAGATGGATAAACACCCAGGCAGCAATAATAGCAAGAAGCTATCATACCCCATACCTAACAACTGAACCCTGTGAGCCAGAGAAGCAAGAGATGCCCATACAGAGGGAGTTGTGACAAAGTGGAACACAACTACTGACAAAAATCCTGTAGTCCTGGCAGGAGGAGAAAAAATACTCAGATTCTTGCTTCTTTCACTCTAGATTTCATCCAGCACCTCCTGTTGGCTGAACCCACTGGCAGCCAAAGATCAAGGCCACCTGGTGTTGCAGTCTACGGAACTCAGGCTCTGGGAGCACAGAGGGTGCAAATAATCACCAGAAATTGTTACATTACAGCGAAGGAAGTAGCAGAGCTAGAACTCAAGTGAAGTTCTGTGTTCCTCAAAAGTAGACTCTTCAGCTTCATATGCATTTAAAGTCTCAATAGAGATTTAGATTAGATGATGATGTAATAAGAAATTAGATATAACAAGAGAAAAGAAAAATAGATGTAAATATTCCTTCTACTTTCCCTTTCAAGAAGAGAGAATCATTTTCGATGTTGAAAAATCCTTCCCTCTCAAAAAATTATGATTATGATGAAGGTAGTAGTGGTGTTGGTGATGGGGGAGGAGGTCGAGGAGTGGGGGTAAGAATTATAGCTAACTCCTGGCATTTAGACTTTTGCTAACAGACTCACTATATTTTGCCTCATGCAGATTAAATTTAGATTTCTTAAATTAAAAATGAAAACATCCCAGTTGTACATGCCTCATGGGGAAAGAGCTGTTGATTCACACTTGCTGGGCAACACAGCTGATGCTGTGTGGACCCCTATGGTTCAGGAAGGAAGAGTGGGATGCTCTGGGGCATCCTTGTGAACTGCCCAAGATGTTTCACAGCTAAATGCTTAGCTTTTACATGCAAATTGGTCTCCCAAGTGCTTTTATATCAGGATAGCTCTTTGTTTTTATTTGTAAGGTTCAGCACACTGATGTTCTGTATTTTGTTATATCTTCAAACGCATAAACAATACCTTCTTATTCTTACTTGTTCTTCATATGTAGGTTAAAAAAGCTATTTCTGTATTATTTCAGGGAGAATAAGTTCTTATAGTAAGTAAATTTATTCATTCAATTTATATTTATTGACTACCTACTGTGGGCCAAGTTTTGTTTTAGGTACTAGTAATCTAGCTATAAATAAATCAGTGAAAAGCTACTGACCTCATTCTATGGGAAGACAAGCAATAAATATATGTATAAATAAAACAAATAGCACATTGTATGGTGATAATTATTAAGGGGTAAAAACAGTACCAGGGAAAAGGTTATTTTCATTGCATTATTAGTGTTTGGAAAAAGAAAAATACAATCAATAATTGTGAACAATTTACTATCTTGAGCTTGGGGCAGTGGAATGTACCTGTAGTCCCAGCTACTCTGGAGGCTGATGCAGGAAGATCTCTTGAGCTCAAGCACTGGAGGACTGCCTGGGGCAACATAGTGAGTATCTCAGAAAAAGAAAAGAAAGAAATTATCTTGTGTACTTTCTATGCATCCTCTAATGAAAAAAAAAAAAAAAATCTTTAGCTTTCCTAATGCAGTTTCTAATTAATCAGAAATTTGGATCTAAATTGTGAAGATAAAATCATATTCTCATTTGTTCAATAATTCTTCATTTTAGACTAATTAATTTCTTTTGGAATACTCTTTTTTATGCCACTGTGATATTTGAAATGTGACTATTTTAGAAACAAATCTACAGAAGTAACCAGTTATCAGAGTTATGATTTTTTAAAGGAAGATATTATTATAAATAATTTGTATTTATTTATATAATATATGGCTTTTATAAGTTTAAAACTTTTAAATTATTTTGTGGGAATAAATCTTTATTTTACCTTTTTTCTTTTCTTTTCTGGGAAGAATTATTATTCTCAAATATATCAGAAGGAAAGAACAAATATTCTGTTAATTACTTTCTAAAAATTACTTCATTTTATGTGAATAATTTTAAATAATTAAAAATAATAAGGACTAAAAATTCAAGTTTCCAAATTCATTGGAAGACTTAAATCAAATCTGCAAAAAAAAAAAGTTCACTTGCTTCTTTTTAATAAATTCTCTCTAGAGCTATCATACAACCAATGTCTCTATTATGACTTGAACTGTAATGATTTGAAGCAGTGATCCTTATTATTAACAAACCATATTTTAAAAAGAAATGATAGAATATAAAACAACAAAGCAATATTGGACAACCATAGTTTAATAGCTAAAAGCGAATATTTCATTTGTAGAAAGATCTGTGTGTGAGTCTGAACTTTTCTCCAGATCTGTTTCACAAAATCAGTGTTACGGGCACCTAATCAATTTTTTTTTTTTAACTAAAGGAAATAAGACATATAGATGAATAATCAATCACAAGTTTGGGGTTATAGTAAGAGCCTGGTGGTGTTGGCTTTCATTATACTGATCCAGATTGGTGAGGAATACAGCATTTCACTAACACTCTTCACAATATTCCCAGTACAGAGATTGAAATTTTAAAATCATCTTTCTCAGTACAAATATAAACTCTATGTCAACCATATTTGGAATTACAAGCAGAAAATAGGCCTATGAGAAATGTAATTCTCAGGGTACTTATGCAAAATTGCAAAACATGTACATTATAAATAATTTCAACACATTTTCTCTGGGAAAAGAAATGTAAATCTCACAAAAAAAAAAAGGAAGCATTTTTTTAGTCAATGCTAAGAAAATAATTGCATCCAAATAAAAATGTCAAGGGCAGTGGTTATGTACAATTACATTTCAAGAATATTAAAATTAAATGATTCATCAGGGTATAATACAATTTCTGTACCTCACATGGTATACTTAAATAAATAATATAGTGGTTAAATTATGCACATAGCAGAGGATGATCAACCATTAAAAGAGGTCTGGAGAGAAGACACTGAGTTAGCATCACCTGGCAGGATGCAGGAAGACATGAGGAGAGTCAATCAGTGGATGAAATGTCAGTACCACAGCATCTGGCTGTGAGTGCATCCACAGAAAAGAGCCGGGAACAGGCAGATCAGACATTACAAAGAAGACATGGGCTGCTTGGTCATCAGGTGAGTGTCTCTAGGACAGGAACTTCCTGAGTGACAGGAAGTTAATTTATAGATTACCATAGGTCTGAGAGCATGATGATGACAAGAAAGACACTGGATAACATTCTGTAATAGTGATAATGTTGAGAAAATATTGAATATCACAGAAAAGGCTTTTTCTTCATAAGTATTTGTGTAGGATGATATGTTTTACAAGTTTTATTCTTTTATCTTTTATCAGGATCATGTCTACACAATCCCACCAGCCAGTCCCACCAACCTCAGCCCCAGAGCAGAAGACAGCAAGGACAGACCCGCCAATTCTGCTTGAGTTCAGGCGGACTGAGAACAGTCCTGGGGACCTACATTGGAGGGCCACCAGGCCCAGTTCAATCCTGCTGACCTTCACCCCAGCATGGCCAGCGCCCCAGGTCAGTCCCGCTGACCCCTCCTAGTGTAGAAATCGATTCCTATAGAACAACTAAAAATACATAATTCTGCACCCTTATGTAAACTTATATTTGAAATGTTAAAGTTTTTTGGAGGGAAATTTGATTATGTTCATTTTAAATATTCATGAAGTAAAATACTAATTACTAAACATTGCCTGATATCCTCAGCCTGTGAGATGGTACAGAAGAAGGAATAGTGACTGTTCTCAGGAGCTTTTTGCTCTTGGGACACAGTGATCGTGCCAGGAGTTCTGGACAAAGCCTTAGGACCCAGGCAGACTTGACTTTGAACATAATCTACATTGCATTTTAATTTTGGAAACACGAACCTAATACTTTACCATTCTGAGTCTCACTTTTTCAAAATAGTGATATGTCTATCATTAAATGTGATGTTGTGCTTAAGATCTTTACCAGAAGTCTATGAACAGTTACTTTTCACTTAATGTTAATATATGGAACTACAATAAACAATGAATGAGGGAATAAAATGAAGTATAAATTCATATGCTGCACACTTGCATTTAGGTATTCAAAGAAAAATTAATTCATGGTTAATATGTCTGCCAAGTACACATTTCTACTCTATGATGTTCACCGTGGCCTGATGTGTTGAGAAGATGACCTAAGGGATATGGACAATTTTTCTCCAGCTAATACCTGTAGAATTTTATTTCTCTCTGATCCCAGGGTTTCCACCATAGGTATAGAAACACAAGAATCAGGCATGAATTCTCATCTTAATCGTCTGAGAGGGAGATGAAGTAATACCAATAATAATGATATTTATGATGATAATATTAATAGATAACATGTCAGTGCCTTCTAAGTTCCAGACACTCTTCAAAGCACCTTACATGCATTTACTTGCAATTATCTACATAGCACATATGAGGAAGCTGAGGCTTAGAGTGGTTAAATAACACATTCAAGGTAATAAATCTAGTATATATAGCTAGCATAGAGCTAGTATATAGTAGAATAAGGACTGAAATTAAAATAGTCTTACTTGTATTATTGTTTACATGAAAGTTAAAATTACAACTCATACCTAAGCAAACATTTCTCAAAATAAGGCATACAAATAGCCAACAATTATATGAAAGTATATTCAACATCACAAATAATCAGGGAAATGAAATTCTAACCACAATGAGATAGATATCACCTCAGCCCAGTAAGAAGGATTGTTACCAAAAAAAGTAAAGATAAAAATTTTGGCAAGGATATAAAGTAAGGGATTCCTTGCCACTATTGGTGGGAATGTAAATTAGAGCCATTATGGAAAATACTATGGAGGTTCCTCCATAAATCAAAAGTAAAATTATCACATAGTCCAGAAATTCCACTCCTGGGTATACGAAATGAAATCGGTATTTTGAAGAGACATCAGCAGTCCCATGTTCATTGCAGCACTATTCACAATGTCCATCAACTGATAAAAGGAAAAAGAAAATATTGCGTATATACCAATGGAAATATATTCATCCATAAAAATGAAATTTCATCATTTGTGATAACATGGATGGAACTGGAGGTCTTGATAATATCAGTCTTGGAAATCAGGATTGGGGTCCTCATGTCCTCAGTATTCAAGATTAAACACCCGAGAAATGTCAAGGCAAGAGTAGAAAGCAAGTTTTATTTAAGAAAGAAACAGAACAGAGACAGCAGACTTCTCCAGGGTCCAGAGCTGGGTGCCTGTGAGAATGGGTGTGTCTGTCTTGTCTTTCTTAGATTTCTTCTCCCCCTCCCCACCTCCTCTTTCTATCCTGCCATGCCCAAAGGCAGGAAAAGAGCAGCCCAACTCCAAATGTTCCTGATAATCCCCCAGGGTGTTAGCAATCATTTGGATTGTGGGGGTCCGGTGAGATGAAGGTGTTAGCAACCCATTTCCTTTTATTTGATAATTAGTCCTCATCTTTCAGACCTGACCATTTATTGTCTATGCTACTTGTCCTTTGTCCCTGTCTCATTGATATTAACTGAAATAAACTATGCACAGAAAGATAAGAATCACAGGATTGGGGCTGGGGTTGTGGCTCAGTGGCAGAGCGCTCGCCTCGCATGTGCACAGCCCTGGTTCGATCCTCAGCACCACGTAAAAACAAACATAAATTCATTGCATTGTGTACAACTAAAAGTAAATAAATAAATATTTAAAAAAAAAAAGAATCACACTATTTAATTCAAATGTTCAATCTAAAATAATTATCTCCTGAAATATAAATTGAAGAGTATTGGTATCAGTCCTTCTTTGAAGGTCTTGTAGAACTCAGCTGTGTATCCATCTGGTCCTGGGCTTTTCTTGGTTGGTAGGCTTCTGATGGCATCTTCTATTTCGTTGCTCGAAATTGGTCTGTTCAAATTATGTACATCATCCTGCTTAAGTTTGCGTAGATCATACAACTCTAGAAATTTGTCGATGCCTTCGGTGTTTTGTATTTTGTTGGAGTACAAGTTTTCAAAATGATTTTGAATTATTTCTTATGTTTCCGTAGTGTTTGTTGTGATATTTCCTTTTTCATCACATATGTTAGTAATTTGAGTTATCTCTCTCCTTCTCTTTGTTAGCCTGGCTAAGGGTCTGTCAATTTTATTTATTTTTTCAAAGAACCAACTTTTTGTTTTGTCAATTTTTTCAATTGTTTCTTTGGTTTTAATTTCATTAATTTTAGCTCTGATTTGAATTATTTCCTGTCTTCTACCACTTTTGGTGTTGGATTGTTCTTCTTTTTCTAGAGCTTTGAGATGTAATTTTAAGTCATTTATTTGTTGACTTTTTCTTCTTTTGAGGAATGAACTCAATGCAATTAACTTTCTTCTTAGAACTGCCTTTATAGTGTCCCAGAGATTTCGATATGTTGTGTCTTTGTTTTCATTCACCTCTAAGAATTTTTTAATCTCCTCTTTGATGTCATTTACAACCCATTGTTCATTCAGTAGCATATTATTTAGTCTCCAGGTGTTGGAGTAGCTTTTATTTCTTATTTTATCATTGATTTCTAATTTCATTCCATTATGGTCAGATAGAATGCAGGGTAGTATCTCAACTTTTTTGTATTTGCTCAGAGTTGTTTTGTGGCCTAGTACATGGTCTAATTTTAGAGAAGATTCCATGTGCTGCTGAGAAGAAAGTGTATTCACTTGTTGAAGGATGAAATATTCTATATAAGTCAGTTAAGTCATTCAGGAAATAGAAAAAGAGGGAGCACTTCCAAAATCATTCTATGAGGCCAACATCACCCTGATTCCCAAACCAGGCAAAGACATGTCCAAAAAAGAAAACTTCAGACCCATATCTTTAATGAACATAGATGCAAAAATTCTCAATAAAATTCTAGCAAAATGGATACAAAAACATATCAAAAATATAATACACCACGATCAAGTGGGGTTCATTCCGGGGATGCAAGGGTGGTTCAACATACAGAAAACAATAAATGTAATTCATCACATTAATAGACTCAAATATAAGAACCATATGATTATCTCAATAGATGCAGAAAAAGCATTTGACAAAATACAGCACCCCTTCATGCTCAAAACACTAGAAAAACTAGGGATAACAGGAACATATCTCAACATTGTAAAAGCTATATATGCTAATCCCCAGGCCAACATTATTCTAAATGGAGAAAAATTGAAAGCATTCCCTCTATAAACAGGAGCAAGACAGGGATGCCCTCTTTCACCACTTCTATTCAACATTGAAATGCTGACCAGAGCAATCAGACAGACGAAAGAAATTAAAGGGATACAGATAGGTAAAGTAGAACTCAAATTATCATTATTTGCTTATGATATGATTTTATACCTAGAAGACCCAAAAAATTCAACCAGAAAACTTCTAGAACTCATAAATGAATTCAGCAAAGTAGCAGGATACAAAATAAACACCCACAAATCTAAGGCATTTCTATATATCAGTGACAAATCCTCTGAAAGGGAAATGAGGAAAACTACCCCATTTACAATAGCATAAAAAAAAAAAAAATACTTGGGAATCAACTTAACCAAAGACTTGAAAGACCTTTATAATGAAAACTACAGAACACTAAAGAAAGAAATTATGGAAGACTTTAGAAGATGGAAAGATCTACCCTGTTCTTGGATAGGCAGAACTAATATTGTCAAAATGACCACACTACCAAAAGCACTATACAGATTTAATGCAATATCAATCAAAATCCCAATGACATTCCTCATAGAAATAGAAAAAGCAGTCATGAAATTCATCTGGAAAAATAAGAGACCCAGAACAGCTAAAGCAATCCTTAGTAAGAGGAGTGAAGCAGGTGGCATCACTATACCAGACTTTAAATTATACTACAGAGCAATAGTAACAAAACAGCATGGTATTGGCACCAAAATAGGCTGGTAGACCAATGGTACAGAATAGAGGACACAGAGACTAACACATATAATTTCAGTTATCTTATATTAGACAAAGGTGCCAAAAATGTACATTGGAGAAAAGATAGCCTCTTCAACAAATGGTGCTGGGAAAACTGGAAATCCATATGCAAGAAAATGAAATTAAACCTCTATCTCTCACCATGCACAAAATTCAACTCAAAGTGGATCAAGGATCTAGGAATTAGACCAGAGACACTACACCTAATAGAAGAAAAAGTAAGCTCTAATCTCCAGTATTTTGGATTAGGCTCCAAGTTCCTTAATAAGAATCCTGTAGCACAAGAATTAATACCAAGAATCAATAAATGGGATAGACTCAAATTACAAGGCTTCTTCTCAGCAAAAGAAGTAATCAGTGAGGTGAACAGAGAGCCTACTAATTGGGAACAAATTTCTACCACATGCACGTTAGATAGAGCACTAATCTCTAGAATAAATAAAGAACTCAAAAATCTTAACACCAAAAAAAACAAATAACCCAATCAACAAATGGACCAAGGAACTGAACGGACACTTCTCAGAAGAAGATATACAATAAATCAACAAATACATGAAAAAACGCTCAACCTCTCTGGCAATTAGAGAAATGCAAATCAAAACCACTCTAACATTTCATCTCACACCTGTCAGAATGGCAGCTATTAAGAACACAAACAACAATAAATGTTGGAGAGGATGTGGAGAAAAAGGCACACTCACTCATACATTGTTGGTGGGACTGCAAAATGGTGCAGCCAATATGGAAAGCAGTATGGAGAAACCTTGGAAAATTTGGAATGGATCCACCTTATGACCCAGCTATCCCAATCCTTGGTCTTTACCAAAAAGACTTGAAAACAGCATACTACAGGGACACAGCCACATCAATGTTTATAGCAGCACAATTCACAATAGCTAAACTGTGGAACCAACCTAGATGTCCTTCAGTAGGTGAATGGATAAGGAAAATGTGGTATATACACACAATGGAGTATTACTCAGCAATAAGAGAGAATAGAATCATGGCATTTGCACATAAATGGATGGAGTTAGAGAATATAATACTAAGTGAAGTTAGCCAATCCCAAAAAGCCACATACCAAATGTTTTCTCTGATATAAGGAGGCCAATTCACAGTCGGGTTGGGATGGGGAGCATAGGATGATTAGAGGAACACTAGAATGGCCAATGGGGAGAAAGAGGAAGGGAGGGGGCAAAAGGGTGAAGAAAAAAAAAAGATGGTAGAATGAGATGGATATCATTACCCTAAGTGCATGTATGAAGTCAAGAATGGTGTGAATATACTTTGCATACAACCAGAGATTTGTAAAAAAAGTGCTCTATATATGTAATATGAAATGTAATGCATTCTGCTGTCATTTATAACATCTTAGAATAAAAAAAAAATAAAAAAAAATTATCTCATAGGAGTTGAGAGAACAATGGTGGCTAGACAGAGTGAGGATGCAAGGGGAATGGGTAAAATTTGAGCAATGGCTACTAAGTTAGGGTAAGGAGCAAGAAGTCCTGAGTGCTGTTGCACAGTGGGGTGACTGCAGATAGCAATAATGTACTGTGTACCTCAAAAAGCTAGAAGAAAGGATTTCTATAGCAGTCACCATGGAGCAATGATAAAATACAATGGTAAATAATGAAAAAG
Source organism: Tamias sibiricus (assembly GCA_025594165.1). Classification (NCBI taxonomy): domain Eukaryota; kingdom Metazoa; phylum Chordata; class Mammalia; order Rodentia; family Sciuridae; genus Tamias; species Tamias sibiricus. The sequence goes on from CM046666.1 coordinate 100,657,598, forward strand.
TAAATAAAGATAAAAAAGGAATTAAACCTCTACAGTGAAAGGACAACAAAATTTACATAGACGTGGAAAAGGACAGGAGTATTAGAATTTGAGAAAGACATAGGATGACAACAAGTGTTAAAGGAAGGAAACTTCTTGCTTAAACCTTTTCACAATCCCCTGTTACCTGCAGCTAAAAGATCACATCAGAGTGGGAAATAGATAAGTCATTCACAATCTGGCTTCTGGATTTTATTTTGACCTCCTATTGGGTGTTTGCTATTTTATTTTGATGGCATTTTTTCCCCTTTTTTTGTTTCCCTTTTTTAGGTTGATTTTTTGTTTCCCTTTTTTAGGTTGTTTTGATAAAATTAAAATAACAATTTGTAAATCTGTCAGTTCTGCTACAGTTTTCTCTTCTGTTTGTTTTGTGATGCTGGAGCTCAAACCCAGGGTGTCCCCCATGCAAAGCAAGTGCACCATCTCTGAGCTAAATCCCACCCCTGTTGTCTTCAGTTCTACTGATATGTAAGTACACATTCTTAAGGGCTGAATATCCATCCTTCTTCTATAATAAGAAAACAAAATACCAACTATTTCTTTCCACTCAAGGACTCTTGTAGTGACATTCTGGATTCAGCTTGTACTGGCTCATGAGAACCAAGTATATATACCTCTTTCCTTTGTCCAGTGGAGTCATTTTTGTAGCTTGACATCCGCGATTGCACAAGAAATAGATAAAAGAGGCAGTTGCTGGGCTGGGGTTGTAGCTCAGTGGTAGAACACTCGCCTTGCACGTATGTGGCCCGGGTTCGATCCTCAGCACCACATAAAAATAAGGGCATTGTGTACAACTAAAACAAATAAATATTTTAACAAAAAAAAAGAGGCAGTTGCTAAACTTCACCAGTTCGTCACTAGCCTTTTCCATCGCTGACCATCCTAAGTGGTAAGAGTTTTAGTATGTTTTAAAAAATATTTTATTTCCTTTTTTTCTTTAACTTGTATTCTTCAGGATGGCTTCCGAAAACTTTGAAGGCACTTTTATTTTATTCTATTTTTGAGACTGATAGAAATTATATTTATATTAGAATTCCTAATAATTCTATTGTTCTGCATTTGAATTTAACTAAATATTGAAAACCAATCCATTCTCTGAGATGATACCTTTAAGTGAAATACAGTTCTAAATGGGCCAAGTTCTCTGAACAGCCCTGAAATGAAATAAAGTTGACATTGTATTTTCATCTGGGTCCCAGGAAAATGCTGAACTTTGAAAACATTGTCTATGCACCCTCATCAGACTTCTGGCAATTAAGTGTCCAAAGAAAGTTAGTGGGAATAAAGTCAGGGAAGAAGAGTCAAAGACATGAATTCTGGTCTCCATCTTCCCTTTTGCAATCTCATTGTCCCCAGCATATTCAGCCACTTCCCATTCTCCTCTATCCTAAGTCTTTTCTCATGTTAAGATAGGGTCTGCTGGTAATGACCCCTTTCTATGAATACAATGTATTCTCAAGAGTACATGCAACTCCATCAAGAAAGCTCTCACAGACACACAAGCATCTGTTGTGCTAGTCTTTATTTCTCACTGTACCTAAATTTCTGCTTTTCCCCTTCTGGAACTTCTGGCTTTCTCTCTCATTCATCCTTTTGGCATACTTGTCTTGGATTTGTATCCAAGCTTTATTTAACCTTGGCTTCCTTCCCAGGACCAAGTTCTAGGGTCCTTGAGTCCTTCCAGGGAAACTGCCTGGTAGTGGCTGGTTTCTCAACCCAATAGCCTCTGCTCAGCTACCTCTGAAGAAAGAGAATTAGACAGTGAGGATGTAGGAGATGCATGCAAAAGTGCTACTGTGTAAGCAATTCCATTTGTTTGGGCCAAAGCTGAAATCTTGAGAAAGCTTTGCATACCAGAATTCCATTGTAAATTACTACTGTAACAGCAATACCTAACATACTATAGTTCTTCTTAATTAAGAGGTTAAGACCACTTTCATATCATCTATTGAGGACTTCCATGTTACAAAGTTGCTATTAATATGGAGAAAAGTTCTATTGTGATTAATTGGAGGCAGTGAAATAACATTTAACAAGCAATAATAATTCTTCTATGGAGTTAGAGAGTGAGGCCTTGGGGAATCTAGTTGACACCACTAACAGATGATTTTCACAAGTTTCTCTCTCTCTTTTTTTTTTTTTTTTCCCATTATACCTTGGTTTCTTTCTAGATGAGTCTTCTATAAGATAGAATTAAAAGAATTCTCTCAGGCTGTTCAGAGATCAAAAATATCCATTCGGTACAAAAAAAGTACAATCTCTAAATTAGGGGGATCATTTAACATGTGGAAAAGTTATTGTCTATTTTAGTCTAAAGGAAAAAAAAATAATCTGAAAGACTATGTTTAGAAATTTAAAGTTTAGTACTTAATAATTACTGCATATTATTTGTTATAATCTCTCCTTACTGTAAACATTAGGGTACAAATGTTAAAGAATTTTGCAACTCATGTGGAAATTCTGGTTCCTAGGTAAGCATAGTTGAAGAGTTATTTGGTCTGCTTTATAAGGAGATTGTCAGCATGTAAGAGCAACTTATGCTATTTTACAAAGCTGATAGAAATTTCCATTAGACAAATAACTATTGCAATAGTTTCAAGGCAGAATTTCCAAAAGGTCTACAACCTCTAATAGTCCTCCTGGCTCTTATCATTTATCTCTGACCTATTGAAATCTTTTACCAAACAAACAAACAAATAAATGTATGGTGAGACTAAATCAGCAAGGAATTAATTAACTTTTGAACCCTCACTGTTCAGTGTAAGTATCAGAAGAAACATTATTATGTATTTTATCATTCATTCAGGAGGCAATGTAACATGAATAGGAGCTCAGGCTTTGAAGCCAGTTTACTAGTTTTGAATTCTGGCCCTACCATTTACTAGCCCTGTGACCTGAGGCTAATTGCTTAACTGCACCTCAGTTTCTTCATATGTAAAATAGGTAAAACTTTAATATACCTTGAAAGTTTGCTATGGGAATGAAGTTGAAATTTTCAGAGAAATTGATACTTTAATTCAAAACTTCCTGGCTAAAAGTTGTCTAATAATCTGGGAAAGTACAATTATAAATGGAGAGAATATAGACATAATGGTTTCTGGTTTTGATATTTAGCCAGGAATAAACTAATATACATTTTAGGGGGAGATGATTTAGACTAGCTTATGAGAGCCGATCTATGGATTTTCAGAAATGTGACCAATTGTTGTCACATTTGTATTTGATATCAGGCATGGTGTATTTCATGCCAAAAAAATCAGAAACCAGCCATAATATACTCTAAGCCAGCACTTTCTGCAGAGAACCAGTTATTAAACATTGCCAGCACACCACTGAATATTTTAATATTTTCTTTCTTTCAACAAGGATTTGCTGAGTACATACTACTATGTTCCATATGCATAGCATGCATGTATGGGCAAGACAGAAATGTATGGTGGCCAGGACAACAGTAAACATTTTTTGTTCTTAAACAGATTTATTAAAGCAATAAAAACAAATGAAAACTAAATCATAGCCAGACACGGTGGCACATGCCTGTAATCCCAGCGACTTGGGTGGCTAAGGCAGGAGGATTGTGAGTTCAAAGGCAGCCTCAACAATGTCTAGGCACTTAGCAACTGAGACCCTGTCTCTAAATAAAATACAAAAAAGGGCTGGGGATGTGGCCCAGTGGTCGAGTGCCCGTGAGTTCAATCCCCAGTACAACCCCCAACAAACAAACAAACAAACAACACCACCAACAAAACTAAATCATTTCAAAACCTCAGCTTTGTAAATTTTTTTTTTTTTTTAATTTCCTTCAAGACATTGTGAAAATTGGTTTCTAAGATGTTGTCCAAATAGATATCTGTTACTGGAATTTCCACAAGAATTTGTAAATTATTCAACATGTAGCCCCAGCCTAAGCACAATGTCTAACACACGTCAGGTACATAAGAAACATTGATTGAATAAAAGAATCAACATAGAGACAGGTGTTCTGCAAAACCTGGAATATCAGTTGATTTAGGAGCACCTGTCATTGAACTATTATGATGGGGTTGATATGCTTTATGTTTGTTAAAATGTTTCTCTAAACAACATTTATCTCCCAGTTGTAAAAATTACCCACATAATAAATAGATTAAATTCAGAATAAAAGTATACACATTGTATCAATATGATTTTAATTATATAACAACAAAATAATGACCAAACACTCTAGCTGTTATTCTAGTCACTTTGCTTGGTTCACCTGAAATAATACTAAATCAACAATAGGAGTTAGGCAGGTTCTGTCTCTGTTTTAACAATGAACAAACCAAAGCCACAGCCAAATTACATTTCTAGAAGTAGAGTCAAGATTTAGAATTAGAGTTTAGGTGTGCAGTTAATACATTCTTCATTATATTTCTATAGGTTGATTTACTTTACATTTAACTCGTTTACACACACACACACACACACACACACACACACACACACACACATATATTAGAGAGTATTCTCAAGAAAAAGCAAATTAATCCCTTAGAGTAAGTTAGTCCCTTACGTGAGTTCATGACAAAGATAATAAAACTGAAAAGGAGACATTGGAATGAATCTGACATAACTGTCCTGTGTATGTATATTCATATACTACAGTGAATCTTAGCATCGTGTGTATGCATCCACAAGAAATTAATTTAAAAAATCAACTATGGGTAAATGGCAGAAAGCTTAGTAGAAGTAAGGGAGCAGGGGTATAGGGAGAGGGAAGGGGAAGGAGAGGTACTGAGGTCCAATTAGAACAAACTATATTCCATGCTTTTATAATTATGTCAAAATGGATTCTATTGTCATGTATAACTAAAAGAACCAGTAAACATTAAATAAAATAAAACTGAATATGCCCCTTATGTAAGGCAATACACAAAGGAACCTAGTTTTGTTTGAGCAGTCAGTTCTTCAAAGGTGACCCAAATGTAGGGAATTTCAAAGGGAACATGCCCAGGACTGTTCCTTCGGGTTCCAGGACTGATGAAATCTTGTGGGGCTGGTAAGTAACTTTGTCAGTCAATCTTACACTGTAAGTTACCAGCTTTAGGGATGGTGTGTTGTTTTATCTCAGAGACAAATAAGGGAGAAAAAAATATAATAATAATAAAGCATATTCTTCTAAAAAAATTAATGATTTTCCTGTTCCTAGAACTTTTTGTTTGTTTTTAACCTGTAGAATTTACTTTATAATTGAATTTTTATCTTATTAATCTAGTGACAATTTATTCAAGTATAATTTACTATTAACAGTGCCACTAATGCTAACACTACTGCCAAAAGCTATAGCATAATCAGTACTTATCATTGGCAGTCACATTTCCATGAAAGTATATACTTTTTCATATGCAGTCACTTAATCCTCCCAATTACACTTATTGGGTAAGTGTTTTCAAAATAACCCACTTTAGAAGGAGAATGCTGATACCCAGGAGGTGAAATAACTTGCCAAGTTAGTAACTGGCAGATCCTTGTTACATAATACATTTATAAAATTCAGTAGGTTAAGCTGCATAATTACAAAGCTTGAAAGTCACTGTGTTGGAGAGTAAACAGCTTAGAACTTGGGGAATGCAGGTTGTGACAGAAAGGAAAAAAGGAAGAAAGATAAGAATCAGGAATTATTAACAATCATTTATGCTTATCTATGACCTGGCATAAATTTACCTTTTAATGTTATATTTCCTCACATGCGTTCACTGCTCCTATATGTTTTTATTATTTGTGAAAACATCCTAGTCCTCCTTTCTTAGCTTATTCATTTTATTCTAACTGGAAAGCCTTTTGCTTAAATCAATGATATTTTATATATATATATATATATATATATATATATATATTTTTTTTTTTTTAACTTTACTCTGCAGCTATGGAAACAGATTGAAAAACTTTGCTCCCCCAATTTTCATTGCTGAAATTCAGTTTCTCACATCATTCTATTTTGTGAGACCTTTACCCACACCCAACCTATTCTTGGAACTCAACAAGTGAATAGGAGTAAACATTTATATTGAAATCCTCTTACCTAGAAAATAGTAAGTGTGGAATAAATAATTGAGTTTCAACTCAACCAATGTTATATAAATTGATACATGAAAAAGTGAGAAATTATGTTACTTGATTTGTATTCCATATTTCTTGTTCACTGTTTTTTAAGCATGCAATTTTTTATCTTGAAGTAAGTTTATTTAAATTTTTAAAATATATTAGTGCATAAACTTGTATAAGTTTATATTATAAACATTCAAAGACATGCCTTTTTCTTTGATATTATATATTTATATATATATATCACATATACATATATATAAGAAAATGGGCTAAAATATTACTTTAGAGAAAAGCAGAAGTTGCTTACATAAATATTTCAATATTTGGCAAAGCACAAAAATACTAGTATCTTCCAGTACATAAAATATTTTATGCATTTCTTCTATATTCCCAGTAATACATGTTTACTATATTAAAATAAGGAAATACTACCTACACAATTTTAATAGTTTGAAAAAATAAAGTTGTAACAATTCAGAAATTTTTAATTTTGAAATTGTGGTCAATATATTAAAACAAATTCTCAGATTTTCATTTGTAAAAAAATTAGTGTATAAACTTCTAAACTGACATACTTGTGGTACCATTAATATATCTGACCTGAAATTGATAGGAAAACTATTAAAAGATATAGGGTTTTGCATGGCATATTTTCACAAATACCATAGATTTTGTCTTACAGGTAAGAAAGATTTCTAATGTTTATCATTCCAGAACAATAGTGAAATAATACATAAAAGTCCAAAATAGTTAGAAGCAAAATATAACACCTATGCAAAGAGTCAAAAGACAGTGTTGAAATGTATTACTAGTCCAGCTACTATGAATGTGAACTGCATGTCTTGTGATTTTGAATAAAGAACATCAGTCTACAATGTTACAGAAGCAATTGTGTTCTTTAAAACAGACTAATGTGGAAGATTACTTGATAATCTCACCAGCTTTTGATCTGATGGGCTGCATTTCTATGTGAGGAAGCAAAACCCACTAGTAGCTCATATTTTGTAAAAACTTACAGATCTATAAATCAGTAGTGCAGCACTTTCTGTGTTTATTGGATTCCTTAGATAGTATTGGCCAGTAATGTATGTGTGTACAATTATTTATCAGTGGTTCTTTGTATGTGTCTGTGTTTCTCACCTTTTTCTCATCCTGGTGAGTATTTTAGCATCTTCTTTAAAATAGCATTGCCTTTCTTGAATAGCAGCACTAGGGCTGTGAGCTATTTTATGTGCTTTCTTGCTGAAGCTTTATTTTTCATTTTTCAGCCAATGTACTTCCACCTTCTTAATATCTGCATCATCTCCTTAATATCATTGATATTATTGGATTTAAATTCAAGATTCAAAAGAATAATCTTCCATATCAATTTTTAATTGTACTCCACCCAAATAATAGAAATGGAGTAATATAACAAAACAAGCTAAGTCAAATAGTATGTATGCATATCATAATGATTGCCTTCTAGACAGACAACATGGGACCATGAAAACCAAATCAGAGTTCAATCTTAAATTCAAAATGACTAATGTTTTTAGAATAAGAATCCAAAAGATGATTATATATTAAATTAATATTTTTAGGTACACTCATAGCATGATATAGCTTATACAGAAATGTCAGAAAAATTCACTAATTTGTACAATTAATATGTTAATAATTAAAATTTAAATTATTTATTTTGAAATCCTGGAGTTTTGTTGGCATGGACTAAATTTAAATTCAAAGCACGTGTGCGCACACACACACACACACACACACACACACACACAATTCTACGTTATTTTAAAAGTTAATGTTCCAGTTAGATTTATATTATAACTAATAACAAAGAAGTTATATGATGTTTTGATTATAGTAAATAAAAAGTAAGCTAATGAGAAAATGTGTACACATAAGTAAAGAACTAAAACACCCAAAATTATGATGTTATAGTTCAAAGTATCTATGGAAGCATGATTTCCATTATGTTATATTTCAACATTTGGAATAACTTGCGTGAAAAAATTTTCTGTTGATGTTATTCCACAAAGAGATATTTTAACACACTGATCTTTTAAGTCTCTTTTCAGTCTGAAAGCTGATTGATTATAATGGACTGGGGAAATGCATTGTGGGAATCCAGTTAATATATTGAGGACCCATCACTGCTGTTAGGACAGAGCTCACCAAAGTACACTCTGTTCAAAAGTAGCCAAGCTGGAAATATCTCTTTCTTGTTTATGGATGATGGCGTGCAGTTTTACTGATTCATAATGGAGCTCCAGCCTTTTTATTCTGACAGCTTAAGCACCAAAAAGAAAAATAAAACTACTGTGTGAGAATCCTCGGTCATAAACGACTTCATATTCAAACTTCCTATCTATACGTTCACATTAAAAGCCATAACAAGTTTGATATTTGGAAAATACTTTTTTGGGGTATAAGAAAAGGTAATTCATAGAAGAGGAAGCAAGTTAACCAAGCTAACGTCAGAAATGAATGCATAGTAAACTGCTTTTGAGTAAAAATAGTCTTCCAAAATGCACAAAACTGTCTTTAAACTTATAGTAAAAATCAAAACATCATTGATACACTTTCAAATATTTTCCACAAAAGTGGCTTCAGTATATTGATTAGAATGTACGAGAACTCTGGAGAAAATGAGTGCTTTTTCCATCGTGGCCCATAAGCCCAACTCGTAATAAGAGACAACACACATTAATAGTTTTATCAAAAAGGAGAAATAGCATTTAGAGATGCAAAACAGCATTTTGAGGTTTTCCAGGTACCATAATGATAGTTTTTCTTACCACTGAATATTCATGACACCTCATAAAACTAATGATAAACATAAAAATTGATGTGAACGTTTGACTAATCTGCTCTTATTTGTTTGGAAGAGCTGTCGTAATTGCCTGGTTTGTAAATTAAACATCTGCTATGGGAATAAACAAAAACATAACTGAGCATATTCAAATAAATTGAATTCACTCTGGTTCCATAAATTTTATTATATGGGCTCATCAATTTTATTACACCTGAGCACAGCATTGCTGCCAAAGTCAATGCATTTTAGATGTCGTATTTGTAAGAATAAATGTTTTCTTTTTCTAATAAAATGCAGATCTTATTTAGATCATTTTAAAGAAATGTTTCAATAGACAGACTCAGCTTATTGAGCTGACTTGACATATTGGTTGAACATGAGCTGTGGCTCTACTACCTAGCACCTCAAGAGTTTCAGCAGACCATTAAAATCATCTCTATGTGTCAGCAGCACATGTCAAACAAGATAAAAAACCATTTGTTTAGCAAAATCAATCTGTCTGGTATTTGGCATAGCCATAGTTTTCTAGTTTCTAAACCATAAAATTGAAACATATTGCAAAACAATTAACCACATCAAGGCACCCATGAAATTAACCAACAGGTGGGCTTGGCAAAAATGTGGGAGCCTTGCATTTATTTTAATTATACTATATATATATATATACATATATATATATATATATAATTATACTATATATATATATATAAATTCTATAGATAATTACTTGGTGCTATAAATGATTTACATCAATATTTCATTTTTCTGTGGAGATCGAGTCAAACAAAGTATTCCAAGCAAAAGACACATAAATAATGAGTAAAAATAATATTTTGGTGGTGCAACTAATAAACTCAATATTGTATGGCTGTCTGAGAGTAAAATGATATAAGGTAGTATAAGATAGAACATGAAGCAGCTCAGAAATCACTGGCTTTGGATATTTGTAAGTATATTCCACATTATTCTGAGAAGTATAATACATGAAATAAACACAAAAGTCATATTATGTGATGATTCCACATAAACTTTTGCATAAAGATGAAATAAATCTGCTGACATAGTAGATCCCACTTTGAAAGAAAAGCAAAATTCCCAGTAGCAGAGAAACACAGAACTTGAAATTTACTTTCCTTCATATCACAAGTGCTGACTTAGAGTCTTACTACTTAACCCTGACAAGCCCCACCTTTCTCCAATCCTAGGCTTTCTCTTGGGAAGGAAAGAATTCCATCATTGCTGACCAGAAGCTCTATAAGCTGAAGCAGGCCTATAAGCTTGAGTAGGAGAAAATCACTACTGAAATTTTCAGAAGCTCCAATTACTAAACTTATTTCACTGAAGAATTCTCATTTCTAAGTTTCTGTTATAAATTTAGAAATACCCTTAGTCAAGCAAGTAGTGGCAGGATTGTAATCAAGGTTCCAGGCCAGTGATTTAGAAACTGAACTGCCTACTCATCTGAAACATAAGTATAAGGTGAATGAAAAAAATCACCAAGGTTTGCTCAGAGAGACAGAATCAAAGACAACTATGGTCTCATGCAAGGAAAGTGTCTTATGAGATCAAATTTGATTGAATAGTTAAGTGTCACTGAGTCAGAACATTTAGAAAAATCCATATCACACCCAACTGGAGAGAAAATACAAGATATAACGATTTCAACTTTAATACTGCTTGGGAAGCTTTGATTTAATAACAATATCCTTAGAAAAGAAATCTATCTTAATTTATTCCACTATGTATGCTTTTAATGGTATTTGAAATAGGTATTGCTGAATACTTCATTGTGGCAGTAGCAATTAGGAACAAGTAGTTTACTTCATAACTGATGGAAAAATAAATTTTCACACTCTTAAATTACTTTTTGTAGGACTTGTGCCTTCTAAGTACGAATTTAAGCCTCAATTGTATATATGTACCTTGAGAGATAAAGCATAATGTTGCTTCTCATCATATCACCAAAAGAATAAATAAATATGCTTTGATCTCAATGTCATATTTAGTCAATGCACCATATCAAAAGACATCTTATCTTTTGTGCACTCACTAGAGTCCATTTATTTTTTAGGTACAGTCTTTCGATAGTTGCATCTGTTGCATATTTTTGTTAATTTTCAAAATTCTAACATGTCAGAGTTTTACATCTTACATATAATTGAACACAATATAAGTCATTATGCTGTATGTAAGATTCTGTAATAATTGCACTGGTTTATAACTTTGCTATAACATAGATTTGTGCAATTTTTGAACTGTAGATCATCATAGGTAGTTCTGATAGTCTGGATTCATGAGATTGTTCTATCTTAAACCGAATATAAGACATATGTTGACCGTTCAATAATTATTTCTGAGTATAGATTCTGGACAAGGTGCTATACCTGGAATTGGGACTGAAGCAATAAGTAATAATAGATAAGGACCTTACCTTCATGGTGCTCACCTTAAGATAGACCTATATTAAACAATGGGTTCCCATCATGCCATTGCAATTGTGAAAGGCTTTGAAGATAGGACTTCTTAAATACCGATGTGCATTTGAGTCATCCAGTGTGTGTGTGGGGGGGGGGATCATATTAAAACAGATTCTAGTTCATAAAATCTGGGGCAGAGACCTGAGGTTCTGTGTTTCCAGTAAACTTCCAAATAATACAAGTGCTGCAGGCTAGTGTACAGATCATATTTTAAGAAGAAGCAGGAGTTAATTGAAAAATGGGGAGGGATGGACATCTTGCATCTTGAGGTAATAGCAAGTGTTAACACTTGTATGATGAATTCCTTACACTTCAAGATCTGTCTGCCATCAGGACTCCAACACAAAGTAGAGGTAGGAGAGTAAGGCTTGAGGCCATTGACTTTTTTGCAGAGGTCACATCACTAAGGGAATGAGAAGGGGAGATGGAATGGTAGAAAATTTTAAAATATAAAGGATTGGAAAGTATTTGTTAAAATGAAAATTTTAAGGTTATAGGGAATGGACTTTTTTATAGAAGAAGAATGCAAGCAGAGATCCAAGGCATCAGAAATGCTGCCCGGTGGGGGGGGCGCTTTTAAGAGTTGAGAGACAGAGAAAGGCCTGAGAAGTTCTATAGAATTTCCAAAGCATGATATTGGAAGTACAAGAAGACAAAAAAACTGAGGAACGCACATACTGAATTCTAAATGCCTTGATAAGGTCACATTAGGCAACAGAAGGGTAAACCAGACTTAAAACCATCATCCCTAAGTTTTAAGTCTGGGACTGCTGTTAAACAATAATGGTTAGGAATGAAGGCTTTAAAGTCATTCTGTAGGTTTCGAGTCTTAGCATGTGTGAACATGGGCAATGTACTTGACTTCACTGCTGACCAATATCATCTACTATAAAAAAAGTTAATCAAATATTGACCTACTAGGGTATCACCAGGATTAAATACAATAAAACATGTGAAGAGTTTCTTGGCACATAGTAAGTAGTCAATGAATCCTCACCATTATTTATATTCTTCTATAGAGAACATATTTATTATTAACCTTGTTTTTTCTAGGGAATTTGTTAGACAACTTGTTCTATGATTTAGAGATTTATGATTTTATCATTAAAAGAAGTATATTTAATATGTAAATCACAAAATTACAGTTGCTTAGCTTTTAGTTCCAACATTCTTATCCAGGTGCCTGTCATTTGTGTGTATGGGTATTGTTTCTTAAGTAGCTCTGTTACTCTTTCTTTATAGTACTATTTTTTTTAACATGGCCATAAAATAATGCATGCATCTATAAGTTCTTTCATTTTTCAATGATTTTGAGTAAGTTGTAGCAGCAATAGAAATTTGCACAAGTACTAGATCTCCTATTATCTGTGACAGAGCGTTTTTAAAAGCTTACATAAAGACTCTATGTCCTCAGTATTGTAAGGTGTGGTCAAATGACTGAAAATCTGGTCAAGGAGATATATATGGAAATGCTGTGTGGTACTGTGAAGGAAATATCATGATGGCTTTTCAGCTGTTCTCCTTCCTTCATTGTCATGCCTACTGGAATGTGTATATCATGCCTATGCTACATCAGCCGTCCTAGAGACAAAGGTCAAAGTAAAGTCTTAATGACAGAGAATTGGCAAGGTGAGAGATGCCTGCTTCTCTAGCTACAGCTCCCCACACCAGCCCCAGTCCAGAATAACCGTCACTTGGATACTTTCATGTGAGTGAGGAATAGCATCTACATTTTTAAAACTAATTTTTTTTTGCTGTTCCCCCATTCTTGTCCCACAAATTAATACTATTAGACTACTAAAGCTAATTATTAGAATGAAAGCACGTGTGATTGATTATATGTGTATACAAATATACACACATGCTTATGTACCTAAGGAAGAATATATATATCAAAGAATGATCATTGTCTCATGCAAAGAATTGAACTAATCTATGGTCAAAATTGCTTTGATATTTTTAATAACATTGAGCCAATCATCCAGGATCTGATGTCTCATGGTTCAAACTACTAGAAAAAGTCATTAAATCTAATATACATGTTCCAGTCTATGAAGTGATTTGTATTTGGCCAAATGTCCTGCTGTGATGTGAATGTTATGACTGGAATATCTAAGCCACATGGTATTATCAATGCTGTTAGGCCTCTGGATGAAAGGATATTCTCTTGAAAAGGATTCCAAGAAGGTAAGTAGTTATCAGTCTCATTAATATATTAATACACTAGTAATTTAGTAATAGTGATATATATTTTTGTTTACAAACCATCCATGTTGGCAATCAACACCCACTCTTAATTGCTTTGTATCAATAATTTTGTAAGAATTTTGTATTAAATTCATTTTGTCCTAAAGAACTTAGGGATGTTTCTTTACCCTGATAGATACATTACCTTACTGGTTTAAGCATTTTGATGAATGAGCAATGATGGTCACATAAGTTTCATGAATGTAATGGATTTTACGTTGAAACACTGCAATGTACTCAGTGTATACATGCATACGGTATGCATTCAAATATTTTTGAATGAATGAGTTATCTATCTACAAAGCACATTGACTAAAATTTAAATGCAGTGCAGTGTGAAGTGGCAACCATCCAAAAGATAGTTATTGAAGGCTTAATGCTGGCAGTACAGAGAAAGCATTAAAGATGTTAAACTCCCAAAGAAAGAATTTGCTTATGATAGATCTCTGAGAGTATTTCAATGCTAGAAGTGCTCCAGAGAATGAAAGATATTAGCAGGGTTATCATCTGGAGTTCTTATGTTTCATTAAAAAGGAATTCAGACTAATTAGGGCATTTTGTTTACCCAAATGATTTTATCTGCAGAACTGTCATTAGTATGACTCTCATTGTACTTTGCTAATTACTTTTGTGAATGTCTTACCTATTCAAAACATGCCATAGTGCAATATGTCCAAGTCTTGTGATTGTTGGACAGTAAGTCTCCAGCATTAAAACTCTTATATGAAAGTCATGTTTTAAACAAAAAAGGGATACAGCAAACCAGTACCATGATAAGCACTCCAGAAAAGAGGAAGTACATTATGTACTCTTTTTTTTCAGGGTGAAATTGCTTCTTTTGGTGTTTTTATATTTTATCAGCAAGTTATATTCCATATATATGTGCATAAAAACAATATGCCTACACATTCCAATTCTGATATAATACAATGTTTTCAATTAAAAATGTGGTATGTTTTAGTTTCATTTTCTTTTAAAGAGAATTATCATCTTTTGTTATTTTATAATATTATAGTCCACTACTGTAGATGTTTCTTCTATAAAATATGACTTGTACCCGATCTCATGCTTTAAAATGCAAAATCCCCGATTAAATTTCACAATTTAGGGTTTGAGGAGAACTTACAGACACTATAGCCAAACTTACCCATTCAAGCAAAAATAGTCTTCAAAATATCTTTTTCACTAAATATTTATTGTACAACCCAGTAACTATCAATTCTGAACTCTTCCATTACTTGCAAAATTTTTTGATTATGTAATTAAAATTATCATCCAAAAATGTTCACTTATTGATCCTGGTTTAGCACTTGAACATGAATTGAAATCAACCTGTTCTTTGGTTCTTTCTGAATTTTAAAGATGTGTTCTTTTATTTTCTTGCCCTTTCAACCCTGACACTAATACTAATTCAAATCTTTAACAATGCAATGTATGACATGAGTATTTAGAGGCCTTCCATCTCTTGGAACTTAAAGGACAGGATATTCTTGACCAAAACTGTTACACCACAAATACTCCAGACCCTGCCAACTTTTGAGTATTAGAAGTTTTAGGCATAACATACTCATACAAAATTGGTTAATCTTTAGATTATTTCTTAAGAGTAAAGATATCATTCTTATGTAAATGTTCACATGGAAGAGCATAGAATCTGACACAAATAGATAATAATGGGATAAATTTTCATAATTTATATTGTCAATATGTTTTCTTTGGCTGTGAGTTAAAGATAAGGAATGTATCTTGAATATTTTATTTCCTAGAATATTATAATTTTTTAAACAATTAATAAGGTGATTATCAAATATCATTGAAGAAAAACAAGTTTAAGATATCTCTATAACTACTGGCAAAGTGCCAAAATTTAATCACAGTGCTTAGTTTTCTTACAGTTCAAGGCTAGAGTCTTCAGGTAATGCATAACACCCTTCTATGTAAACTATCTTCTCTGTGAACAAAAACAGTGAGGACAGAGCAACTCTCCAGGGATTGCTGGCTTGCCATCAGACCAACAGAGATTATTGCTCAGTGGGACCATTTATAAAACTGGTAGGTCTCTGGGATGTCATTATTCTCTTTTCTAGGAAGAATAGATTAAGTTCCCAGTGAAGAATTTTTTAGAAATCTCTACAATGACAATCAAGATATTTAAAACTTCCTTTGCCATTGGGAAGTAAATAAAAGTCAGATTCATGTTTCCCTATTAACTGGTGGTTTTGAACATTTTTTTTCCCAAATCAATGCCCCAAGGCTTTATTAACAGTAGTCCTCTCAAAAAGGGAACAGGGAAGGAGCAAACCATCAAATTTGCTCTCCAAAAATCTTCCAAAGGGATTCTAACAACTTTTGATACCTTCCTCTGAGTAGAAACCCTATACAGACTAGCTGTATTTCAAATTAAAAAAAAAAAAAAAAATTCTGTTCCCACATTAATTTGTATAACAAGAGAGCCAAAGCATTATTCTCATTTTTTTTTTGTCAGAAAAGATAAGTATACTTCAGGTAATAAGTAGTAATTAGGCCAATGAAAGTAAAATACATTATTGTATACACTTTAATAAAAAGAAAATATACTAGCCACCAGTATTTATTACATGAGCAATAGAGCAATCAGAAAAATCCACAAAAAATGGTGAGCAGAAAACTTTGCCTCTAAATAGAACTTTAAAATAGAATGTGCATGCATTGAACAATGATCAATGCATTCACGGCAAATACCACTATCTGAATACACAATTATAGGCATCAGTTTCCATCAGACCTGAGTAAATGTCACTGTTTTTTGTGCTCTCCAAAATTATAGTGGAAACAATTTCAGTTTAAAGTGAAAGAATTTTCAATAACCTCAGAAAACTTACCTTCTGCAATAATATTGGCATTTGCTGTCAAGCTATGCAAACATGATTTAGGATTTTTGTTTCTGGGAACTATGCAGACTTGAGAGGGAAGACCTTTTTTTTTCTTTTTTTTTTTTTTTTTCTCTCTCTCTCTCTCTTTCTTAGCTAGCCTCATAATGAATGCTTTAATCATTAGGAAACCCATTTAGAATCCTTTACTTGCAATTTCCTGAAAATATGCCTATTTCTATATTGAAAACCTTCTGGTGAAGACTTTGCTTTATGGAAGAAAATAATAAATAATGCCTTTACAATGCTTTGTGGAGCTATGGGCCGACATATAACAAAGTTGAAAAGAATTTTTCTGAGACAGGAGTGAAAAAATTACATATATAGTATTATCCTTTATAATTTAGAATCTTAACATGTGAAGTCACTTGAAAAGTGTCTTAACAAAACTGAAAGTCATTTAAGTTTCAGTAAAAGCAAGCAAAATATAAACAAATATTCTTTTTTATAATGAGAATATTTGTAATGACAACTTTATTATCAACAGTTTTGTTGCCCTAGTGTAAAATAACAAGAATTTCTGCCCTGTGCACAAATCCTCAAGGTCTTTTCAATAACTACCTCTTTAATACTGTCTTAATTGTCTCTTTCTTGATATTTTTAGTATTGTCTTTCCCTAACAGGACCACAACTGCTGCCTGCTGCCCTTCAAATCTTGTCCTAATTATTGGTCCCTGGTCCTCCACTCCACGGGCAGCTATTTGGGAATTCACTATTATTAATTCTTCAGTCATAGCAATAACCACTAACATGGTTTGAAAAATATTATTAGTTTCTTTCTTCTATACATTTTCAATTACTTCTATGCTTTCACTTTCTCAGATTATGAAATCTTTCTTTTTTATAGTTGTGATTAAATTTATGAAATAAACTCCTGGTACAAGTGAATTCAATAGCTAGGAACATCTACCCTTTCTTGTTCTAACCTTACTTTGATTAGGTTCTGGGCCAATCAATGAAAAGCAGACTTCTTGGAAAAGACCTTATTCATAAAC
Source organism: Tamias sibiricus (assembly GCA_025594165.1). NCBI lineage: Eukaryota > Metazoa > Chordata > Mammalia > Rodentia > Sciuridae > Tamias > Tamias sibiricus. The sequence goes on from CM046666.1 coordinate 100,675,143, forward strand.
CCATATTGTCAAAATCCTTTTCTAGATTCTTTACTAAGGCTACATGGCTTAGTTCTAACCCTTCCTACCCTGACCACAGTGATAGAGCTTCTGCTGAGATGATGAACAGAGTGGAGACAGTCTACTTCATTTATTTTTACTAACTCTATCACTTATTAACTGTGGTAGCAATCATCTCCTCACTGGTAAATGTGACTAGTTCTCAAATATTGAGTCCTGTTGAGGGTTAAATAAATTAAAACATTTAAAGTAATTAGAGGAAGGTCAGATGTGCTAGACAGAGACTATAATAATAAGATCAAATACACATTGCCACTGTCGTCATAGGAAATTCATTCGAGAGTGAAACCAATGGACCAAAACTATACAGAGGCTGGATGGCAGTCACTAGGTTGGACTTGGAAAGTGACAGAAATTTAGTTGAGAGGATTTGCTATGAGCTAGCAATATGGAAAATATGTATTTAAGAAAGTAGTTATTGGGCTGGGGTTGTAGCTCAGTGGTAGAGCGTTTGCCTAGCATGTGTGAGGCACTGGGTTCGATTCTCAGCACCATGTATAAATAAATGAATAAAATAAAGGTCCATCAACATCTAAAAATTTTTAAAAATAAAAAATATATTATATATATATATGAAAGTAGTTACAAATGAAATTTAGGGAACAGTTTCTCAAAAACTGTGTGTTGATTAACATTGGATTTTCAACTGCATCAGGTCAGAAATATTTTTTTAATTCCATCTGAGAGTAGAAAAATTAACTACATTTTAAGAACGAGCCTCTTACATACAAGTATAAAGGAATGAAGATAGATGGCTCAGAAAGCTAATGTTTAATAGTGACTTATATACAAAATCTTTATGTGAAATTATCTTAGCTATGAGAGGAAAACAATCTGCAATAGATCATAGACAGAAAGCTACTTTGCCTTTTCTAAATGTGTATGGGCTCTGTGGATGTCTGTATTTGGTCTGTGAAAAGTCATGTGATAAGTCGAGTTCTACTTATAATAGTATTAAAAGTAAGTAGATGTAAGTAAAAATTACATTAGAAAAATGATGGCACAATTTTGTCTAAAAGCTGAGAAGAGGAAAAAAAAATAGTAACAGCTGCTCTGCAGGTGGGGAAACTAGAGGACTAGTCACCAGGTGAGACAATGGAGTTTTAGGAACAGCTAAAGGAAATACTGTCTGGAAGAACTGAACCTGTCCAGGGGAATGGTATGTAAGCATACTCGAGAGAGACGTGAAAAGCCTTTCAAGGTGTCCAAAAAGGAAGATTAAGCAAAATAATTTTTGAGTTAGAGATTTAGAGAAATACCAAATTCCCACTGAGGGATGTGTCTACATGGTTGCCCACAGCAGAAACCTTTCTGGCATCTCTCAGCACAGAATGAGTCCCCCAGGGTGACTCAGCACCACACCTAGCACACAAATAAGCTGCACAATCAGTTATATGAATGACTCAGGCTTTTTTCTAACTGATCTCATTGTTTTGCTTTTCCAAGTAGGATAAATGAGAGGTTGTGCTTTTGCTGCTATGCTAAAAGGGTTCTTTATATCTTAAAGTATCTCACAGACCAGGTGGTGGTAGGAATAGTGTGATCATAGTCAAAACTGTCACACACATACTACAACATAAGGCTTATTCATACCTTACTTTGTATCAGACACTTCTTATGAACCACTTCAAGTCCTTTCAGCCTGATCGATATTTCTTGTAGCCACTGTTGGTTTGGCCTTCTGTGTGAGGCCTCTGACAACTTCACCAAGAATTCACCAGTGAGAGTGCCTTGCTCAGTGTGCACACTGCACATCTCCACCTCCTTCCTGAAATGCAGCTGATGCTGAGGCACGAGGTGCCATGCAACTTCACTTGTTGCCTTCTAGTGTGCAAACCATAAGCTCAGTGGGGTTAAGACTTCTTAAGACAAATTTTAAGCAATGAGATACAGGAGCCAGTAGATAGAAACTTTGTGGGCTTTTCTTCTTCCCCATTCCTTACTTGCATGATCCTTGGATGCAATTATTTGTAACCTTCTTTTTTATAAGCCATCTCTGTTAGTCAGCTTTGTGTCACTGTAAACAAAAATACTTGACAAGAACAACTTAAAGGAGGTAATGTTTATTTTCGCTCATGGATTCAGAGATTCAGACCATGATTTGCTAACTGCACTGCTCTGGGCCTGAGGTGAGGCAGAATATCATGGCAGAGGTGAGGAGGAGAAGCACCACTCTGCTCAGGGCAGCCATGAAGAAGGTAGGTAGGTGGTAGGCGGTAGCCTCCTATTAAAACACTCACATAATGTCCCTCATTCCCTTACTCACTCTCATTTAGGATTAGATAAAGTAAGTTAAGTTAGTTAAGTCTTTCCCTCAGGCTCTCCTTTCTGAAGAATTCTTATTATGAACTATTAACTTGGAAGATTCCAGTTCCGGTCTGGCCTAAGACAATTTAAACCATGTAATAGGTTTGGGTTGCAAAATAAAATGTCTTCTATTCAATCTCCTAGGGGATTTAGTGATGCCAAACATACCATGGTAGAGTACATACTTGTGATATGTCTCTGTCAAGCCCTGATAAAAAGGGCACAATGCAGACCTTAAGGTTAAGAAGCAAGACCATGTCTTCTGACAGATAATTTTTCTGCTCACTTAAAAAATGAGCTCAGAATAATTTGGGGTTCCAGTACATTTATGAGAAATAGTAGAAATGGAAGCAAAAAATAACTGAAAGTATAGACATACATGAACTCCTGGTTAGTAGCAAACGGCTTGGTTATGTTTAGAATCTGGTAAAAACCAGTCTGAATAAAGGAATAGTTGCAGTGAGCAGCCATGTTCTTTGTCCATTCTACTATTTATACAATGAGCATAGGAAGGTGGTAACCTTGGCAGCAGAGATAGAGGGTATGCGTGTTTCCCACAGTGTTATTCTTCTGTCCAGGGCCAATATAGCTACTTTTAGTAGAAATGGCTCAACCTTTCAGGACTAGAGACTGATTTTGAACACAACATGTTTCTATTTCCCAAAGAAGTGCAGTATTTATATTTTCTAATGGACACTTACCCTCAGAATATCTATTCTGAATGTCTGAGTGCTTTCTCTGACTGCCTTCTCTACTTTTCTAAACTGAAAGAAGAGAAAAAATAAAACAAGAGAAAATTTTAAAAGCAGAAATTTCTAAGTGACCCACAGAACAACTGATTTTAGTTGTAGAAAGAGAGAAGAATGTGGCAGAAATGATATTGGAGCAAAAATTATAAAAAGGTGATACTTATTAAAAAATTTTAAAATGTACAGTTTATGGACTTTAGTAAATCTCAAGTAGGGTAAATTAAAAAAAAATAAAACCACATCTATGAATATTATGATCTAATTGTGGAAATCCCAGAATAAAAAAATATGTATCTTGTAAAATTGCATGTTATAGGTAGAGAGATAACAATGTGAATGTCTACTGACTTACAATGAAAAGCAGTAGAGTCCAGGATAAAGAGGAATAATATTTGATGAGGTATAGTAGAAAAATAAATGAAGCCAAAATTTTATATGCAGTGAAAATATCCTTTGTAATTAGGACATGGACATCTTCAGTTAAATGAAACTAAGAAAATTGACCACCAATAGATCTACACTATAATAAATACTACTGGAAGTTGTTCAACTTGAAGGTAATAGAATTCAAAGGGAAATTCAGCTTGAGAAACATATAAACAAAAAAGACTAATTTTTCTAATTTTATGAAGTACCAATCACCAAAGTAAAAATTATCTTCTTGTGAGTTCATAACATACATAGATGCAACCTTGTAGCAATTATGGCATGTAAAATTGAACTCAATTTAGTAATTATACCTAATGTGATGGCTAGATTTTTAGATTTTATTAGAAGAGGTTCAATAAAAGAGTTGAGCATAAATATTGTGGTCCTAGGAATTACTATTAAAAACAAATATTAAAAAGATACAATTAAAAAGATAATAAACATTTAATTAATTTAAGATGTTCACATGCTAACTCTGTCAATGTTGTCTTAATGATGCCTGTAGCAATGCAAACCAAGAATATGTGGCAATTAATTCACTAACTTTAATTAAAAGCTATTATACCTGACAAATTTTAAGCAATTAATGTTGCTGTGTAAAGAGAAAATGTAAACAAAACATGGAATGATAATCTATTTGCTCTAATTATTTATTATGCCTTGGTATTTTGATGTTTTTTATTGCATTAATACTTGAAACTATCCAACATCTAAAATAAAATCCAAAATTACTTGATACACAAAGGAACAGAAAAATGACAATTCCCAAGATAACAAAATAAATAATAAAAATTACTTCAACATGACCTATGTTGCCCAGTGTTACACATCTACACATTGTTACATAATTACAAAAAAATGGTCAAGTAGTCATCTGGAAGTCAATATACTTCAGTGATTTACAAAGAAGTCACAATAGCCAGATATATATCATTGACAGACTATTTTAAATGTTTATAACAAAAATCAGAGGAGTGCTTCTCTGGTTGTAGTGTGATAGAGATTTAATGATAATGAATATGTTTAATATCTTGAATTTCAAGATGGCTACATAAGCATATATATATATATATATATATATATATATATATATATTTACCAGTACTTACTAAAAGGAGTATATTTTAACACATAAGGTGTACCACAAAAGAATGGATTTACTAAAAAAATGAGCCAAATGCATTGTTTATACTTATGCATTTGATAAACATAGTAAATCATTATTGCTCAACATATAAGTTGACTTAAATTTATATATAAAAAAAAATTTCTTCAAATTAGCTACTTTGTTTGAAAATGCAGCAATTTTTATGTAATGACTTGACTAGAACACATTTTTTCCTTGTAAGAGGAGGATAGCTTGATAAGTGACACCTAGAGAGGAGAGGAAGACAAGGGAAAAATTGAAGTACTATATTTCCTTTTAACGAACCACCAAAAATTGGGTATAAAATGTAGACTTCAGGATAATAATACAGGTAGTTGAGAAAATGAAATAGAGTAATGATGCAGAAACATCACAAAGAGCTGCAGGTTCAGCTTTGCATCTTTGCTATCAACAAATATTGCATCAAGTAGATTGTAATGGTTTCATCATTACTTTTCTGGTTCTCTTGAGTTTAATGTGATAACATGATTTTAAATTCTGAGCTAATTGGATACTTCAGTGTATGAACATTTTTTCTTTCATTTATTTATTTATTTATCTTGGCCAGTTAATATGTATTTCCTTACATTCCTTTGGAATTAGTTAATTTATAAGTAGACTTTAAAAATAAATAGGAATAACTGATTATTTTGATAAAATTGGGCTCTGTAACTTGATTATATTCATTCATCAGTTTATGTGGAAAGTACTTATAATTTATAATGTGTCTATCAAAATAATAAGTGCAAAGGAATGGGAAAAGACATGGAGGCATAATGCCTATTTCACGATTTTACATATGGAAAAGTAGAACTGAAAAAATACTAGTATCAGAACAAACAAAAAAAGTTAATTAATTACCAAATAAGTTACCTGTGTCTATTCCAAGAAATAATTACTAAAATGGTCAATAAAAGTTCAGCATCTCCTTACTTAACACCACCAAAACAAAATGGGGCTTGAACTTGATCTTGATTGTGTGACAAATACTGGAACTGAACTCTTCCAATTTCTGTTTTCAATTGCTCAAGGACAAATAGGAAAACAATGTTTTGTAACATATTTTTTTCTATAATCACTAATTAAGAACTACAACACAGCTTGCATTTTATAACGTTAATTTCTATTTTTAAAATTGAAAAGAGACATTTTCACAAGAGTATATTGCCCTCAATGCCAAAAAATCCCAAAGTATTATGTTTCTCTTCTGAAGCCACTTTCAGATGCAATATGCTATTGAGAAGAGAAACAGATTTGTATACATGAATTCCCACTTCCTTGGATATGTTCCCATGAAAAATACTACCCAAATGTACTCTGTTGATATCAACATTATAGGTTAAATGCAAAATTATTTCCTGGTTATCATTTTGATTACTTTACATGAGCTATATAAAGGGAGGAGAGAAATCAAGTCAAAGGAAATCCAAGTATTCTGGGTAATATAGGGCCATTAGGTTTGAATAGATTAGTTCACTGGGAAATAAGCAAAATGTAGCTTTGTGGGAATTTACACCCTCATTGCTAAATTTGTCTTACCATAATGGAATTCTATCAACAAAATAATTGCTCACTGGAATTTTAACATTTAAATTTTTCCAGAAAAAATTAAATATTGTTCAACAATTAAATTTTCCAGTTATAAACAGTTCTTCTATAATAGCATAAATATTTATTTGTAAAAATAATGCTCTGCAACATTTTGCACAGAAAATAATTGGGCTAACAAGAAGAGTCATAAAATGTTTAATCCAATCATATGCACATATATAATATATGTATACAATACATATGCATGTATACATTCACATACATCCTGAAATCTGTGCCATTTCATCATTGTGTAAACACCACAGAGTACAGGTACTTGCACAAGCTAAGACAATTGTGATGTTACTAGATGATTATTCTTACAGGACCACCATGGTGTGGTCTGCCATTGAACAAATTTTATAATGTGGCAAATGACAGTGTATGTACTAAGTAGCAGCTAGATACCAAGATACATCCTAATGAAAAGAACAGCACCGCTACAATTTCCCTGGCTACTGCACCTATTTTCATCATCAGCCAGACTCCTGTTCAGCTTTAAATCTTGGGCCTGTGCCTACACTTTTGAGATATTGTCTCCAAAAAACATCTGCTCCTTAGTCAGATCCAATTCTATTAAATTTAAGAATTTAGTTGACTCAGGGTATAGAGTTATTTATCACATTTTTCAAAAAAACAATAAATAAAATACAAATTTTGCTATTTCAAATATTCCTGAGTTTCTTTTTTTTTCATTGTTCATCATAGTGAGCCTTGAAATAATCATCTAAAACCAGCATTTTGATTATTTAATCCCCGCTTAAAACATGAACTTTGAGACTGCAATTTCAAATCCGTTCTCCATTCCTAGCACATGAACTTTCTCCACCAACTTCCTGACTCAGGCACCCACCTCAGTTGAGTATGTATTTAACATTAAGCACAGAGGATTGTGGGTAAATCTCTACTGCCAAAAGATCACAAGAAAATTATCTTGAAAGTTGATAGTTATTTTTAGATATTAACCCATTAAAAACAAAGAAAAAAATACAAAGTGGTGAATTTCTTGCCATACATTTAGGTTTTTTTTTTTTTTTTTTTTTAATAGTATTTGGTAATACAAATATCCCTGGTAATAGTGAAATCCACTTTTACCCTGGACAAAGATCAAAAAGACAGTTTTGGTTTATGAAATTAATCCAACTTGTCTATACAAGCTTGAATCAACAAATATGTTACTATCTATGAGTTGGGGATATTGAATGAAGAGGGATATTGCTTAGTATTAGAAAATGGCAGGTGCAATGGTAGTTTTATGTGTCAATCTGACTGGGCTACAGTGCCCACTTATTTAAATCAACACTAATCTGTTGACATAAAGTCATATTATAGATATGGTTAGCACCTAAATCCATTGATTAGTTGACTTTAAATAAGATATACTACCCTTAATAATGGAGATGGACTTCTTTTAATTGGAAGGTATCAAATTGATATTTCCCAGAAGAAAAGAAATCTGCCTTGGACTGTGGCATCAACCACAGGCAGTTTACAACCTGTCCTCTTACACTACATCTTCCACTCCATTTGTCACTCCATTTTTTGTGTTAGCTTTAAAAAAAATCCTTTGATTAATAGATTGATAAATAGATTGATAGATAATCCTATGGGCTCAGTTTCTCATGAGAATCTTGACTGATAGAGCAAAAATTTTCTTTTTGTCCTAAAGGAATAAGAGCATAAAGAGAGATCTGGGATAGAAAAGGAAATAAAAAGAGAAAAGAGATGAGTAACATCCATAATCTAAAGACCAAATTGCCGAAATAGAAACAATTTTTAAAAAAATATATTGGTGAATATTCAACTATATTTTTATTTTGCAATGAAAATATATGCATTCAGGGGAAGCATTTGATAATCTCTGTTATCAACACAAGTAATTGACAGGGAGTAGTAATAGCCTGGAAAAAAGAAAAAAAAAAAAAAAACTGAAATGGAACTGAATTTGTAAGAAAATCCTTAAATTGAATTGTCCCTGAGACTAAGGTCATTGTGATCATTTCCCTTTCCATTTCATATAGATTATTCTTGCTAATACTTCAGATTCATTCTTGATAGTCTCACCACACCAATAATTTTTAGAAATTTTAGGAAAAGCTTTGAGACTTCTTATAATTGTTTTACAATTATAAAACAAGGATCAGAGCCAATATTATACTGATCTTAAAAAGCTTTGTGACCCTAGCTGACAACTAGGGTTAAAAAGTGATTCAGATATAGTCTCCACCAATGACTTCAAAGACTATATATAGAAACATGCACAATTTACATTGCAATGTAGTATTTATAGTTTCTGAGTCATGCACCAAGAAGGATAGGAGCAGAGACCTGGCTTGGCATTCAATCATCTTTGTGGTCTTGGCACAAGCACCTGACAAGAAAATTTGCCAAGGGTTTCTAATTTCTTTCACAAAATACAAGGTTAATTTAAGCAAGTCTTTTGGACAAAGGTTATGGTCTCTCCATGAGAATTTATTGATCAATGCAGAAAGCAATCATTTCAATTTCTTCTGCATATTCTAGACTCAGGATTTTCATAGGCCTGCAGCAAACCCCCCTCTACCCTTTTCTCACCCACAAACACATGCACAATTTCGTTAATAAATAAACAACAGATTAACTAAAAATAACTCTTCTTAGAACAATTTTACTAGGCTGGTGTAGTTCAAAAGGTTATTAAGATTAGGGCCAGGGTTTGGTGGAAATGGCAGTAATCCTCTCTTTTCAGTAGGCATTTATTTTGATGTTAGAGATCTAGGTTTCTGTCTTTTTTAAGTAAACTATGAATCCAGTGCCATGGATATCTGGAATCATATTGTTCTTGTGTTGTAAGTTCACTTTCTTTATCAACTATTGAAATTCAAAGGATGAGTTTAAAACAACTGGTTTATACTTTATTACCTTACCTACTTCATACATATAGTTATACACTATTTTTTAAAAATCCAGTAGAGTCCTTAAATATATGCAGAGAGGCCCATTGTGGAAAATAAAATATTTTATCCCATGGTAGTACCAAAAAAGAAATGATATTAAAGCTGGACTTTGACCTCATAAGATGAGAATAATATAAACAATTGAAGAAGAGGTTGTCTAGATGGAAGAACATGATCTATTTAAAAAAAAAAAAAAAAAAAAAAAGATGTCAATCCTTTGTGTTAGAGATTAGAAAAAATATGAGGTGATAAAGCAGGAAAGCACAGATCAACTTAGAAATAAAATATTTTATAGAGTTATATTGGGAAGTTACAGAATTGCCTTTCCCAAAAAATGATAGCTTAATTTCTAAAATGTGAAGGGCAAGATTTTGTTTATTTTTAAAAATCTGTATAAGTTTGATGCCAACATGAAAAAAAAATCCACAGACCACAATAACAAAGAATTGGTAGGATGGGTTTTGGGGAGAGGTATGAATAGAAGACAAGTAGGCAGGATTAATGGCAAAGTATTTTTACATTAAAGATTTATAAATTTGAAATACAGTAATTTAATTAAACTAATTACACATTTCCTTTTAGGAATCTGGACTGCTTAAGCACAAGTTTTCTATTGTTTAGGTAGTAATATTAGATGTGTTTTAAATGGCAGCTTCTGATAAGCATCAAGATAAGTTTAAGTAATTTTATTCCAGCTTTTAAAAACATTTTCCCGAATGAAATTTATCCAAAATTTTCACCTCCTAGTAATAATAGTTTTATAAAACAAGTTTAGACTTCAAATGATTTCATGTTGGTTAAATATACATAATTCAAAAATTCATTTAACATATTCATGACTTTTCTGCACAATTAACTTCTCAGATATGATACACAGTGTAATTTTATTGAATTTAGGTTTATTTACATGTAGCCTTTTTTCCAAAGAAAGATTAAGGTGCCTATATAAATGCTTATAAGATCTTAAAATAAACTTTCAACCAGATTAAGCAGATCAAAAGAAAAATGAAAAGGAAACAAAATGTGATAAAGTCAAATTTGAGATGAGTATAAAATCCAGGCAACAAACTTCCTAATTATGGTAGAAAACTATGCTCCTGTGCAATGTAGTAGCCAAAGAACATGAACTATGTATACTTAGAAGTACATTAACTATTCCATCTGTTGAAACCACTGAAACTGTTTTATGATTTTTCAAAAAGGAGTAGCACTTCATGATGTTATAAACCTGTTCCTCAATACCATCTTTACAGTGAACAAGTCAATATGATTTTTAAGAACATTTTTAGATAATATCTTTCCATGTTGGATGAAAACACAATTGTCGGCAAACAAGTTTGTATAGATACAACCAAAATCCCAGTAAAAAAAAAGGTGCAGTGGACAGAGAAGATAAATCTCCAATAGAAGCACTATTTTTTGAGCCTAAGAACATGGAAAGGCCCCCACTGAGATGTGAGCATGTGGGAGGAAATCCTTTTTATTTTGATTTTCTTTTACCCACTCAGCCCTACCTCAAAGCAAGCTTCTTATAGGAATCTGCACTCCATGGCAGAAGAGCTCAGCAATGGTGATGGCAGTAATAATAGCAGGAAGGGCAGTCACCTTTGCATCTAAAACATAGACTTAAAAAAAAAAAAAACTTTTTTCTGACAGACAAACTAAGGGAAAGAATTCCTGTGGTCAAAGCACATGGGCAGAATCTCTGTTACTTCTCTCTTTTTTCATCACTTTTCTAAAGACAGGCTTGTAGATATCTCACAATAGCTCAGAATAATTAAAAACAAACAAACAAACAAACAAACTTCTAGCTTCTAGCCAAAGCATGAAAATTGGTTCCTTGGGAGCTAGATCTACATATATGAGAGAAATACAGAGCTGGGAAGCAGAAGAACAAGATCTATTAAAACCCAATAGAAAGTGCTGGACACGTTTCTGATCTCTACAGGTAAGGAAATGAACCAAAGCAACAGAGAAAAGGATTTTAGAAAGAAAACACAGTATAAATGATCATGCATAGGGCAGTTTGACTTTGGGAGTTGGACTTGTACAATCAACCAGAATAGCTCTAATAAAAGACTTTAAAATCAAAACTTGGTTTGAATCCATAGGATACAGCCTGTGAATCTGAACTTGGGGTCTGAAGACAATGCAGAAAGATGAAGAGTACATTCTCCAAGGAAGTTTAATACTCAGAGCCAACAAAATATTTATGATGTCCAGGATATAATTCAAAATAATTCAACATAAACTAAGAGAATTTTTTTTATCTTAATGAAAAAATCAGTAAAAATCCACCACAAAATAATACAAATTTTGTACTTCATAAGCAAAAATGTTAAAATAACTATTCTATCCACACTTTATGAAATAAGGTAAAAATCTCTTAAAATGAATCAGAAGATAGATCTTATCATAAAGCTATAAAACTGCCAATGGAAGTTTTAGGATCAAGATGAAAGAAATAAAAAGTTCAACAAAGGGGTTCAATATCAGAATGAAAATGATAAAAAAAAGTTATGAAACTTGCAGATGGATCAAAAGAAAGTATCCAACCAATGTAACAGAAGAATAGCTACCAATTAAATATATACAGCCTAAGATATCTGTGTGGCAATATCTGTATGTCTGGACTCCCACAAGAAGAGGAGAATGGGAGGAATAAGTTAAATAAAATAAAATAGCTGGCTGTATAGTACGAAGTTTGGAAAGAGACATAAATTTACAGATTCAAAAAACTCAGTGGTTTGTGGAGTGGATCCTGAAGATGGCAGAAAGAGTCTGGCATTGATTCCAGGTCTCCCTAAAACAAAGAAAGGAGACAGTGAAGGAACAGCTGATTTGAGAGGTGGGTGACAAAATAAATGTTCTAAGACCCGATATTACAAAGCCACCTGGACAGACTTGAAGATTGGTTACTGGAGTAGAAATAAAGTGCAGTTTCCTTACTTGGAACAAGGACCAGGGTGACAGAAGCCACAGGAGCAATAGAGAGAAAAAGGGAGTGGGAAAACACATAGGCTTATGTTGTCGCCGGAAAGGGATTGCAGCCTGGAACGGCAGCGCCGCGGGAAGGAGTCCGGAGACAGGATGGAGATGAAAAAATTCTTTAATCTTTCTCTCTCTGTCTCTTGTAATTTCTAACACCACATACACACTCTCAAAAGAAACCAAGACACCTACTCTTACAAGAAACTACAATATACCTATACAATAGTGATAACCCTGTCCGTTTTCTCTCAGGTCTCTTCCCATGTGCCTGAGCAGGAAAATGGTGCTAGCGCGATCTGCTGAGTCACAGCTCAAATCTCTCGAGATCCTGGGCCAAGTCCCGCGAGATCCCAGGCCAAGTCCCGTGAGACTACGGAAGGCGGAAATGCCCAAAAATGTCTATGGCCCATAGTCAACCGCAATCATAGCTATCTCCCCAAACAGGGCTCCTGCAGGCTTACCCTGTAAAACCATTTGAAAAGAAAGGGAGGAAAAATTAAAGTGTGATGGGACAAGGGTATCCCTGGAGCAAATCAAGCAGTATAAAATCAAATCATGAATGGAAAGTGGTGCTGGATTCCAAGCCATTCTGTAGAGCTCCCAGCTGATCAATCACTCCTTAAACCAACACAGCATCTCCCCACCTCCAGACAGCAACAAATTAAACCAGATAGGCACCCCTGCAGTGCGATCCCTTAAGAATCCACCTAGAAAGAACCTGTACAGGGATTGCTGTAAACAGAACATTGAAAGTCACTGAACCCCACCACCAGCAGGAACAAGAGGAGTGGGAACCAGGTGGAGCAACCCAACTGGGAAGTTCTCACCCTGTGTACAGCTCTGCACAGCCTTTGTGGAAATCTGGGCAGATACAGAGCAGATGCTTCAAATTATGATGATGTGAAAGCTCAAATCTGAGCAGTACAGTGGGCCTGAGCAGAGGAAACAGGAATCGTGAGCCTTTAGAACTTCTGTCACGTCTCATTGATATTGCGGGGAGGAAAAGCAGGAAGTTTCCTGAGTTGTCAGACATGAGAGACTGTCTTTCTGATCAGGCCCACAGTCTGCATGGGGTATACTGGAGGGAAGGTACCTAGATATCCAGTGGCATAGAGGGGTGGTTTCCCAGATTATGGCAGCAGCTGATGAGAGACCACAGAAGTTGCTTGAATCCCCAGGAAACTTAGAGTGAAGCTCCTGGAACAATACCCTAGCCAGCAGGAGAGCAGTCAAGGTGGAACATTGCCTGGGTCCAAGGCAGTGGAGAGCAGTGCTCCTCTGACCTAGCTCCCAGCCTGACCCTTGGTCACGTACTGTTTAAATAGTGGCGGGACCCTGCTACAGTTAGAGGGAATTGGCACCCACTATTCACAGTCTGGAGCAGTGGAAACTAGAACCCAAATAAACCAGATGATTTTCTTTACTCAGCAGTAAGGACAGTACCCCATGAGCTGCATAGGCCAGGGGGATCATTTATGCACCACAGATCACCTGAAGAAAATTCATAACCACAGGACCTATGCTTGTAGACAGCCACCAGATTTATGTCACAATGAAAAGGATCCTGTAGAGGGGAGCAAGTACATGATGACCCACAGCAGTCTCAACAACAACCCAGAGCCTACATCCCGAAATCCTCTACACAACAGAAACAACCAACCAACATAGTATCACACTCTTGAAGCAGTTGACCACCAGCCCCTGAGCTCACAAACCAGAACCAGCCAGCAACTAGTGGAATGACTCCTATGCCCCAGCACCTCTGAAGTGATCCAAAGTCAAAGAATGACAGACATCTTCTAAATGTCCTCAATCCTAATGAAATCCAAACTAAGATTCAACAATAATTTTCTTCAGCCTGGCATGCTTTATTATAAATAATTCTAATTCAACTTTGATCATATATAGTACTCTTTCTCTTGATTGCTCATGTTGCTCTAGTAGCCAACATTGTATCTTCTACTGTTTTAAAGCATTAATTGGAATCATTCTCCCTATCTTTGTTTTTCTAACCCTAGTTTATACTCGATCTTACCTCCTTTTCTCCCACTTACATTATCTGCTACTTCTAATTCTCCCCATCCATCTTTTTAAAAAAAATTTTTTTGTAGTTGTAGATGGACAGAATGCCTTCATTTTATTTGTTTATTTTATGTGGTGCTAAGTATCAAACCCAGTGCCTCATGCATGCTAGGCAAGCCCTCTGCTGCTGAGCTACAGCCCCAGCCCCTCCCCATCCATCTTTTTACCTTGGTGTATATTATTCTTTTATATCTTTTTTTTCTGTCTTTCTCTTTATCTTTCTTTTCCACAATATTTCTTCTTCCCCATTCAGCCCTCACATAATCTTACTATATTTAATAATTAATTTTCTAACTTGTTCTAGAACTTTACAAGTTTATACCTAGATTAGAGGAACTGTGGAGAACAATATCAACATTTTTTTTTTTTTAATTTTCGTGAGGTTGAATAGTATGTGGCTTGTCTCTGAAGTGAGTTTAGTAAATAGGGTTCAGTGACTTCCCTCAAAATGGTACTGATACTGGAATCAGCAGAGGCCACACACTAATCTAACATATCAATGCCTGAATTTTCACAGAACCCAAGGATCTTAAGTAAAAGAAGTTCACAAATTAGTCCCTTGAAAAGAGGAAGCAATAACCATTCCCAAAATGGGTATATACACTAGCAATATGAAAAAGCAAAGGAACAAACCAACCCAAACAGCCCATAACACTTCAACAACTGACTCCATCAACACCACAGTGGAGGAAATGTCAGAGAAAGAACTTAGAAAATGCATAGCTAATATATTCAACAACCTAAAAAGCAATGTAAAGAGTGAAATTAGAAAGAAAATACAGGCAGTGAAAGATTGCTTCAATAAAGAGATAGAGGTTTTAACAAAGAACCAAACTGAGATTCTGGAAATCAAAGACTCAATAAATACAATTAAAAACCATAAAAGTAAATTAGACTACTTTGAATATAGATATTCATACCTTAAAGACGAAGACAAAATACATAATTTTGAAAATGAAATTGACCATAAAGAAAAGATGTTCAGAGTCCATGACCATAATATTCAAGAAAGCTGGTATAACACCAAGAGACTGGATTTAAGAATTAGTGGGGTAGATGAAGGCTTCAAAATAAAAACTAAAAGAGTGCACAAAATTTTTAATGAAATAATGTTAGAAAATTTTCCAAATCTTAGAAATGAGATGTAAAATTCAAATACAAGAGGCATATAGGACACCAAATAGATAGTCACCATGGATCTACTCTAAGACATATTATAATGAAAATGCCTAAAATATAGCATAAAGATAAAATTTTAAAAGCTTCAAGAGAAAAAGTCTGGTCATATTTAAAGGTAAGCCCATTCAGATTTCAACTGATTTCTCAACCCAGAGGTTAAAACCAATTAAATAGAACCAAAAGCCAATAAATGGGATGGCATCAAATTAAAAAGCTTCTACACAGCAAAGATAACAAAAGCATGAAGACAGAGCCTACAGAATGACAGAAGCTCTTTGCCACCTGCTCCTCAGGCAGGGCATCAATATTCAGAACTCAAAAAAAAAAAAATACCATTCCAAAAACTCCAAGAAATAAACCAGCAAAATAATTAAGCAGACACTTCTCAAAAGAAGAAAAAAAAATGGATAACAATTGTATGGAAAAAATGTTTAACATCTCTAACAATTAGGGAAGTGCAAATTAAAACTATGTTGATATTTCATCTCACTTACTTCAGAATGTCTATCATCAAAAATACAAACAACAATAAATCCTGTGATATGTGGGGATAAGGTACACTCATAGGTTTTCGGTGGAAATGCAAATTAGTGAAAACACTCTGGAAAGCAGTATAAAATTTCTCAAAAAACTAGGAATGGAATCATCATATGATCTAGCTATTCTCCTCCTCTGTATATATATATATATATATATATATATATATATATATGTATATGTATATATATACATATAAAATCAGCATACTACAAGGATACAGCCACATCAATGTTTATAGCAGCACAATTCACAAGTCAAACTATTAAACAAACAAACAAACCTAGGTGTCTTCCAACAGATGAATGGATAAAGAAAATGTGGTATATATACACAATGAGTATTACTCAGCCATAAAGGAGAATAAAATTATGGTATTTGCTGGTAAATAGATGAAACTGGAGACAATCATGCTAAGTGAAATAAACCAGATCCAAAAAGACAAATGTCAAATACTTTCTCCGATATGCAAAATCCAGTCCAAAATAATGGGGGGGGGGGGTAGAGAGAGAGAAAGGAAAAAGGTGGGAGGATTTCCATTAAAAAAATAGAAGAAAGATTGGTAGACTAGATGAAGTGAATTGAGCAGGAGACAGGTGGGACAAGATAAGGGAAGAACAGTGGAATGAATCTGACATAACTTTCCTATTTACATTCATGAATATACCACAGTGAATCACACCATCATATACATTCACATGATATTAATTTTAAAAAATAGTAAGTAAATAGCAGAAAGATGAATAAAGTAGAGAGAAGGAAACAATAGGAGGGAGGAGGGAAGGTAAAGGAGAAATACTGGGGACTGAATTAGAGCAAATTATATTCCATGCTTTTATAATCATGTCAAAATGAATACTAGTATTATGCATAACTAAAAAGAACCAATGAAATTGTAAAAAAAAAAAAATAGAGTAAAGCTTTGGGCAAAACAACAACAAAATCGATGAACCACAATTAGAACAAACTAAGAGAAAACCATTCCCAGACACACCATAATTAGTCTGCTGAAAAGCAAAGAGTAACATTAAAAAGTCTTGAAATCAAAGAAAAAGAGCAAATCATCTCCCACATATAGACAAAGAACAACTCAAATGATTTAATATCTCTCATTAGAAAAATGGAAAACCAGAGAAAATATTTTTAAAATATGGAAGAAAAGAACTTTAGTCCCACAATTTCATGATCACTGAATATATCTTTCAATAACAATGGCAAGACAAAGATTTTTTTTTTCCCCATGAAGGGAAACTAATATAATTTATCCTCAGTAGAAGTGGTCTAAACGAAATGCTTAATGAAGTTTTCACAATTAAGTGCAGTGATACAAAGACAAACTTGCAATTTCAGGTAAAGCAAAAGAATTGCTAAAAATCTGCCTTAATATCATAATATTTCTTTTCTTATATAAAATGGGTATGATTGTAAAAAAGCAATAATTGGGAGGGGGATTCAATATGAATGGACACAATACATATTAAAACCATGAAGCAGTAGATAATAAAAGATTTAACTGGGAGTGGAGGCAAAGCCTATAATCCCAGTTGCTTGGGAGGCAGAGGTGAGTTCAAAATGAGCCTCAGCAATTTAGGGAGGCCCTATGCAACCTAGTGAGACCCTATCTCAAAAAAAAAAAAAAAAAAAAAAACAGGAAACAAAACAAAAGAAAGAAAGAAAAAAAAAAAAAAGAAAGAAAGAAAGAAAGAAAGAAAGAAGGAAAGAAAGAAAGAAAAAAAGAAAAAAAAAGTGCTGGGGGTGTGACTTGGTGGATAAGTGCCCCTGGGTTTGATCTTGGGTACCAACAAACAAACAAACAAAAAGATTCATAAGGTGTTAAAATGTCTTTTTTTTACTTGAAAGGCTTAGTAATTAAGTCTAAGTCAAATGTAAAAAAGTTAGAAAAGTCTGGTGTGCATGCTCTTATCCCTCAGGCAACCATTAAAAACAACAGAAGCAAAAATCTAACAGATATAGAATGTTAAAAAACATTCAAATAATCAAAAAAAAGTAGAAAGGGGGAAACAGAGACACAAGCAGAATAATAACAATAATAACAAAACTAATAATAATTATTTAATAATAAAATGGAATAACTAAATCCAATATAGAGCAAACAGACCAATGAGGGGTGACAGATTAGATAAATAAAACAAATCACAAAAGAATTTCTGTATGCTTTGCATATTCAAGAAACTAAACATAGAAATGAAAGAAAAAGAACAGAAAATTATGCAGGACACAAGCACTAATGAAAAGGTGGAGTGGCTGTATTACTATTATAAAAGTAAAATTCAGGTAAGGGAAAATAGCCAGGGAGAAAAAAGAGTTGATAAATAAAGATAAAGAGGTCAATTCAGCAAAATATCATACTAATATTAAATCCTTATGTGTGAAACATTTGAAACAAAATGTGACAAAATTAAGGGAGAAAGAGAAAAAGCTACTCCTCACATAGACAACAGCATGAAGGACGCTTAAAAACATTATGCTTAGTGAGAGAAGCTAGAATCTAAAAGTTACTGATTGAATGGCTCCATATATATGACATTCTGAAGAAAAAGCAAAAGTACCAGATAAGAGTTACTAGGGTTCAGGGGTAGAGGTATCTTGTTGACCGTCACGCGTTGGTGTGCATCTTGATTATGGTGGAGGTTTTATAGCATGCATTTATCAAGGTGCAGAGAACCATACACCAAGCAGAGAGAATGTATTCTACTGTTAAGCAAATTATGAATAAATAAATTGGTGATGCAGCTAAAAAATGTACCCTTTGGACTCCAGATGTAGCTCAATAGTAGAGCACTTCCCTTGCATGTGTAATGCTCTAGATTCAATCAACAGCACCTGAGTGGAGGGGAAACAAGCAAACAAAAAAGCACCCCTCTGTTGTTCTGGCCTAATAGGGATACATTTTAGATAATCAACTTTCTCACTTTCTCAAGATAATAGCTTTGTGGGAATTCTCAAGCGAATACTCAAGAGAATTACTTTGCATTTTATTTTCCTGATCCTTCAGTCACCTTGATATCCATCCCATTTTCTCATTACTTTGTATTTCCTGAACTGAAAACAGCATCTATTACTCCAAACCGTTGATATTCAGTTTTGCCAAGCAGCCTTCTTTGTCCAAGGTGAGTGCACCCAGTTTCTATCAGATGTGAGCTTAGACCTTAACAGATATCAAAGGTTTCCTTTCATGTGTTTCTTTTGCTGCCATTGTTAATAGAAGTATACACCACCACTAGTCCAGTGATCCAAAAAAGATGAGAGATAAAGAACCGGGCACGGTGGCGCACGCCTGTAATCCCAGCACTTTGGGAGGCTGAGACAGGAGGATCGCGAGTTCAAAGCCAGCCTCAGCAATGGTGAGGCACTTAGCAACTCAGTGAGACCCTGTCTCTAAATAAAATACAAAAAAAGGGCTGGTGATGTGGCCCAGTGGTCGAGTGCCCCTGAGTTCAATCCCCGGTACCACAAAAAAAAAAAAAAAAAAAAAAAAAAAAAAAAAAAAAAAAAAAAAAGAAAGATGAGAAATAAATTCAACAGACCTTCCCTACCCTGTAGTTAAAGCTAAGCCCAGACAACCCAAGTATACATCACCTAGTCAGGAGATGAATTGCTGACATATGAATGCAAATAAATTATATTTTAAGCTGTTGAGTCATGAAGTTGTTTATTAAGCTGTAGGAATAGCCAAAGCTGATTAAATATATACCATGATATTAAAATATGTTCCATGTCCTTACATGATAGTAACTATGTTGTTATTGTCTATTGACATAGAGAAATCATTGCAATAAAACTACAATAAATACAATAATTATAGACGAGGAAATTGTAATTTTTTTTCATACCAGCATCTTTGTATGTTTAAAAATTTAGTACATATATGCAAAGTTATTTCTCACTCAAGTTAATTGTCTTGATATGATTTTAGAAAAGGGGCAAATGTTTTGGAATAACTCTATACTCCTTCTCTACTTTAATCCCTCTGTTCTTCCCTCTGATCCACCCACAAAGGGATATACAAACCATTTGTTGCGATT
The DNA here is from genome assembly GCA_025594165.1 of Tamias sibiricus. Taxonomy (NCBI): domain Eukaryota; kingdom Metazoa; phylum Chordata; class Mammalia; order Rodentia; family Sciuridae; genus Tamias; species Tamias sibiricus. The sequence goes on from CM046666.1 coordinate 100,695,196, forward strand.
GTTTGACCTAGAAAATTGCTGAAATGCATAAGCTTATTGTAAATCTTCATATATAAAATTCCTATCTACTAAAGCTTCAAAATTATTAATGGCCCAGAATTCATTGTGCTACTCTAACTAGAAATTCTGTGAAATATAAATTATAGGTTGTGTAAAATAAGTGTGATGTCAATAGTTTTTAAAGTATAACTAGAGATATCAGTATCTTCATAAACATCCCTAGACCACGGAAGTAGCGACTACTCCTCACTCGTGTATTTATTGAATTATCCATTTAAAATATTCAACAAAAAGTTATTAAGTGTGCCAGGTGCAGTGCTGCACACCTGTGATCCCAGTTGCTTGCAAGGCTGAGGAAGGAGGATCATGAGTTCAACGCCAGCCTCAGCAACAGCAGGAGCTAGCAACTCAATGAGGCCCTGTCTCTAAATAAAATACAAAAAAAAAAAAAAAAAAAAAACGCCTGGTGATGTGCTCAGTGGTTTAGTGCCCCTGAGTTCAATCCCTCATCCCTCGTCCCTCCAAAAAATTTATTAAGTATTTAGAAATGAAGTACTAATTTCCAGAGTGAAATAGATCCTTCATGCCATAGTGCTTACAAGCTAGAGTAAAAGATTTTCATAAATTAAATAGTCACATAACTATGAGTCCAAATTTGGACAAATACTCTAAAACTACATGGGAGCATCTATCTAATCTGGAAGACCAGGGAAGACTTTCTTGAGGAAGTGAAATTTTTGCATAGCTCTAAATATCAATTGAAAATGGTTTTAAAAAAAAAAGGAAAAAGAAATGAACTATGAGAACAGCTGAGGTACAAGCAAGAGACTAAAACATATGTAAAGATCACACAAATAACAAAAATATTTGCAACAAGGACTACAAACAAATCAAAAACAAGAAATATTTAGAAAATATGTTAAACGTTAGAAACATTTTTACCTCAAGAAAATTCAGGAGCAATAAAAATATTCATAAGCTTCTTATTCACTTATTTCTTTCTGAAATTTTATTATGATAGGACCCTATGGTGAGGGATGAGTTTAGGGTTAGAGTTGAAGAATGTATAATCTTACAAATTATGTAATATTAGCTACTTCATCCCATAAAAGAATGCCAATGGAAAGTTGGCAAGGGTTTTTAGTAGCAAAATGGAAGCATCTGGGCATACATGAACACAACATTCAGTCTTTACATCCTGAATTTGCATGTCAGGTTGTAGTACTTAGAAGCTAGTCATGGCCATCGGTTTTTCATTGCCAGTGTAAAATATCAAAAAAGTAGTAATTTTTAAGCACCCATTTGGGCTTTTTCAATCACCACTTTACTATGCATCGTAGGATTTTATAGTTTCTAAATGCAATTCAGAAAAACTCTTTTCAACTTCTCAATGTTAAAAGTGACAGAAAGTCTTCACAAACTCCATGCACTGTGATAAAATAAACACTATCAATATTGCTTTGTTTGGACTTTCTATTTTATTTTCAATAGCTCATAAGGTATTATTACCTAATTATCCCTGAGTGTGTTTGATTTTGAAGTGATCTATTCTGTATTTTAAAGAATCATTAGTTTATGTAACTTTACAAGAAGACAAAAGATTAAGTCATGGTTACTCTTCTGATTATAGTCCTTGTGGTTGAAAATAGCTTTAAATTGCTAATTTATTACTATAAAGATAAGTTATGTATTTGTATTATGCTTTACCTCAGTTAAGTGTGCAGTACAGAGAATGGGTTGGTTTGGAGTAAACTTCATGAAGAAGAGCTCACTTCTATTTTAGAGTACTTATAATCACTTTAGGGGTAAGCATATTTTTTTTCCAAAATTAGTATTAGTTAGCTTTAATTTCCTAAATTTTTATCAGCATTACTCAGTTTGGTTGTGTTATAAGCCCCTTCCCTGGAATGGAACAGGGATGTGGGGGAGAGGAAGGAGGGTGGTAGAGATAGAGACAGTGGATTGATCAAAGCATGACACATGCATGTATGAAAATAACACACTGCAATCAATTGGAATGTACAACTAATATTTGTGGATAATTAAAATAAAAAATAAAGTAATTCAAGACTTCACTTAAAACATAATAATAATAATTTTCTTATCCCCAAATCTCAGTATCTTATGAGATCCAGCCTGAAAGAGCAGTCCTTGTGTGAAACGTATGTATTTTCATAGCACAGGAAAAGAGAAAGCCTTAAGCCCAACCATGCAATAGTATTTAAAGCTTCTGCCCAGATATGGCACATGTCACGTGACTTACTTTCCATTGACCAAAGTTAATCACACCATCAAGTCAGAGAATAGTGGGTAGCAATGGTATTCTTTTCACAGAAGGAGGGCAAGTCACATGGCGGTGAGCAGGGATTTATTATCTTACAATAAAGAGGGAATGAATAAGTATAAACAATGATAGAGTCAACCCAATAATTAAGAGAAACAGCTGACATGTCCACTAACAGATGATTAGATAAGGAAATACTGAGATACAATGAAATATCATTCAGGCTTAACAAAAGTGTATCCTGCCATTTGGGACAAGATGCATGTATCCAGAGGACATTATGCTAAATGAAATATGCCACATAAAGAAAGAAAAACATTGCCTTATATAACTTATATGTGGAATATACAATAGTCAAACACATAGACGCAGAGAGTAGAATGGTGATTACCAGGGGAATGGGCCATGGGGAGGCGCGAATGGAGAGAGTAGCAGCAACATAGGATGAGGCAGTCTAGAAGACCTAACATACAAAAGGAGGACTAAAGTTAAGGATATTGTATTGCATACTGGTAATTTGCTAACAGGGTAAATTTAAGCACTTGTAACACACACACACACACACACACACACACACACACACAAAATGAAAAGAAAGAAAACTATATGGGATGGTGAATAAGTTGAGTTGCTTGACTGTAGTAAACTCTTCACTATGTGTATGTGTATATACATACATATATGTATACTAATATCAAAACATGATGTTCTATACCTTAAAGATATATAATATTTATTATATATTTTATTATGTTATATTTTTATTATATTAAATTTCTTCTGCTCAAGAAAATTGGGTATTATATATTGTACCTTTAGTTTTATGATTTTCTTTAACCTCTCCTAATGAAAATACACGTGAGATCTCATTAATAGTTTTGTATCATATTCAGAGATTTATACATTTGCAGACAGATGGCCAATATTTTAAAACTGGATCATAATTATAAGGGCAAATTCTGGCATAAGACAACTTTTGAACAACTTCTACTCAAGCACTATGGAAAGAAACAGAGAGATGCAAAGACCTTTAGACCATTATTTTCAGGAAATATGAATGAGCAAATAAGTCTGAAAGACAGAAGGTGAATATTTACCAAATTTAAAGTAATTTGGATCAGGAGTCAAATCTTAATTTAATTATGATATATAATATGGTATAATTACCAACTATTAATTTACCTGGCCATATTATTGTGAGAAGAAAAAAAGAAATACTAATCACTACCTCATGACCACTTTAACTTCAGACTACCCAACCATATGGAACAGACATCTTCCAAAGTATGGAAAGAGCAACTCTAGGCATGCCTTTAAGAAATACACTACTGTTTAATTTTGCTTTTAATTTTCAACTGACAATTTTATGTTTAATGCAAATTGAGGACCTGTTCTATTATGCAACAAGTATTTTTTATAAAGTCTGTTTAAATAATATATTCAATAGCACTCTGAAGAAACTAGACCTCATCACCTTGTGAATTTATGTTGAATTTGTTTTCATTTCAAACAAAAGAAACGTCTATCTCTTTGGCATGACAAAAAGTACTTTAAGTTCATCCCCTTTAAAATATCTTCATCTTGTAAAGTGATACCTATTTTGCAAACATTTTTGTAACAGTAGCCTATAACATATGTTTTTAATGACTTGTGCATGTATCTTTGTGTGGGTGTATGTATTCCAGTGACTGTTAATTTTACTTACTGGTTATTCAGGAGTGGAATGGGTAGGAGGTAGATGAAGTGTTTTTAAAACATGCTTTCATGTTGCTTTAAACAAGGAGAATAAACCATTTACATAGTAAATATTTCAAAATAAACATTTAATTCAGGAATGAATTTTGTAGCCCATTTTTGTCCTTCATCTTTTTATTCTGGATCTTATATCAGCATAAATTATTGTGAAATTATTAAAGGCTCCAAATTATAAAGTAGCTGGTTGTTTTTCAAATACAACTGTATATTCAGAATTCAAAGATTTTAAAAAGGTAAATGTAGAGATAATTTTATTTTATTTGAAAGTTTAGTCTCGAAGGGTCTTACTTGGCTTCAGTATTGTGAATTTATCAATGTTATTTCAAGGACACCATGAACGTTTCTGAAAATGAGATACTGCAGAGGAAAAAATGCATATGAAAATTCTTCAACTATATAAAAAGCATGTAGTTCCCAAACATTTTTTTACACTTATTTTGGTTTTGCCGAAATCATTTGGGATATTAAAGTTACTCTATTTGTTAAAAATATGCTGAAGTGTTCTCCCTGAAACTACAGTATTTATGAAATATATTTAGGAGTTCCTTTTTTTGGTAAATCTTACTCTATTGTTTTTGTGACTTTTGCTGAGGATATATTTAAATTTGTATAAGGAACCAGGGACTTCCTGGGAAGAAAAGAGAAGCCAAATTGATACCCTTTTTTCCCCAAATTCAAAGCTCCTTAACTCTGGTTAGAGCTTTTCTCTTTGGAATCCAATGTTTGGCAAGAGTAGTGAACATCAAGGTAAGAGAGAGAAGCCCAGGGCACAGATGAGTCATGGCCTTAAGTCTCTCAGGAAAGACACCCAAACTTTCCCAAAATATATTATCCAGGAACAAAGCAATTTTTAAAGAAGAGAGCTTATGGAGAAAAGGCAAGTGATTTTCATTTTCCAGAGCTGCAGTCTGGGGAGCTCAGTCCAATTTTGACATTAGATCGACTATGGTAAAGTACAGTGCTGGTGGAAGAATGGTCCCACTTGGCACCTCTCAGAGTCACTACAAGTCCCACAGTGAGCTCTATGATTCAAGGTATCAGCAAACTGACCATGGGGTTTCTATTCAACCTCTCTTCTTTGGATGTAGCATGGAATAGCACAGATGCTACCCCTGCATGGCTAGCAACATCTATAAACAGGGACCACATCAGACTGAGGAATGGCCTATACCAGGATCCTGTTGTAGCAGTAGGACAGCATTGACCTACATCTTCCCAGAGCTACCTGCTTGAGGTATGATGCGGAAGTTGTGCAGAACAAGGACACTGGTGAGGTCAAAATTAAACATTATAAAAGGTACTAACACAATTGGCCGTTTGGATGGAATAGCACAGGATGAATCTGGGGGTTTCTCAGATTTGGACATCGAGAGAGTAGGTCAACAGGTACAGGACAGGATGTTAGACCTCCTGCTAAATTACTAAATATTGCATGTGTTACAGATTGAAGGCTCTCTTGTTTATATAGGGGAACTATGGGAACACTTCAATTAAATAGCCATTATTTCATTTGATTTTTAAAAATAGCCTTATTATGAAAACACTATTATTATGTCCATTTTGTATCATAAGGAAACCAAATTTTTAGTTTTCTTATCTTGCCTAAGGCCACATAAGCAGCACCAGGAGCACAGGGTTTAAAACAAATTTATCTTACTCAAAGGACTGCTATTTCCAAAACTCCAGGGTAAAAAAAGCATATTCAATTGTTACCATATTTAAAATATTGAAATGCAAACTTTGATAAACAGAATGGCTTGCTTCTGAGCTCAGACCTTAATGAGCAGCAGAACCAAAAATGGTAACAGATTTTCCCACAGCTGACACTACATCACATTGGCTTTTTTTTTTTTTTTTTTTTTTTTTTTTTTTTGGTACCGGGGATTGAACTCAGGGGCACTCGACCACTGGGCCACATCCCCAGCCCTTTTTTTTTTTTTTTTGTATTTTATTAGAGACAGGGTCTCACTGAGTTGCTAAGTGCCTCGCCATTGCTGAGGCTGGCTTTGAACTCGTGATCCTCCTGCCTCAGCCTCCCAAGTGCTGGGATTACAGGCGTGCGCCATCGTGCCCGGCCACATTGGCTTTTTAAGTCATTTCTTAAAAATATATACTTCATTTAAGATCATTTCACCCATAATCAAAGATTGCTTAGATCCAAACATTTCCAGAAGTAAACACTGCGATATTAGTTACTTTCAGATATGCATCACCCCATTTTTTTATTATGCTCTTGACTCATAGAAAGAGAACCATTAATTTTGTTGGACTACTGATAATTATCTTAGAAGACTTCAAGTGTTGGAGAGTTTCTCAAATTAGTGATAAAAATTGACTGCAATTTTGGTCAAATTAGTAAAGTGACCAAATAAGTAATTTAACTTAATACTATTATTTATTTATAAAAGTGTAAATTTTGTTTAAAAATCAGAAAACTGAAAAAGTGCCTCAGAGTTTGAAAAGTTTAAGGTTTTGAGACTGTAGAATTGATATGGTTGGTTAAAATACTGCTGTGGTATTATAGTTTGAAGAATTTTTTTTTTTCAAAATTGTTAACTGTGAACTATTAGTTATATTTATATGTAATGTATTATTTAGTGCATATACTTTAATTTTCTTACTTATCCTCATTCAGTCTACAGAGTCCTGTCAGGGAAGAGGAAGTGTTGACCACACAACTTATTCACAAAGAAGGAAAGTGTTACAGATTGAAACTAAGACAGAAGGGCATTTTGGGCAGAGATAATATAAGCAACTACATAAAAGTCAAATACAGAATTGTGTGCTAAGATGCAGAGACCAACCTAAACTGCAATCTTAGAGGTAGCTTCAGTTGTGGTGAGTGAATTTGCCGAAAGAAAGTCAAGGTGAAACTTATGTGCTAAGGACTGGAACAAAACCCTGGGAAATTTAGGATGAAAGGTTTAAGAGTAACAGGACCAAAGGGAGGGGAATAGCTATGGAGATTGTCTCAGTTCAAATGAAACTCTGATCTAGGACAGGGTATAAAGGATTTGATAGATGTTGAGAGGTACTTCAAAGGATAAAACCTCATTAAGAGAATATATAAGAAAGAGGGGGACTGGGGCTATGGCTCAGCAGTAGAGTGCTCATCTTGCATGTTGAGGCCCTGGGTTCGATCCTCAGCACCACATAAATAAAATAAAGGTATGTGTCCACCTACAACCATATATATATATAAAAGAAATATGTGTATTTCTTTTATATATATATATATATATATATATGGTTGTAGGTGTGTATTTCTTTATATATATATGTATATGTATATATATATATATATATATATATATATATATATATATATATATATATGGAAGAGGGAGGACTGGGGTGTAGCTCAGTGGTAGAGCATTTGCCTAGCATGCATGTAGGCCCTGGGTTGACTGCTCCTTGGCACCCCCCTTACCTGCCTTAAAAAGGGGGGAGGAAGACGATACAGTTAAATATTCTGTTCTTTGTTTTATTTAATTTTTGTGTCTGTATTAAAGTAGGATGACATTTACAAATTGATGGCACCTCAAATATGCCGGGTGATAATTTTTGGAAGTTCCCCTTTTGCTCCTTTTTGTCAATCCCTCACCTCCTATGCAGAACCAAAATTATCTTTTCTTTCTCCTTAGGTTAGTTTTATTTCTTATAGAAACTTTTCATGCATATATAGCTTCTTTTTCTCAGCATATTTTAATTCTTGTTGCTGAGTATTTAGGTAGTCCATTTTTACTGCTGATCACAATTTGTATCTCCATTTTTCTGTTGATGAGTTTTTAGGCTATATATATATATTTATTCATTCATTTTGTCATTTCTTCTGGCACCTCCTCTTCGGTTTAAAGATTATTTAGACATGGCTTTTTCAGTCTCTATGTGTTTGGTGTTTTCTTTAAATGTTAATCTTGTGGACTTCTAGCATGATTTCACTGTGGTCATTGAGTACACTATGAATAATAACTATTTTAAATTTGTTGAGGTTTGTTTCATAACCCAATAGTTCTATCTTAATATCTACCCCATCAGCACTAGAAATAAACATATTTTCTGCTGATGTCAAATGAAGTATTTTGTGACTGTCGATTAGACATTTTAATTGATGGTCTTACATTTATCAATGTCCTTTGTAATTTTATATCCAATTATACTACCAATTGTTGAGGGACAGGCACTGGGTCTCCAACTTTTATTATAGATTTGTTTATTTCTCATTCAGTTCTCTCACTTTTGAACTAATTTTAAAATTCTTCATTGTGGTGAAGTTCTATCACATTTTGGCCTCAAATATTTTGTACATCTGTTGTTTGGTATAAGTGCATTTAGAATAGCCAGGTCTTCTTGATAGAGTTACTCTTTGTTATTACATGATATCCTTCCCTGTGTCTAATATGTGTCTTTGTTTTGAAGCTTATCTGATATTATTATAGCTACTCTTTATTTTGTTTAATATTTTATACATATTTTATAGGTAAAATATTAATATATTTCATATTATATATTATATACTACATGTATGTGTTCACTCTATTGCAAATTATTGATGGCATTATATTTGATGTGAATTTCTTATAGACAAATATAATTTTGTCATATTTTTATGCATTTTGCCAATTTCCATTTTTAATTAATGTATACATTTAATGTAATTGCTAATATCATAGGGCTTAACTGTATCATTTTGTTTCATGATTTGTTTATTCTGCTTGTCTCTGGGTTATGATGTTGTCTTAGAATTCTTTTGATCTATCCTGTTTTTGAATGTATCTTTTTGTATACATTTTATAGTAGCTACTTTAGTTTATTTCATTACATATACATAAATTTTCAGTCCACTGGTTGTAGTAGTCTGTTTTCAGTTACTATAACAAAATACCTAAAGCTGATTCATTTTAAAGAAAAGGGGTTTATTTGAACTCTCAGCTTTGGTTCAGGGATGAGGGGCTACATTTAGTGATGGTCTTTTTGCTGGGAGAGCTCTCACATGGGTCAGGGAATCACATGGCAAGAGAACAGGTATGTGTGTCTCTTCTGATCTCTTTCCCACTTCTTATAAAGGAACTGGGAATAAGTCAGGGGAGCTCCATTGTGATAAACCTATCTTTTTCTCATGACTTCCTGAGGCCTGACTTTTCAACTCCGGAGATGAATGAAGTTTTCACTGTCTCACTGCTTCATGATGAGGAGTATATTTCAGCACATAAATCCCTATGGGTCACACTCAAAGCATATCCTTGCCATTGCACAGGTATTGTCATTTACTATTTCAAGTGAAATAAAGAAGTCTTAAAGCACTTTATATCCTTTACCTTCACCCATTTATAATATTATTTTAAACACTTCCCCCACATTTATATCAAACTATATCAAACATTGTTATGATTTTTGCTTCAATAATCAAGCATAATTTAAAAAGCTCGAGAAGAGAAAGTTCTATTTTGCTTATTCATATTTTAATTTACTGTCTTTTTCCTTTATTTCTAATGTTACATGGTATATTATTTTATCTTTCCAATTTTGATTAGAGAATTTTGGCCATTCTTTCATATTCTGCTGGCAATAAATTTATTTTTACTAATATGAGAATGCCTTGATTTCCCCTTCAATTGTGAGGAATATTTTCACTAAATATAGGATGCTGCTTGACAGTACTTTCTTTCAGCACTTCAAAAATGTTGTTTCTCTTCCTCTGGCCTTCATGGTTTCTTATGAGAAAGCTGCTATCTTTCAAACCACTTTCCTTTATAAGAAAAGTCAACAATTTTCTTATAAGTCAATATATTTTCTATTCTGGATGCTTTCAAAACATTTCCTTTGTGCTTAGTTTACAGAATTTTTTTTTTTTTTTTTTTTTTTTGACATGCTGTGAACTGAATTCAGGGCATCATGCAGGCTAGGGAATCACTGTCCCACTGAGCCCATAGTTTTCAGATGTTTGCTCAGACTTCATTTGAAGTTTCCTAATTTTTAATGTGTTAAATATGTGTTTTAATTCTTCACTGGAGCATTTTTTTATTATCATGTATGCTTTAAAATATTTGTCAGAGGTCTGGGATTGTGGCTCAGCAATAGAACGCTTGCCTCACACATGCAAGGCAGTGGGTTCGATCCTCAGCACCACATAAAAATTTAAATGAACAAAATAAAGGTATTGTGTCCATTTACACACAAAAAAATTAATATTTGTCAGGTAATTCTGATGTTTCTGTCTTCTCAGTGTTCATTGTTTGTCTCTCTTCCATTGACTCTGAGATTTTCTTTGTTCTTGGAATGACAAATGTTTTTGATGAAAGCCTTGACATTTATGTATTATATGACTGTTATTTTATGCACATTTTCAGTTTTGGCTAGCTCCTCTGATATTGTTCTGAAGAGGGATAAAGAGCATTACTTTGTGGAAGTAAAAGTCTAGTTTCCCTATTGTGTCTTCCATTGACATTGACATTGACAAGAGATGTCCTTCATTACTGCTGAGCAGGGTGAGAGCTCAGATTCCCCAAGTGATTTCTATTGATCCCACTATAGGACCAGCCTCCAAAACACCGAGCAGTGGTGGGTGAAAATGTTGAACTTTGAACAGGCCTGCTGTGACACCATCCCATGAATGCAGGGTTGGGAGTGCTGTTACTACTGGCAGCAGAGAGTTTCAGGTTCCCAGGACTTGCAGGGTTTATGGGCTGGGAGGTGGCCAGACATTCACTACTGGCCAACAGGGATGAAATTCTCTGCTTCCTACTTTACTTTCTCAGAAGCAACTACAGTGGTGGCTTTTGGACTCTCTGTATAGCCTTGACAGGTGAAACTCTAGGTTCCCCATTTGAGTTTTGCTGGAATGAGTAGGAGTGAGGCCATAATTTTTTAAAAGGATTTGGTTAAAATTCTTCTACCTTGGTATACTCTCCCCTTCTGGGTCTTTGGTTAGAGAGTATAAGGTTTGTCAGGGCTTAGTGTTGACTGTGCCTGTTGACAATTCTGGGTTATCATTTTCTTCACATACATGTTTGAGATCAGTGAGATACAAAGAAAAACCCAGAGGAATTAGAATCCACGTTCCTTATAGGCCTTTCTTCTCTCTACTTTTCAGTATCATCTGTGTTTCTTTGAAATACAGTGTACAGGGATTTTAGTGGTACTTAGGTTGCTTGAAGTGAAAATTCTACCACATTCTTTTTCATAGTTTTCCTGTCTCTTCTGAGATTTTCACATAAGTTTGCTAATTCTTTACATCTTTTCCTGTATATTTGTGAACCTACTTATAATAGTTGTTCAAGGTCATTGTGTGTTAATCCCAATAACTGGGTCATGAGAAAGTTAATCTTGTGAAATTTATTCTTGATCATGGTTCACCTTACTTTCTTCCGTGTATTTCCTGTGGTTTTAAAAACAAATTATGCTGGATAAGTTATATAAAAGAATAATTCCAGGCATAATGATATTTTGTATTTTATTCATCATATAGTGTGAGTTGTGGTTTTTTACCACAACTGAAAAGCTGAATTTTTATTTCACCTAGGACTGAACCAGAACACGAAGAAGACTGTACTCACTTCTGGTTAACCCAGTCATTAACACCCCTGCTGCTATTGCTATTGGAGACCACAGTCTTTTTGACCTCAGCCTGGAGTCTGTGGTCTTGTTGAACCAAGGTATTGCCTTTAGATGAAGCAGTTGCAGACACTGAAAAATTGAGTAAAGCTGTTCACATATTTATTTTGTTCAGCCTCAATGTTGCTGCCTTTTTCTCAGAAAATTGAGATAAGTAGAGATAGTTATAATACCAAGCAAACTATTGTTGCATTTGGATTTTATTTCAAATGTCAGTCTCTCTCATCTTCTGCTATGATCATCAATACCTTGGCTGTTCTCCTTTAGAATCAGAAAAGTGACTCTATTTGGCATGACTTCTCACCCATCTGTTGAAAGACATGGGATTTGGCCCCAGTTGTGCTGTGAAGAGATGGCAGTTTTAAAAATCTGTTCACAAGGCTTTCTTCAAAAGAGATTGCAGGTCCTCTGGGGTCTTTCACATTCTGCTGCATTTCTTACTTCTATTCATTTATTATTTTTCTTGTTGGGATCCAGTTTGTGAACAAAGATGTTGAATTTGAGGTACACGAGTCTTTCAATGTTTCAAATATGGCTTGCACTGTTTCTTGTGCTGCCAGTTTGATCACAAGTTTGAGCACTGCTAGGTTTATTAAGAAAGAGTTATTGTTTTCTCATGAGAATGATTTTCATCTCTCACAGGACTAGATTGACAGTGTGAGAATGTGTTTTTACAAGGCCATTCTGGTACCTCCGCTCCATCACATGTGTCTTCTTCTCTTTCCCAATTTTCTTACATAAGTTAAAATGCTATGAAGCCTGAACCAGAAACCAAGCAGATGCTGGTGCCATGCTCTTTACTTCAACCTCCAAAACCGTGAACCAAAATTAATTTATTTTCTTTGTAAAGTATCCAGCCTCATGTATTCTGCTATAATATCACAAATGGACTAAGACATACCTCCAATTAAAGAATCCTCTCCCACAATATGTAAGCTACCTGGTACCGAAAACCGGGAGGAAAACTCTCGGAGGCAGAGTAAAGCTTTTACTACTTTTACTTCTACTTTCTTAGAGAGAGCTTAGAGAGGGAAAGAAAGATTTTTAGCTTAGAGAAAGATTATTTTTTAGAGCTTCTTGCTTCTTTCTTCTGTCTTCTGTCTTCCTCGGGAGCCTCGGCCTAACTCTGACCAGCCATTACTTCTTCTATCTGGTTTCTCTTCTGTAACCGCTCTGCCTACGTTCTGGCCGCTCTGATTCTTTTCTCCGACCCGAACTCTTCTTCTGACCTACCGAGCTACTGCACGACTGACTGAATGAATTCTCCATTCTCCTAACTCGGACCGCTTTCACCCGGTTATATACCTTCAGCTTTGCGGGTGCCTACAGGTGCGTCACATATCAGGTGGAACTTATGGCTTCCAGCTAGCTGCAACAGCCCTTCCTAATTAGGGCTCCTTCAACAATATGATATGCCAACTCATTTCAAAGCCAATGATAAATATAAGAAGCTATAGGAGCTATGGGAGCTCCTATGGGGCAATGAAAATAAGGATATAAGTTATGGAATACTTTAACAACTTTTTTCTAATGGGAGAAGCCTTATAATATTACCAAAGTGACTACATCATAAATAGAACTTAGATTTTCATACACTAGATAATTCAAAAAAATATGATAAGAACACTCTAAATTTATTTCAAAACATCTACAAAACTTTGTCTCCACTAAGTATCTTTTCTTTCATCCTTCTACACTTATTACCTCCTGTCAAATTCTGAGTTTCATAGATGTCTCTTTGGCCTTCTTCTTTAGTGCCCAGACTCCATCAATCTCTTCCTTTTCTATCTCCAGTATTTTTATGATCTCTTCATTTTTGTCTAATTGTTCATGCTCCTTTAAACATCCACATTCTTTCTACCTTATAAACAAACAATTATATTTCCCCTTCAGGTCATGAGTAAGCTCCTGTCAGACCAATTCATAAGTAGGTAAAAATAACAAACTCTGGATAAAAATATATGGAATACCTACCCAGAGGCACTGAAGAGGGACCAAATTCAGGTCAGTATTATAGGGTAGTTAACAACTAGAAGAAGAGAAAAGGATGAAGTTAGTTTTCCACCATTTTGTATTTCTTATTACTATTACTATTACTACCACTACTATTCTTATTATTTTTACATCTTCTGACCTATGAATTGCCTGAGTCATATTTCTTAGAATAGAGATCAGTAACTAGAAAACAGGCTCCACGACAAGTATAGATACCAGTAATTGAGGTATGAATAAAAGACAAGGAATCAAATAAGGGAGGACCCTAATCTGTGTATGAGTTCTGCCCCACTTTCTTAATTATGTGTGTGTATGCTGGTAAAGAACAGGACAGAAACTGAATTTAAATTTGAGCTGTTATTCACAATAAGGGATGGGGGATTTTTTTAAATTTAGGCTCATTCCAGTAAACTGCCTGCTTAAAGGAAAAAAAAAAATTGACAAAGGGTAAATATTAAAGCACATCATTTACAATATATGAGAAACAATTCAAAATTACTTTAAAAAACAGAAAGTGGTAAATAATTTTTAAGAAAAAAGACAATGGGGACATATGGTTAGAGGTGAAATGATCAGGTTATGAGAGTCTTAACCTAATCAGTGCCTTAATTCAATGTAGGGATTAAGTGGGTGGTAATGTAGTCAGAGGGTGTGGCTGGGGAGGTGGGTCATTTGGGGCATACATTTGGGGTATATATTTTGCCTGTGGTGAGGAGAGTCAGTCTCTCTCTCTCTCTCTCTCTCTCTCCTCCCTGATTATCATATTCTGAGCTGCTTTCCTCTGCCACAATCTTCTACCATAATGTTCAGCCTCACCTTGAACCTAGAGCAATGGAGTCAGCCATCTAAAACCACAAGCTCCAAAATAAATTTCTCCATATTGTGTTCTTGTTGGGCCTTTTGGTCACGATGACAAAAAAGATGACTAAAACAGTGACTAATGTCCAGTGATTCAGCTGTTGGCACTAGTAGACCAGAATTTCAAAGTGACCATTAAGGCCATGGCTCAATGAGATGAAGGGAAAATGAATTATTTGTAATGAGTAAAGTAGATAATGAGTATCAGTAGTATAAAAGAACCTAACAAAATGTAGATTTTAAAACCAAGAGAAAATAGCAGAAAAATGTTTAAGAAATAACTCAGTGGATTTAATAGCAGAATAAAAATGTTAGAAAAAAATCAGTGAAATTGAAGGTCAATCAACAGAAAATATGCAAATGTAAGGTCAGAAACTGGAAACACCCTAGTTAGCATCAAACAGACAATGGTATGTTCATTAGATATATAATAATGAAAAGAAATAAACTGCTGATACATGCAACAGCATGGGTAAATCACAACAAAGAATATGCCCAGTGAAAGAAGCCCTTACAACACAATTCAAGTGGCAAAATACTCTTCATATGAATTCTATGAAAGGCAGACTAAATGTATTTTAAAAAACTCAGAACACAGATTATCTTAGGGGAGTGGAAAAAATGAATTTTCTGTGGTGATAGTGATGTTCTTTATCTTGGTAATGATTTTGTTTCCATGTTTGTGGACAGTTATCACTATTCAATGCAAGGCATATTTGAAATATTTTTACATTGCATTTTATGTAGGTTTTATCTTAAAAATTAAAAGAATCATAAATAACTATCTCTTTTAATTAGATGCATACTAAAGTATTTGGGCAAAGATGTGCTGATGCCTGAAAATTACTGTGAAAAGCATTGAAAATGTATTGGATTAATGAATGGATAGGTATGAAGATTTGATAATGAAAGTTGTAATAAAATAGTAATTGAACAATAGGAATTAACATGTGGTAGCGGTGGGGAGATGAGTTTTCATTGTAAATTATCTTTTTCTTTTTTGTATATGTAAAGCTATTGATAAAAAAAAGTTTGGGGATGAAAATATATATCTACCATAGTTAACCTATAGCAACCTAATGAAAACAAGGAAAACCTTGTCATCCAATTTTTCCTGTATTGTTCAGCAAGATTTTGAGGTAGTGGTCTACTCACTTTACACACCTCTCATCTCTCTTTCATTCTTCAGTGCATTACACTTTGTCTTCTTTCTCATAGCATTTCATTGGAACCACTTTCTATAAAACCCTGTTGCTAAAAGCAAAGGTTATGGATTTTTACTTGATCTACTTGATACATTTACTATAAAAACCTACTTCCTCCAGGATCCCATTGTCATTACTTTCACTGGATTTTCCTCTAATTTCTTTCATCTCCACTCTTCAGCTCATCTTTGACCCTCTTTGTTTAAAACCATTCCAAATTGAATGTGACTGGCAGTACTCCTTTCTTTTTATTTATCAAATTACCCTCGGGTACTTCTTGTTTTCACATACCATTAGTGGTACTATACATCTCAGACTAGACTTTAAACTCATAGTTCTTTAAAAAATAAAACTGGTGTATCCAGTTTGCCTCCTGGATATCTTTGAATTCTACATAGGTATCTCAATTTAAAGGTATACAAAGTAATTTTCCTTCGCTAAGCCTTCTCTTCTGTTTTTCATAAATCCTGTAATACTTATAATCTTTACCAACCTAGGCAAAATCTAAATGAAGTATTAACTATTATCCCTTCTTTCACATTCCCAAGTACTATCAATCATTGATTTTGACTTTTTCTATCTCTTTCATATCTTACAGTTCCATTTTCCTCTAATAATACTGCTTCTATGTTATTTAAATGTGTTTTTTTTTTCTTTTCTATATAGTTTAGTCTCCTACTGATGTCACTATTTCTGATCTTGTAATTCTCTAGTCCAATCCCAATATTGAAGCTAATGTGATCATTCTGAAATAAAAATCTCATTTTGTCATTATACTCTTGAAAATTGCATAGTGTTATACCATTTCTCTTAGGATTAAGTCTCGCTTCTCATCCAACTATATAAGACCTACTGTTATCTCCCATCCATTTACATTTGCAGTCTCATTTCTCCCTATTTACCCATATAGTAGGTTAATAATTTCATTCTCCAACCCTAGAACCTATGAATATGTTAAATTATATGGCAAAAGGGACTTTTCAGAGAAGATTAAGTTCATGAGATAAGGAAATTAGCCTGCATTATTTGGATAGGTAAAATCTAATATCATGAGCCCTTCAAAGCACCTACTATTTTTTTTTTTTCCTGAAAGTAGAGAGATGAGGCAGAAAAGAAAGCAAAATAAAAGGAAGATCCTATCCCATTGTTGCTAGTCATGGAGACTTTGATCCATAGAATGCAAATAGCATTAGTCAACAAAGAAATGTATCCTTCAGTTCTGATTGTATTTCAGTATAATATCAGGGAACTGATTTCTGCCAACCAATTATATGAACCTGGAGGCTAATTCTCAATAAAACCTCTAGTAAGGAGCGTGCTGCCATCTTGATTTTAACCCCTTGAAAACTACGTCAGTCTTCTGACCTATAAAAACATGAGAGGATAAATTTTCATTGTTTTAAATTACCAAATTTGTAGCATTCAATATTTCAGCAATAGAAAAGTAATATACTCAACTGAAACTTTAAGCATCAATATTTCAAGAACCCCCTATTATTCCTTTGTCTCCAGAGGTTCTCATATACTCCTCTTTCTTTCTGGTTGGATCACACTATCTTCCTCTATTATTATCCCTGTTCTTTCTAGAGATATTTTCTACTGGTATTTCAAGTCTCATTTTAATCTCTCATGTTTGACGGAGTTACTTCATCCTCTGTGAACCCTTTTAATACCTGGGCTTTCCTCCATCAGAGCACTTGTCACATAGTATTAAGTTTTCAATGTTCTTGTCTGTCTCTCTCTAGCCTGAGGCTACTTGAGACAGGGATTGTGTATCATTAATCATTTTCCCTCTCTCATTAATCATAATTCCTGGTATAATGTGGGCTCTTAGTAAATACTTTTAAAATGAATGAATAAAAGTTACTACAAAGTAAGTACATTAAGTCTATTTGTTTAGACATTTAGTATTTGATAAATTTCATATGTGCTTTGACTAAAGTCAATCACTTTAATCAAACAGAAAATAATGGTGAACCATTCTCATAAGACATGCTTCCAATTCTGTCTATCCAAATTTCTAGCCAAAGATTGCTAATCCTATTATCCCAATCTCAAGATTGCAATTGCTTATAATTAGCATGTATTTAGTATTTGAACTTCCTTGGATATTTGATTTATCTATTATACTCCCTCTAATGTTATAAGTACCATCCTGGGTCAACTGAATTACTAGTTTGCTTTTCAAAGACTTAGCTATTTGAAAACTTGTTTGTATAAAGAATGACTTGTAATTTTTAAATAAAAAGTAGAAAGAAAAGCTTCATTTTAGGGGAGTGCCATACTGAACCACAGTAGGTTGAAATTATCTGGATGAAAAGATGTTTATTTTGGAACATGAATATTTTCTATGTTAGCTGCACTGCAATGAACTGTAATATCATAAATCCCTTAAATAAATTTAAAGAAACAGCTTGAAATAGATAAGTAATTGTCAGGTTGATTGTGGTATTTGTTTGTTTGAAGTGAACTTTGAACTTAATTTCTATTACTTATACAAAAAAAGAGATAGTGAGAGTGAGAAATGTAACAATTTATGTATAAAACACATAATGTATAGAATTTCACAGGCAACATTCTATCCTGCCCTATGCTGCATTCATATTTATCTAATGATGTTATAAAATGGTATCAAGCATCTCCGAACCAATGTAGGAAATGTTTTTGAATAATTAGAAAGTGTCTCCAATGATTATATAGCAGAAGTCCAGATGTGTCATGGCCCAAAAGTCAGGGCCAAACATGGTATCATGAATCTCATTTCCATTACTAGGCAGTTTTGCATGTACATATAAGTTTTAGAGTGAGGGAATTAATAGCTTCTATTAAGTTCTCAGAGGATAAAGCTGGAGCTTTATGGTATGCTACCTGACTTTATCTCACCCTTATTTGAATGTATATGGTTTAAATAATACAGGAAAGAATGTGGAGAAAAAGGAACTCTGATAATGTTGTGGGTGGGAAAGTAAATTAATGCAACCATTCTGAAGAACAATGTGGAGGTTCTTCAAAAACCAATATTTAGATTGACCATACGATTCAAATATTCTGCTTCTGCATATATATCCCAAGGAAGTAGAATCATCACACCAAAGAAAGGCCTGCATGCTTATGTTTATTGTTGCAATATTCCTAATAGATCTATACTAGAGATAATGAATCAACCTAGGTGTTCATAAGTGAACATATGAATAAAGAAAATGTGGAATATATACATAATACAATATTATTAAGCCATAAAAAGAATAAAATCTTGTCATTTGCAGCAAAATGGATGGAGCTATAGGACAATACACTACTTAAAAGAGGTCAGATACAGAAAAATAGATATTGCACAATATCTCCTAAATGTGGAAGGAAAAAAAAAGTTCATCTGATTATAGAAAGTTGGGTAGTGGGAGAGGATGCGTAAATGGAGGCTGTTATTGATTGGTACATGCTCTATACATATGTTGAAATATCACACTGAACCTCAATAGCATGCATGACTAGTACTTGTTAATTACAAATAAAAAGTAAATATACTGCAAAGCTTAATGCATCAAAACATCTTGGTACTTGTGTACAGACATATTGACCAGGGGCTGCAGTTTTAGTTCAATGGTAGAGCACTTGCTTAGCATGTTTGAGGCACTGGGTTCAATCTTTAGCACCACATAAAAATAAATAAATAAAATAAAGGTTTTGTGTCCATCTACAAATAAAAAAAGAATGTAAAGAGATGTTGGCCAATGGAATAGGATGGGAAACACAGAAATAAACCCATGCATTTGTCAGTTGAATTTTGACAAGGTTGTAAAATAGAGAAATGACAATCTCTTCAATAAGTGGTATTGGGAAAACTAGATATCCACATGCATAAAAATAAACTTGAACCTTTGTCTAATACCATATACTAAAATTAACTCAGATTAGAGATTTAAATATAATATCTGGGGCTAGGGTTTTGGCTCAGTGATAGAGCACTTGCCTAGCATGTGCTAGGTGCAATCCTCAGCATCACATAAAAATAAATGAAATAAAGGTATTGTGTCCATCTACAACTAAAAAAGTTATCCTGAAAGTATAAAATCACTAGAAGAAAATGTATGAACAAGATTTTACAACATTGGTCTGGTAAAGATTTTTTTTCCAACAGAATCCCAAAAGCACAGGCAAAAAAAGCAAAAATAGAAAAATAAGATGTCATCAAAGTAAAAATCTTCTGCACTGTGAAAGAAGTTAACAAAGTGAAAAGGTAGTCCACAGAATGAAAGAAAATATGTGCCATCCATATATCAGGAAAGGTGTTAACAATTCAATAGCAAAAAAAAAAAAAATCCTATCAAAAGATGGTTACAGAATCTGAAAAGACATTTCTCAAAATATATATATATATATATATATATATATATATATATATATATATATATATATGTGCATCTGGGAGCAGTGGAATGTGCTTGCAATCTCACCTATTCAGGAGAATGAGGCAGGAGGATCCCAAGTTGCCAGCCTGGGCAACTCAGTGAGACCCTATCTCAAAATAAAATAAAATAAAAAAAATAAAATAAAATAAAATAAAATAAAAATGGACTGTAGATGTAACTTAGTAGAAGATTATTTGCCTAGCATATGCTAGTCTCTGGGTTAAGTCTTCAGTACTGAGAAAAAGAAAGAAAGAGACAGAGGGGGTGGGACAGAGAAAGAAAGCAAGTTAGTTCAGCATCAGTAATAAGAGATAATAAGATGTCACCTCAAACCTGTTACAATGCATTTAATCAAAATGATGAAAATAAGAATTAAAGATTGGCGGGCATGTAATTTAGTACAGTAATTACAGAAAATGGTATGATGGTTACTAAAAAAAAAAAAAAAAAAAAAGGAAAGAAAAGGAAGGAAGAAAAAAGGAAAAGAATAAAGGACTCCCGTATAATCAAGTAAATTCACTTCTGAGTCTGCATCCAAAGGAACTAAAATCTGTTTCAGGCACAGAAAGCCCAAACTGCATGATCTCACTCAAATATGAAATCTAAAAAAGTTGAACTCATAAAAGTAGAGTTTAGAATAATGGTTACCAGAGGCTAGATGGTCAAAAAGAGGGAATGGAGAATTTTTTATAATTAATTTATTTTATTTTATTTTATTATTTTTTTTTTTTTTGGTACCGGGGATTGAACTCAGCAGCACTAGACCACTGGGCCACATCCCCAGCCCTTTTTTTGTATTTTTTTATTAGAGACAGGGTCTCACTGAGTTGCTAAGTGCCTCGCCATTGCTGAGGCTGGCTTTGAACTCGCGATCCTCCTGACTCAGCCTCCCAAAGTGCTGGGATTACAGGCGTGCGCCACCGCGCCCGGCTAATTTATTTTAATTAGGTATGTATGACAAGAGAATGCATTTTGATTCATTGTACACAATGGCAGCACAATTTTACATTTCTGTAGTTGTACACGACGTAGCATCACACCATATGTATAGTCATACATGTACCTGGAGTAATGATGTCTATCTCAGGGAATAGAGAATTTTTATTCAAAGGATATAAAGTTTCAGTTTTACAGAATAAATAAACCCTGAAATCTCTTCACATCAGGTGATTCTAGTGAATAATTTACTATATGTTTCACAATAACTAAGAGGGTAAATTTAAATTATTCCACCCTAAAATTGATTAGTAACATGTTAATTAGCTTGATTTACTCATTCCATATTGTATACATATTTGAAATAATATTATACCACATCAGGTATACAATTATGATTTTAATAAAATATCATAAAAATAACAAAATAAATATATCCTTCCTCCTGTCTAAATTTTATCAATAAATACTTCAGTTCTAAATGAAAAATATAGTTCTTCTAGAAAGGGAAGAATAACTTAAAATTCTGTAAATATTCTTATTTATATTTATATTCTTAAATATTATTATGATCATACTCTTTGTAGCTAATATTTATTGATTCTGTAATAGATTCTAATACCCTTATTGATCAATTTTGTGTCACTGAATCCTAAACAACCCTGTGAAATCATTATTCCCATTTCAAACATGTGGAAACAGAAGGTTTGGAAAAGGTAATTAATGTTTATCTTACCAAAAATAGGGGCTGGGGATGCAGCCCAGTGCAAGAGTGCTTGCCTAGCATGTGTGAGGCCTTGAGTTCAATCCTCAGTGCTGCAAACAAAAAATAAATAAATGAAAGAAGGAAGAAAGATAAGACAAATATTCATGTCTAAATATAATTTCATGCCAACTTTGTGGGAATTTTGGAAATATTTTTCTAAAGAATTTTTTCAACATGTAAAATAGGAAGTTCCAGGAATATTAAGGGAAGTTCATTAGCTAGGTTGGTCTTCTAGACATAACCCATATTTCTATGTAACTTATCAAGCTGATGGGAATATTTATTTATATAACTTAGTAGGACAAATACTTAAATATACTTTCTATAAATTGTTAAAATACATGACTATAGAATCTTAAAGGTTCAAAGATGTGAATGATGATCTCATTGTAGTAGGCCAGCACTGCCATGTATAATATTCTTTTTGTAATATTTATATTGGTACATTATCATTATATGTAATAGTAGAATTCATTGCAATATATCCATACATGTACATAGCATAATTTGGTTAATTTTATTTCTCAGTATCTCCTGTATTCCTCCCCTCCTTCTTCTCCCTGATACCCATTGTCTAATCTACTGATCCCCATTCTATTTTCATAAGATATTTTTTCCCACTTTTTCCTCTTTGGCTTTCTTGTATTAGACAAAACATATGAGCCTTGATTTTCTGAATCCGTATTATTTCATTTAGCATAATGTTCTCAGTTCCACCTTTTCTCTGCAAATGATATAATTTCATTCTTTTTTTCATTCTTCTTTTGACAGACACCAAGGCTGATCCCATAATCTGACCTCTGTGAATTGTGCTGCTATAAACATTGGTATACGTGTATCACTATAGTATGCTAAATTTACTTCTTTGGGGTAGATACCAAAGAGTGATATAGGTCAATCACAAGGCTATTCCATTCCTAGTTTTGTGAGGAAGCGCCATACTGATTTCCATAGTGGTTGTTGAATTTACATTCCCATCAATAGTGTAATATGTTCCTTTTTCTTTCTTCTTCATTCTCTCAAGCATTTATTATCATTTGTTTGCTTTGATGATTGCCATTCTAACTGGAGTGGAATGAAATCTCAGTGTAGTTTTGATTTGTATTTTCCTGATTACTAAAGATGTTTTTCATATATTTGTTCTCCAAATTGTGTGGGTTTTTTTTTTTTCTTTGATAAATGTCTGTTTAGCACATTTGCTCATTTATTGATTGTGTTATTTGGTTTTTTAGAGTTAAGTCTTTTGAGTTTTTATGTATGTTGGATATTAATCCCCTGTCAGAAGAGTAGTTGGTAAAGATTTTTCTCCCATTCTGTAGGTTCTCTCTTCATGTTCTTGTTTATTTCTTGTGCATTCCTAAAGAAAACCAAACACTAGCTCTGAAACCTTTGTCGACAATACTAGGTATGTAGATTAGTTTGCTGAAACAGTGATAAAGCTGTAAAATATTGAACCCTAAATGTGCCTGAGTGTAGGTAATGGGTAATGATTGATTTTAAATAAATTAAAACAGTAAGTTACCTAGTAAACATGGATTGCAAATGTGTCTACTGTCTCTGTTTACTTTTAAAATGTTTTTCTTGGATCCCAGGATGGATTCCAGGAAAATGGTGGCATCTTGAGATTACACAGAATTCACATTTCTTCACTGCTGATAGAAAGCGCCTAGAAACCGTGCAGTCAGGAGAAAACCATCTTATGGACTGTAAGTATACGATTAGAGCAAGGCTTAAACTTTGAGGAATTTTGAATTTAAAGAAGGATGAAATCAGCTTAAAGAGAACAAATTTTGATGATCAGGACACTTCTTAGAAGGAAGACTGGGTTTTCCAGGAAGAGGAAGATTTATTACAAAAATATAACTTAAAGAGAATAAACTAGATATAACTTTCCAGATTTTTCTAATTAAACTGAATGTGAAGAAGATAATCAGGAAAAAGGAAATATTATATTTCTAACTTATAGTAAGTAAAATAAATGTTATTAGAGCATATTTAAGCAAAATACAGTTTTTATTTTACTGAAAATTTAATAAATCTCTAGGTATGAAACTCAAAAGAAGATATGCAATGACTGAACCACCAAAATTGTATAAATCATACGTCAAAATACAAAATTAAAAAGCAAAGAAACATAAAAGTCTGAAAGAATACACTACAGAATTTAAAATTATATTTACACATTAGTAGTTTGAATCTTATTAAAGACAAAAACAAGATGGATGAAAAATCCGAAATATACCACTAATACAGAAGAATTCAGAAAAGATAAATATATCAAGGAAATAAAAGTTAAGCAGATATATCAGACAAAGAAATGTAAAGGAAATTAGAGTCAGTATATTATACAAAGATAAATATAAGCCTAAATGCATTAAATGAGATAATAGGCAATTTTATTCAATGAAAATTTATTCTACAATGAATATATACTAGTAAAAGATATGTAAATAGGAAATGAAAAGTTAAATTGTTTGTTTGCTGACCTAATTTTATGTAAAGAAAATCCTAATGACTTCACCAAAACAAAGACAAAAACAAACTCTTAGAACAAGTAAACAAATCCATTAAATTTGTTGTATATAAAATCAACATAAAAGAATCACTAGTGTTTATATACAAACCAGCTGAAATAGAAATTAAGAAAACAATAGCTACATAAAAAACACTTAGGAATAAACCAAACCACATAGGCTATATAATTAATGTATAAGAATGAGAGAAATATGAAGAAAAATTGTCTAAATGGCATAGTGAGGAGATACAGACATGTAATGTCTGCTAAGATGGCCACTGTTTTGCATATTTGATTTCAAATTGAATTTAATTAAAATTACATAAAATTTACAATCCAGTTACTCTTGTCCTGGCTACATCTAGAGTACTCAATATCTTCATGACACTAGTGATATCTATATTGAGTAGTACAAAAGCACGTATCCATCATTCAACAAACTTCTACTGAACAACACTACCATAAATATTTTTCTCCTTCCTGATACACCATGCAGAAAAAATGCAAAAAGAATATAAAGGAAGTTATTCATTAATGTTATAAAATATATTTGTAAAATATATTTATGTATACCATATATATTTATAAATATAAATTTATGTATAAATATATTTTTATATATTGTAATAAAATATATTTTATAGTTCCAGCTATACTGGACTGGTAACACAACTGTTAAGAAAGCATGTCATCCTGAATTGAAAAGCCAGATATAAAAATATATCCTGAAAGAGTTAATACATTACCTTCTCCAGTGTGAAACAAAATTTATTTTTAAAGTCATAAATCTTGTAAAGTATAAATAAAATATAAAATGTAGAATGGCCACTGAAAATATTATCTTACCACTATGCAATGAAATAAAATACTAGAGACTTGAAAATGTAAAACTATGTTTAAAAACTCTAACAATAATGAAACAAATATTACAAATATTACATAACACCTATGAAATAATTCTTCACAGCATCCAACCTAGAGCAAATCCCTCATGGTCATTGCTAGAGGGCATTGACAATTATTATTATGATATTAGCATTTTTATATTTGAAATAATTATTCATAATATAATATAATTTGTATTTTGAATTTAGTTCAAATTCCCTTAAACAATGAACATTGATACTTAATTTAAAAATTTAATATATCTAAATTTAAATTTCCATAAGAATTTTTTGAGGAAAATAGTTCACCACAAATCATGGATCAAGTTTATTTATTGATTGATTGATTGATTGATTGTACCAGGAATTGAATCCAGGGATGCTTTACCATTGAACACATCCTCATTTCTGTTACATTTTTTTTTTTTTATTTTAAGACAGGTTCTTGCTGAGTTGCTGAGGCCGACCTAGAATTTGTGATCCTCCTATCTCAGCCGCCAGAGTTGCTGGGATTACAGTCATAGTGCACCATGTGACACAACCAATTCTTTTAACCTCAATCCTTTGCATAGCTATGTTTATTAAGGACATTGTAAATCATATTACCAATACTATCTGTTGTATTTTATAGTCTACTCAAGCAAAGTATGTAGTAGTCATTATACTTTGTCTACTGATATCCAGCAGCTTCATTTCATTTAGAATAACCATTATTTCTCTATGCTTCTACTGCTTAAGTTATGTTAAATAATTTATTCTAATTTTTATGTAAGCAGCTTTAACATAAACTTCACCTGAAAATTCATTGTAAATAAAATAAATATTTTCCTTTGATTAAAATTTTAAAAATTATATTAATTATGAAAGCAGGCATTTGATCACATAAGGCTTTTTAAAATAAAAAAAGACTTTTCAAAATAAACAAGGAAGAATAGGCCTGATTATTATACATATGTATATACACACATGTTGAAGGTCAGTTTTTAAAATTTATTCTAATTTGTTATATATGACAGCAGAATGCATTTCGGTTCATATTAAACATATAGAGCATAATTTTTCATATCTCTGGTTGTACACAAAGTAGAGTCACACCATTCTTGTCTTCATACATGTACTTAAAGTAATGATGTCCATCTCATTTCACCACCTTTCCTACCCTCCATGCACCCTCCCTTCCCCTCCCTCCCCTTTGCCCTATCTATGGGGACAGTCCTCAGGGGTTGGGGGAGGTACTGGGGTACTCAGAATTGAACCCAGAGGCACTTAAATCACTAAGCCACATTCCCAGCACCCTGCCTTTTTTGAGACAGGTATTACTAAATTGCTTAGGGCCTCACTAAGTTGCTGAGGCTGGCCTTCAACTTGCGATCCTACTGAGTCAGGCATCCCAGCAGCTAGGATTATAGTTATGTGCCAATGAGCCTGGCACCAGACAAATTTTGATGATTAATTGCATTTATTTATACAAGTTCAATTACTTTAAGTACTTGAGGCTGTTTCCTTTATCTTAAAATTAGTTTTCTTACTGTTCAAACTGAACAGAATATAGTTATCAATAGCTATGCAGTAAACTAATCGTGGATATATTTTTAAGAATTAACAGTATTTGGATCCTGGACTTTGTCTTCCTAAGGATGATCATTAACATTCTAACTTAAGCCGTGGTCATTTTTAGGTAGAATTTCATTTTACTATGACTCAAATTTAAGAGACAAATCAAAATAACCTTCCATTTAAAAGTTTCTTTCTCACACCATTTTGTTTAATTGTTGTAATTAGAAAGAGTTCATGCAGCACTGAAGTGCAGATTACTTTAGTAAAGCCAGATTACTTTAATATGAATCCTTTACTAAATATTATATTATCGTTATATATCTCTACCTCGGTTTCCTCACCTGCTAGTTTGTATGATAACAACCAGCTCCTTAAGTTGTGTGAATGTCTCTAAAGTGTTTAGGATAGTGGCATGTAGAAGCCCTATGTATATAAGGGTCATGTTTTAATTTCTATGTTTTTACTGAAAAATATTAAAACACAAGTATATTCAACTGGAATATAAGTTAAATAATGTTTTATTCTCATTTAAGTCAATAACCCCTTCAAAAGAGTAATCAACATTTACCGTAATATTAAGAAACTAACTTTCTGACAGAATATAACTAAATTAAAATGTAGTTAACAGAACTTATTTCTTGTTAATTGAGTCATAAACCGTTTTACTTTTTTTGGAAAATAGTTATTTTTCCTAAATTGTTATTATTTTTTTAAGCTCAATGCTTAGCCATGTTTTTTATTGCTTAGAAAAATGATAGTGGGAGAATCCTTACATGCAGTTACTATAAAACTTAAATATATATGTATTTTTCATCTTGTCAATGTTAAATAAGATTTGTCTCAGTCTGTGAAACAGGACAAGATCTTTTTTTTCTCAAAATTATTTTTAGTGTTTATGTTTGTGTGCATATTTCTTAATAAACCAAACCCAACATTCCCCCACTAAAATATACTTGATAATTTTACCTGATTTATGATATATCATTGCCAATTTTTCCATTTCGTTTTTATATGAACTGTGGTAAAACTTATGTAAGCAGTGGAAGTGTGTTATTAGTAATGTAAAAAATTAAGTTACATAGAATTAGGTACCATATAATAAATCATAGTTAACTTCTACAATTAATATTAAAAACTGCAACTGAGTCTTTGGTATTTCTAGAGGTGACTTATAATCTGACTTTTAAATTAAATTCAAAATCAAAGTTCCCATATTCAGTCAAATTGAACATAATGTTTAGAGTGGCTTTCAGAGAGATATGTATCAATATCAGTAAATAAATTATCAAATGACAAAAATTCCACTATGGGTCTGGATCTACATACTATCAGCTCTACTGATTATCAGTAGAAATCTTCAACAAATAAAATCCATCACTCACAATAATCATTTGTATTATTACATAAAATAGATGCTGTAAAACAAGTGTGTTAAAACCCAGAATTAAAAGTTGACCTGTAAAAGAAAAAATTCCATTCTATTAGATGGTAGCATAGTACTTAACCTATGGCATTATTAAGGTTTATATATCATTTGAAAGCACTATGAATGATTACAAAAGACTTTATAACTTCTATTTTAAACATATTCCATAAGATCTCTTTTCAGATATCATATTCCATAAGGTCTCTTCTTCAAAAAATATTAATTAAGGTAGTTCTTTACAATATTTCTTTAAAGGCCATGGAAATGTGTCTAGATTGTGACAGATAATATATCAGGCTTCTGTATTAATTAAATGTTATCTGTTTAAACATATCAACTTGGGGTCTTTATAAAAAACATATTTAAACATATAGATTTTTATATGTGTACATTTATATAAAGTGTTGTTTGAGAATACACAGATATTTTTAACAGTATTTAAACTGTAAATATAAATTTATTAGTGATCTATGGCAGATTATATGATTTATACATGGAAATTTCTGAACAAATACATTATTGCCTGTTGAAAAATTATTCAAATGCAAATATTTAATAATAACTGTTGGATTTTTAATCAGATACCTAAAATTAGAAATTAAAGTTATTTTTATAAGAAAATGTTAAGCTGATACAGTTTTAATAATATAAATATAAAAGTTAATTTTAAAAAGAGTGCTAAATTATGATTGAGCTGAGAATAGTTTTGATTCTTAAAATGATTACAGGATAAATTAACAGAAAAATATTTTATTCCATTCAAACATTTTATGAAATTGAATTTTCAATAGCCATAAATATTTATTGTCATCATTCTTGCTGTCTGTTTTCATACTTTAGCAGCAGAGTGGAACATCTGGAACCATGTGGATCACAAGCCTAAGTGTTTCTTATGTAGCTCTTTTGGGAAAAGTTTGCTACCCTTGGTCTACATTTCTCTGAGTAAATGTTTGTTATTGAATTCTGTAAGTTTATTTCACCATACGCTTCGTCTTGTATATGGAGCTTCAGTATTTTTCACAAGTATATTTTACTAGTTCAAACATTTCTGTCATTTCCTAATTGGGATGTTAGTGATGTTTACTGAAAATTGAATTACCTCAATGTGGTTTCTCTGGTGTGTGACAATTATATAAGAAGAGATTCACTAAGTAGTTATTTTTCATTTCTTAAAAAGTGCTTTAATGTAAATAAGTTTACAAGGTTTCTCCTAATTTCACACAAATATAAAGATTATTATAATTTGCTGTATTTAAGTTGTATAACCATGTTCAAATATATTATTATTTTAATCACAACACAATTCTAATTCAAAATCAGACTCAATTGATTTTTTAAAGTAAATCTTAAATGTAATTTTGTATTTTAAACAAATTTTAAAATTATCAGAGTGGAGACTCTGGCTTCTGGGCAGATGGATAAGACATACTTTCCCTATTCCTTCAGCTAACTGTAACTAAAATCCTTGAACAGTATTTATATAACAAACTAAAGAAAACTGAGCAATCAGAAAATGAGGCAGACTACTTATATAACAAACTAGTTCTGGCTGTAGCTCAGTGGTAGAGCACCAGCCTTGCACATGTGAGGCATTGGGTTCAATCCTCAGCACCACATAAAAATAAATAAATAAATATATTGTGTCCATCTACTTATATAACAAACTAAAGAAAACTAAGCAATCAGAGAACAAGGCAGACTAGCTAAGAAGGAACTCAAAATCCAAGGAGTGTGGGATAGTAAGTTCCACGGGATTATTTTTTTTCTTTTTTTGTTTTCAAGATTTGAAGCTAAAGAAGCTCTCAATACAGAAACACCAATAAGCACAAATAAGAAAAGCTCCAGCAGAAGTTTACTAGTTCTCTCTCTCTCTTTCTTTCTGTGTATAAAATCAGGAAAGAGGCAGCCTACCTAGAGAAAACACTTTTGGTCAATAACTACCCTAGTCTAGTCAAACACCACAGAAAAACTGTGGTTCCATCCCTTTCAAGCCAATAGAGCTAGGAGCTTCAACTATGCTAGTGTCAGAGAGGGAAGAGAAGAGAACCATCATTTTCCATCTCCACAGGCAATAAGGAGACCTCACCCAACACACAGTATATGAGAGGAGACCATCTGGAAAGCCAGGATTTCCACCTATACCTGGAAGTGACAAGATGTCCCTATTCCCCGGAAGGATGTCAGAAGAGGCTACAGGAGAGTCAGAAATTTACCATCAACAACAACAACAACAAAAAGAAAAAAAAAAAAAAAAATACTGACCTCCTCTCCTCCCTTACCCCTGTGGTGCCACTGAAGTCTAGCTGGGGGAGAAACAATGAAATGCTCTTCTTGCTATCAGTAAAGGAAACATAAGTGGAGTCCTAAAGAAGAGTCAAAATTTGCACCCTTGCCAAACAAAAACACATTCCCTCACATTCCCTTCAAATGTAACAGAAATTAAATGAACAACCCAAATTTGCAGCCCATTTGGTTGACTGAGGCAGCTGCTCTTCTTCTTCCTGCTGGAACACTGTTGGAAGAATAGGAAGCCCTCTCAAATGTTATTGTAAGTAACATTCAGTGACTCATATTACTTAAAATGCTTTAAAGTTCAAGGTTTCAATAGAGAGTCGTCACAAGTCCTATCAAAATCCAGGAAAATCCTAAATGGAATTAAGAAAAAAAAAAAAAAGAAAAAGAAAAAGACAAGAAGACAGAAAAGTTAAAATGATGTCATTATAAAATTATCTAACAGCAATATCAAGCTCTCTTAAAACAATTGAAAAATATAAATAGTCATACCAAAAAAAAAATCTCAGGAAAGAAATAGAAGATATTAAAAAAACCAAATGGGAAATTTAGAATTAATATGCAAAAACAAACTTTAAAATTCAAGAGCACCACGGAGGAAAGAATTAGTGAAAGAGAAGCTAGAACAAGAGAGACTGTGCAATCTTAGCATCAGTCCTAGAAACTTATTTCATTAAGAGCCCTGATTCTTTTTACTGGAGAATAGTGTTGGAACCCAAGATGAGTGTTCTAAGGATACTCCTCATTACAGGGATTGTTGTTATAGCACCTGCCCATTGGCAGAACAAAAATGTCAGTTTATACACATCTCTATAAATATAAATATTTAAGCCTTATTGTATTAAGCTAAACATGAGTCTGTTCTGATGTTTCCAGTACTAATCAGTTACTACTAGGATCATTCTAGCCTCTTCCCCTTGCTTATATGCAATCTGGCACTTATCATCTCACATCCCTTTCCTTAATTTTTAGTTTCAACTTTCATTGATGGTGGTTTCAAAATTCGTTAACCTACACACCATGGAGAACAAATTATGTCTATTAGAGTACAGTGTTGGTGTAGTTTCATTTAGTCTTACAGATTCACACCTTCCAATGTCACTTAGGTTCCACTTTATCCTTCTAGTCTTTCTGCAAAGATTTTTCATACTCATGTGGTATAAGTACATTATTTAGTCATATTTTGCCTTCTTGCCTATGAGTCCCATAATCAGATAAATGGCTCTTTAAATTTATTTGCATTGAGGTTTACTGTTTGAACTGTAAAATTTTAGGGGTCTTGGCAAATGCTTAATGTCTTGCATGCATGATTACAGAAACATAGGGAATAATTTTGACCTTACCCCTACCCATTTTGCACCCTGACAACCATTTGTCCTGATATTGTTTCTTTTGTTTTGCTTTTTTCTAGAATATCATATAACTTAAATAGCAGAATGTAGCTTTTTTATTCTAAATTATTTTACTTTGCAATGTTTTTATATTTGTTGACAAATGCTTCTTTCTCTCTCTTTTCTAGTTTTAATTTATTATTTTATATGATTCTATTATAGCTCTCATCTTTGTATATCCATTATACTTTAAAAATTTTCATGTATTACCCTAGAATTTACAATACATATATTTTAGATAATCTAAGTCCACTTTAAAGTAGTACTATTCTGCTTCACATGTAGTGCACATATCTTAGTATAAATTATTCCCAACTACCCTCTTCTCCTTGAGACATTGTTGTCATTCATTTCACAATCATATGCTATTATCATCAATATATGGTGGCCAGTTTTTTTTTTTTTTTTTTTTTTTTTTTTTGTTTTTGTTTGTTTGTTTGTGTGTGTGTGTGTGTGTGTGGTACCAGGGGTTAACTCAGGGGCACTCGTCCACTGGGTCACATCCCCAGCCCTTTTTGGTATTTCATTAGAGACAGGGTCTCACTGAGTTGCTAAGTGCCTAGCCATTGCTGAGGCTGGCTTTGAACTCGCGATCCTCCTGCCTCAGCCTCCCAAAGTGCTGGGATTACAGGCGTGTGGCCAGTCTTATTTTAAATAAATAATTATCTTTCAGGTAAACTGAGAAACATTCTTTATTTATTCCTTCTGTAATGCTCTTACTTTCTTTATGTACGTTCCAATTTCTGACCTATATAGTTTTCCTTTTATGTGAGGAAAAGCCTTAAAATTTTTTTTTCTTAGATGGCATATCTTTCTCTCAGTTTTTGTCTGAAAAAAATATTTATTTCTTCTTCATTTTCAAAGTGATTTTCCCTAGATAAAAAATTCTAAGTTGGGGCTGGGATTGTGGCTCAGCGGTACAGCGCTCGCCTACACGTGAGCGGCCCGGGTTCGATCCTCAGCACCACGTACAAATAAACCCATTGTGTACAACTAAAGCAAATAAATAAATATTTAAAAAAAAAATTCTAAGTTGATGGGGTATTCCTTTCTTAACAATTCAAATGTTTTACTCTACTCTTTTCTTTCTTGCATGATGTCTGACAAGAAGCCCCACTGTAATTCTTTTCTCTGTCCTCTACAGAGAAGATGTTTTCTCCCATGGATTCTTTAAAGATTTTCCCTTTCTCTTTGGTTTATTCTCCTTCCTTCCTTCCTTCCCTCCTTCCTATTTCATTTTTTATTTTTATTTTGGTTTTGGCTTATGATATTTCTAGGTGTCATTTTTCTTCATTGATCTAACATATGTATCTGTCATTCACTGAGAAAGTCTGTGGCCATTAGGACTGGCCACAGAGCCTGTAACAGAGTCCCAATCTCCCCAGTTTCCTGATAATTAGTATTTGTCCACACCAGCTTCCTCATGCTGAGAATGGAAACTGAAAATCTGCTCCTTGGCCTGGGTTAACAGTAGAAAACAGGTAGTTTCTAACAAACAAACAAACAAACAAACAACAAACAAACAAAAAAACAACTGAAAGCTAAATTTAAAAACAAAAAGCTGAACATGTAACTACCATACAACCAAACTATTGTGCTCCAGGCATTTATCACAGAAAAATAAAAACTATGCTATCACACACACACACACACACACACACACACACACACAAAAAAAAATATATATTCATAGTAGCTTTATTCATAAAACCTCAAAGTAAAAACAATCTAGACATCTACCAGTGGTAAATGGTTAAGCAGCTGGATTATCCATAACATGGGATGCCCTCAGAAATAAAAATTAACTAATGATAAAAAGCAACAACTTGAATTGATCTCAAAAGAATTATGTTAAGTGGAAAAAAAAATGCTGTTCTCCAAAGGTCACATGTAAGATTCTGAGAATATCAAAATTATATAAATGAAGAATAGCTTTGTGGTGGCCAGGGTAAAGGAGGACGTGAAGGCAGGAAGGAAGTGGGAGTGACTAAAAAGTGCAACAGGTGATAACTATGTATTGATGGAAATGTAGATGTGAGTACCCTAAATGTGATGTTGGGTTATACTTTCTCCCATAGTAAGAAACAGAGAAAAGGCACTTAGGATCTGTCTATATTATTTCTTATAATTACATATTAATCAATTATCATAAAATAAATTATTTAGTTAAAAATGATATAGTGAGCCAATTTTAAATATTATATATTACAAACACTATTTTAAATGGGTAAAAATTTTATAAATATATATTTTTATAAGTAGATAAAATAAGTACTTATCAACTAGAAATCACTGTTCTCACAGTATTTTGTTTAACAATTTAGCAGGACTTTATCCCACCACCAGACTGATGGCCTTTGGGGAACAGAATTATGTTCCTTTTTATAATTTTTTTTCAGGAGTTGTTTGTTTCTGCTGCAAATCTAAAGGGGAAGTTTTCAGTGTTTTGTAACCAGACCCTTCTGTCATTTCATTTCATGGACACTTTTTTGTGCTTTAAATAGTCAGCATGGTTCAAAGTCTGACACTGACATTTACTTGGGATAAATGCTCTAATGAAAGGAGAATCAAAGGATGAATGAATGAATGGACACAAAACAAATCAACCCTCTGATAAGTTAGAGACCATCCAGTTGGATGATGTTGCCCTATTTCTAGTTCTCAGTGAAGAAAATTATGAAGACTTTTCTGAAGCATCTACTTTCCTGAAATTTTAAGTTTGTGTGCTGCAGAATCCCTTTTTATCCAAGGGGAATGATTGTCAAGGAAGTTAACCTGTTTATCATTTTATCAGAAGCTGTTTTTTAGGATGGAAAAGGAAATTTAGAGTTTTACAGACTCAGAGTTAATATGAATCTTTTTAAAGTTTTCAAGTGAACAGTTTATTTCAGATGTTATTGATCAAGTTTTAGAACTCAACAGAAATGATGACTAGTTCAGAAATATGTGATAATAAATGTAGGCAAACAATAACATCTTTCTAGAACTTAATAGGAACATTTCCAGATGTTATATGGTTTTTTAAAATGCATACCTACATAGTTTGCTCAGGCAGCTGTTGGCTGCTACTTTGTCCAGATCTATGCTGTCATCAGAACTACCATGACACCATCATGAGCTGTCCTGGCTGGGGTACCTTCTCTATGCTTGATCCCAAGGTCCTGTTCTTTATACATACTTTAGGCTGTCAGACAATGATTTGGGAACTTAATAAAATGCAGTTTTTGAGGCCTGATTCAGTGAGTCTTTGGCAGGGCACTAACATTTGCATCTCTAAGTTGCTAGGTGATGCTGACACTGCATAACCACTTTTAGAAGCTCTGCTTTACAGTGTCATATTCCAAGCTTGTAATTCACATTTGCATTTATTCGGGATTGAACAAGTACTACATAAAATCATCCAGTCTAGTTATATTTCCCATAGAATTCATTGAAATAGCTATTTATAAAAATTCTTTGTTTGGACATACTTTGTTTGATATCATGAAAAAACTGACCTTTAAACATGTTCCTCAATGGTGAAAACCAAGAAACTGTATGAAAAGCACTGTACTCAAAGATACGTGGTTCCAAATTACTCAGAAGCATTCTTTAATTGTCTAACATTATGCTATGAATTGCTATATGCCATGTCATATTGTCCATAGTAAAATAGTTATTATTCTATTAATTCATTTTTTTTATTTATTATAAAATAATAAATCATGTTTTTCAAATGTTAAGATTTTATCACAATAAATCTGCTTGTCCATTTTTTTTCTGTCTTTTTTATGAGTCCAGAAGTTCCAGGGAATATGTCACTAACACCTCATGAATTATCATATGCTTTCTAATTATATCATTCTGAAATAGTCACTCAAAAGCACTTTATCCTATTCTATTGTAATGCAGTGTAAACCCTCCTTATCTGCAGAGAATATCTTCCAAGACCCCCTGTCCTCCCAGGGATGCCTGAAATCAAAGATAATTCTGAAGTATACATTTTATATTTTTCCTACATGCCCTTCAATTTTGCTGCTAAGTACTGGAGTGAATATGCCCTTCCATGCTTTGGGTTTTTATGTATTTTATTTGCATCATTACTCTTGCACTTGGAGGCCACTGTGAAGAAAAGTAGGGGTTACTGAAACTCAAGCACTAGTACATGGGGACAGTTGATCTGATGATTAAGACAGTTACTAAGTGACTAACAGGCAAGTAGCATGTCTTAGGCAAGGGGTAGATTCATGTCCCTGGAAGGACAGAGCTGGATAGTAGGAAGATTTCACACTGCTCAAAACTACGCACTATTTCAGGCTTATTAATTATTATAAATTGTTTATGAAATTTTCTACTAAATATTTTCAGACTACAATAGACCATGGATACCTGAAATCATAAAAATACAATTAAAAAGGGTCCTGCTCTGGAGTTTGATAAGGGTGGTCAGCACACAGATCAGAATGTCTTTTCAAAATCAGCAAATTGATACTTTATCTGAGAAGTTCCCATTGCACTTATATTTCTCTTTACTGAAAAAAAGTGTAACCTTTAAGTGTGCAATGCACAAGGGCAGTCTTCATTTCAACACATATATTTCCTTTTGCCTGTAAGATATATTTTATTTTACTTTGCACAGTAAGAATTCCTGTGAAGTCCATTACTATACAGCTATATGTGGCAATATTCCCATAGCTTTTAAACTGGCTTTCTAAAACATTGGCAGGACACTACAGATTTGAGTGCTTTTACTTTGATTCTTCGTTGCGTTTTTCCATCATTCTTTTGTTTCCTCTCTTCTGCTTTAAGGATACAAGACTTCTCAAATAATTCTGTGATTGCTGTGAAGCAATGGGTAGTATCAGGGAATTGCATCCTGTTTTAAAGGGAATTGTTTATGATGAAGTAATTTACACTTGAAGTGGACAGAAAAGAGCCAGGCCTATAATTAATGGGAGGGACATTTATCTCCCTCAGCACAGTCTTCCCAATGGGCAAAACCCTGAAACAAGGCAAGGGCAGATGTAAACATTCTCCCCCAAATTGGCAAAAGCCAAACCTGGAATTGTTTGGGTCCAGGTGATTGTTGCCAAGACAGGTGGCCTGTGATAGGCCAGCAAAAGCTAATCTGTCTGCAGCTGACCATTCTCCTTGTTAGTAGTTTGTGTCAAATCTCTGTGTTCTATTTGACTTTCTGTTATGTGTTTCATTTTAAGAGTGTAACAGTTTTCAAAACTAGCTTAGTATATTTTTCAAGTTAACAGAGTAAGATCATTTGGCAAGAAGTGTTTAGCCCATGGGTTCTCCCTGTCATCTCAAATAACATGTAAAGAAAAATCCATCTTTTCTTCTTCTATGAATATTGCTTCTCATTTTACAAGATGATGTTTTATAACAAAATTGTAGTTACTGGTTCTGGAACTGCAGAACCTGGAATGGGAAGGAAAGGAAGAAAAAGCAAAAAAGGAAGAAAGAGCAAAGGAAAAAAAATGCTAATTTTTTTCTGGTGAACAAAGGGAATGCAGGGCACAGAGCTAGAAGAGCCTGGATTCATTAACGTGTCACAGCAAATATTGCACCAAAGTTAGACACACAAAGACCTCCTTTAGGGTTATTACAATAAGAAAGGGAGACCAGAACTAAGTCTGAAATCAGGCACTAGGACAAAGGGTGCGTGCATTTTTAATTTCTGGGGATGAGCTAGTGGAAGAGTACCAGAGGATCAGGGAAGTATTTGAGTTGTCCCTGAGTTAGCAAGTATTTTCCTCTGTGATTAGGTCACCTGTATTTGCTAATTGGTGTCCTTTGGAATTAGACTTCTACCCTCCTAGAAGACAGGGACATAATCTTCTTTGACAATGACAATTCAAAAGGATGGCTGCTAGGTCCTTCAGAAAGGCGTTTCTGCAATGTTTACCTGATAAGAGGCTTTTAGAAAGGTTTGTATACATCTTTACATATATCTCAAAGAGGCAGAGAAATAATCTGCAAGTACACGTTTTCTAAAGAAAATGTCCTTAGAAAAGGTAGGTCAGGGCTGAGAGTCAAGAAAAAAAACAGTCTACAGTTTATTCAATTTGAGGAAAGTGTTCTGGCCATCAGAAGGGTAGCCTTTATTATTTGGCATGGATTATTGTGCTCTACAAAATAAATGGTGTGCCTGAAACATCTTCACCCCCAAATAGTGCTTACATGGGAGCTTCAATAAACATCCACTTTAAAGAGAAACTATATAATAGTCAAGCATACAGTCCAACTTCTATGTGCTCCTTCCGTTTTTTCCACCGTATAGGCTTATTTCTGCTCTTGTTGTTGTTTTTTGTTTGGTATGCTTGGTGCAGGAGGACAAGCCCACAGTCTCCTGCATGCTAGGCCAGTGCTCTACCACTTAGCTATATTCCCTGCCCTATTCTTTTTTATATCAAAATCAATATATCCTTATTGTAACGAACATGCTAGATGGGTCATGTGCACTGTTACTAGATAAGACTTCAACCCAAATGCTGAAGCAATCTGAAATCCTCTGAACCAAGCTAGATTTTTGTGGTTACTTTAACTAAAAGCCCATACTAATAGTGGAACTGAGTAAGCCATCTCTCCATCACACACTACCCTGATTTCCTTGCAGATTTAGCACTCAGATGACAGGAAAGAGAGAGTGTTCTCCTACTGTCTTATGTGCAGTGTTCCCAAAGCTCCTATACAAGAATCTACTAGACCTCTAAAGTTTTCATCTCATGTCCAGTATTTTAACTTCTTACTATCGTAAGACAATTTATCCCGAGTAAATCCTGTCTTTCTGAGAATGGATTTTGGGGAGGAAAGGCATTTAATTCTTCCCTAGATTTAGGGGTTGCATTTAAGCCTCCAATGAGCCAAATCCAGCTCTACCTGTCTTGTGTTTGGCATGATCAGTGTCTGGTTTTTCATTTATTATTTATTTGCACTGAATATCATTAATTGTTCATAGTCCATCCAGCTCATGGCAGGGTAGGTACCACCATTCCTTTCCTCATTTGGCCAGATTCTCATATTTATGTCCTCTTCCTGGGCCCTTTAAGCACTTCAATTAAGGCTTTCTGTACTAACAATTTTATTGGCCTAACTCCTAACTGGATTTTTAATGAAGAATACATTCAATATGATAACTCCTGTAAAAAATGCCCAAGTTTTAGTTGGCAGTGGATACTAAAAGATTTGTTACCTCCTCTTTTCTAGTAGGGAGGGTGGAAAAACATTGGAGAGCACCATGAATGGAGAATCGTGCTTGGCATATATATTGTAAAGTGCAAAGGATAGCTCTGCCTACTCTCCTGTTAGCTTTTTTCTTCTCCAACATATAGGTTGAAAAATATCTTTCTTGGAATGGCAAATGTAAAGTCCTCAATACCTACAATTGTATTTATGACTATAGCCATCCACAATGTATTCAAGCAAGCACCATGACAAGAATGGAAGCTGAGAGATTTTCAGTAATGCATTTAGTTGGCAGCAGACTCTGTAGCTTTGCAGAAAAGAAACTGCCTAAGTCATATGTCTTCGTCCCTAAAATGATATTAGGAAAAAAAAACAATTATTAATTTAGTAGGATATCCTCTAACACACTCTCTCACATCCAAGGAAGAATACCCATGCCCACAAAGAGAATGTGGCAGTTCTATTTTACTAAAACATTCTCAGTAATGTTTCTGGGCTCACATAATCCTCCACAACTTTTCCATCAAAAGTTGGTTTCCTCCTCTTTGATCACATGCCTGCCTTTGGGGCTGCCTTGACAAAAAGAACATGGCAGACAAGATGCTCTGTAAATACAAGGTCAAGGCTCTATAGCTACATGGCAGTTGCCTGTCTCTCCTTCAGATAAGTCTATCCTGATCACCTGGAGAAAAATAAAGCATGCTTGTTGTACCCTGCTTGAATTCTTAACACAAAGAATTCATGATCATATTAAATGATAAATGGTTGTTTTATACCACTAAGTTTAGGGATAATTTGTTTCAATGTTAGTTCCTTGTAGAGGAGGTGATGGGGGTTTTATTTTCTATATATTTCAATAATTACTGTGCTTTAAAAGCCTATGCAAACTCAGCAACCAAGTGAAGCACTAAGCACCTTAGTGAGAATCTAATTTAAAAAAAAAAAAAAAAATGGACTGGGGATGTGGCTCAGTGGCTGAGAACTCCTGGGTTCAATCCCTGGTACCAAAAAAAAAAAAAAAAAAAAAGGACTGTAATAACAGTTTCCCTGCCTGCCTTGCCACTGGAAAATGCAGTACTCTGAACTGAAAAGAAAGGCAATAATCTAAACAGCCACTTTTGGCCACTCTACTGAACTCGTGGCAGATCAAGGATCTCAGATACATTAGAAATTACTTAGCCTAAAACCTTCCCAGTGCACCATTTTTTCTAAATGTGATTCCATATGTGTTTATCTGGGGTCCAACTAAAACCAAAGCTGAGTAATGTGCTCTAATTGATTTTCAAAAAAATGCTTGTTCATGGAATTAGTACAAAGTTCAAATAAAATCTAGTTCCATGGGGCTGGGGTTGTGGCTCAGAGGCAGAGAGCTTGCCTCGCACACGTGAGGCACTGGGTTCGATCCTCAGCACCACATAAAAATGAATAAACAAAATAAAGATATTGTGTCCATGTATAACTTAATTTTTTTTTTTAAATAAAATCAAAAAGAAGAAAATCCTAGTTCTGTGTTAGAAATGTTTCTTTAAAGCTGGGAAAATTTTCAGGCAAACCCCAAGCCCCCAAATATCATCTCTCTATACATTGTAAACGTTACAAGTGAGCTACAAAAACATGTTAATTTTTATAAGAAAATACTTGGCCCTGTTTTATCTTTCACTGGAGATATCTAATCACGCACATCTTAATTTTTAAACTCCAATTAAAATCTCATAAGGTCAATGAATGGGCCCAAATCAAAGGTATCCATCTATTTATTTTATTTATTTTGGTGGTGCTGGGGATTGAACTCAGGGCCTTGTGTATATGAGGCAAGCACTCTACCAACTGAGCTATATCCCCAGCCCT
Source organism: Tamias sibiricus (assembly GCA_025594165.1). Classification (NCBI taxonomy): domain Eukaryota; kingdom Metazoa; phylum Chordata; class Mammalia; order Rodentia; family Sciuridae; genus Tamias; species Tamias sibiricus. The sequence continues at coordinate 100,736,107 of CM046666.1, forward strand.
TCAAAGGTATCCATCTTTATCCTGAACTCATACCTGGGAAAATCTGCCATTCTTTGGTCCTTCAATAATTGGAAAGATTGCATGGATATGTGTGGGAAGCCATTACAATTTAATTTAACATATTAATTTAATATCTCCACTGCATTTTTTTTAATTGTTGGTGGTGGTCTAATGAGTTCACTTTACAAAATCTTATTCCTAAAACTCACTCTTAATAACATAACCCAAATGTCTCATTTAATTATTATTACCCTTTCCAACAAAGAACCTTCTTCAGAATGCTTTTAATCATTTTATTCTGATGAAAATTTTATCCTTGATAGAGCATTTTTATTAATGTAGTAATGCAGGAGCCCTGTTTGGGGATTGACTTGAATTGCGGTTGACTATGAGCCGTGGAGATTTGGCCATTGTCGCCACCCGTAGTCTCACGGGACTTGTTGCGGGATCTCGAGTGACTTGGCCGAAATTGCTGATTGGGTCAGCGCCATTTTTTTAGTGGTGGTGTCTTTGGCGTGTGTTAGTTGTTGTTAGAACCAGAGAGAAAAGTTATCAGAATAAAAAGCTGTTTGTCTCCAGTTTGCCTCTGAAGTTCTTCCCACGTCTCCGTTGCTCCAAGCGCTTCAGGCGGCAACAGGCGGCAGCCCGTACGGGGACTTCGGAGCAGACAGGTAAGAACTGAAGGTCTCTAAAGATGGGTTCGAATATAACTGAATCCCAATTGATAGAGGCTATGCAAAGACTCCTTGATATACCTGACTCTGTTCTCAGTGAGGAGTATATAGACAAAAGTGAAAGTGCTCAAAAAAGTGTAGATTCCACTGGGCCAACTGAGACCAGTAAAGAGAGTATTAGAAGAGACCCAAAAATGACAAAAATCCAAGCTATTAAAGCTATTCGGGAGTTATTGGCGAAAGCTGAAGGATACTTGCTCTCACTGGAACCTGGGCCTCAGGATATTGCTGTCAGTGAAATTAGCAGTGGTGAGGAAGCTAGTAAAAGTGATCCTGAGAAAATGAGGAAAAAGAAACTAAAAAAGACCGAGAAAAAGGACGGTCAGGTAGAGGAGTCACTTGTGTCCTCTACTCCCCCATGGGTGGAATCCATTACAGAAAATATGAAGGGTATTACTAGGCATTTGCATACCCTAGAAACAGAAATAAAAAGTCTTTCTGATCGCTTATGCGCTCTCGAGGACAACTCACAGATACATTGGGAACCGCCAGCATTTGAAAAGAAAAATGGACAGAGTGTCCATCAGTCAGTAGATTTCAAAACAATAAAAAATCTCAAAGAGGCAGTAATGACTTATGGGCCCCAAGCTCCTTTCACGTTGAGTATGTTGGAGTCCCTTAACACCTTTAGCTTAACCCCCTCAGACTGGAAAAGTCTATGTAAAGCAACATTAAGCGGGGGGCAATTCTTGGTTTGGCGATCGCAATTCCAAGAACTTTGTATAGAAATGGCTAAAAGAAACGCGGCTGCAGGGTTTGAAAACTATAATATAGACATGCTCACAGGAGAAGGGCAATTCGCAGACTTACAGGCTCAAACAGATTATGACCCAGATGTATATGCTCAGATAAATGCAGCTGCCTTAGAGGCATGGAAAACTGTACAAGGACCTGGGGATCTACAAGGTAGCTTGTCAAAAGTGATTCAAGGACCTAATGAGCCGTATGCCGACTTTGCTGATCGACTTTTGAGAACTGCAGGTAGTGTGTTTGCAGATGTTGACCAAGCTATGCCATTAGTTGTTCAATTAGCTTATGAAAATGCAAATAAATGGTGCCAAGCAGCCATCAGGCCATGGAGAACTAAAAAGGATCTTTCCGTATATATACAACTATGTAAAGACATAAATGACGCCTTTGTCACAGGAAATGTGATTGCAGCCTCAATGAGAGGTGCTTCCTCTCGAAATTTCACAAAGGCTAAACGTAGACATTATAATCAATCAGGATATTCCAGGCAAAATTATCATAATCAATCAGGCAATTCTAGGCAAAATCCCAAAAGAGAAATAAGACCAAGCTCATACCGTGCCCCAGGCCGCTGCCCCAGGTGTAAAAAGGGAAATCATTGGGCCAATAAATGCCATTCAAAATTTGACATCCAAGGAAATCCTTTGTTCAGGAATTCAAAAAACGGGACACGGGGCCCAATACCCCGGGGCCCACAAATGTACGGGGCATTGCAGAAGGAGTATCCTCAAGCATCCACTCAGATGCTTCCCCGACACAATCCCTACTACCCATCCACTCCCTCACCAGAGGAACAAGAGGAAATGCAGGATTAGACCTCTGTTCCACCGCCCGAATAGTGTTAACACCTGAAATGGGGGTTCAACTGATTCCCACAGGAGTCAGGGGACCTCTTCCCTCAGGGACTGTAGGACTTATTATCGGGCGTAGTCCTAAAAGCTTATTAGGTTTGCAAGTGACCCCAGGTGTAATAAACTCAGACTACAAAGGGGAAATAAAAATAATGCTTAGCTCACCCCAAAGTGTAACTTCTGTTAATCAAGGAGATAGAATTGCTCAGTTGCTTCTCCTTCCCAATTTACATAATTCATTTAAAATGGGTATGCCTCAAGAAGGGAACAATAGAGGATTTTGTTCCACTGACTCAAGTCCCATGGCTTGCTGGGTTCGAGACTGTTCAAGGAGGCCTATGTGTAAAATAAAAATCCAAGGAATAGAAATGGAGGGATTAATAGATACTGGAGCTGACTCTTCCATTATTAATTTACGCCAATGGCCCAAGCACTGGCCTCTGCAAAAAGCTTCAACCAGTTTAAGAGGCTTGGGGTATAATAACCTCCCAGATAAAAGTGCAGTAATTTTAAAATGGGAGGATTATGAAGGCCATAAAGGAACATTTCAGCCTTATGTTTTACCTAATCTACCGGTTACTTTATGGGGAAGAGATATTTTGCAACAAATGGGAGTACACCTTGCAACCAAGCCTGCAGATGTTAAATGTGAAAACCTACAGGGTAATCTTAACCATAAAAGAACTCATTATCAAAAAGTACAGAGTAATCTTAACCCTAAAAGTAATCATTGCCATAAAGGAAAAAGATATTTTTTTTCAGGGCCACTGAGAAAATAATTTTGAAAATATTATGGCTTTCTGATAAGCCAGTGTGGGTCCCTCAGTGGCCCCTATCTAAAGAGAAATTACAAGCGGCCCACCTACTAGTTCAGGAACAATTAGAAGCAGGTCATATAGAACCTTCCACCTCTCCCTGGAATTCCCCCATATTTGTGATCAAGAAAAAGTCAGGAAAATGGCAATTGTTACATGATCTTAGACAAATCAATAAAACCATGCAAGTTATGGGGCCTACTCAACCTGGACTTCCTAGTCCCGTAGCTATTCCAAAAAATTTCCATCTTATTACTCTTGATATAAAGGATTGCTTCTTTTCTATTCCCCTACATCCTCTGGATGCCCCCAGGTTTGCTTTTTCCATTCCTTCTATGAACAATAATGGCCCTGATCAGAGATATCAATGGAAGGTTTTACCACAGGGAATGGCTAATAGCCCCACCATATGCCAAATATATGTGGACAAGGCTATCCAACCCATTAAAAATAAATATCCAAACCTCATGTGTCTACATTACATGGATGATATTTTATTGGCCCACCCTAATCAAAAAATCTTATTTAATATATTCAGTGATGTGGTAGAAAATTTAAAAAAATATGGATTTATATATAGCAGAAGAAAAAGTTCAAACCAGATCTCCCATATTATATTTAGGATTTAAAATCATGGATACTTTTGTTAGACCCCCAAAAATTCTAATAAATAAAGAACATTTGACCACCCTCAATGATTTCCAAAAACTACTGGGAGACATTAATTGGCTTCGCCCTACACTAAATCTCACTACTGGCCAACTAAAACCTTTATTTGACATCCTTCGCGGAGATCCTGATCCATCTTCACCGCGAACATTGACTCCTGATGCTAGGAAAGCTTTAAAGTTAGTAGAAAAAGCCATTGAAGGAGCTCATTGTGATAGATTTGATTTAACTCAACCACTGATATTCATTATTATTTCTTCACAATATACACCCACAGGAGTATTTTGGCAACAAGGGCCTTTATTATGGATACATTTGCCCGTCTCTCCTAAAAGTATAATTGAATCTTATACCTCCATGGTGGCTAAACTTATTCTTCAAGGACTTAAGACTTCTACTAAAATATTTGGCATTCACCTGCTACTATTATTACTCCCTATTCATCATCACAGATTGAATACTTATGCTTCAATGATAATGATTGGGCTATAGCTAAATGCTCTACTTCTGCAAATTTTGATAATCATCTTCCTAAGTCCCCTATATTATCTTTTTGTATTAATCATCCTATTATATTTCCACAGGTAATAAAAAAATCAACCTATTCCTAAGGCATTTAATGTATTTACAGATGGGTCCTCAAATGGTACTGCTACAGTAGTCACTAAAAAAGAAAATATGACTTACATAACTGCACACAAATCAGCTCAACTAGTGGAACTGGAAGCTGTGGTAAGAGCTCTGGAAAATTTTAGGGACCAGCCCGTAAACATTTTTTCAGATAGCCACTATATTGTACAAGCCGTCCCAAAATTAGAGTTAGCAGGACCAATAGCACCTCATACTCCAGCCTTTAAATTGTTTTATCAAATACAAAAACTTTTGTGGGCAAGAAAAGAACCTCTATTCGTAGGCCATATTAGAGCACATACTAATTTGCCTGGTCCCCTCCATGAAGGTAATCAAAAGGCTGATGAACTTACAAAAACAATATTTATACTTTCAGTGCTACAACAAGCTACTTTATTCCACTCCCAGTTTCATGTCAACAGCACCACCTTGCAACGTAGGTTTAAAATCACAAAGGAGCAAGCCAGAACAATTGTAAAAGATTGTAAATCTTGTATGACACATTTGCCCAATCCTCATTTCGGAGTTAACCCTAGAGGATTAATGCCCAATCATTTGTGGCAGATGGATGTTACTCATGAGCCAAGTTTTGGAAAATTGCGATTTATTCATGTGACCATAGATACATGCTCAGGCATGATTTTTGCTTCCTTACATTCTGGAGAAAAAGTTAAAGATGTTACATCTCATTGTTTGCAAGCTTTTGCTGCATTGGGCATCCCCAAAATGCTTAAAACAGATAATGGCCCCGCATATACTTCCTCATCTTTCAACAGTTTTGCGCAAAATTCAATATATCCCATAAAACAGGCATCCCATACAATCCTCAGGGTCAGGGCATTATTGAAAGAGCAAACCAAACACTGAAAATTATGTTATTAAAACAAAAAGAAGGACATTGGAAAAGTCCTAAGGACAGATTGGCAGTTGCCCTGTTTACCTTAAATTTTTTAACTTTAGACTCTAATGGTTATTCTGCTGGAGACAGACATTGGAATCCACACCAACAACATAAACCCTTGGTTTACTGGAAGGATGTTCTTTCAGGTACATGGAAGGGTCCAGATCCATTATTAATTTGGGGAAGAGGATCTGTTTGTGTTTTTCCAAAAGACGAATCCTCTCCAATATGGATACCATCTAGATTAATAAAACAGGTACCACATCAAAATGATCAAGATGAAGTTATTGAAGAATCAAGATTAATAAAAAAGGTACAAAATCAAGAGGACCAAGATGAAGGTATAGAATGATTCCGTCAAAAGAGTCCTTCAAAATATTTCACAACTTAAGTGTCATTCCTCCCGGCCGGGACGAGGAGATCTCTCTTTAGTGTGCACACAATTGTATTTTTTTTTTCCTTTTTATACATGTCTTTATGTCTGTACATTTGTCTACATTTCATGTTAATGTGACGTCACAAATATATGTTTGTATGTTTGTTCGTCTGTCCAGTGTGACGTCACAAAGAACAAAGCGCTTATGAAAAAGAAAAATATATATATATATATGTATATATATATATATGTATATATATATATATATATATATATATATATATATGGATATATATATAATATACTTATATATGGATCCAAATAACTTTAATTCATTTTAGGTTAAGAGTATTCAATTTAGGTAAATAATTTTATAAATGAAGGTACTTTCAATTTTGATTTATAGGTGTCCCTGGGACTTCTCTTTAGCAAACAATATGACTAGTGCTATATAACCTGATATTTTGGTGTTTTGACTTAAGATTGTTTATTTGTTATTAACTTCATTTGTTTAATAGCTCATTAATTTCAATTATCTCAACAGGTAAAAGTTTGCTCTCAGAGACTCAAGGGTTCCAGCTAACAAATTATTTCTCTCAAGTGCCTTTACCTTTTCTTTAATCTATCTTTAATGCAGTAATTACCCTCAGTCTTTCTTTGTTTTGTTCTAAATATGACATTTTTCCAACTTATGTTTGTAGAAGCTCAACCAGCGATGTATGTGAACAAAAATCAACTTTAATTTTCTAATCTAATTATTCTATTTTGTAGTTTGACAACTCGCCTCTTGACTCAGTGCTGCAATAGCACTGCCTTTCCTTTAATAATTGATGCTTGAGTTTCTAGGTAGCGGGCCCTGAAGATTTGCCGGTGGCATTGTCTAAACATAAAAAAGACGTCTGCTGCTACAGCTGCAGGGATCGCGGCCGCCGCAAACATCCCTGCTGCTCAAACATCAAACAACCTCACCAACAGTGTGGCCTCTGCTCTACATGCATGGGGCCTCCTACATCAACATGTTACAACAAATGGACATTTTGATCTTTCATTGTTTGGGACTTTACGGGACAATGCCTTGCGGGTATTTGTCTAGAGAATTCAGTGTGTTACTTGATGGAACTTAGGGCAGCTGATTTGTTTAAACAATTTGATATGCTATGCAATTTGGCTCATCACCAAAAGGCTTGTCGCCTTAAAGCCGCAACATCTCCTCACAATTGGACGGCTGTTAGTCATCATATATAGTCGATCCTAAAGGGCTCCATTGGATGGCTGGTTAGCCAATGACGGGTAAGATCCCCAGAGGGGGACAACCTAAGACAGGCACAGTCGCACGGGACAGTCTCATGTGGCCGACATATCAACCTAAGACAGGAGTCAAGGGCACAGCCTTGATTATCCGATGACGGGTAAGAATGTTGGTTGCACATAGACGTCCTAGAGCATTACCTCTTTTAAAACAAAAAGGGGGAAATGCAGGAGCCCTGTTTGGGGATTGACTTGAATTGCGGTTGACTATGAGCCGTGGAGATTTGGCCATTGTCGCCACCCGTAGCCTCACGGGACTTGTTGCGGGATCTCGAGTGACTTGGCCGAAATTGCTGATCAGGTCAGCGCCATTTTTTTAGTGGTGGTGTCTTTGGTGTGTGTTAGTTGTTGTTAGAACCAGAGAGGAAAGTTATCAGAATAAAAAGCTGTTTGTCTCCAGTTTGCCTCTGAAGTTCTTCCCGCGGCTCCGTTGCTCCAAGCGCTTCAGGCGGCAACATAGTAACATAAAATGTATTGTGTTAATTTTTTTCTATTAAGGTAGAAAATAACTCACAAGAACATTTTAGGGTTGGGGAACTAGAAAAATAATGACACTGTAATAAATGGGAATTATAAAGAGAATTTTTTTTAAAAAAGAAACTATATTGTATATATTTATATACTTCATGTTTGATATCTATGTAGAATTTCTAGAAGAGAGAACTGGAACTCAGGAAAGAGGTCAAGAGTCGAGACATAGTGTTCAGATTTTATTTGTAGAAATAATAACTGAAGCCATTAAATTGAGTTTGCTCATTGAATGAGAATGTAGTTAATAGCATTTACCTAGATATTAACTCATGATGTATTCCCAATTGTCTTCAATTCTTTTAAACACTTATTTAATTTGGGGTGGTTTTGTTGGTTTTTGCACGTTAACTTGCTGCTACTATTCAAACCACTCTAAAGTTCTTGAACTTATAGAAATGAAACACTTATTACACAATATTTGTTACAAAATACAATACGCAGTTAAGAAAACTTTAACAAGAACCTGACATTTTCTCATTATTTTGACCTTCTGCAACAATGCCCAAAGGGGAAAAGGTACCCTGCAAATCAGACATGTTCACTGCAAGGTACCATAATAGGCACAGGAGATACAGTGCAAAATAAAGTGGGTGAAAAATCCTGTCCTCATGAAACTCATTTTGTATTGGTGATAGGGAGAGTGAAAGATAATAGACAAACCACTACATAAAATAGATAATGTACCATTTGAAATTATTTTTTTGATAAAACTCATACAAAAATGTATTTGAAGCTGCATTTCTAATATGAATTGCATTTATCAAACTTTTTAGCAACCACTTGGAAAATGTAAAATTATACCAGGAAGAGTTATGATTTTAGGAATAGGAGTAGGAGAGAGGGAGAAAGAGCGGGATAGAGAGAGTGAGAGAGAGAGAGAGAGAGGGAGTGAGGGAGTGAGAGAGAGAGAGAGCAAGAGAGAGAGAGAAGAGGAAGAAGGAGAAGAAGGGAGAAAGAAGAGAAGAACGAGAAGAGAAGGCCGAAAGAAAGAGTGAGTGAGGTTTTCTGGACTGAGCATTTCCTTATGATTTTTGGTTTACCAAATGATTCGGATAATTTGTTTCATTCAAAATTTCCATTGATGTGAGTAATGAGATAATTGTAGGCAAGTATTACACTAAAAATGGATCCATACATCAGTCTGCTTGTAACTCAGGGATTGACAACTTTCAGTGTCTGTCTACTTCTGTACCATATAAAACTAAAAGAAGAATGAAACACAGTGGAAATAAGCAAAGGGTGCTAGACAATATGGAATATCCTACAGTCAAAAATATCCTTCATGGAGCTCTCTAATTAGATATTTATTGTGAAGTAATAGATACCTTCTTTAAAATATAAATAACCTCTGAGAAGATTAAGCACTGGCCTTGAAGCCAAATATATTTGGAATTGAATTCTGGCTCTGCCATTTACTACTCATGTGACCTTGGGAAAGTAGCTATTATTTATCAATTGATTTTTACAGAGACTTGCTCACTTCAATACAGTGGAGAATACCTGCAGTGTTGATTAACTGCAAATAACATTTCTTCTTCTAAACTATGTATTATTTTGAACTGATACTATTCCTCCTCCTCCTCTCCTGTCTCTTTCTTGTGACTGCGTGCGCGCACACACACACACACACACACACACACACACACACACAGTAGTCCTTCCTGAAAGAATTGTATCATTTTATTCACTTCATTTCCAGATAGAAACTTTCATTTATTTATTTATTCATATTAATTCATTTAACCAGCTAAAGTTTATGTAGCATCTACCACATGCCAGACAGTATATGCATTGTTCAGATACCTGTCCCTACCTTCATGTAGCTTTTTAGTAAGGGAAGCAGATGATAAATGTCACACATAACAGAGGTAATGTTTGTGTGTGTGTGTGTGTGTATATATATATGTGTGTGTGTGTATATATATGTTTTATATGTATATATATATACAAATATGTAATATATATTCAAATATATATATTTGTATCAGGGATTGAACCCGGAGGTGCTTAACCACTGAGCCACATCTTCAGTCCTTTTTACTTTTTATTTTGAGACAGGCTTTCTCTAAGTTGCTTAGAGCCTTACTACATTTCTGAGGCTGGCTTTGAACTTGTGATCCATATGCCTCAGCCAAGCTCATGGGATTATAGATGTTCCTGACTAAACCTATGTAATTTTAAAGTGATAAATGCATTAAAATAGAATAAGTGAGATATAGTTTGAAGGGCAGTTTTAATCATAAATTATTGTTGTTGAAAGTTTACCTTGAAAAGGTAACATTTGAATACAGATGTGAAGAAGGCAAAGGAATGAATACAATGTATAACAAAAGAAAAAGTGTTCTAAAAAAAACAGGAACTCCAAAGGACTCAAGAGAGTGCACTGTGATATGGTTAAGGACAGCAAAGAAACCAGTAGAGTTTCATAAAAGAAAGATGGAGAGAATAATAGGGCTGTATCAGACTGGTAGGGCAGGTTCATGGGTATGGGTCTAGTGCAGCCACATGGGACTCTATCCAAGGAGAGCCCTGACCTTGGGATGAATTGCTCTTACACCACCTTCTCGAAATTTTTGATAATTTAATTTTGAATTCATATCAAGTGCTCTCAAATGGGCATGTACTGACAGGACAACAAAGAGTGTTTGGAGCCTTAGTGCATGTATGATCCCACTTATCAGGACTCCTTGAATTCCCTACCTATTCTCCACTTATCAGGGGCTGAGTGGGAAGCATTGATAAGGGTGTGGGAAGGATTAGTGTTAGCTGTGTGCACTTCTAGGTATCTTCAGGCAGAACAGCAGTGGTCATCCAATTCAGGGCTATATCCCATGTATGACTTAAAGGTGATGCCTCTTGCCCATCCCTGATCCAAGTACCTGTAGCATTCCAATAGAGTTTGCAGTACCCTTAGCCATTGCTCAACTGCTGTGGATTGAGACAGTGGGCCTGTGGTAAAGGAAGATATCTGGCTTGAATTCACTGCTCCCAGGTTGGGCTCAGTCTCTGGGTTCCATAGCTGGTAGGGACTAGTGCTAATTGGGTAAAACCCTGGTGCCCTGTGTTTCCTTTAGATCCATTCTCAGAGGAATACCACATCAAATATCAACTTAAAATAAGAAGCTGCTTTGAGAAAAACTAAGAAAGAGGAGAGGGATTCTACTTTGGTACTTTTGACAGATATTTGAAAAGTAAGAAAACAGGCTCTGCATTTTCATTTTTCACTGAGTCCCACAGATTATGTAGCCAGTCTTGCACACAAGTAAAAAAGGGCTGTACTCTTAATTTCAAGTATGCTCCTTGCACAAATTGCTCCTTGCATAAATTTTTGAAGATCAGTGTCACAGCATAATTCCCTTTATCCTTTAAAGAGATTCTGTTGTCATCCTGAGAAAGTCTGATAGCATGGACATTGTTTAGAAGGTCATTTACAAACCAGGTGAGATTATGACTCTCAGATTAGGTAACAGTCAAGCTGGTGAGAAGTCATTCATATAGATGAATTTGAGGTGGAGTTGAAGTAATTTGCTGATGGATTGAGTTGGTCTTTTGGTTACATGAGTGTATGTAATTTCCCAAATTCAGTGAGCTATATACTTATTGTTTTTATTTTTACTATATGGAAATTCTTACTTAATAAAAATAAGAGCAAAAGCACTGTATGGAAAAAATTTTACAGTATGCCTCCATGCTTGAAGAAAATAAGGGGTAGAGCACTTCATCCTTTAGACAAATGTGTATGAAATAGTAATTTCTGGAAGGATACTAAAGATGCAAATAACAATGTTAACCACTTCAAGGATTTAGTCAGTAAAGAACAGAATAAAAGAATTATTTTTTCAAGAGATTTTTATGATTTACAATGATATAAAATATTGCTTAGTAAACTCCTAAATAAATATAAATTTTATATACATTTTTTCAGTTTCTATTACCAAGTATTAAGAAGAGAATAAAATATTTTCAGATATTTCAATAGTAAAAATGATTGTCTGCTCTGGAATAACACCAGGTATTAGCAGTAATGTTCTCTGATGTTCTGAATCTATGAAACTCATAATGTCTAGACATGACAGGAACAAGGAATGAATGCTTTATTTTTACATGTCACTTTTGAAAGAAGAGGCAAAGAGGCATTAATCAAGTTTAATAAGGCAGAGGAATCAGAAAGTTACCTTCTGTGTTTGGCAAAATCCACATAGGACAAATAAAGCAATAATCCCTAAGATTAATAGAAAATATACAGAAAGAAGTATAATAAGGACTAATCACCACCAAAGAACAGGAATGTCTGGCTTAGGTTAAGAAAGGCAAATAGCACGTGCTAGGGCAGGGAACAGTAGCACTGTCCACTCTGCCCAGAATGTGCATCTGTCTTTTACCTGGGCTCATGGCAGTAGCTTCCCTGTTCCTCTTCCACACTCAAACTGCTGTGTTCTGACTATTCACCACCACACCAAAGTCACATCTTAAAAATATAAAGCAAATTATTTCACTCTCTTGTTTAATTTCTTCCAAAGTGTTAACCTGGGCAGCAGTGATCTGGCTCATGTGTGTCTTTGCACCATCATATTTAGTCATCTTCTTGAGGGCAATCTACACACACCACAGTCAGCCTTTTCATCTTGGTCTTACCTATTTGTACATCTTGTTTCCTCAGTATCTATTGCATCTATTGCTCTTCTTTCTGCAATATTTTGCTTGGCTACCTCAGTCCATTTAGGCTTCTATAACAAAAATACCACAGATGAGTGACTTATGAACAAAGTTTATTTCTCATAATTTTGGAAGCTAGAAATTATAAGATCACAGTTCTGACAGATTTGGTGTGAGGTGAGGAACTGCTTACTGGTCTTAGGCAGTGTCTTCTTGCTGTGTCCTCAGAAGGCAGATGGGTCAAACTAGTTCTATGGGATCTCTTTGATAAGGGCATTGATGTCATTAATGAAGTATCTGCCCTCACAGCATTATTATTTCCCAAAGGCTCAATCTCCTAAGCCATCACCTTGAGAAACAGGATTTCTATATATATTAATTTTTGGAGGAGACATGGATATTCAATCCATAGCACTAACTCCAAGTCATACTTCAGGTATCAACACATGTCATTTTCTCAGAATGAACTTCCACAACTTTCCGATCTAAGTTAGTAGCCTCCGTTACACTCACTCCTTTTACATAATGAAACTTATCATCATTTAAAATCATGTAATTATTTGTTTCACTTCTGTATCCCTGAGGATGCTATGACTACTCAGTACAGGACATATGTCTGTTTCATTCACCACTGTTTGTCCAGCACCTGGCTCAATGCCTGACACAGGGAAACTCAGTTAATAGTTGTTGAATCAACTGTAACTCTGCATCAGCCTCCTTCCCTTTGAAAGTTCTCTTCACTTACATCACCATTGGCCAATGTGAACCACCAACGAGACCCAGATAGTTAATTTAAAATATTTTAGAAGTCACAAATAAAAAAGTACAAAGAGACAGATGAGATTATTTTACTAATATATTTCATTTAGCCTAATATTTGTCTGCTGGAACATAAAATTTATATGAAATTCATGAGGTGATTTACATTTTTATCTTTGCACAAAGTCTCTCAAATTCCATATGCACTTTGCAGATAGAGAACACCTTAATTTGAATGAGGCACATTTTAAGCACTTAACATTTTATCAAGCCAGTGGCTGGTAGAATGCTATAAGCTTTGGAATGGAGACATCTGTCTCACATCTGTCTTGTCATTCATTTGACAGCTCCATTTCTGAAGACATTGTCCTTCCCACTGATTCTGACCCCTAGGAGCCAATTCTCCTTGCATGGTGATCACTACATAGAACTTCAAAATATTGATCTTCAATAAAATGTGGGCACATTTTCCTGTTTTTTAGGAAAAGAGTGTTTGGGGGGCAAGACACTTTTATTCCCCTGTGTTTTCCACACATTTCTGTGTAAGTCTATGCATACATATCCATCTTTTTTAAAAAAAATATTTATTTATTTGCTTTAGTTGTACACAATGCGTTTATTTTTATGTGGTGCTGAGAATAGAACCCGGGCCGCGCACGTGCTAGGCGAGCGCTTTACCGCTGAGCCACAACCTCAGCCCCACATATTCATCTTTAGTGAGGAAGAAGATGATTAAAATCAGGAGATTTTGACTAGGTAGAGTTTGAGCTTATTTAAAAAAATCACTCATATGGAACTATAAATATTTCCTAACTGTAATTGCCTACTACTACCATATCATCCCTGTCAATTTAAGAGAAAACACAGGCAAAAATAGATAACTCCAAAAGTCCTCCTAAAGCCCAGATCTCAATCCCATGGCCTCGGGCCCACTCTTTTCACTGTGGGTATCTCCCTGTCTGAGTGCACAGGGCACATCTCCACTCACTTTTAGGGAAATTGCAGCCTTGCTGCTAGGGTTTAAAATACTAGTTTTCTATAGAGAAAATAACATCCTCTCAGGGGTGTTTTGGAAATTTATGGCAACACTATTGCTTTTTACATGACTGACATTTGGGCTGGAAACTGAGAATGCTCTGCTTTCTGCTATGTATAATACAAAAAGAATTATTCCAATCTAGCAGACTTTATGATGACCATGCAGGAAAGCAGATGAAGAGTATGCAGATAGAAGTGATAGTTTTAATTAGAAATAGGAATACTAGACTTAAAAATGTAATTACATGTTTTAATTTGATTATAAAAAATGGAAGTTTTCAGCATTTTTTGGTTATTTATAGTCAAATTTAAAATGTGTTAAAATATGGTTGATACAAAAGGTTGATTAACTTCCCATTGTTTCAAACTTTAAGCTGGACTTCCGTCTCAGAAAAGAAAAAAACAAAAAGAAGGAGGTAGAACAAGACTTATTCAGTCAGATAGGCAACTAGGGTGGGGTAGAAGGTGGGGAGGACCCAAAGTGATGGATTTTTGCATAATGCACACACATACACACACACACACACACACTATGAGTTTTTCTTATTACTCTCTATGTTTTCAACTAATTGTTTTCTGACACTGGATGAATAACATGAAATCTCTCTGGTGCTCTTGTATAATTTGAAATAATTATAAATATGAAATATATTTGACTTCAATTTTTCTATGTGTAGCAATAGATGAGGAATATTTATGTGCAGATGTGTGTGTGGTATGGGTATGTGTGTTGTATGCCGGTGTGGTGTGTGTGTGTGTGTGTGTGTGTGTGCATGAAATTTTAAGTGCTGTTCTGAGAAGACCTCCGTTTTGTAAGCGATTTTCATACTTGAGAGGAACGTCATGTCTACCTGCTAATTCAGTGCTAGTCAAGGGTAGGGTAAGGAAGGTAACAAGAGAGAAACAAAAAGACTCACATTGCAATTAACTGAGTGATTTCTCTGATATTCATCCACTTACATAGGGGCAAGAAAATTTTCTAACATTCTGATGTCTTCATAGCGCATTCTGCCACAGGTCACAGTAACCTATTTAAACTCTTGCAAGACACCTATCTAATGACTTATATGACTGCCTGTTCCCCTCACTGGTTTTCTGTGTGCAGTGCAGCATGGATACAATGGCAAAGTCACTGTGTACTTTGAGATTGTAGCATATCATGCTGCTGAGTGGGCAGGGACTGCAAACTGGAAAGAAGGCCATAAAGCAGCAGGATCTCAATGTTCTGACTCCACATTGCTGCTGGCCATATGGCTTTCTCAGCACCTCAGAGCACACACACACACACACAAGCGCGCACCAGCATGGTGTTTCCAGGGGCCTGGTTATTTCACAGGGTTTCACTTCTATGTGTGGAATGACAAAATCTAAACTTGTGCATCACCTTTCAAATGTACTCAGTTTGTTATAGGAGATGTTCAGAAATCTTAGTTATGAAAACCAGTATTTGGTTTCATTTTTAAAATTAGGGTTAAGTAGCTATTAAAAGGTAGTGATTCCATGGGGGGCTTTTACTTTTCCTGTGAACCCTCCAGGTGAGGATCTCCTGATATGCTAAGAGTAGATCTTAAGTGTCCTTAAGGAGATATTATATAAACATTACAAGAAATCCACTCCTCCATAACTAATTTCATGGAACATTTGTGTTAAATGACAGTTGATCATGCTCTAGCTACAAAAGAAATTTGGAAAATCAAATTATTGACCTTGGAAATATAGTTTATATTGCTATCAAATCATCTTCATGGTATTGCTTTGGAGAGATTCAAAGAGTGTTTTCTATAGATTCCCACAATCATGTTCTATTTTTCCTTAGACATGATTATCTTTGTAGCATGTGCTTTGGAAATATTAAGTATATGTAAAGTTTTCTTATTTAAAATAAAAAAGGTAGTAAGTGGATAACTCAAGTAATACAGAAGAAAAGACTACCAAGAGCCCTGGGATCTTGGAAAGTTTGATGGTTAGAGATAGAGAGAAGTGGAATGTCTTCTAAGCAATGTTCTCTTTTATTCTGGACAAAAAGCAAAAATAATGGGGCTGGGGCTGTGTCTCAGTGGTAGAATGCTTGCCTAGCACATGTGAGGCACTGGGTTTGATCCTCAGCACCACATCAAAATAAATAAATAAAATAAAGATATAAAACACCCAGAACATAAAAAAAAAAAAAAAAAAGGCAAAAACAAAAGCAGTGTGGAGTCCAAAGAAGTAAAAATATTTGCCCCAAATACTCAGGACCATAAAGAGTAGTACTGATGTAGTTAGATTTTAGACCATGCTACTCCCACTCCATATCCATGTCTAGCCTACCAGAAGATACATGGATATTAAAGAAAAAAATATGACATTTTTGAGAAATAAATGGGAGGCAATAAAATTTCAGATGTTGGGTTACAATATATTCTAATTATGCCATGTGTGCATGATCTACTTCACAGCATATAAAGTAGGTTTATTTAACTCCTCCAATATTAAGGTTTTAATAATTCCTATTAATTTTAAATAATGTTAAATGATAGTAAAGTGTTATGAGAGTATTTGGAAAATTTTAAAAATGTAAGAAATTTTAAGAATGTAAGAATGTAATTCATATAAAAGAATAACTCATACTTGTAATGTGCCTAATTCATATAAACCATGACATTTGCCATTTTATTTTTATACAATGGTTTAGTGTTCTATATTCAATGTTTTTACAAAACTCTTCCAATTTGCTGCATTGACCTCATTGCTCTTTCTTAAAAGAATATGAGAACACATAAGAATATTAGGAGATATTATATAAACATTACAAGAAATCCACTCTTCCATAACTAATTTCATGGAACATTTGTGTTAAATGACAGTTGATCATGCTCTGTTTGCAAAAGGAGATATCATATGCTTTATCTGCCTCCTGCAGTTTGCAAAATTCTTACTGATCTATACTTCTTTTGTAACACTAATATGATAGATGTAACCATATACAATAAAGACAATTTTCCCCAGCTTTGCTGAGGTTGCAAATAAAAGTTGTGTATATGTAAGGTATAAATGTGGTGATTCTCTATAAGTTATGCTATAAAGTGGTTTTACACATTCATCATCCCACCTAGTTTTTCCTTTTGCATAAGTACATGGGGAGGACACTTAAGTTCTACTCTTAGCAAATTTCAAGAATATAATACATTATTATTAGTTATTGTAACCATAGGGTACATTAGATCTCCAAAATTTATGTTATCCTGTGTGACCCTTAGACATCTCCTCATTGGCCCTACTCTCTGCTCCCTGGTAACCACCATTCTACTCTTTCTGATTTTGACTTTTTTAGATTACACACATAAGTGACATCATAGAGTGTTTGTCTTTCTGTATCTAGTTCATTTTACCTATGTAACATACCCAGTTTTCATCCAATGTCACAAATAGCAGGACTTCCTAAGGACAGTGTTTCAAAGTGTAAATACTACTCCTTTAAGACTTCCAAATGTTGTAACTTAGTATATATCATATTATTTTTTTTTATTTTGTGCTTTGATGTCCCAAGTCACCAAAGTTCTGCATTTCATAATTTAAAATAATAATTTTGACATGTAAGTATTTAGATCACATGCTCTTTGATATTATTTCTTTAAGAAGAATTACCAAAGAAACTTTGTTTTCATAGGCTAACAATATTTACCATTGATACTCATGTAAAAAACTTGATCATTGATCTCCATTTGCATTTACGACAAGTCATACTCCTTTTTCATCTGGAAGGCATGGAACATAACAGAGCATGTGTTCAGCATTTCACAGGAGAAAATAAATTGTAAATATGGCAACAAACTATTTTAAAAAGCAACTAATGACCCCTTTTCGATATTTTAGTCTCACTGATTGACTAGTTACTCAGGTGCTCCTAGGAAGGTTGATCCATTTCTAATCATTTTTATAAAAGGAATTTGTTTTGAATAATTACTTTCTTCTTTCTCCACTCAGCTAAAATAAAGATACTGCTTTTCTTTTTTTGTGTGTATATATATCTCCAATATTCTTGTGATTCCAAATTATTTTACACACACAAACACAGTCAGTCCTCTGTATACATAAGTTCCACATCTGTAGATTGAACTAACTTTATGTTAAAAATACTTACATAACTTGTGCCAAACATGTAGATATTTTTTTCTTGTCATTATTCCATAAACAATATATAACAACTATTTACATATCATTTACGTTGGACTAAATATTAAAAGTAATCTAGAGATGATTTAAAGTATTCAAGAGATTGTGTTATATGTTAAATGCAAATATTGTACCATGTTATTTAAGAGACTTGAACATTGTGGATTATCATAATTTCAATGGTCCTGGAACCAATCCTTCACAAACATGGCAAGTCAACTATATATTTAATGTCTCAGTTCAACAATGACAAAGGAAAAATCAATGCTTTGGCAATGTGTGCTCAAGAGAACTTCTGAGTGGTCTATGCTCCGACAGAAGGGGGCTTTTCTAGTTCCTAATGGACAGTTGTAGGTTGCAGTCCTCCATTCCCTTAAATGGGACACATATCTGTGTAACATGGCCTTGTATCCACCATAATCTGACATCTTTCTTTCTTCTTGGTTTGGCTTGATTTCACAATTAGTTGAAATGTTTTTAAGTGAAATCAGACTACACAAACTTATTGTTCCTCCATCTGCCTCACAAATTAACAAATCCTTCATTTTCAGTCAATAATTCTTGTTGGTTTCCCATCTCTGTAATTCCCAGTTTTCCTCTTCCCACCATCCCTCTCACACCACCCCTGCCAGCTCTGTTTCTTAACTAAAGTAATTGGAAGTGGCATCCTGTTGAATGGCTTATGTGCCATCAATGTCATCTACAGCAGACACAGGCTTCTACTGCCAAAGTGCTACATTCCTACTATACATGTTCCTCCTTCCTTGTGATTAAATTCTTACTCTGGAAAGTATCACTCAAGTTTCCCCATCATTCCCACCCCTGACCATTACTGCCTCAATTCCTCCAAGTCTTTAACCGACTGACCTACTAAGGGTCCTCAAATGTGCTATACTCTTCTATATGCATTTCATTCTTTTATCCTGGTTAGCTCAAGCTAAACAAGATCTTGATTGTCTAATCCAGGAGCTTAATAAGAAGCCATTATTGTATCCCTACACAACTCAACAATTTGCTTATATCCAGTCTATCCTTAAATACCAAATTCTACTTAGTTGTTCTGTTTTATTAGTTGTTTTTCTCCCTAAAGACACAGATTCTTTGAGTTCATAAACTGGTCTACACACACACACACACACACACACACACACACACACACACCTTTTCTTTCAGTTTCTTAATCCCTAATATTTAGCATAATGTCTAGTACATAGTAAGTAGCTAAGTTCCTCAGAAAACCTTGTAATTACCAAGAATACCTTTGGTAGAGTCTTGAGATGTCCCAGAAGAGGAAAGTAAGTGGAAAATATGTGTACAGATTAGAGTCTGGGATCCAATAGTATAATGTAAGTCTTTTAAGACAAGAAAAGTTTGGGATGCTGTAGATTAATGAAATAAGCGAACAAAGATCTTAAAGCAAATCATGTTAAGTGTGACCTGTGGTTTAAGAAGTGAAGTGATGTTATGGCAACTAGACACTTTTCTTAAGTGAGTTTGTCTACAGAAGTAGACAAAAACAAAGGTAAAGTTGTGTATTGGTTTACTGAGTGACATCATTTCTAAGGAATCTCCATAGTGTTTTCCAGATTGGCTGTACCAATTTGAAGTCACACCAGCAATATATGAGTGTGCTTTTCCTCCCACATCCTTGCCAACACTTATTGTTCCTCGTATTCTTTTTACTTATTTATCTATTTATGTATTTATTTTAGTTAGGTATATATGACAGCAGAATGCATTTTGATTCATTGTACAGAATTGCAGCAAAACTTTTCATTTCTCTGAACAGGATGTAATGCCACACTATATGTGCAGTCATACATGTTCCTAGGGTAATAATGTCCATCTCATTCCACCATCTTTCCTGCCCCATACCCACCACCGCTCCCGTTGGCCATCAAAGTATATCCATTCATTTTTTCCCATGACCACACCCTACCCATGGCTCAGCATCCACTTATCAGAGAGAACATTCAGCCTTTGGTGTTTTGGGATTGGCTTACTTCACTTAGCATGATATTCTTCAACTGCATCCATTTACCTGCAAATGCCATGATTTTATTCTCTTTTAATGCTGAATAATATCCCATTGTGTATGTAATTCACAGTTTCTTTATCCATTCATCTATTGAAGGGCATCTAGGTTGCTTCCACAGTTTAACTATTGTGAACTGAGCTGCTATAAACATTGATGAGGCTGTATCACTATAGTCTGCTGGTTTTAATTCCTTTGGGTATACATGGAGGAGTGGGATAGATGGGTCAAATGATGGTTCCATTCCAAGTTTTCTAAGGAATCTCCATACTATTTTTCATAGTGCTTGCTCCAATTTGCAGTCCCACCAGCAATGTATGAATGTGCCTTTCCCCCCACATCCTCCCCAACACTTATTATTGTTTATATTCTTGATAACTGCCATCCTGACTGGCATGAGATGAAATCTTAGAATAGTTTGATTTCCATTTCTCTAATTAATAGAGAGGTTGAATGTATATATATATATATATATATATATATATATATATAAATATATATATATATATGAAAAAATATATATATGAAAATATATATATATATATATATATTTTTTTTTTTTTTTTTGATACCGGGGATTGAACTCAGGGGCACTTGACCACTGGGCCACATCCCCAGCCATTTTTTTTGTGTTTTTAATTAGAGACAGGGTCTCATTGAGTTGTTAAGTACCTCAGCCATTGCCGAGGCTGGCTTTGAACTCGCGATCCTCCTGCCTCAGCATCCCAAAGTGCTGGGATTACAGGCGTGCGCCACTGCACCCAGCTGATTGAATATTTTTTTTCCACATATTTGTTGATCAATTGCATATCAGACACTTCCGAGAAGTGTCTGTTCAGCTCCTTAGCCTATTTATTGATTGGGTTGTTTATTTTTTGGAGTTAAGTTTTTTGAGTTCTTTACATATCCTGGAGATTAGTGTTCTGATGTGCATGTGTCAAAAATTTGCTCCCAAAATGTAGGCTCTCTCTTCACCTTATTATTTCTTTTTCTTAGAGGAAGCATTTTAGTTTGAATCCATACCATTGATTGATTCTTGGTGTTATTTCTTGTGTTCTAGGAGTCTTGTTAAGGAAGTTGGGCCCTAATCCGATGTGATGGAATTTAGGCCTACTTTTTCCTATATTAAGTGCAGGGTCTCTTGTCTAATTACGAGGTCCTTGATCCACTTTGAGTTGAGTTTTGTGCATAGTGAGAAATAGGGGTTTGCTTTCATTTTGATGCACATGGATTTTCAGTTTTCCCAGCACCATTTGTTGAAGAGGCTATATTTTCTCCAATATATGTTTATGGCGCCTTTGTCTAGTATGAGAGAATGGTATTTATTTGGTTTGTTTCTGTTCTCTATTCTGTACCATTGGTCTACATGTCTATTTTGGTGCCAACACCATGCCATGTTTTGTTACTATAGCTTTGTAGTATAGTTTAAGGTCTGGTATTGTGATGCCTCCTGCTCAGAGTGACCACATTCTTAATCCCTATAACTATGTCACTGATTTTACTTCTGTCATTCCTTTACTACCAAAAGTACATTCTCACATTTTAAACTGACTCTTGATGTCCTTCAAGTATGAATGGAAGTGTTTCTGCTGAATATTATCCCTCTTGAAATGAAAGTTTGGTCAATACCAGAAATTTCATAATTTCATGCTACAGAGGAAATTTTACTACTTCCTTGAAACAGATATAAATTTCAGTCCACAAAGTTGTGTATGCAAGAAACACAATTTCCATTGTCTTTTTCTAGATCTGAATTTGTTCTTGTTTTTTAAAATATCTGTTGATAAGAATTAAATCTTAATCAATTTAGAGCTTCCTTGTCTTCCAGCCCTTCCCTGAGTTACATGTGTCTGAAGGCCTATGTGAGCACCAAAGGAAAGCCATGTGCTGATGGTGAATAATGCATCTGGTCCTGGGTCCAGTGGTCATTTCCATGTACTGGCATCAAGTGAGATTTCCTTGTCATGTGGTCTTTAGTCATAAGTCCACATAACTGGTAGTTGTGTCTTGTTCCTTTCACTTATCCAAGGATTTTTCAGATAGTCCCATTCTATTTGCCAGGCAGACCTGGAGCTGTTCTTCAGAAGACTAGCTTCTACTCTAATCTGTCCAGTCATGTATGTATAGGATTTATATGGATTTATTATGACAATGACATGGATATTTTTTCAGCTACACAGAAGTCGAAGAGTCTTTAACTAAACATATAAAAGAACAAGGGTGCTTTGGTTACTTTTCCAAGTGTACTGTAACACCTATCACACACTGAATGCTTTGTTCTACATCAGGATCCTTTCTTTAAGCCAGTAAATGCTATGATGTAATGGATGCTTGATGTGTGAAGACCCATAAGTCATAAGAAGTATTAAGGATGAAAAACTCATTAGCTAATATGTTGAAAAGTCGTCCCTACTGAATCTTGGCTTATCTGGTTCTTTCCAGGAGATCACCACCTGCAGCTAAGTTAGATTTTCTAACTCCTCACACTCTGCTTCCCCACATCTTACCTTTCCCCTACCTTCCAACCTCAGAGACCTCAAGCTTGCCAAAGAGCTGCAAGAGTTATAGCACCAAGTTGCAATGCACTAGGATTTGCTCCTTTGAGTTTAAGAATGAAACTCCATAACTTTCAAAATCTTCTAAAAGCATTCTGCCTACATAAATTGACTTACTTATTATAGGTTATATCCGAGTTCCATTTTCAATTTGTATATTTTCAGTAGTTTTAATTTGAGAGAAAATTAAGACATTACCAAAGTTGCTTTGAGATTTTGAAAGAAAACAATCTGCAGCTCTTGAAATTATAGTCCAAGCAGATTAAGAGCCCAATCACTTATGATGTGTATAGTTCAATGATTCTTAAAACATGTTCCCTACAACAGCACCAATAATATCAAATGGGAATGTTTTATAAGTGAAAATTTGGAGTACCATCTCAGGCCTTGAATCAGAAATTTGAGTCCCTGAAATCTGTGTTTTAATAATTCTGATAAATGATTCTACATACTAATGTTTGAGAACCATTGATGTGATTTAAATTCTCTTAAATTAAAATTAGTCTCTGAGGAACAGTACAACAATAACTACCATAAACTTATTCAGTGGATAGCCAACATCACTTGCAGAATTTTCCTTCCAATGCCAATTCCCTTCATATTTCCTATTCATGTGCTTTTCATATACAAAAAGGATAATTTAAAGCCTTAATTTAGGTTTTGACCTTTCCTGGACTTATGTTACTTCTGTCCATCTTTTTATCAGAAAGAATAGGGATTTGCCCAATCTAACCTGATGATATGAGAATGTGAGAGTAACCTTCAGTAATCTTTAGTTTTGAGACTAGCATAGAAAATGGCTTTCTAACCACTAGACAGCACTAAGTTTTTGATAAGGCTAACCCACAGTTTCTCCAAGGGTAATTTCTCAGTCAATAAACCCTAAGCATCAAAAAGATGTGAAACAATTAGTAAAAAATCCCAATTTCCTTACAGGAAGCTTACCCAATCAAATTTGAAGATGAAGCTATAGTGTAATTATTGTGAGCAGTTTCCTGCTGTAATTCCCATACACATACAAAAACTGGAGAAAGTTAGAATGGAAAGACAAATGAGAATTTAAATGCTTTAGCCAATGCACAAAACAATACTTTCTGGATAATCCAGTACAAAATATCAACAAGATAACTTGTATACTTATCTTTCACAGAAAATATTTGCACTTTCAAAATATCTTTCTTATCTTGAGGTTTCATATACAAAAAAAATGGTATGCAGTATTTCATTACAGTTAAGTAAAATATAGAAAAATGAAAAGAAGGACTCAAGGTATGAAAATGTAGGAGTTGAAACAACTGCTACCCACAGTCTTTATTCACACGTACACAGCGTTCACACACAGCTATGTTAAAGACATCAAGCTGTATCTGTTTCCACATGCTTAATCACAATTTCTTCAAAGACTTGTACTTGTGAACTTTGGCGATAGGTATTCAGAGCCTAAATTAATTATATGCAAGAATTTAATTAGGGGACCAAGAAGGAAACATGGACAACAAGAAAAAGATTTGTTGTTTGGAGATTTGAAAATGACAAATGCCTGCTGTTTTACCTAGTTATCTTCATTCCAGGGCAAAATATACATATCTAAAAATCTGTCTGACTTATACGTACTTGTCCATTATAAGTATAGGTGATTTTCTCCTAAAGTGACATCATTGAAGCCTTGTTCCCCTAGCCCATACAAAGCTTGTCAGTCTAGGTACCTCAGTTTTATAAATATTGCAAATTATTTTAAAAGTGAAATAAAATATTTTAGATCCATTTCTAAAATATATTAATAAATATTCTACAATATCTAGCAGATAATCTGAATGTCGGTGTGTAGATACACTATTGCTTATTAATGTTCATCATGAATACAATGGTATTATTCATAAAGGGGCAGAGACATCCACTCAGGATCTGCCAGTAAGCCACATGGTTACATTCAGCTGAGGCTCTTATCCCAACTACCCACTGTATTCTTTATCTTCAGTATGCAGTATATTGCTAGTGAAATTGTTGACATCCTTGGTTTTAGATCTATCATTTTCTTTCTGGTAGTGTTGTGCACTCATGACTGTGTTTGTGTGCGTGTGCCTGCATGTGTGTGGCTCTGTCTTCTACCTTAATGGATTGGCACTTCCCCTGGAAGCAATCAAGGCTCACAGCAACAGCACTGTAATCTAAAAGCCAAATTAAGAGTATACTTAAGGTAAAATAATCTTATGTTTTTGTCTTGACCCTGTTATTTTTAAAAAGGTACAGAATATCAATAGCTAACATTTATTCTGTATGCCTACCATCATTCTAAGGTCTCTACAGGTGCTGTTCCATTTAAACCACACAGAGGATCAAACGACTTCATTAATGGTCTTAAAACAGACGAAGAAATTGAAGCTTTAAGAACTAGCTAGTTATTAAATCAGAATGCAATCATGGGCTGTCTGACCTGGATTGTTGTGTGATTCTGCCCGTTAGGCTTTCCTGCCACCCCTCCAGTAGAGGGCTGGGGTTTGCATGACAGCATTTCACACTTAAGTAACTCTGATGTTCAGTGAATTTAGAAAACAACTAAAAGCAATTTTAAGTGAGGTCTTAGAAGGTTCTCCTCTAAATCATATCTATGTGCTTTAATGGATTTAGTACAGTTGACATTAATTTGTTTTGTTTTGTTTTCTGCTACTTGTGCCCAAATAGATTTGGACACAGAATAGAAACTCTGAGTCTAGAAAGCTGTCTACAAGTACACACAACAAAATAAATAAATTAAAAAAAAATGGAATTAGATAATATGAGGAAGCCATGGGAGGATCTAGTTATGTTTTCTGCAGTAGAAGCTTCCCAAATGGCATCCCCATAACTCAATTCTTTCTGAAAACACATGATAAAACTAAATAGAACCTATAAACCAAAGAGCTGATAAGAAATAACAGAGGTTAACATGTATTGCATACCTACAATGCATCAGAAAATGTATATTGTACCACTTGGATGTACATTATTTAAAGCTCTCTGAACCTCAATTATTTAAAGCTCTCTTAACCTCAGTTTCCTCATCTATAAACTGATAATAACATTTTTCCATCACAATGAATTTTCAAGATGAAATTTACCCTGAGGTACTACGTTACTCCGTGTAAGCTATAGCACATAGAAGTATAGATTGCAAGAAAAATGTCTTTCTCATTCATAAATTTTTTCATGAACTATTGATCTTCATGACACATTGTTCCAAAGGGGGAAAAAGATATAGAGATTTGAAATTTGGACAGACTCAAAATGAATTTATTTTGACATATCTTATGTATTCTGTATCAAATCAAGATTAAACAAGATGTCAGCATAGCAGCCTCTTCATTCTAATTTTCTCCATTTTCACGTTTGGTCAGGCAAACTGCTCATATTAGAAAAAGCAATTGTGATTCAAAATGCAGCTAGTGACAACCCATTGTGCTTCTTCCACCAACTCACAGTGGGCCATTTGTCATGATGATTAGCAGTTCCAGGTACTTTCAGAAACTATAACACTTGTCTAA
The DNA here is from genome assembly GCA_025594165.1 of Tamias sibiricus. NCBI lineage: Eukaryota > Metazoa > Chordata > Mammalia > Rodentia > Sciuridae > Tamias > Tamias sibiricus. Next base: position 100,762,391 of record CM046666.1, read on the forward strand.
GCCTTCATCCAGAATTTGATTTCATTTCACCATCTAATACCACTAAATGTCACTGAATAAAAGGAAACATTATGTCCAACTAGTGCATGAAACGCAAGAAAAATGATAAATGTTTCCATAGCTACGGTTTCTGTTTCTGAAAGAAACAGAACATGCTGAGATGTAAATCAGCACAAAAGTGGCAAACAGGTGCATTGGGCATCCTAAATTCTTTTCTTGAAAAGCAAATAGGTTAAATTATAAAGGCTCTTAGGTAGCCAGGACACTGTTGTCTTTATCAATGGATCAACAAAGAATATAGAAGATGGGCACAGAGGGGGTGAATGCACCCATGCACACAAAAACACCTATCAAAATCATCTTTTCATCAGTAAAATTCTCAGAAAGTAAATACTAGAGGATACCTTGACAGGATGGAGACCACTAAAGGGAAGAAGTTGATTCTTACTTGCTTGATCTTGATTGTTAATATTTTGAGGACTCTAGCAGCGTGGGGACATAAATACTATGAGTAGCCTCTCCTTGGCACCAACTACTAGGTCACTTCTGCCACTCTACATGCAGAATCTATTTTTCTTTCTAGTACTGGCACACTGAGAGCTCACTGAGCACAGAAGTCAGGCCCTGTGCTCCTCTGGGATGGTTCTGCCTTGTACTTGCTCACATAGACACCTAATGCAGAGACCTGATGTGGGTGAATGGTATGACTTATGAAGTGTTTACATGCCCTGTTGGCACTCAGAGTAAGGGATGATGTCCTGGGAACTCAATTTGTAATTCTATATAATATAGCTATTATAGACCACCTTGTTTTTTCTTTGAAATCTTTTAGGATTATTTTTTCATGTTGATATAATTAGGGGTTGCATTATTGACACCTTTTACTTTTTAAATTATCCAATATTGCTTGCATATTTGAGAATCAGGAACCCTCGTGGGGTTTTCAAAGCAAGGCATGTTTTGACTATCCTAACACTTTTTTTTTTTTGTTTTTTAGTTTTTTGCCTTTTTTTTTCTCTTTTGTCATCAATCCCAACAATTTGAAGCTCTACAATAGAAAATAATAGAACAATAAAGTGCATTTACCATAAGCACATTTGTCATTTTCAGAGACATGGAGGTCATAATAGGAGTATAAGGCAAGTATAGGAATGATGAAACATGACCTGTTATAGTTTGGATATGAGGTGCTCCAAAAAAGCTAATGTGATAGAAAATGCAGAAGTGTTCAGAGGCAAATGATTAGATTATGAGAACTATAACCTAATCACTAGACTAATCCATTTGGTAGATCAATGATTGAAATGGATTACTAAGTGGTAACTATAGACAGGTGGGGCATAGCTAAAGAAAGCAGGTCACCAGGGGCATATCCTTGGGAATTATTTATCTTGCCCAGGACTCCTCTTTTTCTGCTTCCTGGCCAAGAGGAGCTGAGCAGCTTTCCTCCACCATACCCTACCACCATGATGTTTTTTGCTTCATCTCAGTCCCAGAGTAATGAAGTCAGCCAACCGTGGGCTGAATCTCTGAAACCATAAGCCAAAATAAACATTTCTTCTTCAAAATAGTTCTTTTTTTAATAATAATATTTCTTTTTTTATAATAATAGTTTGTTTATATAGTAGTAAATATTTTTCCATATTTTATTGGTGCATTATAGTTGGACATAAAGGTAGGATTTTGTTACATATTCATACATGTACACAATGTAACAATATAATTTGTCCAATATTCCCCAGTATTTCCCCTTTCCCTCTTTCTTGGCCCTTTCCTCTACTCTTTTGATCTCCTTTTGATTTTCATAAGAATCCCCAAACACCTTTCTTTTCCTTTTATCTTTTCTAGCTTCTGCCTATGAAAGAAAACATAATTCTTGATCTTCTGAATTTGGCTTATTTCACTTAACATAATGATATCTCAGCCCTGAAAAGAAATGAAATTATGTCATTTGCAGGAAAATGAGTGAAACTTCTAAATAGTTCTTGTTAAGCATTATGGTCAGAGGAGGGAAAACTTACTAACATAACTACGTTTGTTTTTCTTTAAAACCTTTTAGGACTGTTTTTCCATTTGATATAATTAAGGCTATTCAGGGTTACATCATGCACATCTTTTTATTTTTTTAACTATCCAAAATTGTTTTCATATTCAAAAGTCAGGATCCCTAATGAGTTTTGAAGAGCAAGCCACTTTTATTTATTTTATCCCTTTAGTTTTGGTTTTGTTTTGGGTTTTTTTGTTTTGTTTTGTTTTCCTTTCTTTTCTTTCACCAATTCCAACACTTTGAAGAAGCTCTACATTAGAAAATAATAGAACAATGAAGACATGCATTTAGTAAAAGCAGAATTGTTATTTTCAGAGAGATACAGAATATGGTACAATTGCAAAATAAGTACAGGGATTAAGAAACAAGACCAAATACTTAGGAAAAAGTATCAATTTGGAAATTTAGAAATACAAATACAGCTGTCAGAGTAAGATCCCAGTGAAGCAATTTTATGTTTAGCAATATTTAAAATTTAATGTTGACAGAAATCCTGCTTGACTCTGAACACCAAAAATACTGGATGATGTTAGCAAATTAAATTTTTCTTTTCGAAACATGGCTAAACAAGTTGGCAGTGAAGAACACAATTCACAATCAGAATTTAAGAAGCTCAAATCCATAGAAGTTTGCAAACACCGGAGACAGAATTTGATTTGATAATCAGCGTTTACCTAGAATGTAGGTTTCAACTAAACCTAGGGAATAGTAATCAAAGTACATGGTTTCAACAGATGAAAGGAGATTCTAAAAAATGTGAAATAAAACCAGAAACTTCAAACTACTAATATCCCTTCATGAAAACAACATGTCCCTTAAGAGATCACTGCAGGAAAACCTGATGCAGTCATGTGGTTAATATTAATGGGAACAAAATTTTAATAGAGCCATAAAAACTGTAAGTTTAGATGGTGTACCATGTGATGTTTTGATATATGTATACAAGGCTTAAAGCAGTATAAGCATATTTAAAATACCTATTAAAACTTTCTAAACACAGAATAGCCCCTATGGAATTTGAAAAAGTAAAAATGAAAAGGTAAAACTGTATAATATATGATAGGTTGAAGAAAAAGCAAATCATTTCGAGAGTTATACACTTTAAACACAGGCCTCAAATGTTTCCTTCAATGTTAAAAAAAAATGATTACACAAACACACAGAGAAAAGGTAACATGCTATATTAATAAAGAGCCTAAAAACAATAAAACAAAATGAGATGTATTCAGACTGCAAATAAAAAAAATTATCTGATAAGCAACAAGCCACATAAACAACATTTGCAAAATGCATATAATGCTTGAGGCTATAAAAGAGAATATTAAATCTATACTGATAGAAAAAGAGAATATTAATATTTTTTAGAAATTCAAATGGAACTTTCAGATCTATAGAATGTGATGCATAATAACTTGCAGATATATGTAAAAGATTATTTAAAAGAGTGATTTTTAAAGGTTTGATAAGCTTGAAGATATATTTGAGCATACTGCTCAGTATGTAGACTAAGCAGATGGTGTGAAGCAACATGTGGAACTGATATCACAAGCCCTGAAGTACTCAAGGGGTAGGTATGGTCTGTTTCAAATCAGTGTCAGAGGAGAGACTAGTTCCATGGAGAAGAGGTGAAATTTGGAAAATATGGCATAGCACATTATCAACTGGTTAAAACACCAAAGTCCCAATGTATATCAGTATAGCTGTTGAAAAGAAAATCATGTTTAGACAAGTAAAATGGAAAGTTTTCAAATTTTTCCCCTAAAAATTACAGGTAACTAGAAGTAAATTAGAATTTATCTATTACCAAGTGGATGGATTTGTATATTAATAGGAGCCAGAAGAAAGAAAACTAATATTTCCGTTCTACAGAAAAATAGGGTTAACTAAAAGTGACCCAACAGAATTATATTTAAGAATGAAAGTTTTAATTAAGTATTTGCAGATAGATTATAGTAGATATGGTGTACCCCAAACCAACATTTATTTAAAAGACTTACAAAGTACAGGCAGCCATGTAGAAGAATAAAAGAAATAGCCCTGGATAAGAAGAAAATATTTTACAGATCTACAAATAAAGCCATTATAAAAGACTAACATTTTTTTGGATAAGGCTTAAAATAACAGAAATACCAAACCACACTAATGCAAGCTGCTGCCGACTGATATAAGACAAAGTGTTGTGAAGTCCTTGAATTGTTTGCTGGAATGAGTAGAGTGGTTAAGATGTTGATCGAGGGGCGGATCCAAGATGGCGGATTAGAGGAAGCTGCACTTCAGGACAGCTCCGTTGAAAGAATCCAACAAAGCAGATAAATTGCCTTTCATCATATATATATAGGCTGAAAATACCGATCTCCTGGATGGTTTGATTACCACTACCAGAGAGAGAAAGAGACAAGCTGTCTGCAGCGGCTGGAGCCGCAAGGCTCCTGCAAAACCGCCTGGGTGGTGCACAGGCCGTGCGAAACAAAGTCAGTGTGGGGAGACCGCGCACTACTACTGCAACCCCAGCCAAACTCACGGCACACCAGCGTGAAACCAGCGATAAAAACCAGCGATAATAGCAGGCGGGATTGGTGCTGGGGAACCACGGGAGACCGCGGGTCCACAACACCAGTTCAAATCCACACTCCGCCTGACGCGACCCTCAGTAGTGGGGCCCGGGACAGAGCAGCGCAGAGATCTGCGATCAGCAAACAGGGGCAGAGTGGAGCGGGCCACAGTCCGAAGCAGCGCTGTCTGCATCACAGTCACAGGTGTGGCTTCCCGGTGCTACTTCGGCAGGGAGACATACACCCAATAGCTTTGAAATCGATCGGTAAGGATACGGGAGTCTGCGGAGCTGCTGTTGACTGGAAGGAGAGCACCGCCATCTTTGAAAGCTGCAGTGGCTGGCCCAGACAAAGGGGAGGAGACAGAGAGCAACGGCTGCAGCCATCCAGGGACTCTCCAGCTTTCTGAAGACAACACACAATTGGGTGAGACTCTGGTGGTCAGCAGGGGAAGGCGTTTCTGAGGCTAGCACAGCGGCAACAAGAGGCTGCAACTGTGGGTGGGCTTGGGGAGGGGGTGCCTTCTGGAAGGTCCCCCTTCCCGGTGCCATTCATCTGCTGACACACACAAACCCCCTGGGCCACTCCTTCACTGAACCGTACAGCCACTGGCCTAAGATGCAGCCTTGATTTCACTAACAGGATCACAGACTGTCTGGATGTGATCCAATAGCAATTGGTTTGAACTGGAAAGGAAAAAAAAGAGGGGGGCTTCCCAGGGCCCGTTTTGTCTGAGACTTGGGGTTCGAATTTTTTTTTTTTTGTTCCTTTTCTTTTTGTTGGTTTGCTTGTCTTGTTGGATTGCAGGGAGGTTTTTTTTTTTGTTTGTCAGTTTGTTTGTTTCTTTTTCTTTTTTTTTTTTTTGGCTTTGTTTTGTTCTGCTTTTTTTTTTCCTTCCGCATTGATTGTTAGTGTGTTTGTTTGCTTCCGCTCCTTTTTTCTTTCCTTCTTTTCTTCCTTCTCACTCTTGTATCTTTTCTTCCTCCTTCATCTTTCATGTTTACATCCTGCCAGTGCATACTAAACAGAGGCAAAAACAAGTTATACGCAGAACTTGGGATTTCTAGAACCGGCGCAATTGAACTGGGTAGCAAAGTGGTGTTATATATAGTTTACTCTCTATTTCCTTGATTCTCTCTCTCCTCTCTCTTACACCAATTCCTACCCTTTTATCATTTTTTTTCTTTTCCAACTTACTTTATATATAAATTGATCTTTTCACCTAATTGTAAACCCCATTCTCTTTCTTCCATCGTCTACTGATACTAAACCACTTCCACTAAACCACTTCAATAGATATCTCCTTTCATACTTTCCAAGAAAGAACAATTCAAGACACTTCCTTCTTCCTAAACATAACACCTCTGTATCCAATACTTGAAGCTATAAAACCCTATCAGAAGCGTACAGAGTAAATTGGAAATAATATCTAGGTTAACAAAATCTGTACATTGTGATCAAACTTGGATTTTCTGAATAGAAAGTGTTAGGTTTTAAAAGTGTAAAGGAATTATAAAGTGATCTGATAGCATGTGTACTACAGGAACAACATAAGGCTTTAAGGTAAAATAGAAATAGTCAAGGTCCCACAGTGCAGGAAGAATAGACACACAAGCAACATGAAAAAGCAAGGAAAGAAAATGACACAAACAAATCAGGATACCTCATCGGTAGATGTCATGGCAAGCACAGTTGGTCAAATGCCAGAGATGGAATTTAGAAATTACATATGCCAAATGTTTATGGAACTTAAGAATGAACTCAAAAATGAGATGAGGGAGCAGGTACAGGAGGCAAAAGATCATTTTGACAAAGAACTCCAAAAACAAATACAGGAAGTAAAAGATTACTTCAATAGGGAAATAGAGGCTCTAAAGAGAAACCAAATAGAAATTCCAGAAATGAAAGAAGCAATAAACCAAAATAAAAGTTCAATTGAAAGCATCTCCAACAGAGTAGACCACTTGGAGGAAAGAACCTCAGACAATGAAGACAAAATATATGTCCTAGAGAAGAATTTAGAACATACAGCAAAACTTGTTAGAAATCAAGAACATAACATCCAAGAATTATGGGACAGCATAAAAAGACCAAACTTAAGAGTGATCGGTGTAGAGGAAGGGGCAGAGTTTCAAGCCAAAGGAATGAGTAATCTATTTAAAGAAATAATTACAGAAAATTTTCCAAGCTTGAGGAATGATATGGAAAACCAAGGTCAAGAGGCATACCGAACACCAAACAAACAAAATCTCAACAGATCCACACCTAGACACATTATAATGAAAATGCCTAATACACTGAGCAAGGAGAGAATACTAAAAGCCACAAGAGAAAGGAAGCAAATTACATATAGGGGGAAACCAATCAGACTATGTTCAGATTTTTCAACCCAGACCATAAAAGCAAGAAGATCCTGGAATAGCATATTTCAGCTCTGAAAGAAAAGGGATGTCAACCAAGAATCTTATATCCAGCAAAATTAAGCTTTAGATTCGAAGATGAAATAAAAACCTTCCACGACAAGCAAAAGTTAAAAGATTTCACAACTCGAAAGCCAGCACTTCAGAGCATCCTGGGCAACATTTTTCATGAAGAAGAAGAGGAAGATGATAACGAAAATCACCAAAGGGAGATATTAAACTAAAGGAAATACCAACCAGAAGAGAAACCAAAACAAGCTAAAGACCATAATTCAAATAAAAATGGATGGGAATAAAAATCACATCTCAATAATAACCCTGAATGTTAATGGCCTAAACTCGCCAATCAAAAGACACAGATTATCAGAATGGATTAAAAGAAATGACCCAACAATTTGCTGTCTCCAAGAAACACACCTCATAGAAAAAGACATCAACAGACTGAAAGTGAAAGGCTGGGAAAAGTCTTATCACTCACATGGCCGGCGGAAGCAAGCAGGGGATTCCATTCTCATATCAAATAAGGTAGACTTCAAACCAAAACTAATCAAGAGGGACAAAGATGGATATTTCTTATTACTTAAGGGAACCATTCATCAACAGGATATAACAATCATAAATCTGTATGCCCCAAATAATGGAGCACCTACATTCATCAAACAAATGCTTCTTAAGTTCAAGAGTAAAATAGACCACAACACAGTTATTCTAGGGGACTTCAACACACCTCTCTCACCAATGGATAGATCATCCAAACAAAAGCTAAACAAAGAAACTTTAAGCCTCCTCAAAACAATTAACAATTTAGACCTAACGGACATATATAGAATATTTCACCCCTCAGTAAACGAATACACATTTTTCTCAGCAGCACATGGCTCCTTCTCCAAAATAGACCATATTTTATGTCACAAGGCAACTCTCAGCAAATATAAAAAAAAATAGAGATACTACCCTGCATGCTATCAGACCATAAAGGGATGAAATTGGAAATCAAAGACAAAACAAGGAATAAGAAAAACTACTCCATCAACTGGAAGCTAAACAACATGCTACTGAATGAACAAGGGGTTGAAGAAGACATCAAAGAGGAGATCAAAAAATTCCTAGAGGTAAATGAGAATACAGAGACATCATATAGAAATCTCTGGGACACTATGAAGGCAGTAGTAAGAGGAAAATTCATTGCACTGAGTTCATTCTTTAAGAGGAAAAAAAACCAACAAATAAATGACTTAACATCACACCTCAAAGCATTAGAAAAAGAAGAACAGACCAACACCAAGAGCAGTAGAAGACAGGAAATAATTAAAATCAGAGCAGAAATTAATGAAATTGAGACTAAGGAAACCATTCAAAGAATTGACAAAACTAAAAGTTGGTTCTTTGAAAAAATAAACAAAATTGACAGACCCTTAGCAATGCTAACGAAAAGAAGAAGAGAAAAAAATTAAATTACTAACATTCGTGATGAAAAAGGGAATATCACAACAAACACCTCAGATATACAGAATATAATTAGAAATTACTTTGAAAACTTGTACTCTAATAAAATAGAAAATACTGAATGCATTGACAGATTTCTAGAGTCATATGATTTGCCTAAACTGGATGTGGAGGCTATACACAATTTAAACAGATCAATTATAAGTGAAGAAATAGAAGATGTCATCAAAAAGCTACCAACAAGGAAAAGTCCAGGACCTGATGGGTTTACAGCCGAGTTCTATAAGACTTTCAAAGAAGAACTAATACCAATGCTCTTCAAACTATTTCAAGAAATAGAAAAAGAGGGAGCTCTTCCAGACTCTTTCTATGAGGCCAATATTACATTAATTCCAAAGCCAGGCAAAGACACATCCAAAAAAGAAAACTTCAGGCCCATATCTTTAATGAACATAGATGCAAAAATCCTCAACAAAATCCTGGCAAATTGGATACAAAAAACATATCAAAAAGATAGTGCACCGCGATCAAGTGGGGTTTATCCCAGGGATGCAAGGATGGTTCAACATTCGGAAATCAATAAGCATAATACATCACATCAATAGACTTAAAGACAAAAATCATATGATCATCTCAATTGATGCAGAAAAAGCATTTGACAAAATACAACACCCCTTTATGTTCAAAACACTGGAAAAACTAGGAATATCAGGAACATATCTTAACATTATAAAAGCTATTTATGCGAGGCCCCGAGCTAACATTATCTTAAATGGAGAAAAATTGAAAGTATTCCCTCTAAAATCTGGAACAAGACAGGGATGCCCCCTTTCACCACTGCTATTTAACATAGTACTGGAAACTCTGGCCAGAGCAATTAGACAGACGAAAGAAATTAAAGGGATCAAGATAGGAAAAGAAGAGCTCAAATTAGCACTATTTGCTGATGACATGATAATCTACCTAGAAGACCCAAAAAACTCTACCAGAAAACTTTTACAACTAGTAAATGAATTTGGCAGAGTTGCAGGATACAAAATCAATACACATAAGTCAAAGGCATTTGTGTACATCAGCGACAAAGACTCTGAAAGGGAAATGATGAAAAATACCCCATTTGCAATAGCATCAAAAAAAAAAAAATAAAATAAAATACCTGGGAATCAACCTAACGAAAGAGGTGAAAGACCTCTATAACGAAAATTATAGAACACTAAAGAAAGAAATTATAGATGAACTCAGAAGATGGAAAGACCTACCTTGCTCTTGGATAGGTAGAATTAATATTGTCAAAATGTCCATACTACCAAAAGCATTATACAGATTTAATGCAATTCCAATCAAAATCCCAATGTCATTCTTCAAAGAAATTGAAATAGCAGTCATGAAATTCATCTGGAAAAATAAGAGACCCAGAATAGCCAAAGCAATCCTGAGCAAGAAAAGTGAAGCAGGTGGCATCACCATACCAGACTTTAAATTATACTATAGAGCAATAGTAACAAAAACAGCATGGTATTGGCACCAAAATAGACTGGTGGACCAATGGTACAGAATTGAGGATACAGAGACTAATACATATAATTACATCTATCTTATATTAGTCAAAGGTGCCAAAAATGTACAATGGAGAAAGGATAGCCTCTTCAACAAATGGTGCTGGGAAAACTGGAAATCCATATGCAACAAAATGAAATTAAACCTTTATCTCTCACCATGCACAAAACTCAATTCAAAGTGGATCAAGGACCTAGGAATTAGACCAGAGACAATACACCTAATAGAAGAAAAAGTAAGCTCCAATTTCCAACACGTTGGATTAGGCCCCAAGTTCCTTAATAAGAATCCTGTAGCACAAGAATTACTACCAAGAATTAATGAATGGGATAGATTTAAACTAAAAAGCTTCTTCTCAGCAAAAGAAACAATCAGTGAGGTGAATACAGAGCCAACTAATTGGGAACAAATATTTAATACATGCACATCAGATACAGCACTAATCTCTAGAATATATAAAGAACTCAAAAAACTTTACACTAAAAAAACAAATAACCCAATCAATAAATGGGCTAAGGAATTGAGAAGACACCTCTCAGAAGAAGATACACGATTAATCAACAAATACTTGAAAAAATGTTCAACATCGCTGGCAATTAGAGAAATGCAATTCAAAACTACTCTAAGATTTCACTTCACTCCAGTCAGAATGGCAGCCATCAAGAACACAAGCAACAATAAATGTTGGAGAGGATGTGGGGAAAAAGGCACACTCATACATTGCTGGTGGGACTGCAAAATGGTGCAACCGTTATGGAAAACAGTATAAAGATTTCTTGGAAAACTGGAAATGGAACCATCCTATGACCCAGCCATCTCACTCCTGGGTCTATTCCCAAAGGACCTAAAAACAGCATATTACAGTGACACAGCTATCTCAATGTTTGTAGCTGCACAATTCACAATAGCTAGGTTGTGAAACCAACCTAGATGTCCCTCAGTAAATGAGTGGATTAAGAAAATGTGTATATACGCACAATGGAATTTTACTCAGCAATAAAAGAAAACAAATTAATGGCATTTGCAGGTAAATGGATGAAGTTGGAAGACATAATGCTAAGTGAAGTTAGTCAGTCTCAAAAATCCAAGTACCAAATGTTCTCTCTTATATAAGGAGGCTATTTCAAAGTATTGTTGGATGGGGGTCATAGGAGGATTAGAGGAACACTAGAATGGTCAAGGGAAGGGAGGGTAAGGGAGGGAGCAAGAGGGGAGGGGGGAGGGGGAGAAAAAAAAAAGGTGGTTGAATGAGACGGATATCATTTCCCTTAATGCATGATTGAAGACCTGAATTGTACGGATATACTTTGTATACAAACAGTTGTATGTAAAAAGATACTAAATATATGCACTATGAGTTGTAAAAAAAAAAAAAAAAAAAAAAAAAAGATATTAATCACTAGCATAGAACAAAGTAAAACTTATCAGGTGGTACCTAAGTGAAAGACAGCATACCAGGAAGTTTTTCTTCCCGATCCTCTAGAGCTTTAATTTCATTTTCTTGACTTATTACATTAGCTAGGAACTCAGTAAGATGTTAAAAAGGAGTAGCAGGAGAGGGTACACTTGATTGGTCCTGGTTTTAGTGGGAAAGCTTCAAGTTTATTATCTTTAAGAATGATGTAGGGTGGTAATGACAGCCAGGTCCAGGTGGTAGGAGCAGCCTGCTGAGCTGGGGCTGTCACTGAAGCTGAGGGAGAAGTCACCCAAGCCAGACAGCTGGACAGTGGAAAGTGGAGGGAAGGAGCAGAGGCCCCGTGGGGGTGACTGTGCCACTGGTGGGGAGTCCCTGGTCAAAGCCCAGGCCAGGTCTCTGTGTTTCCAGGCAGAAGGCAACAGTTGGCAGGAGCCTTGCACTGCGGAATTCTGAGTGCTTGGGTCATAATCGACACCCCGGAATGCCTGAGGCCATTCCGCAGGGAGCTGGATGGAGATTGGGGTGGTTTTCTCAGCGGTTTTTGGAGCGATTTTCGGTGCTATTTTCAGAGCGATTTTAGGAGTGGATCTGTTGGCACACTGACATCGTAGCCATGTCATCCTGGTTTGGAGGCCTAGGCTCAGGCTTGGGCCACTCCTTGGGTCAGGTGAGGGGCAGCTTGGCTTCCCTCACTGGCCATGTCTCCAATTCCACCAAGGACGACCTTCTGCACAGGGAGTATATAAAGGATGTAGAAGCAGGTTTACCCAGTTGTGTGAGGAAGGAAATGGAGGCTATCAAAAGCATGTTACGATCAGAAAATGAACAACTAAAATCAGAACTACAAAAGGATTTACATAAGTGTTCTGAGGCCTTAAGGGAAAATGAAACGTTTAGGCAAACAATTGAAGAACAGGGAAGAAGTCTTGCATCAATGAAAGAAGAAAACAAGCATCTGAAAGAAGAGTTAGAAAGACTTAGGGAAGAGCACAATCCACCTGTACCTGTGGCTGAGCCTAAAACCCTGGAGGCCATCACAGAACTAGAATCTGAGGTATCTCAACTGAATATCATCAAGAATCATCTGGAAGATGAAGTGAAGCATTATCAGAAGATAATTGAAGATCAAAAGCAGAGTAAAATGCAACTACTTGAGTCTTTACAGCAGCAGCAAAAGGAAATGGATGAATTTAAATACCAATGTGAGCAAATAAATGCTGCCCATACCCAATTATTTTTACAGAAAGAAGAGGAAATTAAGAATTTTCAGAACACCATTGAAGAAATAAAAGCCCAATCTCATGGAAAAATACACAACACTCAAACAGAGAATTTGGATATTTTTCAAGAAACAAAAGTTAAAAGCCTTAATATAGAAAATGGAAGAGAAAAACATGACCTGTCTACATCTGAAAGTGAAAAATTAGTGAAAGGAATCAAAGAAGGAGAACTTGAGATGAAACTTCTAAGTGAAACAAATGTATCTTTAACCACACAGATGTAACCGCTGTCCAAAGATGAAGTTGGTAAACTCACTGCAATGATCCAGCAGAAAGATGTGGAGATACAAGCTCTGCAGGCTAGAATTTCTGCAGTTTCATACACCCAGGATGTCGGTGACCTTCAGCACCAACTGCAGACCATCACCATGGAAAATGAACAGGCATTAGCTGTTTTGAGTGAGAAGACCAAGGAAAACAACCACTTAAAAAAAGAACATCTCAAAATGATGGCTATAGTTAGTTGCTGCCAAAGAAGCAGCCCTCATCCAGCTTCAAGAAGATAATAAAAAATTGTCCACCAAACTTGAAAGTAGTGATCAAGATATGTTTAGAGAAACACTGCAGAACTTATCTCGGATCATTAGAGAAAAAGACATTGAAATTGATGCACTAAGTCAGAAATGTCAGACTTTGTTGGAAGTTTTACAAACTTTTGGCACTGGTAATGAGCTTGGAGGTGTTACTAGTAATCAGTTTGAGGAGCTTCTACAGGAACGCAACACATTAAAACAGCAAGTTACAAAAATGGAGGAATGGAAACTCCAGGTCATGACTTCAGTCCAAAATATACATAATGAATCAGCCCAACTACAGGAAGATCTGCTTCTACTTCAAGCCCAAGTTTTGGTTGACAGTGATAACAGTTCTAAGTTAGAAGTAGACTCCACTGGCCCCAGCCAGTGTTATGAGGTTAATGAACCCAAACTCAAAAATTTGGGCCAGGTGTTAGCCCAGGCTCAGCATTGCATAGGGCAGCTTTGCAAGACCAAGGCTCTTCTTTTAGGAAAACTTGACATTGCTACACCCCAGCTCTCATCACTTACCTCCCAGTCAGCAGAGGTCAAACAGCTGAGAAAATCACTGGAAGACAAAGATGCCACGATTAGGACACTCAAGGAAAATAACCACAGGTTGTCTGAGTCAATTGCTAAGGCCTCAGAGAGGGAAAAGAAAGAGCAGGAACAAATGGACTCAGAAATTAAACAGCTAAAGAAAAAACAAGATGTGTTACAAAATTTACTGAAAGAAAAAGACCTCTTAATCAAAGCCAAAAGTGATCAGTTACTTTCTTCCAGTGAAAATTTGACTAACCAAGTGAATGAAAACCAACTGCTAAAGCGAGCTGCAATACACCTAAAGGAGAGAATGTTAATTTTAGAAATGGACATTTCTCAACTCAAAGGGGAAAATGAAATGAAAAGATACTAGAAACATCCAACAAAAAGGAAATGGATTCTCAATCATTAAAAGAGCAGTTAGACCTAAAGGAAGAACAGATTGAAGGACTTAAAAAACAAAATCAGCTCCAACTCGAAAGAATGAATGATACACAAAAGAAATTGTTGGACTTGGAAAACAGCATGAAAGGAAAAGTGGACAAAGTATTCATGAGAAAACTCTTCATGCGCTACTTCCATACAGCAAAGAACAAGCGACATGAAGTGTTCCACTTAATGGGAACCCTCCTGGACGTGCCAAAGGAGGACATAGAGCAGTTGCTGAAGGAGGATTCTGGTGGTGTTACAAAGTGGGTGACGGGCTGGCTTGGAGGAGGGTCCAAAAGTGTCCCCAACACACCTTTGAGAACAAATCAGCAATCTCTGCTGAATGGTTCTTTTTCAGAATATTTTGTTCAACTTATGGAAACAGAAAATCATCAGTCTGTTCCACCACTACAACTTTCTGCTGCTTCCAGGAAACTTCTAGACTCAACAGGAAGGAGAAAGGAAAGGGCAAATATACCACAAAGTGTGAAAGATGCAGAATTCATAGCTGGTAGAACAGCTGACGTGAATCCATTTCTGGCTCCCGATTCTGAGGCTGTGTCACTCATGAACCTGGCTGGACTTGGACCTGGTGGACCTGGGCAGGTTATTTTGAACCCCATCGCAGGTTTCATGCCCACCTTTACACTCTTGCCAGTGTCCCCGGACAATAGCTCCGGGATTAACTAAAGGACCTTTTGAAGCAAAAGGTAATTCCCAAGGCAGAGATGATTTAGCATTTAAAGAAGCCATAAACATTTTGTACTTTTTGAAAAAGTGGCCTTTTGAGAAACAAATCATCAATTTGTAGGGCAAAAGAATAAGCAAAAAAAGCTGATCTATATATAGCTACTAGGTATTTTGTCTTCCCCCTTTGTGTGTGTGTGTGAGTATGTGTGTGTGGGTGTGTTTGCTGTAGCACTTAAAATTTTTTGTTTGTTTGATGTAGCTCCTTTTGTTTATAAAATTTTGTTCTGATGGCATCAGGTAATCATCAGCAATAATCCATTCTTATGTGTTTTGTGAGCAACTGTACAGAGCAGCATTAATGAACTGTTGTTCAAACCTCTTTTTTATGCTTATATTTGTTAAATTTAATTGTATTAAGATGAAAATGATAGTTTAAATAACAGGCAGAAAAGAAGAAAAATCCAGCTCATAGAAAAAGATATATCTCTCAGAATTAGGAGTATATGAAACAAAATATGATGTAGCAAAAAGTGGTAAATTTTTCGTTTATAAAAGAAAATATTGTAAAGTACAAAAAGAAAATGACAGTGGGAGGGCCTAAACATGAAGTTTCGTAGGTAAATTCTAAGATTCTCTAGCTTAGGTTAGGTGAAAACATAGAAGAGAAAAAAACAGATTATATAGTGAATGCTTCTCTGACACCTGTAGTTTCTAAAACCACTAAGAACATTTTTACTGCAGTTAATTCAAATAAAATTTAATATAAATTAAATTATTCAAAATAAATTATTATAATTAAATATTAATTTATTTTATTAATTTAATTTATTTTATTGGTTAATTTTATTTGTTTATTTAATAAAATTAATTTATATTAAATTATAATATAATTTATATTTGAATTTTATTGATTTAAATAAAATTTAATATGAATCATATTATTTAATATTGATTATATACTTTAATATACGTTTTAATAAAATTAAATGAAGTTTGATAAAATGTTCTTGGTGGTTTTGGAAATTGCAGGTGTTAGAGAAGTACTTGCTATATGGTCTACTTTTTTCTCTTCTCTGATTTCACCTGACTTGAGCTGTAAGCTTTTGATTTATCTTTTATCTTAATTTACAAAAATAATAAAGGGAAGACAAAATACCTAGTAGCTATATATGTCAGCTTTTTCTTTCATTTTAGAATTTTCTCTGTTTCAGCTTTTTATTTTTTTATTTGATTTTCAAGCTCTTTTATGATAGGGACATGTGGTTTATCTTTTAAATCTCAAGAAATTTACAACCATGAAAAAAAAACAAAAAAAAAAACTAGCTATGGCTTCTTTAAATAGTGCAGAAAAAGGACCTGCAGAAAATATTCATCATCTTTAGAAGAATTCATATACAAAGGCTGAGCAAGATTTTCTCTGTGAGGTCACCAGTCCCTTACAACTCTGCCTCTGCGATTTCATCATGCATTTAGGTTAATGTGACCACCACCACCACAGCTGAAGACACAACTGAATCCAAAGCATCAGTGAGATGACTTCCTGGCACCAGCACCAGTTGTTTAGAACTGAACAATAAGAGTACTACTTTAATTTTTTATAAGCTGATTATTAAAAATTTTGAATGAAGCTTAATTGTTTGAGGATGTTCATATTTATCTTTTGAAGTTGTACATTGAAGAGCTTTTTCTTGCAGATTTTGTTAATGTAGGTATGCCTTAGAAATATAAACAATTGTATAACAACAAACAAAAAAAGTGAAAATAGGACTAGTCCAAATAGGTAAAGAGTCTGGCTCCAACTAGAGTGATATCTGGTAGTAAGTTTTGCTGTGATTTAATGTATATTCCTAATGTATTTGGAAGTGTGCAAGTTTTGATTATGTGTCAATGGTTAAAACTTGTTTTTTTCCAAAAAGCTAACAGGTGAAACTGCTTCACACAGTGTCACCTCTCTTCTTAACCTATTTATATTGAGATTCTTCCATACATTGGAAAGGACATTCCCATACCAGTTCATATGAGAAATGTTAAACTGTGTCCAGTGCTCTGTCCAGTTGGCAACATAGATGCTCCTCTACTTAATCCCACCATCAATTGAAAGCATCTTACATTCAAAATGCATGTACCATACCTCATCCCAGCAGCACAGTGCTCTGGAGTCTGCTGCTTGCCCTGGTGATCCTGTGGCTGATGGGGAGCTGCCACTCACTGCCAAGAGGGTGTTGTACTGCATGTTGCTAGCCCAGGAAAAAATGAAAATTCAAAATCTAAAGTACGAATTCTACTGGACATGTACTACCTTTGAACTAACATAAAAGTGAAAAATCTTTTTATTAAATAAAAGCATTTTTTAGCTATTATTATAATTTAAAAAAGATGTTGATCGATTTATAGTTCACTGAATTAAATATGTACATTATTATTTCAAGTGTAAACACTATTTGAACAGAAATAAATGCACATTTTCTAAAGCAACATATGGAAGATAAATGAGAACAGAAAACAAACATGTAAATTCAAAATGTACAAGTCAGAGAAGTCTAAAGAGAAATGGGGCAAAAGTGAGACACATTGAAAGTATAAAACAATGTAATGAAGAAAACTAGTAAATTAATAATCATATCAAGCATTATTAGAAAATGCCAAACTGTACTTTTATTCCAGCTATCTTTTTTTCCCTATCTTTATATTTTTACATGACTCTTAAAAATATATTAAATAAAAATTAATCAAAATAAAACTAGAAACCAGGCAACATGGAGCACACCTGTAATCTTAGCAGCTTGGGAGGCTGAGGCAGGAGGATCACAAATTTAAAGCCAGCCTTATAAATTTTGTGAGGCCCTATGCAACTCAGCAAGACCCTGTCTCAAAATAAAGAACAAAAAGGTCCAGGATGTCCCTCAGTGCTTAAGCGCCCATGGGTTCAATCTCTCATACCAAAGTAAAAATGAATAAATAAATGAATATATGAGTAAAATAAATAAAGCTAACACAATTATATTAATATCAAATAAAAATAGACTTTATGATAAAACCAACATCATGAATGGGTGGTATAACTGTAAGCAATAAAAGATTTAATTCACCAAGAAAATAAAAACACATTTAAATCAATAATCACCTAAAATATCAAAATACATTTTGTAAAATTAGTAGATATCTAGAGAAAAATTTACAAATCTACCATCAAGAGGAAGCATTCAATATACCTCACACTATTTTTATAAATGAAATAGGTCAAAAAAGTTTAACTATGGGAAAGTTGAAAACAGGACTAACAAGCTCAATCCCATCTGATTAATACAACATGGATTTATTGAACTTGTTCTACATATCAGTTCCTATGTCAGGTACTGTCTTAATTGGTGCTTCTTAAACACATTTAAAACTTGTGTGGGAACTGGGAACATTTTGCCACATTTTAAAAAAGTGGTATCATTCTCAAAGATCAGTACAATAAATACAAATGAGAAGCATATGATTGGAAATTAAGAGAGTTCCAAAACAACTAAAAAAATTTAGACACAAAGAAAAAAAGAGAGAACAAAGAAACCATAATGGAAACTTCAAATTCTTAGAAGTGTACTTAAAAGTTAGAATTATATGACAATAAAATGGCATAACAATGCAAAAAGTCACTTCTTCAGAAAGACTAATAAAATAGACAAACTTCTATTGAGATTGATTCAAGAGAAAATGGAAGAAAATTAAATTCTACTGAGAATAAAAATAGGTAGGCATCTATAGATGGAGTAAAAATAAAAGATAATATTATAAAGAACTTTCAAAAAGCCTGAATTAACTTATAAAGAAATAAAGAAAGCAAATCAGCATTTTAAATTTTTCTGAGAAAGAAAAGAGACTAAAGAGTTATGAGCAGGAAGTTATCAAATTTAAAGACAGAAGCTTTCAATCCTGTGCAAAGTATTCCTGACAGAAAAGAGAGAGAAATAGACCCAGCTCATTTTACAAAGACAATATAAACTTAAAACAAAAAAAGCAGACAAAGGCAGTATAATAAATAATAAAGGTAAGGTACAGGTCAACTTCAGTTATGGGGACAATATAAAAATTCTAAATACAATGTTCATGAAGTGAATCCACAAGGGTCCTAGAAACAAATGTGCCCCAAATTTCCTTATCCTTTTATCATCATAAAAGTAGAGAACATCTTTATTATCATAAAAGTAAAGAAAAATGTGATTATTATAAGAGTTCACAAACATTTTTTAAAAGATTTAAAACACACTTATAATTTTTTAAAAATATGATAATGACCTTAGATTAGATTGAAATTTCCTGCTCATGATAAAGTTTAGATACTAAAGACATATAGCAAGTCGCTCTTTAACATGTGAAAAGTAATCTTTTAAATTGAGAAACAAAGATAACCACTTTTATTGCTTCTGTTTAATATGGAGATCTTATCCTAAATAGTAAGATAAGAAATGTATTGATTTCTTGAGGAATAAGACATATAAAGAAAAAAAATAGATACAGTGGTCTACAAAACAAACCTGAAAGTATCCTTAGATTTTTAATATAACTAAAATTTTTCATATGGGTATTTATAGGAACAATGAACAATTCTGCTTATAAATTTCATTTAAAGAGACAAATTAGAATATATATTTAAAACACATTATATATTCTATTCTGATGAGATACAAAAATAAGATAAATTAATGTGTGTTGTTAGAGTTCAGATAACTAACTTTATTTGGAGAAATAAGTACTGAAAGGGAATATGGGAAGGATTTCTTGTTTTCTGGTAAAGCCATATCTTGGCCTTGGGGCTAATATGTGGGTTTGTGAAAATAGAGCTGTATAGTTATTTGCTTTCATATGTAAAGTTAATATACTTAACAAAGAAAAACTTTGGAATTATTTTTAAAATAAGTGAAATTATTTAAAAAACAAAAATTATTAATAGGCAAAGAAAAACTTTATTGACAAAATTTAGGAACTGAGTAAAGGGGATGATGAACTACATTATTGGATAAGATTATCCAATGTAGAAAAGAGACTAGTACAGGAAGATCTCAGTCCCAGATTCACCTGTAGATTAATTCAGTATGGAGTTTGGTTATAAAACTATTAATAATAAAATTTATTTGAAAAAGCTAATAGAAAAGCAAATGCCAAAATGCTTTTAAGGAACAAATATATTATAAAATATGAAATAAATAAAACTTACTTACTAAAAATGATGTTATGTAGAATAAGAAGCTGCCTGACAAAGCTTTTGAATTTTAGAATAAAAACATAAGGAATTTTTTCTTTTTCTTTCCTTTTTTTTAAATTTTATTTTATTTTATTTATTTATTTATTTTTCAGAGCTGGGGATGGAAGGCAGGGCCTCACACATGCTAGTCAGCCTACCACTGAGCTGCAATGCCAGCTCCAGCTGTATACTTTTTCCCATTGAAGTAGGAAAGTTTTCTGAAAATAAGATACAAAGAAGATAAAATACTTAGTATTTTATTTTGTTTTCACTACATCTTGACGATCAAAAAGCACCATTATAAAGTAAAAGTGATACAAGCAAACAATATAACAAGTATTCAGGCTATTTTAAAATATTCTACAAGCAACCCCTAGACTAGTTCACAAAAGACTAGCAAGACATCTATGAGAAGAAATATGGCAAAAGTTCCATCTATGTGAAAAGTGTAGTTGCTTTGGCATGAGATAAATCAAAATAAAATGTGAAATTCTATATTTTAGGGTCATATATATGCACATAATTGTACACACACGTACATGCACACAAACTCACACACTTTATTGTCATAATTAAATACTGAAAATACAATATTGATAAAAATGGATAGTACGCTTTTTTATAGTACTGTTGCAAGTTTAAATAGGAACAATACTTTTAGGAAAATTCTGTGGCTTGATGTAGCAAATATGAAAATAAATACAACCTATAAACCAGAAATCCTACTGTCTCACTCCTGGATAACTATTTTGGAAAATGCTATACCTGTATGCATATAGAAATATGCAAGAAAGTCCACTGCAACCTGATTCTGAATGACCAAACAATTAATACAGACAAAAATCCTTTAATACTAAGACATACATATGTAAATAAATCCTAGGTTTTTTTGGGGGGGTTGTTGTTGTTGTTTTTTTTATTTATTTATTTATTTATTTATTTATTTATTTATTTATTTATTTATTTATTTATTGGTACAGGGATTGAACTCAGGGACACTCAACCACTGAGCCACATCCCCAGCCCTACTTTTTGTGTATTTTATTTAGAGACAGGTTCTCACTGAATTTCTACGTGCCTTGCCGTTGTTGAGGCTGGCTTTGAACTAGAAATCCTCCTGTCTTAGCCTCCCCAGCCACTGGGATTACAAGTGTGCACCACTGCGCCCAACAAATCCTAGTAATTTTGTAAAATAAAATACAAAAAGAAAAAAAAATGAATGAAGAAGTAAGTCCTTGAAAAATACATATACTTTTACATGTATGACATCCAAACATAAACAAAACAACATATAGGTAGAAGAAATGCAATTAGTTATGGATAAATAAGAGGATTCCAAAGGTACTATAAGTGCACATTTTATTAAGTGGAATTTTAAATGCATCAGATATTTGATTTATGATTTTTTAAACTATAAAAACTTATAAATACTCTGTAGTATGTGTGATCTACTTCAAAATAATTCAGTAATGGTATACTACGTAGGTAAAAAGTGGAAAGATACAGCTGGAAAACAAACTAGTAAGCTGGTAGCTGTATGAAGATTTTGTGTTTGTGAAAAATTGAATTAAGTAAATCTTCTAGAGAAGAGTACAAAAATATAATGAAATTATACTTCACGGTATGGAAGGAATTTTAAAAGTCATATAATATAGATATGAAAACTTCACTATTCCTGTAATCGGTATTCCAGAAGTAGGAAACAGATGAAAGAAATAGATGGTATTTTTATAAATTTGAATGAAATATTAAAGAAATGCACAAAGAAACTGGATGAGATGTCTGATAATGGACAGAATGCATGAGAATAAAAATCCCAATTTAGGTAGCCATAGTGTATTTTATGATCATTGGGTTAAGTATAAAATTTTTAAGGTTATTGAGGGGAAAATGAGTTTTACTTTCATGAATAAGACTGTCAAATAGCTTACAACTAATTGAATTTCAGGAAAACAGTGCTGTAGTATCTTCAAAGTACTGGGATAGCATAGTTGAATCTTACCTGAAAAGATATTCTATTATTCAAGTGTTAGAATGAATTAAAGACTTTTCAGACATGTAGGAACTCAGACAAAATTTTCACTCACCAATATTCTTTCAAAGGATTCAAAAAGCATATTTTCCAAAGGAAAATGGGAACTAAGCAGTATGGAAGTAATGGGAAGTAGGAACTCTGAAGACATATTTATGTCTTAAATATATGATTTAAAACAGATATTGAAAAAAGCACACTTAGAGAAGACACTCATTTATACTGTAGGCTAAACCTACTAATCTAATAATGGGCATTATTACTAACAAGGAAACAGTAATTTTTAACAAATCATTAAAATTTAATAGATAATTTAATAGACAATTCATAACAATGATGAATAAGAATAATTAAAGCAAAAAATATTAGTTATGAGTGTAGAAGCAAAGGTGGATTCTGTAAGCTGGTAGCTATATATAGGATTTTGTGTTTAGGCAGACTACATATTTACTTATATATTTATTATTTTCTCATTGGTTTGGGTTTATTTGTTTATATTTTTATCCATAGAATATTCCAGTAGCTGCATTTTTTGTCTTTCCTTTAATTTTTGACATTTTTCCAAGAAGATCATTTTCTTTACTTTATTAGCACAGACTATATGATGATTTCTTATAAAACCAAACACTTCTTTGGAAGATCTATTCTAAAGAATCATTTTTCATTAACTTTGCAAGACTGGCAAGCAAATCAACAAGTAATAGGAGAACATATTGAATGTAATCTTTTATTAGTCTAGAAATGATAGATTAGAAGAATATCCAAATGGACACAATCTCGGTTGTAATTTTGCAGAACACTTACAAATGAAACTCACCAATTGCTACTACCATAAGCTTGCCTACACTAGACTACAGTTTCCTGGAGGAAAACATGTTGTTTTAAAACTTATTGTTTTAATAATTTTCTATTCCTAATCCTAGAACCATCTTTGACACCAAAACCTTTAAACTAAAATATTGGTAAAATGTTCAAAGTTTGCTTATGTGTTTTTTTTTTTTTTTTTTTTGGTCTTTCTAATGGTGTTTTGTTTTGTTTTGTTTTTAAACAACACAAATTATAATAGTTTCACCACCATCTAGGGGGTACAGATAGAAAAATGAGTGTGTAATAATCAAACATAATTTTTTAACATTGTACACAGCACAATTTTCCCATATCTATTAGCTCTTTCTCAAATAAAGTACATATGAATTTTAAATGAGCAAACACATCACCAGTCACAGTAAGACCACATTTCTCATGATGTGGGCATGTGGCTATATTTTGACCAATGACACAGGAACAAAAGAAACCAGGGCCTTAATACTTTTCTTCCCATGTTTCTGGTTGCTGATATGTAGGCAAGATGATACAAAGAGGAGCATTCATCTGGGGCTATGAAATAAAGATGCATTAATAGATCATCAGGATATAAAGATTCTTGCCTGGTGCAGTGGTGCACGCCTGTAATCCCATCACTTTGGGAGGCTGAGGCAGGAGGATCTCAAGTTCAAAGCCAGCCTCAGCAATGGTGAAGCACTTAACAACTCAGTGAGACCTTGTCTCTAAATAAAATACAAAAAAGGGATGGGGATGTGACCCAGTGGTTGAGTGCCCCTGAGTTCAATCTCTGGTACCACCAAAAAAAAAAAAAAGATATAAGGATTCTTACTCTCCAATGTGATCAAACTGCCACAGCATCCCTGAACCACACACCATTATTTGAAGAGATTAAATATGTGCTGTCTCCTTAGTTAAGACACTATAGTTTGGGATTTCTTGATTATAAGATCTTAACTTGCAGCTTTATTATAGCATCTGATCGGATTATTGTGACATTTTCAGTTATCAAATATGGAAAAAAGTTTGTCTAAACATTTAGTATTAATACTGTAATGAAAATTAAAATTTATGAAATAATTGATGATTAAAATATATGCTATTGAAACATTTGTTGGTCTGTTACTTGAAACTCTAATATGTTTTATCTTATTTAAGTGATATATTAGTACTTGTCAACATATGCTTGATTTTCTTTCACAAGGAAGTGAAAATTGTATTCGACATATATTGATGTCAGGAGTGAAATTGGTTTATGGCTTTAAGTACTAATATGAAATAATAGCATAAAATACATGAACAAATGGCTAATTTCATGTAGAACTGTGAACATGTTCTGATTATAATTTTAAGTGTTCTCGGTAGAATTAGGTTTTGATCTAATTCTGTTCCATTAAACCTATTGTGCCCAAATAAATAACTCTATGACCAGTACCTCTTTATACTATATGCATTGTCTCAATTTTATAATAGAAAATTAGATTTTAATGTTTGTAGAAAGGGACAAAGAACCTACTTGAAATAATTTAATATACGTAGTGTAAGTATCCCAATTGTCCATTTACAGAATATCTTAATGTACTTGCAAAGGATGTATTAAAATTGATTCCATTTTTATCTGACTATTTTTACACTGCAATTATATTATTCTGTTTGTTTTATTTCAGTTCTTTCTAATCTTTATCAAAATTAATAAATTCCCATGCATTATGTTATGCTTAAATGTTCCTACAGAATATGAAATAAGAACTTACAATGACCTCATATCAATATTTTGTAACCCAAATACTTTGTTGCTATACAAGTTGGCTGGTGACAATCAAGTTTTAGCAATAAATATGTAGTTGTTGAGAATAAAAAAAAATCTCTTCTCAGAATATATGATTTTCAGAGAAATTAATACAAAACGTAAATAAAGCTGTAGAGAAAAATTAAAACTCAATAATTTTGTTTATTAAACAAATATATAAGCCAAATTCAGCCCTCTGTGGGGGGCCACTTCTGAGCTATTTGCATAACCTCTATTTGGGTCTTGAAGCCAAGGAGATTTGATTTGGCATTGCAAGTCATTTTATGGCTTATGACCTCAGTCTATCCTCCGCTATAGAGGCTGCTCTATATATAGCTCAGGAATTGGGCATTACCTATTGTGCTTGGACAGCCCACCCCCTGCTTCATTTGGTGAAGAATATTCTATGGAAAAGCCTTTTGTGTATCCCCCATATAAAAATAAAAAACTCCAGTGGCTCATTCTCTTCTTTTTGTGTGGAAGCTGTCCCACCCTCGATTTCAGAATTATTTCTGCATTGTGTGATTTTCTTACCATATTTCACAGCCAGCTTATCAATTGCCTGCGCGGGACTGGCACAAGACTCCCCCAAATCAAATGTTGTAGTAATTGTGTTGAAAATGAAATTAACATATGAAAGAAAATATAATAATGAGGAGAGATAAAAATGTTGATGTATCTGATCAAAAATATTTATTTGCAGACATTTTTATATGTCAAATGCATAAAAAATTAGAAAGCTTGCATTTATTTGTCTTTACAAAAATTAAATTATTATAATTTTTCCATGCATGTCATCATTGTTAGATATCTGGTATATATGAGTTTTAAAATGTAGGGCATAATTAAAATGTTACTGTAACTAATAGCTATCAATTACATATTGCTACATTAAATTCCTGAAAATTAGGTGTAATTTGCCCAATGAAAACTACATTTGCCTAAGATATTATTTTAAACAAGAAATATCTGGCAATGAATACTCTCCTCAAAGCAATTTTTGTCAGTTTAATCAATTTCATAAAAGGTAATACACCTGTTATAAAAGCTAAAATATCTTATAGGATAAAATTCTTCAAACTTTTCTATCAAGAGTCAGCCATTGTTATGATTTTTTGTGTGTTCTTCAGATTTGTATATATTCTTATCTTCACAAGAGTACCGGCATAATCATATCTTGCCTCTATGGCTTGTTTCTATTTTAATTTTTGCCTGAGAAAAACTTGAAGACATACTCATACACTGTTCATGGAACAACTTCATATTATTCATTTGTATGAATATGTTAAGAATTATTTCACTAATTTCCCTTACTTGTGAGTAGTAGGTGTGTGTGTGTGTGTGTGTGTGTGTGGTATTGAGGACTGAACCCAGGGGTGTCCTACCACAGAACTATATTCCCACCCTTTTAATCTTTTTTTTTTTTTTTTTTTTTTTTTTTTTAAGACAGGGTCTGGTGACAATCAATCTAAGCCAAATAAGCCAATCCCCAAACACCAAAAGTCGAATGGTCGAATGTTCTCTGATATGTGGATGTTAACATACAACTAGGGCAGAAGATGAGTGGGAGAATAGAAATTCAGTAGATTAGACAAAGAGGAATGAAAAGGGAATAAGAATGGGGAGGGGGGAGACAGGGTCTCCCTAAGTTGCCCAGGCTTGCTCAATCTTGTGATCCTCCTACCATAGCCCCCTACCCCAAGTCCCTGGGATTTCAGGTAGGTGTCACTGTGCCCAGGTACTTATGGGTACTATTTTTGCTTTTAAACTTCTGGTATTACAAAAATCATTCCATTGAATGTCTCCTATTATATATGTCTTTTCTCACATCTTATCTATAAGTACTTAGTGGAATGTTTGCATCAAAAATATGTACATGTTTAACTTTAATAAATGAAGGCATATTTTTCTTCTTAGGTACTATAGGTATTTCATCTCCCACCAGCTAATAGATGAAACTTTTTCTCCACTTTTTCTTACAATCAGTGGTATTGTCAAACATTCTCATCTTTGCCAAACTGATAACTTAGAAATGGAGACTCCCTGGAGTTATGTACAATTCTCTTATGATGAATATTGTTATTAATGACCTTCAATTTCATTTATATTTCTTTTCTGTGTATGTATCTCACCCAATTTTTATTGTGTTATAGCATTTTAGCTTATTGGTTTGTACGGAATATTTATACATAACAAGAATCACTTCCCTTTCTGCAATGTTATTTACAAAAGTTTACCCACCAGTCATTTGTCTTTTGATTTTTTATTTTTATATTTTTTTAATTACTTACCATTTAAAACATTTTGTGTAGTAACCTTTAACAATATATTTTGCTAGCAATCCTTGGTTTTATGTAAAACAAACTTTCAACCCTGAGATCATTTAATAAAATCCATATTTAATTCATTAATTTTTTTAGCATATAAATCATAATTACGTTGGGAATTCATCATTTTCTTAGTAATGAAATATGATCTGTAGTAGTTATTTAGTGCTAGTTCTTTATATTTTTAGTTCTCCTATAGCGATAGTTTTAAGAATTGTAGGAAGCATATATCATTTCAATTTAGCCTGTCACAGGGGCACAGCAATTACACTCTGTTAAAACTCTGAATACAGTAAATTATATCAAAGTAAAGATACAAATAAAGTGTAGCAGTGAGTAAATCCATTCATCTGGACAAGTGGCTCAAGGAAATGAGATATGTTTCTTGGCTCAAATCAGATAAGCATAAAATAACCCCAGGTGGTTCAAGAAAGACAAATGTGGGTTGAGAAGAAAAGATGACTGACTGGGTATATCTGTTGGTCTACAGAACTAACTGGCTTCAAATAGAAAAGCAAATTGTGTTTTTAAGATGTTTTCATTGCTTAAGAACTCTCAAGCTGGTAGAGAGGGGATAAATCTACACTCTTAAAAGATCTTTGGTCCCTGACAATCTATAGGCAGCATGAAGGCTGGTAACTCTGCTCAGTCTTCAAAGAAGATGATATTTCCAGATTCCCAGTACAGATGTTGTCTAGAAGAAAATGGAAAAGGAAGAATTTCACAGTCAAACCACAGATGGAGAAGAACAATAAGAAGTCAGAACTCCTTTTCAGAGAATAAATTCAGGACCCAAACAAGGAACAAGGGACATCTCAAAATATATTCTTTGAAGATTTAGCAATGCCTTATCATCAATATCTACTAAACATCTCCAACTTTCCCCTATCTGGGCAAAAGAATTTTATTATTTTCATGGCTACCATATCCCTGTTTCATCATTAAACATAAATACATGGGGACAGATAATTTATTTTTCAGGTATTGTGGTGAACTTCGAACCAAATTAAACTAAATTCCTTAGGTATCACATCTGAAACTGCTAGAGTGACTACAGGTACAGGTACGGTTATATTTTCTTAATTACCTATCTTGAAATGAGGTATTGTAGTGTGATGTATTTTGGCCAAAGACATGGAAACCACAGTTTATATGTGTGTGACTTTGTTCAAAAATTTAAGAACAAGTGTGTATAATAAGATGTTTAGGATCCAGTTATATTTGTTATTAAATCCCGAGCAACATGTATATTTTTCTCATTTCAATAGAATAGGGGTTCTAAACTAAAGTAGTAATGACATTTTGAGACATATTTTTCTTTGCCATGAAGGGATACCCTACACATTAGCAGAATGCCTGAACTCTGTTCACTATCTGGTAGTAACACTGTCCTCATCCTGTAGCCATCACAAGCAAAAATTGTCTCCAGACATTGCCAAATATCCCTGAAGTGAGGGGAGTGAGAACAAAAATTAAGCTGTGTCGAAATCACTGGTAATGGATCAACAATCTGCTCACCAAGATATGTCTGCCTGGGGCTCCCTCTCAGAAGAGAGAGGTGGTTTGCCTTCCTGCTTCAAACAAAGTTTATTCAAATGTTGGCAGAATAATTATTTTCCTTTGAGTTTCTATTGGCTCCTTTTGAACACACTACTAGCAGCAGCATCACTACCATTCAGTTCTTCAACAAAAGTGGGCACGAGGAAGATTAAATTCAAAGAGAACATTCTCTTAATCTAAATGATGCATATCATTCTTGATATGAACATTAGAGGGCCTAGGGTGTCGTCCCTTAAGAATATTAGCACAAGCACATGAATAAATGTGTGTGACAATGTTCTTTATAGCTTTAAATGCAATACTGAAATACTGAAAACCAATCTAAATTTCCATCAACAGGAAAGTGTTTAGATAACACATTCTAAATATGTAAAATGAAGTGCTCATTTAAAAATCATGAATACATATGTATATATGTATATATATAGATAGATAGATATTCTGACATTATGTATTTGATAACATGAAATAAAAAGATTAACTACAGAATATATGTAATCTGAGCCCATTTACATTTAAAATATACAACATACATTGTGAGTGTGCACATGGAAATGCAGAAGAAAGGGTGTATGAAGAGGAGTAAAATTTGAAGAGAAAGAAATGGGGCATGTGTATGTGCACAACATACTATTTAGAACACAATAAACAACATCTGTAAGGATAAGCAGACAAAGGGTTCTACAGGTGATTTAGAAAGTCCTATTCAGATCTATGAAATGATTACTCTCTTACAGTCTAATGAACTTTAATTCTAACATCCAATTACACTTTTTAAATATTATAAGCAAGTGGACATGTGATCACAACAAATAAGCAAAAGACGTTTCCCAGTTCTAGTTTTCAAAGATGGTCTTTTGCAAAGTGATATGTCTTTCTTTTGCCAATAAAAATGTATTTTTCTTGCCAATATGATAGAGAATGTGAGAATTGTTATTGCATTTTGTTTTAATTCTCAATAATTTTTTAAAAAACTATTCTAACAGATCTAAGAGGTGAGGTTTCTAAGTGAAAACATGATTAAAAAAAGTCTGGAATAGTGTATAATGTCTTCATTATTAGACAAAGAAGATTCAAATATAGGTTTGAAAATATGATCAGAACTATTATTAAGTGAAATAGACATGAAATTTATCTTTTAATGAAATATTATTGCCTAGGAGTAGGACATCTATAAAATTTCTTCCAATTTTATTATTACATGTAACTTTCTAGAGTTGTTATAATAATATAATAATCAGTACTACAATCCTTAGATACATGCACACTTTTAAAATAATAAACTGGTTTCAAGAGTAAGGCTCTTTCAAGGTTAAATTTTTGAAAGCAGAAGGAAAAGCATTTTTTCTTGTGTATGTTTCATTTTATCCTTGAACAAAGTAGCTAATCATTTTCTATCCCAGTCCAATACTTTACTTTAGATGGACAAAAATTATTTCATTCATGTGTGGTGTGCTTTATCTGTACTTGATAGTCAAGTCACTTGGCATATCACTCTTAATGGAAAGCTGTGGAAAGGCAACTCCTAGATTCTACATCTATTGTCTATCCTGTTTTCTCTCTTTTTGGTTCTTTCTTGTTAGCTTTCTTAGCCTTGAAAATGTAGTACAAGTATAAATATGTGTGTGTTTGTCTTCCTGGATAACTCAAGTACACAAAGCACATAATTGGGAAAACAAAGTTTACACTTACTGTTTCTACTTCAATTAACAACTGTATTACAAACTGACAGATAACTAATGAAAAATAAGGGGTTATGAAAACGTAATGGCTCAATTGAATGAATTGCAATAAAAAGCTTATCAATGCCCACTTTTGTTATCATTCTGTGTTGCTCCAAAACCTCTGGAAGTAATTAATATTTCATACAATTCACAGCTTCTAAATGAATTTTTATATTACATCAATGGGCAAAAAATAATTAATTAACAGTCATCAACAGACTGCATAGGAATGTCTTGCTTACACAAAGATTATTGTCCAACTCAACTTTAGAAAAATAATTACCTACACACACAAGGGAGGACTTTACATTGTTATGGAGACCTCCACATGGATGACTTTTTGAGTGAATTATTGTTAAGCAAACTGTTGGGGAGTTGAAAACCTTGTCCTACATGTAATAGCAATTAGGAGAGTTAATGAATATTCTGTTTAGGACACTGGAGAGGTACGTGGTATGCAAGATACTGCTGCAGCAATGAAGAGGGTATACAAGTTTCATTGTGAAAGTCCAGTATGACACCAAACATTTTTTAAGGTAAATAATTTTTAAAAAACATATTCAAAAATTCATTACTACTATATATTGCCTTTACATCTCTTAATTATTCAATACTAGGCAGTCTGATTTTTTTCAAAGTGTTATTACATCTGTAAGTTAGAATTGTGTACATTATAAACGAATACAAGCCAGTTAAAATTTATGGACTGCTAAAATTTCTACACTATTTTTTCCTAAATATACATCAAAATATAAGCATAAATAATTTCAATACAGCAAAAAGCAGATAGACAGAGATGCATAAATAGATAGACAGGTAAACAGTAGATAGATAATTAGAATGCTGGGTAGATGATGTACACTTTCCACTTCCTTCCAGAAAACATTTCAGACCTTAGGATCAAAATTGGGGTGCAATCAGGAAAATTATGCATTTCTAATTGCACAATTATATGACTTCTTCTGATATACCTAGGGAAATAAAAGTCATGAAGTATTATATCACTGAAACATACATGAAAAACAACACATTATACTGTACCAAATACTTTAGTAATGTTAATCTTTTCAATCTAGTTCTTAAACATTTGAATCTCTTTTTAGATTTATGAACTTCATTCCCTATGGCTAACATCTCCGATAGGAATTCTAAACTAAAAAAAAAAATCTATATTTTTGCAAATATTGATCTTTGAAGTAGTTGTGTGTAAATCTGATCCTCCTGTGAATTTGTTATATGCTATTCCAAGAATTTACAATACCTCAAAGGATGTGTAATCTTTTTTGAACATTGTAATAGGATCCTCTAAGACGTTCCCTTTGAAATTACAAGATATTGTGTTCATGTGTATTTCACAATGACTCTCACAGTGCTGGTCAGAGTTGGTAAAGTCTGTCCTCTAAGCCTTGGCATATGTGCAAATAGTTGTATAGGACCCATAGCATCATTCAAACTCTGTAAAACCTCTCTGTGGCAGAAGCATTAAAAAATAGTTCTGACCTTGAGTATAACCAATCAGCCACAACTAATTTACATGGCAGTGTAATTATAAGCATCCAAGAGAATTAGTTGTTTCAATTACAAAAGCATGTAGAATTGCCAAGGATGACTAGTTTCAACAAAAGAAACAGAAAAGTACTGGAAAAGTCCTCAACTGAGCAGAAAGACCCAGCTTCAGTCATTTAACCAGCCTTAACTTTTTGCCCTGTACTAAATCCTTGCAATTAATTTATAATTCTATCTCAAATTCAGAATCAAAACCTTTGCTAAAGCCAAGAAAAACAGTAGCTAACAACTCTTTTGATTTACAAAGACTGCCACTCTGTCATTGGAGATTAATTTAAATTAATCTGATTAACTCCATTCTATAAAAAGTCATGCAGATTACAACCATGAATGCCCTCATATTTAAGATGTTAACAGATTTTTATAAAGCCTTATTATTTTTTCTTGTTTTAATGTTAAATCAAGTCCATAAGCATCACTCGCACCTTCTCTTTCCCCCTCTCTCATTTTACTTTCCTGTCTCTCTCATTATATGCCTTTTATATATAATGAATAACAAATATGTTTAAATCCAATTTTTTGTGTATACTTAACTATAACATACATGAAAGCCTTTCCTTTCTTTCTTAATCATACTATAAAAATTTCTGGAAAAGAATCTAAAGGTCTAACTATTTCACTATCTCCAAACAATCAAGTGACTATTTATTGGGCATTTACTGTGTGCTGAATATTTTTAAGCTCAGGATTATATACAATAAAATTAATAAAGGTTTACTTCATGAGCTTACAGACTAGATAGGAAATCGTGTATGTGCCAATTAGTACATATTAAGTTTATACTGGAAGGTAATTAATAAATGATTTTTCATAAATTCCTGTAGGTTTCTGTAGGAGATTTCTGCTTTCTAGAAAATGAGTTTTCCTAATTTGACTTTAATCTGATTCTGTTACGTCCTGTGATATCAACAGAAGCAGCCTTTCTGGCAGCATTAGAGGCAGGAGTTTGTGAGAGCACTTTTACTCTTTGTTTATAATTCTAAGGAATAGTCTCTGATTTACTCTAGGCAACATACCCATTGGAGAGCAAAAAAAAAAAAAAAAGCACAAGAAAATCAAAATAATAAACACAGATTTCCCTACAGACTTTGTAAATAGAAGTCCTAATTTTTGTTTGTTTGTTTTGTTTTGTTTCTGAGAAGTTTGTCTTTAAGGTACTCATTATGTGTCATTGATTGAGTTTTTATTCTCTGATCTGGAAGGTTTCAAACTTTAGAATACATGAAGAGTTTATTTACAATGTTAATTGACAGGTTGTCCCTAAAAAGATTCAACTGTGGGTTTAAAGAGCAAGAATGCGCATTTTATGCTTTTTTATTTGAAACTGGAAATCTCACTTAGGGCCTGAGACATGCTAGGCAAGCATTCCACCACTGAGCTGTATCCCAAGTCCCAGGAATATGCATTTTAGACAAGTATTTCTTGTAATTTTTATGAAGATGTCAATTAGACCAGCTTTCAAACTCAGGATTTCAATAACTTTGATACTGAATTTTTAGTGTGTTCTTTCAAATAGAGGATCTGCTTTTGACTGATCACTTTTACATCCATAGCTTTAACATATCCCACCTCAAATTCTATTTCCTGCTTGTGTAATAATACTTGCTTGTGTTATCAGGATAGGAATTCAAATGGCACTCAGACTGAAAAACCAGGTTTTCTCAAAACACAAGGATCTGCCAGACATCTGTGGGGGAAGTCTATAGGGTTGAATTCAATGCCAGGCGCTGAGAGACCATGGAGACATATAAACAGAGGCCAGTTAGGTGACAGGAGCATGCCCCACAGGCAGTAATCAGCACCTATCACATCAAATTAATTTCTCAGAATGATATAGAGATTTTGCACCATCCAGTGTGAAAGGTACATTATCCTTTCTTTATTTCCTATGATATATTTATTATTAATCTCTATCTACAAGTTTCTTCCAAACAGGATAAAGTTTAAGAAATCCTTTGTTTTTTTTTTTTTTTTTTTTTTTTTTTTTTGGTACCGGGGATTGAACTCAGGGGCACTTGACCACTGGGCCACATCCCCAGCCCTTTTTTGTATTTTATTAGAGACAGGGTCTCACTGAGTTACTAAGTGCCTCGCCATTGCTGAGGCTGGCTTTGAACTTGCGATCCTCCTGCCTCAGCCTCCCAAAGTGCTGGGATTACAGGCGTGCGCCACCCCGCCCGGCTTCCTTTGCTTTTTGATATGCTTCTATATCCTCTAATGCTTAGAAATGTGTGTAGCAAATAGTATTTGATAAAAAAGAAATTATTTGATGGATTAATATTTATGAGAAGTAAGAACTTTGGAATGACAACCAAAATGACAGACTCTTAATATTCTAATATGCCATATAATCACTACAGCTATCTACAAAGTAAATCTTCTACCAGTATGTATTCTATTCAGTATGTATATCTTGGTGAAGATCCAAGAATGTGAATGTGTTACTTGTGCTGTTTCACATGTGGGATTTCTCACTAATATATTGGTCTTCCTTACGGTTCATAGAAAGCTCTCTCCCTGTACCTTGGGTACTGAGCCCTAATTTGCCTCTCATATCAGCACTCAAATACCTCACATCATTCCTCTGTCACAACTTGGGAGTTGACAGTATGGTTCACTCATCCCTTACCCAGAATCTTCTCCTTGAAATTAAACATTCCCATCCATTCCCATCATTTTTATATAACAAGATTAGCATGTTTCAATCATTCTGATAACTTACCTCTAGAACTTCTCCTTTGTTAAAATTGTCTATACCTAGGCATAATTTCAACCAATTATGAAGGAGCCCTAATTAGGAAGGGCTGTTGCAGCTAGCTGGAAGCCATAAGTTCCACCTGATATGTATGTGACGCACCTGTAGGCACCCGAAAAGCTGAAGGTATATAACCGGGTGAAAGCGGTCCGAGTTAGGAGAACGGAGAAATTCATTCAGTCAGTTGTGCAGTCGCTCGATCGGTCAGAAGAAGAGTTCGGGTCGGAGAAAAGAATCAGAGCGGCCAGAACGTCGTAGGCAGAGCGGTTACAGAAGAGAAACCAGATAGAAGAAGTAATGGCTGGTCAGAGTTAGGCCAAGGCTCCGGAGGGCTGGTCAGAGTTAGGCCGAGGCTCCCAAGGAAGAAAGAAGAAAGAATCAAGAAGAAAGAAGAAGCTCTAAAAAATAATCTTTCTCAAAGCTAAGCTCTCTCTATTTTTCTTTCTCTCTCTCTAAGCTAAGAAGATAAGAAGACAAGAAGACAAGAAGACAAGAAGCTAAGCTCTATCTTTCTTTCTCTCTAAGAAAGCTCTCTTTAATCTTTCTCTCTAAAAATCTTTCTTTCCCTCTCTAAGCTCTCTCTAAGAAAGTAGAAGTAAAAGTAGTAATAGCTTTACTCTGCCTCCGAGTTTTTCTCCCGTGGCGCCGTGGCTGGCCATGACAGGCAGTTTACACAATTATGCAAGTATGGTCTGTGAAATAGGCTGGGTAGACCAGAACTCTGGCCAATCACATCCTCCTTATGTTAACATAGCCACAATTGATTAAGCTTTTCCTGCTATGTTTTTTCCTATCAAAATTATACTATGGAGTCATATTGAGCTAATTGTAATTAAAGGGTGTTCACTCTCCTACTGTATGTTATGGTTTCTCTTAGTACTTGTAAGGGAACACAATCATACATAATAAATATTTAGAATATATAAATATCTGCTAGCAAAAGCCATCAAAACATTTATAAGGAAACAATATTTTTAAATATTATCTAAGTGCTATGAAACCTATTCATTCCTTCAAATTCTCAAAAGATTGTCCCCATATTAATTCTGAGCATCAGCAATCTGCACACATGGACTGCAACAAACTGGTCTCCAAAGCAAATTTTTTTTTTTTTCTTACAATAAATTGAATTTGAGTGTAATACCATTTTCTAACACAAGGAGCTCCTATGTAACTTATAGATAAACATGTTAAGACACTGTTGAGGTTATTATTCATTACATTGAACAGTTCCTTTGCACCTTAGTTTTAGTCAGAGGCAGGGGCAAGGTTAATACTTAGAATGGTTATTCTTATTAAATCTCTTCATTTTGCCTTATTATGGATTTCTTTAATTGTAGGGCTGATAATATTTCCATTTTCCCATTGGTGGTTAGAAAACTTGCAACCAAATTCATAGCTCATATTCAGTAAATGAAGAGAATTTCATAGCGTGTATTTATAATGTTGACCTATTTCCTGTTTCCATTGCCTATACTTATTTTCCCCCACAGTACTCTCCAAATATTTAGAGCAAACTGCCTATGAAACTTACATCACTTCTGCCAACGTTTGGTTCCAGGCGTAGCTTCAGTAGAAAGCTCAGAATACCCAAGTGCTGCACATCATTCTTCTTCTACCTGTGCTGTGGACTTCCTGAAGCCCAGAAAATAGATTGATTTAAAGCAGTTATTTTGATCTGAATAAAGTTCAACCAGGAATATCAGGATTTAAATGTAAGATGAGAAAAATATGCTTTCTTTTCTCTGACAGATACAAGTCATGGAAGATTAGAGCTCTGGACAATTCTCCTTGATCTTGAGGTGATTCAGGATTAAGATGAAAGCAATAACACAGAAGCAAAATGTAATGAAGACAAGAAATGACGTCCTCGATGATGTTATTGAGATATTATATCCTCATAGAAAATCATATTTACATCCAATTTCCTATTGTTTATGTAGCTTAAATCAAATGGGATTGGATTTTCTGATAATTTCACCAATGATATCTTAATAGTCCTCATTTAAAATAAGATTTTTCATTGTCCCCATAGGGATAGAAAGAGAGCCAAAATAAATTTATGAGAATTCTGTAGGTGATAAATGTAATGAATATTGTAACAATGTTTACTGCAATGTAGACACTCATGATTAAATATGTCAGTTAGTATCAAACACATACATTACTCAAAACACTACATATAAATTCATAGTTTTTAAGTGGCTCTCGGTCCAGACCTTTTCTCAATTGCTGAATAACACGTTTAACTGCGTATCTAATATTCCAACTTGGTAAAAAAATCACGAAACATAAAATAATTGTTCAAAACCATACTTTTAATGGCTTCACTCACTAACTTTCCCATTCTTATAGTTATCCATCTTAGTAAGAAGCACCAAATATACTTATGTGATAAGAACATAATTTAGGAGTATAACTTTTTCTCCACCCAAAATAGACAAAGCAATCCTTCGCAAGAAGAGTGAAGCAGGAAGCATCACAATACCAGACCTTAAACTATACAACAGAGCAATAGTAACAAAAATGGCATGGTATTGGCACAAAAATAGACAGTTAGACCAGTGGTACATAATAAAAGCCACATAAATATAAATTTAACTCATACTAGACAAAGGCTCCAAAAACATACATTAAAGAAAAGATAGTCTCTTCAATAAATGGTGCTGGGAAAAGTGGAAATCCATATGTAGCAAAATGAAATTATGCCCCTATCTCTTACCCTGCACAAAAATCAACTCAAAGTGGATCAAAGAGTTAGGCACTAAACCAGAGACTCGGCACCTAAAAGAAGGAAAAGTAGGCCCAAATCTCTACCACATCAGATTAGGAACTGACTTCTTTAACAAGATTCCTAAAGCGCAAGAAGTAAAATCAAGAATCAATAAATGGGATGGAATCAAACTAAAAAGATTCTTCACAGCAAAGGAAACAATCAATAATGTGAAGGGAGAGCCTACAGAATGGGAAAATACATTTACCACATGTATCTCCAAGAGAGCATTAATCTCCAGGATATATAAAGAACTCAAAACACTTAACACCTAAAAAACAAAATAACCCCATTAATAACTGGGCAAATGAACTGAACAGACACTTCACAGAAGAAGAAATACAATCAATCAACAAATATATGAAAAAATATTCAACATCTCTACTAATTAGAGAAATGCAAATCAAAACTTCACTGAGATTCCATCTCACTCCAGTCAGAATGGCAGTCATCAAGAATACAAGCAACAATAAATGTTGGTAAGGATGTGGGGGGAAAGGTACATTCACACATTGCTGGTGGGACTGAAAATTGTTGCAACCACTCTGGAAAGCAGTGTGGAGATTCCTTAGAAAACTTGGAATGGAATCGCCATTTGACCCATTCATCCCACTTCTGGGTTTATACCCAAAGGACAGCTCTATCAAAATGAGTGAAATCTAGAAATCTAGAAATCACATTTGATGTACATCAAAAAGTTATCTTATAAGATATACATCTGAGCCAATTTAAAAAGATTTAATTTTTAGGTTGGTAGTAGAGCATTAGAGTTTTCTTCTCTTTCCATTTACATCATTTATTCTGATAAATTTATACATAGTGTTTCAAGTAATGGGTGTGTTTGATTCTAATTCACACATTTAATAATGAGTGTCTACACTGGGCTACATATTGTTATATTCATTACATAATCTCTGTTATGTTATCTCTGAATCTGTTATATTCATTACATAATTACAAAATCAGCATACTACAGCAACATCAATATTTATAGCAGCTCAAATCACAATAGCTAAACTATGGAACCAACCCAGCTGCCCTTCAACAGATGAATGGATAAGGAAACTGTGCTATATGTACACAATGGAATATTACTCAGCCTTAAAGAAGAATGAAATTATGGCATTTGCAGGTAAACAAATGGAACTGGAAAATATCAGGCTAAGTGAAATGATCCAACCCCCCCAAAAAAAGTGCTGAATGTTTTCTCTGATAATTAGATGTGATTCATAATGGTAGGGGGGGGCAGGTAAGGAAGAATGGAGGAACTTTGGATTTGGCATATGGTAGGGTAGTGAAGGGAGGGGAGGTTGGGTGGGAAGGATGGTGGAATATTACCAACATTATTACCCTATATACATGTATAATTACATGACTGGTGGGACTCAGCACCATGTATAGCCAGAGGTTGTGCTCCATTTGTGTACAATGTATCAAAATACATTCTACTCTCAGGTCTAACTAATTAAACAAAATTTTAAAAAAATTAAAAATATAACTGTTTCTCCATTTAATTCCTTACTCATATCCAAACTTTTATAAAATTCTAGTGATTCTGCAGCCAAAATGTAAATAACATTCACTTTTTTTCCATCTTCCTAACCACTTTCATAGTTCAAGTTACTGTATGAATTTGTTGAGATTATGTAATGAATATAACAATATGTAGCCCAGTGTAGACACTCATTATTAAATGTGTGAATTAGAATCAAACACACCCATTACTTGAAACACTATGTATAAATTTATCAGAATAAATGATGTAAATGGAAAGAGAAGAAAATTCTAATGCTCTACTACCAACCTAAAAATTAAATCTTTTTAAATTGGCTCAGATGTATATCTTATAAGATAACTTTTTGATGTACATCAAATGTGATTTCTAGATTTCACTCATTTTGATAGAGCTGTGCATAGTATTCAATTTTTCACTTGATAAAAATTAACTATTTTGGAGTGCTTGTTCTTATTGGTAATAGTTTTTAAGTAATGATTGAACTATGCTAAGCATATCAAATGTTATGGTTTTCTGCAGTAAGACAAGAAAAACTGAGATGAGACAACTTGTAAAGCAAAGTCATTTTTAAAAAATTAAAATATAAAAAATTATGTAAAGAATGAGAATAAATGAAATAAGTGGAAAGATAAGAAAGAGAAGAAAGCTCTCACTCTTTTTTCTCTGTTATAAAAACTATTGCCTTTACTTTTTCTTACATGA
Organism: Tamias sibiricus; assembly: GCA_025594165.1. NCBI lineage: Eukaryota > Metazoa > Chordata > Mammalia > Rodentia > Sciuridae > Tamias > Tamias sibiricus. The sequence continues at coordinate 100,802,080 of CM046666.1, forward strand.
AATCCTATTTTCCCTCATAGAAGGTAAGTGACATTTTATTCTTAAGAGATATGTATGAATAATATAAAAATATAGAAGATATTTGTAATATTCACAGTGAATTACAGAGATAATATTTCTATTTCATATGTAATCCTAAATATCAGTGACTTGATATTTGTATGTAAAGAGATGGTATGGGTATAGGTGGGTGAGTATTGCTTAGGAAATAGCTTGTTAATTAATTTTAGTATTAAGAGCAAAATGAAAATTTTGCATAAGACAAATTTTTTTCTATTCATTTAATAAGTCTTGAAATTTATTTTTATAGTTACATATCTGGGGGATTGTGTAATGTGCCTCAACAAAAGTCATATTTCCCATTATGCATCATAATAAGACCTTATTTGGATATAAAATTTGATTTGGATATAAAATATGATGTAATTAGTTAATGTGAAATCACCCTGGATTAAGGTGAGTGGACTCTATTCCAATAACTAATGTCTTTACTCTTTAGAAGAGAAAGAGACACAGATAGACATAGCAGAAGGACAAGTGAAGACAAAGGCAGAAATTATAGTAACTTGTCTAAAAGCCAAAAAACAACAGGGATTGCCAACAGTCACTGGCCAAGATGGTGTTTATGTTCCCTGAATTTTAGCTAAATATTTAATTTATTCCTGACTCTAAGTCCCTGACCTCCCTTTTCCTTGTGCATTTACTTTAGAAAACTTGCAATTGAAAGTTTCCATTCTTCCTCTGAGATACAAATATTCTCCCAGGTTCTAGCCAGTTTTACAACCCCAGGATAACTTTCCCAAGTCCAGGAAACTATTACTGTAGAACATAATTATCAAAATGGATAATGCTTCTACTCTCAGTCTCCTTGGACTGGCTAGGTAGTAGAAACAGATGACCTAATCATAATAACCAATCCCCCACTGAAAGTCCTCCAGCATTTTCCACTAGGTCATCCCAGAGCTTTAAACTCTCTAGTTTTTTGTTTCAATAGATTTCGGTCTTTCTTCCCTATTATAAAAGACTCAATTATTATCTCAACAATTTTGAATAAAGTTGTTCTTTTTTATTTTACTGGGTCTAATACAAATCTTATTTTCCACTGCTGGAACTAGAGGAAAGAGAGAATTCACACAAGAAACTTTAGAGAGAACATGGCCCTGATGACAACATAACGCTAGATTTGTAGTCTCCAGGATTATGAGACAGTAAATTTCTATTGTTTTAAGCCACCAACTTAATTTTTTTTTTTTTTTTTTTGCTGAAGCCCTAGTAGACTAATATTCCATGTAAATATATAAATTTTCCACTAATGACAAACTATTATCAAGTAGATTTTAAGAGGCTTTATACTACCTTATATTCTTATATTGATGAATATGTATTCATCATTGTCCAACAACATATATATACATATATGTGTGTGCACACATATATATATATATATATATATATATAAAGAGAGAGAGAGAGAGAGAGAGAGAGAAATGAAAGTTTTGTATCAAAACGCCAAAATGTACTCCATAGTCTTAAAAAATGTAATGGGTATTTGTTTAAATGTTTAGGACAGAGTGTTTTAAAAGACTTGATAATTTATATGTACCCACAACATATGTTTGCATTCCATTAAATATTATTTTAGATATTTGAATGTCATTGTAAATATATATATATGTATATATATATATATATATAATAAACAATTTATTTTTAAAAAGTTATATTCTGTTAGAAGCTGTAGATCTGGGTATTCTATAACAAATAGACAAAACGCATCCTAAGCTAGTTTTCATACACTTATATTTTCATTCATCCAATCTTCCACCCTAATCTGTCTCAAAAACACTGAAGAAGAGTACAGAAATATTTTCTAATCAAGAACTTGTGGAGAAATAGTGTGTTGTTCCATTTGCTCTTACTTAGATTATAATATTATGTTGACTAATTTCCTCTGATTTGATAAAGTACATCATCTAATGTTGTCAGGAGTTTCGCTAGCATAATTACTATGATTAGAAGAATTGTGAATCAGTAACTCTTGAGCACAGAATTTAGAATGTAGGAAATGAGCTTGACCAGGTCAAGGGATTTGTAACTCAGGAACTCTATTACTTTATAATAAGCAATGAGGCATTTGGTTTTATAGATTGAATATTAGAAATGAAGGGAATCAAGAGTCTTATTTCTGATGCTATTTTAAATATCACAATAATTTAATCAGTTTATAATTTGATAGTCACTGCTTTTGTTTATGTAGAACTAATTGCTTAAATTCTTTGGGGACTCCTGACAAAGTTAGATGAGTTTTATAAATACATGCAAATAGTTGTTATGTAAATTTTCCACAATATGGATATACCAATGAGTGATTGATACAAAAAGTCCTCCCCAATAACTTTAGTCCTTTCAACTTCTCTCAGTGTCTATAGTCCATTAGAACACTCTCTAGAGTAGGGCCCTGGAGCACAGAGGATTCCTTTACTAAGTGAGTAACATTTGATTTTTCCTTTTTGACTGGATTTTTCTGAAAGATAATGAAAGCTAAAATATATTCCTTCTGGTGGATGACTGACTGAGCCCTGGTGTGGTTATACCCTCACACCACCAGTCTCTGCCATTTTCCAGATGAGAGTTGTCGGGACCTCAACACAGCAGTCTGCTTCAATCTGGGAGATGGTGCGAAGTTTTTGATTAAAAGAGCAAAACAAAGACAAACTTCTAAGCACTTTCAGGTGCCCCAGCAAAGTCTGATTGCTCCATGGCTTTCACCTTTCTGGGGTATAGGAATATAGCATTAAAGGAAATCTCTGGGTCACAATATTTCCTCTCCATTATTTTCCTAGTTATTGTGAAATCACCCTATCTCTAAAGCAGGAGCTTCATTACACAGCTCCATCTATTTCTGGATTTCCATTTTCTTAAATTGAGAAATCACTACCACACTTTTTTTTTTTTTTTTTTTTTTTTTTTTAGAAAAAGGAAAAAGGTTTTATTGCTTAGCTGGCAAAGAAGTACAGAGGACTCCTGTTCCAGCGGCTGTGATTCTGACATAAGGGGGAGAAAGGGGCTTTTAAAGAGGTGATTTATTCCACATATTATGTCAGAGTTGTAATTTACTTGTTAATTTGGGAGACAGTCATTTCTGAGATATTTTGTACATTGGCAAATTCAGGATTACTGCATTCCTATGGTGGGTGTGTACTCAAAGACAGATAACTCTGCCTAAGAGGGGGAAGAAAGGTAATCCTGTTTCCCCTGAGATGAGCAAGGGGGAGAGATTAGAGAGGAGCAAGTGGAGAAGAGAAAGAAACATATCTATGTTAAAAATAAGTTACAGTGGCAGAGCAGAGACATAGTCAATGCATGAAGTAGATCACCATTCCATTTGCCCACTGTCAATTTCTACATTCCATTTCTATGGGAAAATGGGTGGTGACATCTCCAAGTTGCTTCCTGCTGAAAGAGGGTGAAGTTGGGGGAAGTAACCCAAAGTCTCTTTTTATCAGATTGGGCATGGACAGTTAAGGGTATTCAGCATTACAGCAGTCCAGAAGTCCACAGTGGCAGATGGCATGCCAGGTGACAGTTGGCCAAGGGTGTCATGACTTTACTGAGTTCAGTTTCTTTTCCTCAAAGTGGACCATGATGGAGCTATCTTTACCATTCAGGGAGAGAAGGTGAGAGTTTCCTGAATCAAAAGAAGTTTCAGCACCTGCTGGGCCAGTCCCTCCTTTTGCTCACAAGAATAGCTCCTCCAGTTCAATCTGAGGCAGACTAACCCACCTCCTAACTCTCCTGCAGTTGGCTCTCAACAGGTTCACCAGCCACCTTGCATCCTCAACATGTAAGTGGAGTTTCTTGGAAAGCCAGGCCTGCTCAAGAAAGCTGGAGTGGGGGCTACTCTTGGTTCCCACCTGGTGTGCCAAATTTGTTAACAAAATCTCAGTCTTTGTCCCCATGCCAACCCTATAATGAGGACATGGTTTTGAGAAAAATGAAAAAGATGTTTTATTGCTTGGCTAGCAAAGGAGAAACAAAGGGGACTCTTATCCCAGAGGCTGTGATTCCTACTACCGCCCTTTTAAAAGATTCCCACTCTATGAAGGTTTTTGTCAGAATCCTCTAAATCCCTCCAAATTCCAGGATGGGACCAAGTAGTTTTTAAGTTTCCTCTAGTGTCCTCTGCCACTAGGTCTGCCTTTCATTTTTATATAATTATAAATTTTTTCCACATTATCTATGGAAAGAAATCATGGGTATCAGCAGAAATCAGAAATGAAGATTAATTTAAGAGAAGGTATAAGATGGAAGCTGGTGTTAGCATATGGATAGATTTAATGTGATCTAGGAATTATGAGTACATAAGTAGAATCACTGAGATGATGATGGAGAAAGTTGTTTCCACAAACAGAGAGAACAATAAACTAGTATTCTCACTTCATATTTATGAAAAATCAAACAAACAAACAAACAAACAAAAAAACCCACCTGATGAAGCCATTACAAAAAGACAAAATTATGGAACAGTATTCATAACTAGCTCAGACACAAACTCCTAAAAAAATGCAAATAGAAACCAATGACATATGGTGAGAGAGCTCTACAATGAAAACTGTAAAACACAATGAAAGTAATTGAAGAGTATACAAATAAATAAAAGATAGACTGTGTTGAAGTACTTAATATTGTTAAGATGTTCACACCTACCAAAGTGAACTGCAGATTTAATGAAATCCCCATCAGAATATCAATGTTTTGCAGTTTTTCACAGAATTAGAAAAAAAAAAAAGTCTTGAAATATATATAGAATCACAAAGAGTCCGAATGGCCAATATTGAGTGAGAGGGAAAAAGCATCATGCTACCAGAAGTCAAAATATTCTACAAAAGTATAGTAATAATAAAAACAAATGATATGGACATAAAAACAGACACACAAACAAATTGGAGCAGAATAGAAAACCCAGAAATAACCTCATGCACTTATAACCAACTGATTTTTGACAAAAGTTTCAATCATGGGAAAAGAATAATCTTCAGCAAAAAGTGTTGGAAAACTGTATATCCACAAGTACAAGAATGAAGCTAGATCACTCTCTCTCACCGGTTACAAATACAACTCAAAATGGGTTAAAGACTTAACTGTTAAACCTAAAACTATGAGACTACCAGAAAAAAAAAAAAAAAAAAAAAAAAAAAACAGGCGAAGTGTTTCAGAACATTGATCTGTCCTTAAGACTCTCCAAAGAGATTTTAGATATGACCCTAAATGCATAAGCAACAAAAATTGATAATTGATTCAGTATCAAAAAGCTTCTACAAAGCAAACAATCAATAGAACAATGAGACATCCTATAGAAGAAAAAAATGTTTGTAAACTATATGTTGACAGTGGATTACACCCAATGTTACAGTTTAAATGTGGTGTCTCCTCAAAATTCACATGTGAGACAATATAAGAAGGATTGGAGGAAAAATAATTAGGTTATAGCCTTAACCTAATCTGTGAATTAATCCCTGCTGGAATTAACTGAGTGCTAATTGGAGGCAGGTGGGGTGTGACTGGAGGAAGTGGTTCATTGGGGTTGTGGCTAGGAGCTTTGCATATATATATATATATATATATATATATATATATATATATATTTGTATCTGACAAGTAGAGCTCTCCCTCTCTGCTGTCTAATCATCATGTGAGAGCTGCTCCCCTTTGCCACACTCTTCCACCATGATGCCCTGCCTCACCTGGAGCCCCAAGGGATGGAGCTAGCCACTTAGGGACTGAGATCTCTGAAACTGTGAGACCCTACATAAACCTTTCTTCCTCTGCAGTTGTTGTGGTCAGGTCTTTAAGTCACAGCAGCAAAAAAGCTAACTAAAACATCCAGTGTAAATAAGGAACACAAAACACTAAATAACAAATTTACTCCAAACAATTTAATAAGGAGCAAACAATCTGAGCAATATATTTCTCAAAAGAAGATGTAAATATTCAATAGAAAGATGAAAAAAATGTTCAATATCAATAATATTTGGGGAAATACAAATCAAAATAAAAATCACAATGAGATGCTATTTCACCCCAGTTAGAATGCCTTTTCTCAGACAAAATATAAGTGCTGGTCAGGATGGCTAAAATTAAGCATATAAATAAAATGAATTAAATGAAGCCATATGAGTACTATAGTACTCATACATGGTTGAAGGGAGCTTAAATTTATAAAACCCATCTTGGAAAACTAGCAATATCCATTGAAGCTAAATATATGCCAAACTTTTGACCCAGCAATTCCATTCCTTGGCATATACCCAACAGAAGTGATTGCTTATGTCCATCAAAGGACATAAGCAATGGAAGTTCATCACAGCATTTCCTTAATAACCCAAACCTGGACACAATCCAAATTCCTTTCAGTGATAGGCAGGATAAATAAATAATGCTATATTCATTCAATGGAATGGTATATATTAATAAAGAACTAAATAAAAATAAAAACAACAGGATGAATATTGCATACATTATGCTGCAAGCAACTACTAGATTCAGGAGAGTATAAAGTGTATGCTTCCATTTACATGCACTTTAAGAACAGGTAAAGTGACTTTAGGATATAAAAATGGCTACCTCTGACGGTGAGTGTTGATGGGGGGAGACATGATAGTGTTTGTGGAGCTAGAAAAATTTTATATCTTGATTTTATCAGAGATGGCACTTACATAAAAATCCATTGAGATGTACACTTAGATGTTTTACATCTCAAAAAAATTACAGATCATTGGAGTAGTCATCCCCAAATTTCTAGTACTGAAGGGAGACAACTCTGTTAGAAAAGCCACATGATTCCTATTTGCTTCATGCTCTGCATTCTTGTCTTTTAGCTTTCCCTACCTTTTCACCAAGCAAGTCTGAAGCTCTATTCTTCATCCTCTGCTCTACCCATGAATTCTGGACCTGTGATTATGCTTTCTGTCAACGAGTTTTCTTTGTGCATCTTCATCAATAATGTAATCACTCAGGGAATCTATTGAAACTAAGAATCTTTCTTTCCTACAAAATTTACATTTTCCTTTGGAAATTTCTAAGATTGTTCCTCCCACCTGGAAAGTTATCCCCATTCATTTTCATTTAACCACAACCTATTACTTTCTAGCATCCACTGAAATGTCATTGCTACAGGATACACTTCTGCTTCTCATATTCTTTGCATCTTATTTATGCTGCATAGGGAATACTATTTTTGATATTCTGGACATTCCCTTGGCTTGTTTCTTTATTTCATTCAGAGTATTGCTTAAATGTCATCTTATTGGATTGTATTCTAAAACTATTCTTATAATTTGTAAACCTTCCAGCTTCCTTCTGTCTTTACATTGCTTCATTTTCCTCTCTAGCACTTACATACTCGTAGATGGACACACATGAAAACAAACACAGATATTCTTCAAAATAAAAATAACAGCTAGCACACACAATGGATACTCACTACATATTTCATATATGAGTAAGAGAATTAATAGCAAAAATTTGTAATTTTGTTGCCCTGAACAATGTAATTTACCCTTTATGTGTTTTTGTTAATAGTTTTATTTGTGCATGTGTTGTCATTAAATACACTAAATTTATTATTCACTCATTTACTGCAGTGTATATTCCCAGGCTGTTTGGCTATATCCACACATCTCTGTTAAGCTATCTGGTAATCTTTTCCTTTAATAAATGTTTCAAAATACATCTATGTACTAAAATACGTTTACTTTACTTTTTTAATTTATAAAATCCAGTGGAAGCATTGTAAAGATTAAAACAGCAAAATTCACATTCTTTGCTACATTTAAATAGATGTAATTTGAAGAAACCAAAAAACATTCAAATCAACAATAGTCTTAAAATCATAAAAATGAAGTAACAAGGAGAAAGCTGATATTAACATGACACATGATTGTATAATCAGTGATGAGATCTTAGAGAACTGAAAGAAGATCTGCAAATCCAGACATATGTGAAGCAATGTGGAAAGTAGTAGACCCACATCATATAATTGTTTTACCATAAACTGTTTTATTGCCTTATGTTATTTTTTTGTTCCTGTCCCCAATTTTGCTAAAAAAAAAAAAAAAATTTGTTTTTCTAAGTAAATTGTTCTGATTACATATTTTCTGCCTAATTTTATTTAACATTCCAAATAATCAGTATAGCTTACCTAACTCAGGATTAGTCTAGACATACAGAAGGGGGACACATTAGTTGAGAATCAAGAAGGGCTTCATTTCTTAAAGACCTCCAAATCCTTATGTAAATGAACAGTTTGATATTTTAATATATTGGGTAAAATTTCTCAGCATGACCTTAAGTATTTATACAGCCTTGTTTAAAAATACTCAGCACTGATACATGCTGTTATGAAAATATTCTTAGTGGCACTAGTATCTTTAAATTGCACTGATAGTTTTAATTTAAATTAAACTCATTGTTATCAGTGCCTGCAGATATATGAGAAGTTTACTGTGTAAGTGGCACCATAAAGTGAAACTGAATAATACAACAATAAAAATGAAGACAGGTTAATTAAAATGAAGCCCATGAAGACTTCTCTGGGAAAGACAACCTATTTCATATTGTAAGTCAAATTATTCCCTTTCCCCCTTTCTTGAATATCCAAACTCTAACATTTATAATTGGAAATAAATTTTTATAATAAATTAGAGTGAAGAATTGCATGTCAAAACATACCAATGTAGGTGGGCTTTTAAAAAAATTCCGTTTATCTTTTTTCTTTTTTTTATGGCTTAAGGAAGTGCATTTAAATCATTCCAAACAGTACATTATGAAGGCAAGCATTCAGCCCAGCCAAGCTGAAAAGAGGAATGAATTTGCCTGAGAAATAAAAGGAGAAGAACAGTTAAAAATGAAATATTTTGTGCTATTTAAATTGCAAATGTAGTTATTTTTTATCAATGTCTCCAGTGCCTTTTTGGCAGCTTTGAATAAATGATGAAAGTAGCATCTTTTTCTCCCCACTGTTATCAATAGTTTAGACAGTGCAATTAATTTCTCTTGGTATATGAAGTTCTTTTTTTTTTTTTTTCCTCTTTAAAATTTTGGCAGTTGTTCTTTTTGTATTCAAGTTTTCCATCTACTGGGTGGTAGATCTGATATTTTTATAAAAAAAAAAAAAAAAAAAAAAAGATAATGTCCATCGTAAGAGAGAGTAAGATAAGTACTAGAAGAATAATGACTTTCGGTAGAGAATTCATAAGCATATCACTTTCTACCATTTCCTTCATTTTATCTTGAAAAGTTTAAGCTTTTTAACTCAGTGTTTCAGCTTCTTGAAAGATGATTTCCAAACATTGTAATTTTTTTTCAAACAACTTCTAAAATCAATTGTTACCAAAAGTTTTGGGGATAGCTGTCATCCAATTCCCTTTGTATTTAGCCCTTTCACTAATGGCAGGCTCCAACTCTCTTTTCCCCAAGGTCAAGTTGTAACTATGGCCTCCAGTGTCATCTGCATTCACTAAGTAGTATAACCTTAGAGAAACATTTGGGCAAACCTATCCCTAGATTCTACTAAGCAAATAAAATTGAGTTGACAGTGTCTTGGCCACACAAGAGAGTGATTAGTTTCACCATCACTCAGTTGCTGAGGCAAGATACTTCTCAGAGAAGGCCCCGAAACTGTCATCTACTCCTGTTCCCTCAGGAGTCCTGACAGATGCTTCTCAGATCCCAGAGCCCTCACTGGCCCTGAAGAATGGAGAGATTCTTCTTCTTCCCACTCCACCCCCCCAAGAAAAAACTTCTTTTTCCATCCTGTCCCAACTTCAAAAACTTAGGTGACACCATTACATTGATTTCTTCTCCTGATTGCCCCAAAATGAGGCAGCTAAGGCTGGACTTTACTGAGTAGAGAAAGCCCACAGAAAGCTGCTGTTCAGGTCTGGGAAAGCTTCACAGACAGCAGAGTACATATTTGCTATTAAGTTCTGATCCTGGTCTCTATTCTCCCACTTTAGTGTGTGTGATTAGGAAAGGACTTCTAATCAAATGGAAGTGTGATTCAACAGGTTTCATTAGTAATAAAGCATTACCCTGGGTTTGTCTCCCTGTCCAAGTTTCTCAGAGACCGTCTGGAGTGGCTGGGCAGCTGCTCCGTGGCAGGAGGACAGCATCTGTAGGGTATCTCAAGGAACAGTTTACCAATCTTGTTTAGACATCCTCCCAAAAACTGGCATTTGAGGCTTTTCTTTAATTGTTTATTAAGAATTTCCTCTAGATCACATTTTCACATATTTTTGGTATATATTCATATTTACCCATGCACTTGTCCCAATTTTTTTTAGAATAGAGCAGGATATCATCTAAAATATAGTCATAAATAATTATTCATCATTAAATTTCTAACTAAAGAAAAGACCAGCATGTTTTACAATTTTACCAGGCCTAGTCAAAACTGATGGATCCTCTTCATGAAGGATTCCAGCACTGCCCCACTCTGGCTGATCTCCCCATCCTCAGCTCATCCATAACAATATAAAAAGGTCAGTTCAACTTACATGTAATTGTATGTGCCTCATGGAATTTCTTCACTTTGTGTATCAACTATTTTTAAATTGTAATTCCCCTGTGTGTGTGTGTGTGTGTGTGTTTCCAGTCTATCAAATATATTGTGAAATTTTATAGGGAAGATTTTTGTTGACAGTCTGTGATGATACTACTAATAATTAAAATGTATTTAGCTCTTTCTGCATGCCAGACATTCTTCCAAGAATTTTATATACACTAGCACACAGGTCCTCACAGGAACCTGTGAGGTTAGTACCATTATCATTACAGAAGTAAAGGTTAAGTAGTATGTTGTAAGTAGTCGAGTTGTATTAGCCATAGCCCCTAATATTTCCCCCTAACCTATAAATATTCTTATATTAAAATATTGAATTTGAACACTTTGAGAGGATGATAAGGCCCACAATCTCTCCAAAATAAGTGATGTTTATGGGTTTGGGATCGAAATAGCTTTCAAAATCTACCTTTATGTATAAGAAATACCAGGTCTCTATCAGAATCAGATATTAATACAGAACATGAGCGCTGAAAGAAATGTAAATTTTTTAGTCTTTTGCTCCTTTTCATTTTCAGAATGTCACAGAGTCATTGGTCGGAGATGCAGAATGCTGGTCCAGTGCCTTTCTAATTTAGTTTAAGCTGAATTCCCAAGAAATATTTTTATTGTGTTACCCTGCTGCAATAGGCCATTAGTAAATGAATTTATGGAGGAAACTTTCCCTCACAAAAGCCCTTGTAGCTGGGCTTTCACAAGATTTGCTGAGTACTGTATGAGTAATAGATTTAAGAAGGTCAAGAAAACAGACGTTTTTATTTTATACTATATGGTACTTTATTTCATCAATTCTTTGGTCTCCATGTGGTAACCTTTCAAAAACATTTTAGAGCAATTTCTTAAAACCGCTTATTGAATTTAGACATAATAGAATAGAATCTCACAGAGTTTTATATCATTTTTTGCTTTATGATGAAATCCAAGATCTTTTCTGATTAGCATGGTATTCTAAAGTATAAAGCATAATGCAAATAAAGATAAGGTAAAGAGTTCTGACATTTCAGTATGGCTTTCTCTTCAATTTCTAGTCATTTATCAAAAATGCTTTCATCTTTAATTATAACTTTTTAAAATGTATTTGACTTTGTGATTATGTCCACAGATAAGTCTAAATGTAAGTTGTTTATAGTAATTGTCTATCATATATTGAAGTCTTTACCTTACTTCTCTAATTAGGTAGCAATTCATGCATTCATTCAATCACCATGCGTTCATTAAAAGAATACTATATAATGAATTTTTCTTCTAGGATCTAAAGATAGTTTACTGAACAAAACAAACATGTACCTTGTCTTTAACCCTCTGAGGAATCTAGGTATGAATAAACAAGTTACACCATTATATAAATTATTTGATCAGTTCTATAAATCAAATTATGTCGGTAGTCATGAAGTCTTATAAATCTCGTGCATCATCTCTGGAGAGTGGAACAGGTATTAAGTTTTAAGAATCCTGATGAATGATTGTTTGAAAAAGTTCCACAGACAGACACATATGTGAATAAATGAGAAAAGAATTCTAGGCAGAAGAAACAGCATGTGCAAGTGTTCTGAGGTAAGACTGAAGACCATCTTCTGAAAAAACTGAAATATAGAAAACATTGTGGAAGAATGCAAAGCAAAAGATAGAGTAACATAAGAAGATGCTGGAATACTTGACAAGGATCAGATTATATAAATATTAAAGATTGCATATATGTATATGTATATATATATATATGTGTGTGTGTGCAAGGATGACACACAAATTTAGGAAGCATTCAACGTGTGTGTGTGTGTGTATATATATATATATATATATATATAAAATGTTATTTCTATATATATAATATATAGAAAATTTAATTTAATTTCTGTATATATAATATAGAATTTTGTAATGTGGATAGAGTAATCTTGCCAGTGGGACATTTCTTTTTCAGCTTCATAGGCTAGATAAACCTAGATAATAAATTATCAAAGCCATAGTACCAAATTGAATATAGAAGATTTTCATTTTCAATGCCGAATAAGAAAGCTTTTAGTGTTCGACAGCACGTATACTAAAATTCGAATGATACAGGAAAAAAGATTAGCATGGACCCTGTGCAAGGATGTCACACAAATTCAAGAAGCATTCCATATTTTTCAAGAATTAATAAATGGGCTGGGCGCGGTGGCGCACTATTGTAATCCCAGCACTTGAGAGGCTGAGGCAGGAGTATTGCAAAGTACAAAGCCAGCCTCAGCAATGGTGAGGTACTTAGCAGCTCAGTGAGACCCTGTCTCTAATAAAATACAAGGAAAGGGCTGGGGATGTGGCCCAGTGGTTGAGTGCCCCTGAGTTCAATCTTCGGTACCAAAAAAAAAAAAAAAAAAAAAAAAAGAATTAATAAATGGGATGGATTCAAATTAAAAGGCTTCTTTTCAGCAAAAGAAACAATCAATGAGGCAAAGAGAGAACCTACATTTTGGGAGCAAATTTTTGTCAGATAGAGCACTTGTCTTCAGGATACATAAAGAACTCAAAAAACTTAACACCAAAACCCCCAAAAATCCAATCAATAAATACGCTAAGGAACTGAACAGACACTTCTCAGAAGAAGATATATAATCGATCAACAGAATATATGGAAACAATGTTCAACATCTCTAGTAATTACAAAAATGCAAATCAAAACTACTCTAAGATTTCATCTCATGCCAATCAGCATAGCAGTTATTAAGAATACAAACAATGGGCTGGGATTGTGGCTCAGAGGTAGAACGCTCACCTAGCACGTGTGTGACCCGGGTTTGATCCTCAGCACCATGTAAAAATAAAGGTATTGTGTTCAACTAAAATAAATAAATACTTTAAAAAAAAGAATACAAACAATAAGTATTGGTGAGAATGTATGGGAAAAGGGGCACCCATACATTGCTGATGGGACTGCAAATTGGTTTAACCAATCTGGAAAACAGGATGGAGATTCTTTAGAAAACTTGGAATGGAACCACCATTTGACCCAGATTTCCCACTCTTTCATCTATACTTGAAGGAGCCCTAATTAGGAAGGGCTGTTGCAGCTAGCTGGAAGCCATAAGTTCCACCTGATATGTATGTGACGCACCTGTAGGCACCCGCAAACCTGAAGGTATATAACCGGGTGAAAGTGGTCCGAGTTAGGAGAACGGAGAATTCAGTCAGCCGGGCAGTCACTCGGTCGGTCAGAAGAATCAGAGCGGCCAGAACGTAGGCAGAGCGGTTACAGAAGAGAAACCAGATAGTAGACAGAAGAGAAACCAGATAGAAGAAGTAATGACTGGTCAGAGTTAGGCCGAGGCTCCTGAGGAAGACAGAAGACAGAAGAAAGAAGAAGAAGGAAGAAAGAAGAGAGAAGAAAGAAGCTCTAATCTTTCTCTAAGCTAAGCTCTATCTTTCTTTCTCTCTAAGACTCTAAGCTAAGAAGACAAGAAGAAAAGCTCGCTCTAAGCTAAGCTCTATCTTTCTTTCTCTCTAAGACTCTAAGCTAAGAAGACAAGAAGAAAAGCTCGCTCTAATCTTTCTCTCTAAAAATCTTTCTTTCCCTCTCTAAGCTCTAAGAAAGTAGAAGTAAAAGTAGTAAAAGCTTAACTCTGCCTCCGAGAGTTTTTCCTCCCGGTTTTCGGTACCAGGCAGCTTACATATACCCAAAGGACTTAAGATCAGCATACTACCAGTAATGCAGGCACATCAATATTATAGCAGCTTAATTCACAATAGCTAAACTGCGGAAGCAACCTAGATGCCCTTCAATAGATGAATGGATAAGGAAACTCTGATATATATATACACAATGGAATATTACTTAGCATTAAAAGAGAACAAAATTCTGGCATTTGCAGGCAAATGGATGGAGTTGGAGAATATTATGCTAAACGAAGTAAGCAAATCCCCCCAAAAAACAAAGGATGAATGTTCTTTCTGATAAGTGGATGCTGATCCATAATGGGTTAGGACATAGGCAAAATGGAGGAAATTTGATTGGACAAAGGGGAGGGGCTATAGAGGAACTTTGATTGGGCAAAGGGGAGGGGGTATAGAGGAAGGAAAGATGGTGGAATGTAATGGACATTATTACCCTAGGTACATGTATGACCACATATATGGTGTGACACTACAATGTGTACAACCAGAGGAATGAAAAATTGAGCTACAATTGTGTAAAATGAATCAAAATGCATTCTGCTACCATATAAACCTAATTAAAATAAATAAATAAATTTTAAAAATACACACATACAAAAAGAAACAATAAGTGAAAAACAACCAAGAAATACAAAGTTTTGAAAGAAAATAATTGTAAATGTACAATTTTGTGTCCAGTAAAAAATATTATTCAAAAATAAAGTCAAAATAAAGACTTAAGCACACATAAAAAAAAGAAAGAAAGAAAGAAAGCTTTTAAAATGGCAACATCTGATGAAGGCATATAACCACATTGCTGTTCTATAGAGGAAAGAGCTTCAAAGATCACTTGCTAATCAGAAACAGTATTCAAGAAATTTATAAATGTCTTTGTACATGCAGTGTTTCCAGGTGGGAAAAGTCTGCAAATTCAGATATAGTTTACTCAAAGAATGAAGCCTGCTCTTCTAAGTTGATCAAAGTTAAATCAAACGTAAATAAACGTAACTGTTAACAATCAGCGTTCCCTGGCAACTTAGGGCTCCAGATTTCTTTTTCTGAATGTCTGCCCAGCTGTCTCAGATTGGTTTATGATTGCTGCCTCTATAGATATTGTTGACATTCTGTTTTATATTTTATCTTTACTTGGTGTTAAGAAATGCTACCTGAATTTCTTTTAAGCTGTGTAAGTTCCTACTTATCAACTCAGTCCAACTGACTCATTTATTCTCATTTATCCACTTCAGAAAAAAAAAAGATCAGTCTAGCAGCATAGATATTTAAAATATATGCTAACATTTGCATAAAATTAAGAAAGTAATTTTTTATTACCTGAAAATAATATTGTTTAAGAAACATAGTATTTTTGGTATGTGTGTTTGTATGTAGTCCTGGACATCAAACCCAAGGCCTGAAACATGTTAAACATACACTTTACCACTGAGTTATACTCATGACACACACAATTAAAACTTAAACATCTGTTCTATAATTCTCATTTCCCCCAACCATACCTAACTCTTCACCACTAAACAGATATTCTTTTTGTCTAATTCTTTGAGAAGATAGAGGCTACCTTTTGTTTGTAGTTTCTGTTGTTTCAACCCATTCTTTCACTTGATGTCCCTATTAATTATTAAGACTGTGTGAATTTACCTTGCCACCAACATCTGACTGATGTCTTAGATGAATTGTATTATCTGAATTCATAATATTTGCATGATTTGTGACCAAGGACATAGACCTCTAATCAGATTTACATCTGCTATGAAAAAAGAGACCAAGCTGGAACAGAACTTATTTTTCATCAGTATTCAATCAAAGAATTTTTAATGTTAACTATCACATTAAAATGATATAAATGTGAATTTTAAAAATGCTTTGTATACAATATAAAGCAAGAAAATGATGCAGCCAATATGGAAAGCAGTATGGAGATTCCTTTGAAAACTGGGAATGGAACCACCTTATGACCCAGCCTTCCCACTCCTGGGTCTATTCCCAAAGGACTTGACCAAGGACAAAGACAGCATATTACAGGGACACAGCCACATCAATGCTTATAGCAGTACAATTCACAATAGCTAGACTGTGGAACCAACCTAGATGACCGAATGCCAAATATTTTAGTAGAAGTCTTAAGTCCTTGAAGAATAAGTTTAGCCACCATGGAGGTATAAGATTCAATTATACTTTTAGGAGAGACGGGCAAATGTATCCATAATAAAGGCCCTTGTTGCCAAAATACTCCTGTGGGTGTATATTGTGAAGAAATAATAATCAACATCAGCGGTTGAGTTAAATCAAATCTAATCACAATGAGCTCCTTCGATGGCTTTTTCTACTAACTTTAAAGCTTTCCTAGCATCAGGAGTCAATGTTCGTGGTGAAGATGGATCAGGATTCTCCACGAAGGATGTCAAATAAAGGTTTTAGTTGGCCAGTAGTGAGATTTAGTGTAGGGCGAAGCCAATTAATGTCTCCCAGTAGTTTTTGGAAATCATTGAGGGTGGTCAAATGTTCTTTATTTATTAAAATTTTTTGGGGGTCTAACAAAAGTATCCATGATTTTAAATCCTAAATATAATATGGGAGATCTGGTTTGAACTTTTTCTTCTGCTATATATAGTCCATATTTTTTTAAATTTTCTACCACATCACTGAATATATTAAATAAGATTTTTTGATTAGGGTGGGCCAATAAAATATCATCCATGTAATGTAGACACATGAGGTTTGGATATTTATTTTTAAATGGGTTGGATAGCCTTGTCCACATATATTTGGCATATGGTGGGCTATTAGCCATTCCCTGTGGTAAAACCTTCCATTGATATCTCTGATCAGGGCCATTATTGTCATAGAAGGAACAGAAAAAGCAAACTGGGGGCATTGGGAATAGAAAAGAAGCAATCCTTTATATCAAGAGTAATAAGATGGAAATTTTTTGGAATAGCTACGGGACTAGGAAGTCAGGTTGAGTAGGCCCCATAACTTGCATATTTGTCTAAGATCATGTAACAATCGCCATTTTCCTGACTTTTTCTTGATCACAAATATGGGGGATTCCAGGGAGGTGGAAGGTTCTATATGACCTGCTTCTAATTGTTCCTGAACTAATTTGGTGGGCCGCTTGTAATTTCTCTTTAGATAGGGCCATGAGGGACCCACACTGGCTTATCAGAAAGACATGGTATTTTCAAAATTATTTTCTCAGTGGCCCGAAAAAAAATATCTTTTTCCTTTATGACAATGATTACTTTTAGGGTTAAGATTACTCTGTACTTTTTGATAATGAGTTCTTTTATGGTTAAGATTACCCTGTAGGTTTTCACATTTAACATCTGCAGGCTTGGTTGCAAGGTGTACTCCCATTTGTTGCAAAATATCTCTTCCCAAGTAACCGTAGATTTAAAACTAAGGTGAAATGAATGGCCTTCATCATCCTCCCATTTTTAAAATTACTGCACTTTTATCTGGGAGTTATTATATCCCAAGCCTCTTAAACTGGTTGAAGCTTTTTGCAAAGGCCAGTGCTTGGGCATTGGCGTAAATTAATAATGGAAGAGTCAGCTCCAGTATCTATTAATCCCTCCATTTCTATTCCTTGGATTTTTATTTTACACATAGGCCTCCTTGAACAGTCTCGAACCCAGCAAGCCATGGGACTTGAGTCAGTGGAACAAAATCCTCTATTGTTCCCTTCTTGAGGCATACCCATTTTAAATGAATTATGTAAATTGGGAAGGAGAAGCAACTGAGCAATTCTATCTCCTTGATTAACAGAACTTACACTTTGGGGTGAGCTAAGCATTATTTTTATTTCCCCTTTGTAGTCTGAGTTTATTACACCTGGGGTCACTTGCAAACCTAATAAGCTTTTTAGGACTACGCCCGATAATAAGTCCTACAGTCCCTGAGGGAAGAGGTCCCCTGACTCCTGTGGGAATCAGTTGAACCCCCATTTCAGGTGTTAACACTATTCGGGCGGTGGAACAGAGGTCTAATCCTGCATTTCCTCTTGTTCCTCTGGCGAGGGAGTGGATGGGTAGTAGGGATTGTGTCGGGGAAGCATCTGAGTGGATGCTTGAGGATACTCCTTCTGCAATGCCCCGTACATTTGTGGGCCCCGGGGTACTGGGCCCCGTGTCCCGTTTTTTTGAATTCCTGAACAAAGGATTTCCATGGATGTCAAATTTTGAATAGCATTTATTGGCCCAATGATTTCCCTTTTTACACCTGGGGCAGCGGCCTGGGGCATGGTATGAGCTTGATCTTATTTCTCTTTTGGGATTTTGCCTAGAATTGCCTGATTGATTATGATAATTTTGCCTGGAATATCCTGATTGATTATAATGTCTACGTTTAGCCTTTGTGAAATTTCGAGAGGAAGCACCTCTCATTGAGGCTGCAATCACATTTCCTGTGACAAAGGCGCCATTTATATCTTTACATACTTGTATATATACGGAAAGATCCTTTTTAGTTCTCCATGGCCTGATGGCTGCTTGGCACCATTTATTTGCATTTTCATAAGCTAATTGAACAACTAAAGGCATAGCTTGGTCAACATCTGCAAACACACTACCTGCAGTTCTCAAAAGTCGATCAGCAAAGTCGGCATACGGCTCATTAGGTCCTTGAATCACTTTTGACAAGCTACCTTGTAGATCCCCAGGTCCTTGTACAGTTTTCCATGCCTCTAAGGCAGCTGCATTTATCTGAGCATATATATCTGAGTCATAATCTGTTTGAGCCTGTAAGTCTGCGAATTGCCCTTCTCCTGTGAGCATGTCTATATTATAGTTTTCAAACCCTGCAGCCGCGTTTCTTTTAGCCGTTTCTATACAAAGTTCTTGGAATTGCGATCGCCAAACCAAGAATTGCCCCCCGCTTAATGTTGCTTTACATAGACTTTTCCAGTCTGAGGGGGTTAAGCTAAAGGTGTTAAGGGACTCCAGCATACTCAACGTGAAAGGAGCTTGGGGCCCATAAGTCATTACTGCCTCTTTGAGATTTTTTATTGTTTTGAAATCTACTGACTGATGGACACTCTGTCCATTTTTCTTTTCAAATGCTGGCGGTTCCCAATGTATCTGTGAGTTGTCCTCGAGAGCGCATAAGCGATCAGAAAGACTTTTTATTTCTGTTTCTAGGGTATGCAAATGCCTAGTAATACCCTTCATATTTTCTGTAATGGATTCCACCCATGGGGGAGTAGTCACTTCCACAAGTGACTCCTCTGCCTGACGGACCTTTTTCTCGGTCTTTTTAATTTCTTTTTCCTCATTTTCTCAGGATCACTTTTACTAGATTCCTCACCACTGCTAATTTCACTGACAGCAATATCCTGAGGCTCAGGTTCCAGTGAGAGCAAGTATCCTTCAGCTTTCGCCAATAACTCCCGAATAGCTTTAATAGCTTGGATTTTTGTCATTTTTGGGTCTCTTCTAATACTCTCTTTACTGGTCTCAGTTGGCCCAGTGGAATCTACACTTTTTTGATCACTTTCATTTTTGTCTATATACTCCTCACTGAGAACAGAGTCAGGTATATCAAGGAGTCTTTGCATAGCCTCTATGCATTCAGTAAATGAATGGATAAAGAAAATGTGGTATATATACACAATGGAATATTACTCATCAATAAAAGAGAATAAAATAATGACATTCACAGGTAAATGGATGAAATTGGAGAATAAATGCTAAGTGAAGTTAGCCAATCCCCAAAATCCAAATGCCCAATGTTTTCTCTGATATAAGGAGGTTGATTCACAGTGGGGTTGGGACAGGGAGCATAGGACGATTGGAGGAACACTAGAAAGGTCATTGGGGAGGGAGGGGGAATGGAGGCGGGTGAGGGGGTAAAAAAAAAGATGAATGAGATGAATATCATTACCCTAAGTGCATGTATGAAGACATGAATGGTGCGAATATACTTTGTATGCAAACAGAGCTAGTAAAAATGTGCTCTGTATGTGTATTATGAATTGTAATGCATTCTACTGTCATATACAACAACTTATAATAAAAATTAGAAAATAAAAAAATAAGAAACAAGAATATAATAGTTTCAAAGATATTTTTAAGATATGTCCTTCTTTATGCCAATTCACAAAACTTCCATAAAATATCTTAAATGAACTTGTTTAAGAAAATTAGAGAATTGTCTTTAATATCATAATTACCACCTTTTAATATCATAATTGGAAAGCACTGCTTTAGTAGCTATTATTACATTCATTAGGAAAAGTATAAAGGGACATTGGATATTGTATCCTAGTTTATATGCAGGTATAATGAGAATTCAGAAATACCATATTAATGAAGCATTAAAAAATACATATGAAATGAGTTTATTGACTTTTCAGATGTTTATGCATATAAATTAATTTCAAATAGCTAATCACAAGTAGGGATTACCCCCAGAATTTTTCATTAACAGCAATTAATTTGTCATATAGTTAAAAATACTCATTTCTTTAAAATACTTTAACTGTGCTATGTATGATGACACATGCCTATAATTTCAATGACTCTGGAAGTTGAGGCAGGAGGATCACAATTTCAAGGTCAGCTTCAGCAATTTAGTGAGGCCCTAAACAATTTAGCAAGACCGTGTCTCAAAATAAAATTAAAAAGGACTGGGAACTTATATCAGGAGTGTTAAAGCATTCTGGGTTCAATTCCCAGTAAAATAAATAAATAAATAGATAGATAGATAGATAGATAGATAGATAAAATCCTTTTACTGAATTCACTTGTATGGGTAAAGAATAAATGCCCTTAATTTTCTGAAATAAACTTGACTAATTAATTTTAAATCCAGATGGCAAAAATATATGAGCACTAAATTTCACAATAATGTTGCAATAAACTTAAATTTACATAATTCTTGTGCTTATTGAAATTGTTTTTAGAATGAACACAATATAAGTCAAACATAATTTGGAACTTTTTTTTCATAATACTATCCCCAGAAGTACTTGCATGAATTGAAACATCGGTTGGTAGCCCCTTAATATGTACAATGTTTTTATATGTCAGCTAAAAATACTCATTTAAAAAAGTATTGAAATGAGTATTTTAAAATAGTAGATTATATAGAATTTAAGAAATAGTCAGTTACCTAAATCAAAAATAGTGGGAAACATGATTTACATTACTTGATATTACAAATGTAATAATAATGGTTGCTTCTAATATTTATGTTGTTAGTCTTAGAAGGTTTTATGAACAAAAATGATAACCAGCCAGTCTTCAAATTAATCATTTCACATTGTTTTTGTAGCCTATTGTTCTTAAGCAGAAGTGATGTTAAAAACAAACAAATAATGTAAAATCTGGTACTCACAAACAATTATAGAGCTACTCTGATTGTAGGGAATGTTCGGTGTAATTTGAATTAGCAAATTGAAGTGGGTGTCTTTTTCCAAATGTCCATTAATGCTAATGAGCAAAGAAGCACAGAGTACTGGAGCTCCACTAATCAGGAGTTGTCAATGGTGGGTCAAAAGAACCAAGTGATAGAGGCAAATTTTATATACTTAGTAATAAGTAGGAAATTATTATGTATGATTTTATCTTAATTGGTTTGAGAATTAATTGGGTGATAACAAAAGCTGGCATAAAGCTTTTCATTTGAGTAGAACAATTAAAAACCCCAAAAGGCTTGGAGTTGATGATAACCACTCTACTGGATTAACTTCTAGCTATAAAATCAAAAGAGATTTATTATTTATCTGAAAATTGAGTTAATGTTAATGACTAATGTATATTACTTAGCTGGGTACATTTCAACTTTTCAAAGCATGTTTCTTTGGTCAAGGTCAAGTCTGTATAAAATTGATATAACAGTAAACGATTTTCATGATGACATTTTTCTCATTTACATCAAAATTGAAAAAGATAACAGAACATAGCATTTTTCACCTCTACACCAAGAACTGAAATTTTTCATTTTATCCATCATCTGTTCAATCTGCTATATAAGAATATAATATTGGGCTCAAATTAGAAATAAGAACAATCAAAAAAAGAAATCCTGTCTTTTGTAAGAACATGGATAAACCTGGTGGACATTGTGTTAAGTGAAACAAGTCAAATACAGAAAAACAAATATTGCTTTTCATTCATATGTGGTATCTTTTTAAAAGTAGAATTCAGAAGCAAAGAGAAGAGAATAGTGGTTAGCAATGACTGAAGGAGTGGAAGATATTGGCCAGAGGATACAAAACGTCATGTAAGCAGGAGGAATAAGTTCAACAGATCTATTGTACAACATAGTGACTATGGTTAATAATAATGTATTGTATAGTTGAAAACAGCTGGGGATAAATTTTGTGTACTCATCACAAAAATGATAAGTATGTGAGGTTATGCTTGATTTATCCATTTCCACTATGTATACATATTTTGTTTGTCAGTTAGCAAGGAAGAGAGAAAGATGTATGTGTCTGATAAGGTCCAATTATCTCAATCTTAAGATTAATTTCTTAAAATTTCATTTTATCTTTAAATGCAGTAGGAATAACAAAGAAAGGTAATCTAGCCTTTGATATTTATTATAGTGAAATATTTGGGGATGAACTGCAGTTTGTCAGTGACTGACAATACTGAGTTCATTGTGAGTTGCATCAACACTATTCATTTATTCCTAGAATCCTAAGATAATATTATAACCATAGAATAACTTGTAGTCGCAATTGATTTGCATATGTTTACAGTGCTGATCAAAGATATGTATTTCTAGTATAATTCTTAATTAATTAATATTCAAAAGAAATATTAACTCTTCTCCTAGCTTTTGTCAACTAATTTCTTACCAGATAGTACAAATTCAATTTGCCTACATTTTATCTTTTCAATTTTCAGAAAGTGGCAATGTTTTTCATGTCACCAGATTGTAAAGCAGATTATTTAGACAATTGCCAAAAGCCTTAAGTACTTATGAAAGGATTAGTCTCAATTTTTAATACAGACTCAATGTGTATTCTGTTTCCTAAGAAGAAATAGAATTTTAATAAAGATATCTTAAAGTAAAAAATGTTTGCTTTAAATTCAGCATAGATTTCCCTCCTTTAAAATAGGTTTGTAAACATTTGTTTTATGTATGATTAACAGTCTTGAATTATATTTGTGAAAAATTATTATCCAGGTAAGTAAAAACTGTATCTTACACTCACACTAAGAAAATATTGGTGTCCAATGGAATCTTTGAGTATATCTACGCAGATAAAAATAACAAAGCAAGAGAGTGAACTCAGTAAAATATCAGAAAATACATATTATATAAACAAGGAATGCTGAATTTTGTGTTCTGAAAACTGTTTCAAGTATGTGAGCTCTTTATATTACCAATAGTGTCTTCTCAATTTCATAGTCATCCAACAGTCT
The DNA here is from genome assembly GCA_025594165.1 of Tamias sibiricus. Classification (NCBI taxonomy): domain Eukaryota; kingdom Metazoa; phylum Chordata; class Mammalia; order Rodentia; family Sciuridae; genus Tamias; species Tamias sibiricus. Next base: position 100,825,723 of record CM046666.1, read on the forward strand.
TTGACAAGCTTTGTGTGACTGAGGAAATATGAAACTACTTTGAAATTCTTTGAGCAACTCACAGATAGCATCAAAACATACTGCTATAGTATCAAGAAATGTTGAAGAATTATGCTTTTGACATTGTGCCAAGAAACCTAGCAAGCTTCTTTCCTGTCCATTATCAATCACAGGGCTACACCACCTGCCTTTGGACTAGGCAGTTCCATAGATATTTCTCATACATCAATTACTGAACTAGCTTTAGACCAGAAAAAGACTCTTCCTCAGCCTAGGGAAGCTACCTGATGTAAGCAGAAAACAAGAGAATGCACAGGCAAGACAACTATCTCTGCCATTAGCCAGCAAATCGTGGAAAGCCCCCAGCATTTGGACTTTATATCGAGAAGATGATGGGTGTGATCTTGCTGCTGGCCCATTTAACACTCCAAGAGTTGGCTATGCTTCCAGTCAGTCAAAAGTCCAGCTTTTAGTACAAGGAATATGACCCAAATTAACATTTTCTAAACTGCAGAGTCTGTTAAACGGAACAAATTGCAACTGACAAGGAAGTAAGGGAGAGAAGAAAGTAAGAACAATCAATCGGGGGAAAAAGAGCAGGAAGAAGGAAATAGAGAGATGTTTTTGTTTTTGTTTGTTATTGGTTTGATTTTTAAAGGCAGGGATTGGAATTCTATATTGGCCCTCTTAGAGATTTACCAAAGGGCTGTGGTCCACCTGGCTGTGTCTTCAATGCTTTAATTACTCAGGCACCTTAGACAAACTGCCCCTCTGTAGATATGGTCCTGTTCCAGTGTTCCTTCTGATAATGATACCATCACCCAGAAACACCAAAAACTTCAATTCTCAAATTTATCTATCACTAAGTCTTGACTTTTTTTTTTTCCCCTCATAAAAACTCATAAAATCTCACAACTCTGTCTACTTGTATCATTCCCACCTGTCATATCCTTTTTGCTGGACACTATTTGCCTTTCCCAGTCAAACCAGTCTCTATTCTGTAGACATTTAAAAATGCATGCCAATTATATCACTCTAAACTTCAAGGCTGAAGAAAATCATTGTGATTTTCCACTGCTCCTCAGATAAAACCATATACCCACAAAATGCTATTTATCTACTAGAACTTTCTGAAATCATGGAAATTTCCTCTGAACTCTCCAGCTTGGTAGCCACTGTGACTAGTTAAAGAACTAAATTCCTAATTTTATTTAATTTTAATCAGTTTAAATTCTAATTTAAATAACCACATGGACCAATAGCTACTGTTTTAGGCAGTGTAGGTCCACATTATCTAGTCTCTACCTATTGCTTAGTGTCTTCTTATACCAAGCCCTCGAACTTCTGTAAGATTCACTCCTGTAAACTTTAACAAGTTCATTGTTTCCCCTGCTGCCTAAGAAAACTGCACACACTATGCCCTCTACTGGAAGAGTTCCTCTTATATTTTCTCTCTCCTAGTTCATACTCATCCCTCAAAAGATAGAATGAGCTGGGTGTGGTTATACATGCCTCTAATCCTAAAGGATCCAGAGGGTGAGGGAGGACAATCACAAGTTCAAAGCCAGTATCAGCAACTTAGTGAGAATCTAAGCAAGTTGGGGAGACCCTGTCTCAAAATAAAATATAAAAAAGAGGTCTGGGGTTGTGGCTCAGTAGTTGAGCACCCCTGGGTTGGATTCCTTGTACCAAAAACAAAACAAGACAAAAAAAAAAAAAAAAAAAAAAAAAAAAAAAAAACAGGAAGAAGAATGAATGTCCCTTCCTTAGGAAGACTTCACCAGCTACTCAATAATGAACACTTAAAATGTTCCTATGAGCCTTATCCACCTCTTCTTCATTATGCTTACCATGGTTGCAGTCTTAAGTGTATGTATGTGATTATTCTGATGAAACTAGGCTCTAAGATCAATAAAGGCATGAATGATTGTTGCCTACCCATTACTCTGGCACTTAACATTATAGTAAACACACCATAAATATTAACTGAATGAAGTGAGTCTTATTTTGATTTGAAATTTTCTGGGAATATTTTTGGCAAATCTTTGTGTAAATATGAAGCATGCAAAATAGCAACCAAAGAAAACTTATCAAATTGCCTGACTCTTTTCAGACTAACAAGGAAATGGAATTTGAAAGCTGCCTTAGCATTTAATGGTAGAATGATCATCATGAACACCTGAACTAAAAGTTCAAACACACTGATTATTTGTACCTGATATGCCCATAACAGCTTATCCTGCATTTAAGTTGACAAATTAGGGGGGGAAATTCTCATAATTTTCTCCAACTACCTGAGTTACACAAATCCCTCTGCTCTTTATATTTTAGTTTAATCCCCTTTCAAATCACTTGTTCCTATAATTGGCATTTTTATCTTCTTATGTGCTTCTGCTTGTCCCCATTTCACACTTGCCATCAGCATACTTTTCTGGAGCTTATACCTTCAAAGAGCCATGCACAGTTCTACTGTAACTTAGACTCTTAAGCTCCTTTTCAACGGTCTTTAAGTTTTAATCTTTTTTCCCCCCATAGTGACATATTCAATCCTAATTCCACAAATATATCTTGCACTTTTGAGGGGACAGGTTTATGGGGCAATGTGTGCATTTATCCAGCTTGCCTCCCACCTTAAAGACAAAGAAGTCATCTCTCTGAATTCTTTGAAGGGCATGTAATACTGAATCTATATCTAGATGTCTGTCTACCCAAAATGCTTCAGTAATCTATTCACTGTAACTCCACAAAGCACTAAGAATTTCTATTTCACAACTATTCTTTTTTCCCATATTTTGTATTAATGATTATAATGGCTCATAGTGATGGAATTTATTGTTACATATTCATACATGCATGCAATATAACAATATGATTTGGCCAATCATTGCCTAGAATTTCCCCTTTTTCTCCCCTCCTCCCTCCACTGATCTCTTTCCTCTACCTATCTCCCTTCAGTTCTCTTTAGTACAATGATATGTATGTGAATGAATGTTGAGAATGCTTACCTTTGACTTTTCTCAATGTAGTCAAGTATATGGGTACATCATGGTTAGTAGGCAAAAGTATGGGTTCCAAATAACACCTTTGCTACTATCTAACAGTTTGTATATACTTTTGTGTTAGTCAAGAAAAAGGTTAATTTTGTCTCATGTTTTGGAGGTTCTGGTTCATTGTCAGTTGGCCTCAGTGCTTTGGGCCTGTCGTGAGTCAGCATATCATGTCAAGAAGCATGTTAAAGCAAAACTGCTTACTTTGTGACCAGAAAGAGGATGGGGCCAGTTCCACTATCCCCTTCAAAGGAATGTTGCCAGTGACCTAATGAATTCCCATTAGGCCTACCTCATAAAAGTTCTACCACCTACCAACAGTACTACCCTAGGGACCAAGCCTTTAACAAATGGGCCTTTGGGGACTTTCAATACCTAAACTATAGCACATCTCATCACTTAAAAAATAATAACAATACTTCCTGATACTAAATGAGTTCATTAAGTTTGAATGCCTACTTATAATGAATTTGGCAAATATAGGTTCCTATTTCCTCTTGCTGCTAACATTTGATAAGGCTTTTCCTCCAAGGATTCCTGAGGCTAACTGTACATGTTCAAGCCCATTATTCCCAGGTAAAAGCAATGAGGAGTTGGTCCTTCAGTGACTTTAGCCCATCATCTCTTATCATCTAGAATTATTTTTCTTTACTAAGTCCAAGTACCTAGTGTGACTGGATTTCAGACAACTGCTAGGTCTCTACCTATTCTTCATTATATGGTTGATTATTCTAATTCTCTTCTGCCACTGAAGCACTCATATCGACATGGCTGGAAGCACGGCTAGTACTTTTCAGTCCTTTATTGTACTTGTCAATCTCCAAACACTTGTCTTATTTTGAATGGATGGTTGTCTTGAATCTTACATCTATTCTCCATTTAATTTCAAATATTTGAGTATCACTTTTTTATCATATTACATTCTTTTGGATAAAAACACATAATCTCTTTAGAAATAATTGATGGTAAGATTCAGGGACATTATGGAAAAGGTTGATAATGGTCTCTGAATTTCCAGTGACAACCTTTCTCTAACTCACTAAACCACTAATTGGACAACTACAACTTGGGAAATGCAATTTTTGAAAATTTCTATTCATTTAGCTAATACATTGTGATTACTACTACTATTAATATTAATTAAATTATGGATAAGCTTTAAAATTACTTTTTTGTAGTAAACTTTCCAAAAAGCAATGCAAATATGTACCAAAAATTCTGTATCAATACAGAATTGGGTTATGTGTTCTTTTTTCTCACTTTTAAGAACTGAAGTTTCTGACATGTTAAAATATAAAAAATAAAATGGTGTATTGTTGCCGCCTGCAGCAACAATACGGCAGGAAAGAAATCTGAGGCAGACTGGGAATGAGTGGTTCCTTGATTGTTCTTTCTTCTTCTCCTTCCTCTTTCTCTATCTTCTCTCTGATTCTGCCCCCACAATCTGTTTAAATACTCTTTACCTATCACAGGTGCATTAGTTCTCTTAACAGGCATACACGTGTCTCATAAGCCCGACCTACAGGTGCAGCACGCAGTGCCCACGAGCTACTACAAAAGTCAGGTGTAAGTTGTAGTAAACAAAGCCTTGCTTTTGACAAACAAGTAAGCGCCACCTCTTGGCTCTCAGCCAGCCGCCATCTTGGAGCTACTTCCTCATCAAAGGCTTTTACGGTGTATGATTACATTTATATGTAATATCCAGATTAGTAAGTCTATGGAGATAGAAAGGTTAGTGGTGGCCAGAAGTTGGTGGGAGGAGAGAATAGGGAGTGACTGCTTAAAAAATATGAGGTTTACCTTAATGAGTATGTAAACTATACCTCACTAAAAATATAGCTTGACAAATATTAGGGGAAAGAGTAGATAGTTCCTCTCTTAAGGAATGTAGCCCTATTATAAATTCAGATTTTCTAAATTACAAATAATTAATCTCAGCCCTGAAAACTAGAGGAAGCATGTCTCTTTAAACTGATCAATAAAAGAGAAGAACCAGAATAATAAAAAAGAATAACACCAAACACTAGATAAGCTACACTAAGTTGGCCATCATGCACTAGATCACCTGGTTGTTATTGCAGATACCAGCCACCATAACTGGTTAATAATCTGCCCCTTCTGTTCTTGTTCTTTTCTATCCATTAGTAAAGGCTCATATTTCCAAAGCCCATGCTTCTCTCTCTAGCCTAACAGCAGTGTCCTGTTAGGATGAAAAATTCTTTTTACAACCACAACTAAGAGAAATTAGGAGAAAATAGATTCTAGTTGAGAAAATCTGAGAAAAAAGAAAGCTGTTTTCTAGTCTAATATCACTATTGGCTATTATATAGTTTGGAGAGATAAATTTGTAATAGAGAACAAAAAATGTTCTAGCAGTAATTGTTGATATTTCACGTTTAAAACTGAATCCAAAGAAGTTAATCTGGAGGCACATATTCTAACAGGAAAAAAAAAAAAAAAAAAAAAAAAAAAAAAACTTCATTTGTACACCCAAACCAGCACTTCCATAAATATCCTCACCCAGCTCACAAGTCCTCTAGGGTGAATGGAATAGTTTCTGAATTCTGCATTAACCTAATAACATTTGAACAACAACTGACCTGGAAAATCTGAAGAACACAGTTCTATAGGTCTAATAGCTTTTTCAGGTGAAATGTCTGTCCTCAATAGTGGCAGGCAACACAGGTTTAGTTGCAGATGTCTATCAGCCTAGCTGCCCCAGAATCCTTAAAGTGTCAAGGGAATCACTCTCAACCAGGCCTGGGTTCACTCATTTTCTCTTGCTCTACATTTAAATTCTTGATTCTTAAAGCAATATATGGAAAATATGTTCTATCTAACATCTGTCTTCCAACCTAGTATCTTTTAGACAATCACTTTTATGAAAAAGGCACTCTCTCACTATGTAGACTCCAAGAATTAGCTGATGCCTACTCTAAAACCTATAGAAACTGTCAACTTAGAACCACAAAAATAAATGCTAGTGATGTATGTATGTATTTAGTTTTTAGTTGAACCATTTTCACTAGAATCACAGAAGAAGCATAATATACCCATCTATAGGTTTACTTTCATTACAATAATTATAATAGGCAGTCTAAAAATGAGAATACTACTCAATGTAACTGAATATTCAGACAACCAAGTTAGAAATAATCCTGCTTCATAATTTATAGTACAGGATTCTTTAATATTTTAATTTTTATTAGTGCATAATAATTATACAGATTAGTGTTTCATCATTTCATATTCATACAAGCACATAATGTAATTTGATCAATTTCATTCTCCAGTACCTTTCCTTGCCCTTCTCCTTCACCCTCCCCTTCCTCTACTCTATTGGTCTCCTTTCTATTTTCATGATATCATTTTTTTCTTCATCATTTTCTTCTTTTCTCTAGTTTCCATGCATGAGAGAAAATAATTCAATCCTAGACTTTCTGAATTTGGCTTTTTCACTTAATAAAATACATGCAAGTTCAATCCATTTTCCTCCAAATGACACAACTTCATTCCTCCTTGTGGCTGAATAAAAATCCATTGTATATATATACCACATTGTCTTTAACCATTCGTCTGTTGATGAACTCCTAGGCTGGCTCCATAACTTGATTATTGTGAATTGTTTTGCTATAAACATGAGTATTTTTCCTCTGCACATTTATAACTAAAGTTTAAATTGAAAAGGTCCATGAAGAAACACTTTTTGGCACAGTTTCCTCTGCCCATTTTAGTAACTACATAATAAAGTCAATGCTAGTTATTACTGAATTTAAGTACTCTGTTTATTCTCAAAAGTTCAACTACATTTTTGGTTGAGCAACTGTGGTTAAAAGGGCAGATAGTTCAAGTAAATAAAAACCCAGGACAAAATATTTTCAATATGTTTAATCCAATTAATTTTCTTCCACTGTGTATATGTTTCCTCTAAATTCAGATGGTATGGTATAGAATATTGTTAACTTTTTTCATTATTTCATGGCAAACAATTTCCTGGATACTAAGAATTGTTTAAACCCCTTATTTTAATGAATGAATTACATTTTCTTGTGTGATGGTGATTCTGAATGCATTTCACACTATGTATATTTAGTTTATTTCTTACTTAGTCCTTAATATAAAAAGTTCAGTAAATATCCTGTATATAAGTTTTTTCCAAATTATTGTTTTCTTTTTTATTTTTTTACTTTCCTTTATTTATTTATTTTATAAATTAAAGTGTATGTTTTAAAATTATAAAATAAAACATTTATTTATTTTATAACATAAGACACCCATTGTACCAGCTAGTATAACACACTCAAACAACAACCCTTTAATGACTTTGAATTTCATCTACATGTAACCATATTTTCTTTTCCCTTACTATCTCCCTGATTCCTCTAACCCATTAATCATTATCCTGAATATCATGTCCCTTTTCCCTTTTAAAAAATTTATTTGTTCTGATTATTTATACCTGGCAATAGAATGCATTTTGATACATCATACATAAATGGAGCATAACTTCTCATTCTTTCAATTGTATGCGATGTAAAATCACACTGGTCATTAGAAATATATGCACGTAGGGTAATAATGCCTTTCTTTTGTCCATCTTATCTCCATAACCCCTCCCCTCCTTTCACTCCCCTCTGCTTAATCCAAAGTACCCCTATTTTACCCTAGCCCTCCCTCTCTTATTATGAATTAGCATCTGCTTATCAGAGGAAACATTTGGACTTTGGTTTTTGGGGATTGGCTTATTTTGCTTAGCATGATATTCTCCAGCTCTATCCATTTCCTGGCAAATGCCACAATTTCATTCTACTTTATGGCTAATATCCCATTGTGTTTATGTACCACATTTTCTTTATCCATTCATCTGTTGAAGAACATCTGGTTTGGTTTCATAGCTTAGCTACTGTAAATTGAGCTGCTGTGTATGTTGATGTTGCTGTGTCACTGTAGTATACTGATTTTAATCAGTACTAGTATACTGTAGTATATTGATATCTTTTGGGTATATGCTGAGGAGTGGGATAACTGGGCCAAATGGTGGTTCCATTCCAAGTTTTCTGAGGAATCTTCAAACTGCTTTCCAGAGTGGTTGCACCAATTTGCAGTCCCACCAGCAATGTACGAGTGTACCTTTTCCCCTACATCCTTGCCCACATTTATTGTTATTTGTATTCTTGATAATTGCCATTCTGATTAGAGTGAGATGAAATCTTATAGTAGTTTTGATTTGCATTTCTCTAATTGCTAGAGATGTTGAACATTTTTAAAATATATTTGTTGATACATTGTATTTTTTCTTCTGTCAAGTGTCTGTTCAATTCCTTAGCCCATTTATTGATTGGGTTATTTATTCAATTTTTGTTATTCAGATGCTTGAGTTCAGATTCTATATATATTCTGAATATTAATCCCTTGTCAAATCAACAGTTGACAAATTTTTTCTCCATTCTCTTGTTTGTCTCCTAACTCTGTTGATCTTTTCAAGTTTTGCTTTTGTCTCCTCTGCTTTGAGGTTCATAAAAAAAAGAAAAAAAAATCTTTGCCTATTCCAATATCATGAAGAATTTCCTCTATTTTCTTGCAGTTGTTTCATAATTTCAGATCTTACATTTAGCTCTGTGGTTCACTTCGAGTTGATTTTGCAATAGTGAGAGGTAGAAAAACAAAGACTACTCATAAATAAAGTCACAGTCTGAGGTTCTAGGTGGACGTGGTTTGAGGATACTGTTCGACACACTACAATCCCCCTCTCAGAACTGCTTTCTAGAAAGTTCTGTGAGTCTTTTGTCTTTGTCTGATTGTATGAGAGCCCAGAGCCTGGAGAATCTGAGGGTGAGGAGACAACATGGGATCCAGGGATCTAGACTTGCTTAATCCCTATTCCTGCCCACCATGGTAGCTCCTTTTCTCACTGGTGTTTCTAATTGCTATACTGCATACAATGCTGTAGCCCACAGAGTGCTTTCCTTCTGAGCTTTTAGTCTGTTCTAAAGAAAAGTGGGGGGGGGAAAAATGTGTTCTCTGGTATCTTGCAGCAGTGTTAGTGTTTGCAAAATGTCTCTCCCATTAGGCAATTCTAATTTAAAACACAGATTAGATTTGATAAAACTGACCTAGGCTGGCTTTTCCCTTTGATGGTTTCAATTTCAGGTTTATCCATCACAAGTGATTATAATGCAACAGCCTTTTGACAGAACAAGGGTAACAGTTTTGAATTCTTACCTGCAATTTCTAGCTCCAGGGGATAATAGCTGAGAGAAAAACAACAATAGCTTAGTTGTAGGATATGAAAACATGCTGAATTTCCTCCTTGGGTTTTTTTAAATTAACTAATTTATTCATTTAAATTAAGTATATATGACAGCAGAATGCATTATGATTCATTGTACACAATTGCAGCACAAATTTTCATTTCTCTGGTTGTACATGACATAGCGTTGCACCATATGTGCAGTCATACATGTACCTAGGGTAATGATGTCCATCTCACTCCACCATCTTTTCTGTCCTCATGCCCCTTCCACCCCTCCCTTCCTTTTGCCCAAAGTTCCTCCATTTAACCATCCCCCCCCCCCCTTATGGATCAGCATCCACTTATCAGAGAGAACATTCAGCCTTTGGTGTTTGGGGATTGGCTTATTTCAGTAAGCTTGTTATTTTCCAACTCCATCTGTTTACCTGCAAATGCCATAATTTTATTCTCTTTTAATGCTGAGTAATATTCCATTGTGTATACATACCACAGTTTCCTTATCCATTCATCTATTGAAGAGCATCTAGGTTACTGTCAGTGTTTAGCTGAAATTGAGCTGCTATAACATTGATGTGGCTGCATTACTGCAGTATGCTGATTTTAAGTCCTTTGGGTATAGACCAAGGAGTTGGATAGCTGGGTCAAATAGTGGTTCCATTCCAAGTTTTCTAAGGAATCTCCATGCTGCTTTCCAGAGTGGTTGCACCAATTTGCAGTCCCACCAGCAATGTGTGAGTGTGCCTTTCCCTGCACATCCTCACTAACTCTTGTTGTTGTTTATATTCTTGATAGCTGCCATCCTGACTGGCATGAGATGAAATCTTAGAGCAGTTTTGATTTGCATTTCTCTAATTACTAGAGAGGATGAATATTATTTCATATATTTGTTGGTCAATTGTATATCTTCTTCTGAGATGTGTCTGTTCAGTTCCCAGCCCATTTATTGATTGGGTTGTATTTTTGGTTTTTTGTTTTTGTTTGTTTGTTTTGGTGTTAAGTTTTCTCAGTTCTTTATATATCCTGGAGATTAGTGATCTATCTGACATGCATGTGGCAAAAATTTGTTTCCAAAATGTAGGCTCTCTCTTCACCTCATTGATTGTTTCTTTTGCTAAGAAGATTTTTTAGTGAGTCCATCCTATTTATTGATTATTGATTTTATTTCTTGTGCTTTAGGAGTCTTGTAATGGAAGTTGGGTCTTAATCTGACATGATGAAGATTTGATCCTACTATTTTGTCTATTAGGCACAGGGTCTCTGGACTAATTCCTAGGTACTTGACCCACTTTAGTTGAGTTTTGTGCATAGTGAGAGATAGGGGTTTAGTTTCATTTTGCTGCATATGGATTTCCAGTTCTCTAAGCTTTATTTGTTGCAGAGGCTATCTTTCCTCCAATGTATGTTTTTGACCTTTGAGAGAACTGTATTTACGTGGGTTTGTCTCTATGTCTTTCATTTTGTACCATTTGTCTACATGTCTATTTTGGCGCTGATAACATGCCATTTCTTTTACTATAGCTTTGTAGTATAGTTTAAGCTCTGGTATTGTGAGGCCTCCTGTTTCATTCTTCTTGCTAAGGATTGCATAGGCTATTCTGGGTCTCTTATTTTTCCAAATGAATTTCATGATTGCTTTTTCCATTTCTATAAGGAATAATGATGGGATTTCAATTGGAATTGCATTGAATCTGTATAACACTTTAGATAGTATGGCCATTTTGACAATATTAATTTCACCTATCCGAGAGCAGTGGGAGGCCTTTCCATTTTCTAAGGCCTCCTTCAATTTCTTTCTTTAGTGTTCTGTAGTTTTCATTGTAGAGGTCTTTCACCTCTTTTGTTAAGTTGATTCCCCAATTTTTTTTAGGCCATTGTTAATGGAATAGTTTTCCTAATTTCTCTTTCAGAGGATTCATCACTGATGTACAGAAATGCATTTAATTTATGGGTATTGGTTATATATCCTGCTACTTTGCTGAATTCATTAATTAATTCTAGAAATAGTCTGGTGGAATTTTTGGATCCTCTAAGTACAGAATCATGCTATCAGCAAATAATGATAATTTGAGTTCTTCTTTTCCTATTTGTATCCCTTTAATTTCTTTTGTTTGTCTAATTGCTCTGGCTAGAGTTTCTGGATAAAGTGGTGAACAAGGGCATCTCTGTCTTGTTCCAGTTTTTTAGAGGGAATGTTTCCAATTTTTCTCCATTTAGAATGACTTTGGCCTTGGGTTTAGCATATATACTTTTTACAATGTTGAGGTATGTTCCTACTATTCCTAGTTTTTCTAGTGTTTTGAACATGAAAGGGTTCTGTATTTTGTTAAATGCTTTCTCAATTGACATAATCATATGATTCTTATCTTAAAGTCTACTGATGTGATTAATTATATTTATTGATTTCCATATGTTGAACCAACCCTGCATCCCTGGAATAAACCCTACTTGATCATATTTTTTAATATGTTTTTTATGTAACTTATTAGAATTTTATTGAGAATTTTTGCATCTATGTTCATCAGGGATATTGGTCTGAAATTTTCTTTCCTTGATGTGTCTCTGCCTGGTTTTGGTATCAGAATGATACTAGCCTTGTAGAATGAGTTTGGAAGGGTTCCCTCCTTTTTATATTTCATGGAATAATTTGAGTAGTATTGGTATTAATTCTTCTTTGTAAGTCTTGTAGAACTCAGAATCCATCTGACCCTGGGCTTTTCTTGGTTGGCAGGCTTTTGATGGTGTTTCCTATTTCCTTGCTTGAAATTGAGCTGTTTAAATTGTATGTGTTGTCTTGACTCAGTTGGGGTTGATCATATGCCTCTAGAAATTTGTCAGTGTTTTCAAGGTTTTCTACTTTACTGGAGTTTAAACTTTCAAAATAGTTTTTAATTGTCTTCTGTATTTCAATAGTGTCAGTTATTATAGTTCTTTATCATCACAAATTTTAGTAATTTGAGTTTCCTCCCTCTTTCTTTTTGTTAGGGTAGCTAAGGGTTTATTTATTTTTGTTATGTCAATTTTTGAATTGTTTCTTTTGTTTTAATTTCATTGATTTCCACCCTGATTTTGATTATTTCCTATCTTCTACTACTTTGGGGGTTAGTTTGTTCTTCTTTTTCTAGGGCTTTGAGATGTAATGTCAGGTTGTTTATTTGTTGACTTTTTTCTTCTTTTAATGAATGAGCGTAATGCAATGAACTTTCCTCTTAGCAATGCCTTCATAGTGTACCTGAGATTTTGATAAGTTGTATCAGAGTTCTCATTTACCTCTAAGAATTTTTTAATCTCCTCCCTGATGTTTTTTGTATCCATGTGTCATTTAGTAGCATATCATTTAGTCTCCTGGTATTGCAGTAGCTTCTCTTTTTAATTTTGTCATTGATTTCTAATTTCATTCCATTATGGTCAGATAGAATGCAGAGTAGTATCTCTATTTTTATTTTTATTTTGTATTCTCTAAGACATGCTTTGTGGCATGGTCTATTTTGGAGAAGAATTTGTGTGCTGCTGAGAAGAAAATTTATTCACTCATTGATGGATGGAATATTCTATATATTTCTGTTAAGTCAAAATTATTGAATGTATTATTGAGTTATATAGTTTCTTTGTCTAGTTTTTGTTTGGAAGGTCCATCCAATGGTGAGACAGGTGTAATAAAGTCACCCAGTGTTATTGTGTTGTGGTCTATTTGGTTCTTGTATTTGAGAAGGGTTTGTTTGACATACATAGATACCCCAATGTCTGGGGCATAGATATTTATGATTATTATGTCTTGTTGATGTATGAATCCCTTAAGCAGTATGAAATGTGCTTCCTTATCCCTTTTCATTACCTTTGCTTTGAAGTCCACTTTATCTGATATGAGGATAAAAACCCCTGCTTGTTTTTATGATCCAGGTGAGTGGTACATTTTTTTCCCCCACCCTTTCACCTTCAGTCTGTGGATGTCTTTTCATGTGAGATGAGCCCCTTGAAGACAATGTATTGTTGGGTCTTTTTTTAAAATCCAATTTGTCAGTCTATGTCTTTTAATTGATGAGTTTAGGCCATTCATATTGAGGGTTATTATTGAAATATGATTTTTATTAGCATGCATTTTGGTTTGTTTTGGTTTTTAACTTGACTTGGTTCTCCTTTGACTGGCCTTTCCTTTAGTATAGTTCCTCCCTTTGCTGATTTGCAATATTGTTTTTCATTTCCTCCTCCCAGAATATTTTGTTAAGTTTGCTCTGTAGTGTAGGGTTTCTCACTATAAATATTTTAACTTTTATCATGGAAGGTTTTTATTTCATCATCAAATCTGAAGCTTAATTTTGCTGGATATAAAATTATTGGTTAGCATCCATTTTCTTTCAGGGCTTCTTATATATTGTTCCAGGATCTCCTGGTTTTGAGATTCTGGCTTGAAAAATCTGCTGAGATACAAATTGATCTCCCCTTATATGTGATATGATTCCTCTCTTTTGAGGCCATTAAGATTCTATCCTTATTCTGTATGCTAGGCATTTTCATTATAATGTGCTTTAGTGTAGATGTGTTGTACTTTTATATATTTGGTGCCCTGTAAGCCTCTTGTATTTGGTTTTCCAATTCATTCTTCATGTTTGGGGAATTTTCTGATATTATCTCATTGATTGTGCATTCCTTTGGTTTTCAACTCTGTGTCTTCCTCTATCCCAATGAATCTTAGATTTGTTCTTTTGATGCTATCCTATAATTCTTTGCTGTTTTGATCGTGGTTTCTTACCATCTTCACTGTATGGTCAACTTTATTTCCCAGATAGTATACTTTGTCTTCATTATCTAATGTTATCTTTTCCAAGTGAACTGGTTTGTTGGTGATGCCTTCTATTGAGTTTTTAATTTGGTTTACTGTTTCCTTCATTTCAAGGATTTCTGATTTTTTTTTTTTTTCAGAGTCTCTATCTATTTCTTGAAGTAATCTTTTGCTACCTGTATTTGCTCCCTTATCTTTTTGTTGGTGTGATCAGTGGTTGCCTGTGTTTGCTCTCTTATCTCTTTGTTGGAGTGATCAATTTTTGCCTGTATTTGCTCACTTAGGTCATTCTTTAATTCACAGATCATTTTAATTATGAACCTTCTGAACTCCTTCTCTGACATTTTTTCAACTTCACTGTCCATGGATTCTATTATTGTAGTATCCTGGTTTATTTGGGGGCACTTTCCTCCCTTGTTTTTTCATGTTGTCTATGTGTCTTCCTTTCTTACAGTGCAGATCTGAGATATTACAGTTTCTACCCTATAATCTTGTAGTATCTATGCAGATTATCTGTACCTCACTTGGTGTTGGGCCTTCAGACTCTGCCGGTATCCTGTGATGTATGCTACTGCAACTAAAGCTGATGGTGGCAATAGTGGAGGTAAATGGAGATAGCAGTGGGGGTGTCCCATGATGGATGCAACGTCTTTCAGAGATGGGGCTGAAAGGGTGGGCCTTAAACTAGCTTTGAGATGCCTGTTCAGAGATGCAGCTGCTTCTAGGTCCTGTCTGATATCACAAGGTGGAGGCTACTGCATGAGTAGGCCTATGGTGATGTCCTGGGCTTGGGCTCTGATGTGGGTCTGCAGGTCAGCAGGTGGACCTCTATTAATTGTTTTTCTTGAGAGAGATTTCTAGAAGTGGAATTACTAATGAAATAGTGTTGATATTTTTATGACTTGACACATAGTCAAGTACCACTCTTGAGAAACTTTGTACCAATTTACACTTCTAGATTGTATGAGAATGGTTTAGTAAACCATTTTCAATCTTGAGTAATACCTTTGAAAATAATTCTTAACCATTTAAAATATTTTTTAAAAAAAGAGGCATGTATTTCTGTTCATATAAACTAGTGACTTAAAAAATTGTGCTCTCTATATGTAATATAGAGAGCATGTATAAAAACTTAAATAATTTTTAAAAAGACACTACAAATTCTATATATTTAATTTTTATAAATTGTTCATATCATCTGCACATTTTTATTGGAAATTTGTTTTCTAACTTATATAAAAATATTTATCTGCCATTTATTTATCCATCTATCTATATAGGAAATTAAACCTCATCTGCTTTTTCAATAAACATTTTTTTCTAATAAGTCACATTTCTCTTAATTTTACTTATTGCATTTTGTTCATTAGGACATATTGGGTATCCTTATTTGTAATTTTTCCTTTGTGTTTCTTCCACTGCTTTAATTTCCTTTACACTTTCATTATTATACTGAATTTTAGTCTGTACTAAATTTAAGTGAGTGTGAATTGATGTCCAAATTGACATATTTTCCTAAATACCTAATATAGAATACTATAGTCTAATAAACTGCTCCTTGGATCTGTGATCTAATTCAGGTCTACGTTCTGTTCCAATACTAATGTGTTGCTTCTTGTACCAGTGTCAGACCAGTATACTATTTTAGTTTTAGAATCCATTTCAATATGAAATGAAACACTCAAAAATGTTGATAGATTTCTTTATCTCAGTTATTTGAAACAGTCAAGTATATTTCTCTCTTATCTGGCATTGCTTTCCTGAGTTGGCTACAGTAGTTCTGGATATTTTGACTCTGGAGCTTGCAGAGTTGAAGGTAGGGGGAATAAGAATAACTAGCTTCCACACACATATTTTATTGACAAAATCCACTCATGAGGCCAGGCTGTGTTCAAAAGGGTAGGGTCCTGTACTCTTTCTACAGTGACAGGCACAATACATTGTGCAAATCCACACAGAACCCATTTTAAAAATTAATTAAGTCCCAAGAAAGATCCTATTGCACTTTTAACTGCAATAGCCTTAAACCAAGAAATTGATTTAGCTGTAACTGGCATATTTACAATATTCAGTCATTTTATCCACACACTATTTCTCTTCATTTATTCAAATTTCTTTTTTAAAACTCTGTTAAGATTTAAATTTTAAATAGATCTAAGATAATTATTCCTTTTACTCAGTTTATACTAGATAAATTTTGTATATTTTCTTGCAATAATAAATTGAAGGAACTTTCCAATTATAATTTCAATCACTTAGAGATGGTATATGTAAAAAGTTATTTAAAAATATTGCTATTGTACCCGCCATTTGGAATTATATCAGCAATTTGGCTGAATGCTCATTTATAATTCTAAGAAAGTTAAGCAATCCCCTAGAGCTGTGCTATTCAATATAATAGTCATTTGCCACATTTGGTTATTTACGTTTAAATTAATTACTATTAAATTAAATATTCAGTTCATTGGTCACATATGCCACCCTTAAAATGCTGAAAAGCCACATGTGTTTAATGGCTATTTCTTTAGATAAACACTAGCTGCAGCTTTTCCTCATTGCACAAAATTTGACAGTGATACCATTAGGCATTCTAATAATATAAACACCATCAGTTGTCCATAATGTTTCTTTTCTCTAAAAGTTATGATTTTTCTCATTTCTGTTTTGTGTTCTAGTACTTTTCCTACAACTTGAAACAAAATGTTAATTAATGATGGTAATAGAGGTGAAAATACACAGATTACTGATTTTCCAGTTTTATTAATTAGAAATTAATTGTCACTATACTATAGTCTAATAAACTGCTCCTTGGTTCTGTGATCTAATTTAGGTCTAATTCAACAGCCAGATACATAGGAGGTGTATGTATGATGACTTACAAAATTTCCCTTTAATCAATTTGTTTTTTTTAGTTAAATGGACTTGTGGAACCATTAAATATATGTATTGATAAACATGAAAGTTAATGACCTTCATTGATGTAAACTTATTATGTGTGAAAAGCATTCTAGAAGGTTTTAAATCAAATAAAATATTCAAAAATCATAATTATTAAGTACTAGGTTTGGGGAAAAATTGTGGAGGATGTAATAATTTACCCAAGGTCACAATTGTAGTCAATAAAGTTGCATGAATTTGAGACTAATTCAAGAGATTATTTTAATGATCAAATCACACATATTTGCATATATTTATGTATATATATATATGTATGAAATTAGTAAATATCACTATGTTGTTCAACATGACCATAATTTGCTTAAAGGGAACCTCCTTAATTATTTACTGGGGAAATAGCAATAGAAAGTTTTACAGAAATAAAATACAAAAATAAAGACCCTGGTTTCTTGGTGAAACACAGGTACACTTACAATCTGATATTATGTTTTCCTGTATTAGAGTCAAAGATTCCTTTAAGTAACTTGTAATTTTATCACTAAGTTGGGAATACAAAGGAGGGGAATATTATAAAATAAAAAGAAATGTATATGCACAAAACACTCTTTTTCTCTAATATTTTACTTGTCTGCAAGTTATTGGGTATTTGTGATAATCAAATATTCCAGCTCTAATAAAACTCTCCAGAAGCTAATGTTTTTTGTGGTACATATTGATCATGTTTCTCATTATATTGCCTTATTTAAAGTGAATATTTTCTCCCCCAGTGTTTACATTAATGACTTCCATAATTATCATAGCCACAAACTACCACTGTGTAAAATGTCCTATGGGACAGTAAAGTAAATTTACACTAATATCTCAGTTTGTTAATACAAGATACCTCTTAAATAAATTCACATGCATGGAAATCCGTATATGACCTTTTAATAAAATATATTAAAACTCATTTGTAAACTCTTCATATAGAACTTTCTCAGAAACAATATGACAGTGTTTATGTGAAAAATACCAAAGGAAAAAATTTTATTTGTGAATTTAGCTGAAATATTTGCAAAAATATTTCACTTTGAATGTTTTTATTTTTCTCATTTTAAAAACATATGACACTATATTTTATAACATAAAGTTAACGTCTGGTATTAGATGCTTAAATTCAAGTATATTGGATATGAGCACAGAAATTACTCCTGTATGTTTATAGGGAATGTTTGTTTTTTTTTTTCTCTCTTGTGCATGACATACACCATATATTCAGTGTAGACAGATGGAGACATGGATAGCTTAGGAATGAGGACTAAGAAGCACTAGTCCCACTGGACTGTAAGCCATTTTAAAGCATGTGCCATGCTTGTCTTTATAAAACTTTATCCTCACAATCTTGTTCTTAATGAACATATGATGGATAAGCAAATAGAAAACAAATGACTTGTGACATAAACCTATTCCTAAACACTTTAAATTAACAAAAATTTCAAGTAAAAGTTCCTTTTGAAAACACAGTATGTTTTTTGCTTATTTACTTTCATTTATTTGTATTCATCATCTATCACAGTTCCATCCCTAATCCTTGTCCCAACCGTGATACTCCCCACATAATTCCCTTTCACGCCTGATACCTACATCCTGACGTGGTGTTTTCTACTAAGGAGTGTAGTCTTTGGCTGTTTTTAGGCTACTTATGTACTTTTGAGTAAATTGCAAAGAGTATCTATCTTTAGCACTTTCTATGGCTGGGAAAATGAACCTATGCACACAGACTATTCCTCTTACACATATTCACACTTTGACCTGCACAGAAATAATAATCAGTGTTATTGACAGTAAACATTGATGCTTACTAAGTATTATTTAGTAATTATACTTGTATAATAAGTATATTTATAGCTTATTGTAAGTACATAACATAAGTATGAAAGTATTATAGAGGAAGCATTTATTGAATGCTTAGTGCATGCAATTTGCCTGGAATAATGAGTAAGACCTCACAACTCTGTAAGGTAGGAGCTATCTACAGACTGCACTCAACACACTGAGGCCTAGAGCAGTTGAGTAATTACCAAACTTAACAAAGCTGATGAGTGGCTGGGCCATTCTTCAAACACAGGCAGTATAATCCCATAAGCAATGCACTCACCTCAATGTTATAGTGTCTGTTATTAGAGTGGAGAATTTTTGTGCTGCATTTGTACTTGGCATCTTTGAAAACCTGTGCATAAACATTAATTTTCCATCTCAGATTACAAATTGTATGAACACCAGATAATTGTTTAATGAATAAGCAAATAAATAAATATTACACTTTTGCAGGCGGATTTATAATTTTGGATGAAGACTAGGTTTGTTTATTTAATCTATATGTTCAAAGACTAGGAAAAGAAGTAAGAAGGAAGGAAAAATCTAAAGCCAGACACTCTAGAATCATTTTCTTTACTTCTTGAAACATCATTCTATGGTGGATACTATTTTTTCTGTATCTATAAAATACAAAAGTGAGGCAACTAGGGCTCAGAGAATGGAAGTAACTTATCAGATAGAGATCTTGTGCAAAGCCAGTGCTCCTAAACACTTTTATCGTGTAAATACTATCAGGGAATCTGATGTTTTCCTGTGAGTTTAAATTCTATACATAAGTAATTAAGAAAACATACTGTGAATTCTAGTTTTACTATTCATGGGTTTCATAACTCTGAAAAGTTATTTCAAACCTATATGGTGATTTACTTACAGAGAAAATGAAGGAGTCAGAGGTAATGATATCTAAAACCCATTCCTGATGTAACAGAATATTTATGAAATTTAATACCTAATTTCTGCAATCATAATTTATTCCAACTGGAGTATTTTAGTTTATATGTATGTAAAATACCAACTATACAGAAATAATAGCCATCGTTAAGAATGTATATTGAACAAAACAAATAATAAACTAAGTGATGCTGATTCATAGAGAAGTTATCAATTATAATAACTCCTCCTGGGTACACAAAACAACACTCACATTTGAGTGAGTTTTATAATATAACCATTGGGGAAAAAATACCACCTGAGAGTGCTCATTAATTAAACTTCATTGTAGCTATAGGTTTCTTAATATGTATGTTATTTTAAATATTTCAAATTTATATCATATCTTCAATCCTCTAGAACCTAATCTCTCAAGGATAGTGGCCAGGAATTGATGAATGATCCATTGGAGAATTACACAGCATTTACCTCTTCTGGAGAGATATGACATTTCAGGTTTAGGATGATTCATCACATGGTTAATATGTCAAGTTTTCCTTTGGGAATGTTTGTTGCTGCAAAACACATAATGGAGCTATTACTGGTTCATCTGGAGTTGGGCTAGAGTCAGCTGCTCTTCTGGAGCAGCTAAGTGAAAGGACTGGCATATGTCCAAACCACCTATTAGGCAACATATGAATTTGGTGCACATGCTGCTTTCAAACATCCTGATGCACTCCAAGTACAGAGTCAATGCTCCCCTGCTGACATCTTAAGTCCTGTCCTGGCAATTAGCAGAACCAATAGGAGGTATGGCTGATCGACAAACACTTAGGTGTTCTCAAAGCTGTACTCAATTCCAGCCACAGTTGCACAGTTGTCAGGACTGGTTTTCCAACTATCTACAACTATCTACAATTAACACTATAATCACTAACATATATATATATATATATATATGTATATATATATATATATATATATATATATATTTGTTGCTTGTGTGTGCTGACCATCGTTTAGTCTTTAAAGCGGTTAATAGGAAATAAAAGAAGGGATCGGTACATTTTTTTTGTACTCATTCATTTTTAGACAACTCGGCCACTTGGGGGACCACTAACTGAATCAAGGTAACAGGTGGTAAAATTTGCTCCAAAGAAAGATTGGAGTCAGTATCTATTGTTATCAGATGCTCACCACAGCCAACAATAGGCAATCAAATTAAGGAGCCAAAAGAATGGTAATAAATGAGTGTATAGTAGATTCTAAATACTAGCTATAACTCATGAATGATAGTAATTTCCCAAAAGTTTATTTCTTTAATTTAATTTCATGTATAAAATCCTCCCTTTTGTGAAGGTAAATGCTTACCTTCTCAGGAAATCTTCCAAGAGAAGATTGTCCAGAAGGAGAGGGGTCATCACCAAAGGGCTCTTGACTTCCCTGAGTTTCAGTTCCCCTTAAAATGGTCTCATTTCTTTCCACACAGGCTGTGTAAGACCTGGTCCTGCGAAGGATGCTCATGCCTCAGCCCAATTTCTTAACAGAGTTGAAACAGGCAGAATTTTCCAAAAAAGATTTCAATAAGACATCATCAAAGAAAACAAAATTTAAATAAAGAACACACTTAAAGTATTGAAGTAGTCCAGTCAATTGAAAACATGTTTATTTTCATACCACTACTATGTCACTAAATAACTTTGTAACAAAGTACAGGGCACCTTACTTCTAATAATTCAGATTGCTTCTCAAGATGAAACCAATAATGAATCATTTTGCATAGAGGTCACTTATTTGTATACTATTACTTAATTTATCCTATGATTATAATCTGTATCTGATTCATTGCTATCTCAGTTATACAACTTCATCTACATGGTCATTATATACATGGGCAGAGTAGCTAGAATCCTGAGCAATACAATACAGGACTGCTACCAACTAATTATGTGTCTATCGCTTTTAGAGTGCCCCAAATTTCCCAACATTTTGTTCAGCCTAAGGAACTGAAAGCTTGATAAAATATAATTTGTAATTTCTCCTAAACCCTTGGTGAGAATGAATATTAAATATGAAAAGGGGCAGATAAATTTCTTAGCAATTGGAAAATGTTCTTGATTCTTAAATGCCAAATAAGAGTTTGCCATTTCAGTTGCACCATAATCCCAAAATATATATATATATATATATATATATATATTTATATATATATATATAATTTTTAATTTAGAAATATTAGAATACACTTAAGGTGTATTTCCTGGAATATACATTTGAGTTGATTGTGCAATTTCAGCAAAGTGGTGTCATGAATTGCTAGCAGTCTCAGACAGCAAGCTGTTAGTTGTTTATAGGTTCAGCATGAGTCAACAGTGCAAGGCAAGTCTAAGGAAAAAAAATATAATCTGAGACTAACAACATTGTCATTCTCCATTCAGGTCAGTGATTATTTCAGTAAATTCTTCACTACGTAAGAATACCTGAGTGCTTGATTTTGTAAATCATGTTGTTAGAAGTTGAGAGTGGTAGATATCACCAGGGGATAATGATAAAACCAGTGAAGAATCCAGAAACTGTTTGCTGTTACCCATTAAACAGAGTTAGAAAGATTAGGTTTCAACCCCTGTTGGTTTTTCAGTGAGAGTTGAACACCAGTTACTTTGTCCCTTCCAGGGTCAGGTTCCTCACTTATGGAACAGATATAACAGATATAACATATAGTCATTGCATAGGTCAAAGGGAATCATTTCATTTATACTAATGCATTTATTAAGTTGTAACATGCTACTCAAATTTTATATGAGAAATAGTTGATTTGGTTCTGAACATCTAATAAACTACAGTGCAAGAGGAAAAGACTTGTTGCTGAAGATTTTAAAGGAGGAGGCAGTCATACAAGTGAAATTGAAATGGATTGAGCTTAATGTATGAGAGAAACTAATAATGACTGTTAAGTGTCAACAATATCATTAATGCCTCAGAAAGTGTTATGTTGGACTGGGAGTGAAGTTCAGTGGTAGATTGCATACCTAGCATGCATGAGGCCCTGGGTTTAAACCACAGCACCACAAAAAAAAAAAAAAAAAAAAAAAAAAAAAAAAAATGTCATCCAAATTTCACAAACTAAAGACTTTGATGAAATGGTTGTGACAGAATTTGCCAGACAACTTCTAAATATGCCTTTTTGTTAAAGAGTTCATCAGCCAAGTTAGGTTTCGCTAGGATTCCACTATGAATTTTCAAATTATTTAGTTAAAGATAACTTACATTTCTTAGCCATTTTTGACACAACTAGTGAGCTCCAACTATTTGTAACATCTTTTATACTTCCAAAATTATTTAGGTACATATCATTCATGTTAAACCATACATTGAGAGTCAAAAAACAAACTCTTTAAAAATATCTCCCTCCTACCCTAATATAATATAGATCCTAGAAGAACAAGTAGAAAGTTTGTTATCCAAGACATTCATATTTCTTGTGCATGGACAATACTTTTTGACTCCAGCCTCCAAGACAATGTTTAGAAAAAGCAGCATTATGTTGATCAATATTAGTAGAGCAAAGTCAGTCTATAGAGCCAACAACATGCAAAGTAGGTAGAAGGAAAATTCCATGCCACCTGGTAAATTATCGTCCTGGAAAATGCACAGCTTTAAAAATCTTGCTTGCCTCTTTATAAAGAAAGAGCCCAAACTTCACTTCTGACATAGTGTATCAGTGGTTCTTGGAGAAATAAAAGGAATCAAATCTCACGCTTCAACAAATAAACTAAACACTGTAGGGGTCAGGAAGTTATTTTTTCCTTTGCAAGCTTGTGGCACTTAAGAATTGGCTCAAAGTGGAACA
This sequence comes from Tamias sibiricus, assembly GCA_025594165.1. Lineage (NCBI taxonomy): Eukaryota > Metazoa > Chordata > Mammalia > Rodentia > Sciuridae > Tamias > Tamias sibiricus. The sequence goes on from CM046666.1 coordinate 100,849,275, forward strand.
GGCAGCATTTGGGGCTTCTTTGTTTTCTTTCTGGTGCATCAGCATCAGTTTGGCTAATGGCCTTGATGGGCAAGGGCCCTAAAGGGGAAGGATGAATGCCAGATTCTTTAATCTGAAGATGTTATGCAAGAGGCAAATACCTTATTCTTCCTGTTTATACCTTATTTTCTTGTATATAGACTGTAGAAATGAGTTATACTATGCATTCTCTAAACAACAAACACATGGGGCAAGGAAGGTGGTTTCCTTGTATATACCCACAAACATAATAACTGTTTATTTAACTAGTAAGGTTTCTCTTTGTGTCAACCCATTTCCTGTTTAGTTGAGAGAAATGAGAACAATGCCATGAAGGATAAATCTTTAATTATCTGTGAGTCTATTTAGAAGCCAGCGTGGGAGCCTTTAAACAGCAGGTTGAAATCATTGAGAAGGGCCTCGTCCATACCCTCATTCAGTGATGACTTGCAGCAGATGAATGTGCCAAAGGGGAAATCCATGCATCCTTGTGAGTTACAACCTCATTTTTAATGATACAAGACAATGAAATAGCAGCAGACGGCCATTGTAAATCCTTCTATTTTTTTCAGACTCAGCTTTCAAAGTGTGAAAATAGAAAATTTAAAGCTGCTCCAGTCTAAAATGAGAAAGGTGCCAAGGAGAGAGCTTTTTATAGTTTGCAGAATCCTATCTTGTAGAAAGAAAAGGTGACCCACTAAAATTCTTGGTGAGTAGATCCAGTTAAATAGACAGCTAGAGGTGTGAGAGAGAATTATTCCAATGTCTGGTGTGGATCTGGTAGGTTGTGTGTGCTAGCCTATTTATTGAGGAAATAATATTTATTCCATAAGCATACTTTCACAAGCACATTAAGAACAGGGAAGGAATGACTGTGGAGAGGCATGACCTATAGCATTACATAGACACAGTGGAACTAATCCTGGGATTAGAGGACATACTATGTTCTCTTCCTACTTGTGGCCTTTTCCAATTCCAAATGGCATAGATGGAGGCTGGTCTTCTGGCTAGGTAATAAAGGGAAGGAAAACATTTAGAAGAAACAATGGTTTACTGAAGAGGATGTAAAATTCTTACACTGCATAGGAAAAAAAATACTCCAGAAAGATAACCAAGAGGAGAAAAAGGATTCTGAGGAAGCAGAAGGGGACTTTGAAAAAACAAATTAAGACATTGGCAAGAAAATTAAGAAAATTGAAAATGGTAAGAGAAATTTCACAGTGAAATAATACATGTGATGATCCTCTAGAGGTATAATTAGGGCACTCTACAAAATGGCAATGAACAATAATAAGATCTATGAACATTAACAGATGCACAAACATGGCTACAATTCTGGGAAGAAATGATGCTGTATTTGTGTCTGGTGACTTTCAGCTGAGGCATATGGTGACGGCCATATGCGGAGATGGCATGGCTAATTGACTCCTAGGCTGTCTTTCTGGAGTGTGAATCCAAGACATGACAGAAATCCTGCCCAAAGTCATCAACCTTACTCCTCTCTACTTCTGTTGGACCACATTACTGGGTCACAAAAAAACATGTTTATCCTTTCAACATGCATTTATTGAGTGACGGTGTGCCAGTGGAGACAAAGCAAGTAGAGGAGGGTTTTGTTCTCCTGAGGTCTACACATTTGTATTCTGACAAGCATCTAGACAATAACCACCTTCTGTGATTACTGTTATGATGGAGAATCAAAAGGGATTGTAAAGAGGTAAAGAAGAAGAAATAGCTAGCATGGACCAAGCCCCAAAGATTAAAAAAGAAAGAAAGAAAGAAAAAAAAAAAGAAAAACCAACCAACTGAAAATGATTCATCTCTTGTCATGTCGACAACCTTGACTTTAGAACCCCTCTATAATTTCAAGAACAATAGGAAACAACAACTCCATCTTTCAATAAAGTGAGGAAAGACTTATGAATCCAAAAAACAACATAGGATGATGGAAACCATATTAAATAATTATAACTCACTGAACAAGCAAGTCAAACCCCAATGTCTCTAGAGGAAGGATCAAACAAGCTGCTAGATGATTTATCCTGGAGCACCCTCCCTGAGATGCGAGAAATCTAGGAATCTGAGGTGAGACAGAATGGTTGAAAAGGGGATTCTTGTAAGAATACCTAAAAGAAAAGAATCTTTTCAACCTCCTGAGTAGTTAAATTACTTCTCCCGATCAGTGTACATTTGAAAGGAAACATACCAGAGACATTCCCGACTCACAGGAAGTATAACAAAGACAGGAGGAAAAAAAAAAAAAAAAAAAACAGAAATAGTTACTTATGCAGATAGCAAACAGTTGGCTGCTAGAAATTTCAGAAAGGAAAAGTAAAGGAGATTTGAAGTTGTGATATTATTACAGAAAAGAAGAAAAATTCTGGGGCCTGAAAGAGAAGTTTCCTGATTCAATGGATTCATTGAACTACAATGAACAAAAAATAACCCACAGCTGATCACATCTTATTGCACTTTTGATATAACTGGGATAGAGATTTCATTTTAAATAATGAAATTCAGGATAAAATTGTGGACATTTTCAAACATTTATTTCAAATTAGAGTTTAAAGTAACCTTAGAGCAAAAGCTTCTGGAAAGGAAATATTCCTCAACAGGGTAGAAAGCATTACATTTTTTATTAATGTTTTCATTGTGAGGAAAGAAAAAAGTACAAATTAAAGAAACCAGTATGAGTGCAAAATAAGTTTACAAATGTTAAGAATGTTCTGAAGAGTTGTCTACAAATTACATAAGACCACAAAAGATGCCAGGAAATATTAAAAGTGCAACCAGTCAATGGATTGGAAAAAGCAGAATGGATGGGCTGGGATTGTGGCTCAGTGGTGGAGCGCTCACCAAGCATGTGGGCGGCCCGGGTTCGATCCTCAGCACCACGTACAAATAAAATGCATTGAATAAAACGCATTGTGTACAACTAAAGCAAATGAATAAAAATATTAAAAAAAAAGCAGAATGGATATTCGTATAATATACTGATGCCATCTTAAAATGGATAATGTTTGACAAATTGGAAGAGAATAGCCTGGTTTTCAAAACAAGAAACTGTCCGTTAATTTCCTTATTTGTAAAATGGAGGGAAAAAGGGGTAGTTCATACAATTACTAGAGAATTATGAGAATTAAATGAACTAAAACATGTAAAATATTTATAAAAATATATGACATATGATAAGCAGTTGATATCATTTGATTTTGACTGCTACTTTGCATACTTTCCTTGTAAATCCAAAGTCTAAAACACCTGACATGGAAAAAACACAAAATAAAGAGTGGTTCAGTGATGGCCTAGGGGAAGTGGGAAGAGGAATAAGATGAGATTGGAGAATGCTTGTCTCCAGATAACAGAGAAGCTTAGATGGCAATATTTCAACCTACTATATCCAATGTAGTTTGGCACATTCAGGTTCAACTCAAATGACCTTCTCTATGGTTCCATTAGGAATGGGCATACATAGGACTGAGCAAGGATCATTTGCATGCTCTTATTTTATTTTATTTTATTTTATTTTTGCAGAGGGAGCTGGATGTCAGACATATTGTTGAGAATCAGGATAGACCTACTGTATGGTACAGGCTATAATATCCAAGTAAGATTTTCAGGGTCCCATTGCAGGAGCAGTAGGGAAAGATGACTTTAAGGCAGAGATCAGATATACACATTGGATTCATAGTGAATGCATTAGGTGAAAGAAAACTGTGATCAGAAATAATTAGGCCTGGATATCCACTCTAAGCACATCAAACTTGTGTTTTAAGGAAATAAGTTTAATCCTAAAAACCACTTAACTTATGAACATGGTGCTATTTTGTTTTCCTGCCAGTGCTTAGAATACACTTGGGAACTGGTAGGAGTGAAATTATAGAAACTTGCTTCAGTGCCTGAGGGTGAGCAAAACAGGAGAAAGGAAATCAAGCTGGAAACTCAGCATTGATTCTACCCACTCACCTCCTGAAGCAATTTTGACAAAATATTCACCTTGAACTCAGTCAAAATAACACATTTAGTACGTAGGTTTGGACAAAAATTTAAAGGATCAATTAAAATTTTAATGGGGAAATTTTATTTTATTTTTTCCCCTGAAAATCAAAAGAAAAAATTCAGCAGAAATAATTAGGCCTAATTATGAACATTGGAAAATGAGTTTATAGAAAACAAATTTAAAATAATAACAAGCTAAGAAATGAAAAAAATGAACTATATAATTCATGATTGCAATGAAAGTTATAATATATTCAAGAAAAATTTTGAAGAGAAAGGCATTGGTAGGGAGAAAACCATGGAATCATATTGAAGGACATCAAATGAGATCTCTATAAATGGAAGCATGTTCCTTTTTCTTAGGTAATAACAATATCATAAAAATATTAATTCCTCCTCAAATTAACATATATACATATTATTATTTTAGTTAAAATCCTAACTTATTTTTAATTGTTAAATTGTTTTAAAGCAAAGGATCAATGTAGCTAAATGGTAGAACACTTGCTAACATGCACGAGGACCTGAGTTTGATCTCCAGCACTATGAAAAAAAAAAAATGAAATCAAATCAAATCAAAGGAAAGCATGATTATTTGATAATAACCAAGGCATTAATCTTTGGAAGGTAAGTGTATTAAAGCAATGCTTACCTTAATACACACATGATTCCACATAACCAAAGTGTTCTGGAAGGGGCAAAAGATGTAACTCAGTTGTAGAGTAATTGCCTAGCACATTCTATGTTCCAGGACCTGAGCTCAATCTCCAGCAACAGCAATAGCAACAACAGCAAAAGAGTCTCACAATTAATCAACAAATAGATGAAAAAATGCTCAACATCGCTGGCAATTAGAGAAATGCAAATCAAAACTACTCTAAGATTTCATTTCACTCTAGCCAGAATGGCAGCTATCAAGAACACAAACAACAATAAATGTTGGAGAGGATGTGGGAAAAAAGACACACTCATACATTGCTGGTGGGACTGCAAAATGGTGCAACCACTATGGAAGGCAGTATGGAGATTTCTTGGAAAACAGGGAATGGAACCACCCTATGGCCCAGCTATCCCACTCCTGGGTCTATTCCCAAAGGACTTAAAAACAGCATATTACAGTGACACAGCCACTTCAATGTTTATAGCAGCACAATTCACAATAGGTAGGTTGTGGAACCAACCTAGATGTCCCTCAGTAGATGAGTGGATAAAGAAAATGTGGTATATATACAAAATGGAATTTTATTCAGCAATAAAAGAGAATAAAATCATGGCATTTGCAGGTAAATGGATGAAGTTGGAGAATATAATGCTAAGTGAAATTAGTCAATCTCAAAAATCCAAATACCGAATGTTTTCTCTGATATAAGGAGGCTAGTTCACAGTGTTGTTGGATGGGGATACATAGGAGGATTAGAGAAACACTAGAATGGTCAAAGGAAATGGAGGGGAAGGGAGGGAGCAAGGGGGGAGGAGAGGGGGGAAAAAAAGAAAAAAAAATTGGTGGTTGAATGAGATGGATATCATTATCCTAAATGCATGATTGAAGATCTGAATGGTACTTATATTCTTTGTCTACAAACAGTTGTATGTAAAAAGATGCTATATATGTGCATTATGATTTGTAATACATACTACTATTATAAATAAAAGAAGAAAAAGAAAAAAAGAAACAAGATAAATACATGATGAAGAAAAAAAAAAGAGTCTGGATTCAAAATAGAAAATGGCAAATATGTAAAAAATAGTATCCAGTATGTATTAGAGTTTAACATATTAAAAAGTTACTAATTGAATAAAAAAGCAAAAAATTTCTTTTTATAAAATATTTTGTTTTAGTGGTACAGAATACCTATATTTTATTTTTATGTGGTGCTGAGGATGGAACACAGCGTCCTGCACATTCTAGGAGAGCACTCTACTGCTGAGCCACTACCCCAACCCCAAGCAAAGAATTTCTTTTTAAAAATGAGAATATAAGTTGCTCTCCATAAGACCACATACAACTTTGACTTTTTCTTCATATCATAAACAAAAAGAAATTCTAGTCTTAGAGAAGGCTTTAATATAAAAATATAAAATAATAAAAGTCTCTGAGAAAATGTAGAAGACACGACATGTATAATCCAGTAAAGGGCTGCTCAACTTAAACGAAATATAAAACCCAGAAGCTATAAAATAAAAGATTTCCATGAGGAATGGGGAAATAGTTCAGTTGGTAGAGTGCCTGCCTCACTTGCATGTCCTGGGTTGAATCCTCAGCACCACAAAAAAAAAAAAAAAAAAAAAGAGAGAGAGAGAGAGAGAGAGGTCCATGATACCCTTACTTATACAAGTTTGGTATAAGATAAAATATTTCACAAATCAAGTCGAAGAAAATAATAATTTGAAGAAAATACTGATCAAACATTTGATAAATTTAAAGTTTTTTTTTTTTTTAATGTAGTAAAAGCTGTAGTCAAAATACTCAGGTATTGAAAGAAAAATAGCAACTATTGCTGGTCATTATGAAAGGACAGTTGTATGCTCACATCTTGCTGCTGAAAATATGAATTTGTAAACAGATGTCTCAAAAGCAATCTGTCAATATCTATTCAAAGCAGAAGTAGACTTATCATTTGATCCAGCAATTTTATGCCTGAGAATCAATCTCATTGAAAGAAAAGTATTAGTGTATAAGGATGTGAAAAATAGTCCTTGTTTGTTCTGTTCATTATTTTTAGTAGACTAAAGCAGATAACAAAATAGAAGTCTGTCAATAGAGTACAGTGGAGTGAATTGTGCTACAATTGTAGAATGATGTTGCCTTCTTTAACATATTAGAACATGTGGGATGATCACTCTGAAAATACTTAGTCCAGTAGCCAATTTCACAGAAAGACCTGTGCAAAACACCAACTAAGGGGCTGGGGGTGTGGCTCAGTGGTAGAGTGTTTGCCTCAAGCGTTGTAAGGAACTTGGTTCGATCCCCAGAACCACATTAAAAAAAAAAAAAAAAAAAAAAACTAAATAAACAGAAGCTATTTTGTTCATCTACAACTAAAAAAGAAAAACTTAAAAAACAAACAAACCACTAACTGAATTTGTTAAATCATTAAGTGAACCAACTTGTGACATTTGTTAGTGATGTAACTTGACCTTGAGCTTGTTGTTTAAATAATTAATAATCCTAAACAAGTTGGTTTATATAAATAGAACTGGTTAACTCCAGAAAGAATCATGGTACAAATAATGTAATTTGAAGTATAAGAGAAAGCCAAAAACAAAAGGTAAAATTCAAGGAGAAAAATGTCCAACATAAACATGAATCCAAATATCTGAAGCTGTCCATGTACATAAAATGTTTTTAAACAAATGTAATATTACTCACGTTCTATTTTTAAAATTGTGCTTTTAAAGGTTTTTATACAAAAGACTGAATGCAGTTCTTACATTTTGACCTATATAATTACTTTCAATAAAGAACTGTTATAGAAATGGATTTTGATGCAGAAGGATGTTCATCAAAGTGTTACTTAAATAAGAAAAATGGCCAAAAAGCCCTGTAAAGTGTCAAACAATGAGAGTTGACAATATTCCCCCAAAGCATAATACTATAATATCATACAACCATTAAATATGATCACAAGAATAATTCTTATTGAGAAGACAAATAATGTTCATACTGCTAAATGAAAAACAAAAATAAGGTGTTCATTGTGATCTTACAGTAATACAATCTTTGAACATTTTTACACACTGTTATGTTGGATATGAGGGTCTCCCAAAAGCCCCTGTTATGCAGGAATGTGTATAGGTAAAATTATTGAATGATTAAGAGCTCTAGCCTATCTTTGCATCCTAGTGTAATTGGATTGACTGGATGGTAAATTTAAATACTTGTGGTGTGGCTGCAGGAGGTAGGTCACTGGGGACATGCCCTGGAAGCTTTGTTCTTTCTGTGGTCCCTTACCTTCTCTCTGCTTCCTGACCTCACCATGACCCTTTATCCATGCTATGCTGTCTCACCTCTGACCCAGATCAATGGAGTCAACTCTCTATGAAGTAATACCTGGGAAACCATGAGCTACAATAAACTTTTCTTTTTTCTATATTATTCTTGTCAGGTACATTGATCACAGTGATGCAAAAGTTAACTAAAAAAATATATTGATATCAAGAGTGGAGTTGATGCTGTAGATAACCTGACCACATGGTTAGGAAGCCTTTGAAGCTGTTTTTCTAGGAAAGAATTTTGTTAAATGTTTAAAGATGCAACATGGAAAAGATTTACCAGTTTGTAAATGGTGATTACTAGGAGCTTTTGGTGGAAGTTCAGCTAGACTCGTGAGGTTTCAGAGAAGTATAACTCTATTAAAAATTGGACTACAGATCATTCAATGTTATGTTCTGGCAAAGAAGTTTTCTACATTTTGTCCACATCTTGATACTTTTTGTGAGGCTGAATTTACAGGTGATATGCTAATTAATCTGGCAGAGAAAATTTCAAGGCAGCACAACATTAAGACAGTAACATGGATATTATTGGTGGGTTTAAGCCAAGTTTACTATTATAATCAGGAGCAAAAAGCAAAGCAGAAACATTTGAAAAACTTAAAGTTTGTCCAGGAAAGTTTGAGTAAAACTAGTGCCAAAGAAGGTAGGTTGTTAAAGGGAGGGCAACCACTAAAGAGGTACTAAGTACTTTACAGTAGATTCCACTGAGCTTTCAAAGGAAGGCCTTGGAGGCAAGGCTAAGTTTACCAGGATCAGAGTTCCTGTGGGCTGCCTCTGAAAGGGTAATACGTGAAAAGGAAGTCAAAGCTGCAGTGGAGATCCCTGAGATGAAGAGATGGCAATAACATGTGACATCTGCCAAGGAAAACTGCAGAAACAAACTGAGAGAGTCCACAAGAGCTGTAACCAGCACAGCCTTAGGGGCAGAGCAACACAAGGCCTTTGGACAGAATATCAGGATGGCATGTACCAAGGATGTTGAATGTGGAGGTACAGGTCTTCTTTGCTTATTTGCCAAGCTGGATTTGGGTCTTGCTTTGTCCCATCCTTTCTTTATACACTGTATTTCTTTATTTTAGTATTACTCTGTGCTACTGATAGGTATAACTTGCCTTTTGTTTCTACTGGGACTTACAGCTAAGAGTTTGATTGAATCTCAGAGGAGATTTCACACTTTTGGGTAATGCTAAAATTCTTAAGAATATGATACTATTGGAGATTAACTAAATTCATTTTGCATTCTGAGATTGACATGAACTTTGTGGACCAGGGGCAGAATGTTAGGGATATTAGGTATACCATCAAACCCCCTGGTAATGGAAGAATGTTTGTAGGTGATATGATTGGATTGTGAAAGCTATACCCTAATCAATTCATCCTAGTTTGAATTGATTGGGTAGTAACTATAGGCAGGTGTGGCATGGCTGGATGAGGTGGGTCACTGAGGGCTTGTCCTGGGAGGTTTGTTCTTATTGCAGCTTCTTCCACCACCACCCCCTTTCTGTTTCTTTACACCACCATTAGCTGAGCAACTTTTCTTCACCAGGTCTTCCACCATGATGTGCTGCCTCAGGGTCCAGAGGAACGGAGTCAGCTGTTTATGGCTCTGAAGCCATGAGCTAAATTAATATTTCATCTTCTACATTGTTTGTGTAAGTTATATTGTTCACAGTGATGCAAAATCTAACTGAAACATACACACATAAGGAAAAGATAGTAAGCCTATGCACAAATATAGTAATATTAATTATTGATAGATTGTGAGATTTCTAGACATTTTACTTTACAAATGAGTTTTGTAATTTAAACATTTCACAATGAGCAACTATTACTTTTATATAATTAGGAAAAAGTAATGTAAAATATCTAATTATATATGTATGTGTATATATGTAGAAACATATAAACCTCCAAGCCTACGTACTTATATTTTTCAGCAACATTTGAGATATAAGTTACATCTTACATCTGCCACACAAAGAGTCCATTACTAAAGCTAGGACAACATTAATGCAAATAACGAACCTGAGTATATACTTCAAAGGCAGACAGACAGTAGAGAGACAGATGTATATGACCTAATTGGGCTGGATCAATTTTATCACAAAATTCCAAGGGTGATACAATCACAGATCAAGGCTATATGGCTCCTATAACAAAGATTTCTACTTATCAGTTGCTGAATAATCAGAAGTTTGAATCCAAAACTCCTAAGTCCACAGAGAAAGGGAAATTAAATATCAGAGAAAACAAGAGAATGGACCTCTTTGTCATTATTCTGTGTAAACATATTGTCATGATTTTAAGAGTAAAATTACAAATACAATGCAAAGGTCAATGATTTTGCCATATCACTTTCTCACAAATTACCAACATAGTAAAGATAAATCCTGTGTCACTCAACTCAATCGGGATTTTATATTCAGAAACAAAATAAAGGACTACAATGTGTTTCATTACAGTTTCATCCTGGGAGTACATACTTTTTATAAAGCCAATTGAATAAAGAAAAAAGAAGATATTTAGGAAAGACAAAATATTTTCTTGAATCTTTTAAAATATGATCATTTTCCATAAATCAACATATTCCTTCATTAATTCACAAACTTTTAGTAAGAGTGAACGTTTTTAGTTTATCATTGCAAAGGATTATACAAAGACTTAATTTATAGGATTGCTGTATTATGTGAGATTATACAAGTTAATTTCTTAGTACAGAGTAGGGCCTAAAGTAAGAACTCAATAAATGTTAGCTATTAATTCTAATACATAATAATCAACTTCTAAGCCTACTATTCTTCTAAAAGATAAATGGTCTGATAAGAGATGCTTCTTTCCCTACATCATGTGTTATAGAGTGCTCTCAGTAGGCTTCTCTTAAAACAATCCTGGCTATTTTCTTATGATCTAAATGTTGAAGCAGTCTGATGGTTTAATAATTACATAAACAAAACAGCCCCCTGAACATGGTGACTAAATGGTATCAAAATGCTGAAATGCCAATTTACAAACTAAAGTTTTCCAAGGCAATCCATAATTGACATCATTTTGTCTTCTTTAAATGTTAAAGTTGAATCTTTACCTATTTTATATGTGTCAACAGTCTATAAGATATGCGTTCGATAAGGAAGGTAGAGAAATGAACTTTTCTCAGTCATGGAATTTGAACCTAATGAGGCACTCTGGTCACTTGGTGCTGCAGCAAGGCGTGTAATTTCAGGAGACATTACCGAGTTCTTCCCTGTGTTCCTCTGAGTGCATGCTGAGAGGTAAACCTGGCAGTGCAGGGTAGTGATGTGAGAACATGAGACAAAATTTATAAGCTCTTCAAGCATAATAAAATCACGAATGCTTAGTGCTAGATAACCCCTCTTCACAACACACTGTTTTGCCCATAGTGATTTGTTCTCCATATTTTATTTCAAATGTTTCAGATGGTTGCATTTTAAATGACTCATGAAATGGTGATTGAGTGGCCTCCCTTGATTTTCTCAGCCTAGTAAGCATACCTGATTGAAAACTGCTTCTGGAAATGCCTTGCTTAATCTATTCTAATATATATAGAAGATAATCTATAAATAATTAGACACTTCATTTTGAAGACATCATTCAGACATCATTCATTGAATGTCTATAGAATAATTAAAATTATCATGAAAATATACAAATATGCACAGAAGTATGCTTAGAATATTATATGTTTGAAATTATTCATAATATAATAAAAAGGAGGAAAACTAATATACACATTGAAAAAAATGTCATTAGTTCTTGAAGCTACAGGAAAGACATATTTTGCCATTCTTTCTTCTTCTATCTTCCACTAAGATTTTAAAGTATTTTTCTTATATTTTTTATTGGACTATTTCAAAGCATAATCTATGCATTATGTCTAGTCACTCAGAAATAATTTAGTATACATATTTAAAAAGGGAACTTTTCCTTTAAATTCTGATATATATCATTATCACAATTAAAATTAATAACATGCCTAAATATTATCTAATACCTAGTCTACTTTAACATTATCTAAACTGACTGAAAATACTTTTGCATGACCAATCCATTCAAACTATAAAGGTATAGTACATTTATGGGTTTCTACATGACTTTTAGGATTTTTAGTGTCTATTTATCTAGAACAGTTCTCATGTTTTTATTGACTATTACTGATAAAAATATTTTTGCATAAAATATTATTTTAAAAACCAGAATGAAAGTCTAGAGAATTTCTCATATTCTGTATTTGACTAATAATTTTTTCTTGATATGTTATTTAACTTGTTGCTTTATTCAATGGATTTCCTATCAACCTGACTTTAATTCACATTACTTTTGCTTTTCCTTCCATTCCAAAATGCTGCATAGGGCTGCCACTTATCTCACATTACATCTATCAATAGGCAAATACTGGGTGTTCTCAAGTATGTTAGTGATGCTAACTTGTTAGTGAGTCCAGGAGATGACAGTGAGACTATGTGAAGTTAAAGTTCCCAATCTTTCATCTAATGGTTTTTCTATCCAGTGGTGATCTAAGTGGATCAATTTGTTCATTAGGGTTGAAAGTGATGATTTTCCAATTTAATTATTCCTTTTGTTCTGATGAGACAGAATTATTATGGATTGAACTTTCCATGATCCATTCAACTTATTTGGCTAGCCTAAACAGATATTAAAATGTATCTTTGCCTGGAACTAGTACATCCTGTAGTTGATATTCATTTCCTTTAGATAGTACTCCAGCGATCTCCACTGATGTTCAAGTTTTGTTTTATTTCTCCTTTCTCTTGTATCATTGTGATTTTTCATGTATTCATTATTTTAATCAAATGTGGTTTCTATTCTTCTTACTGTTAACTTTGCCCAATTCTGGTCAAAACACTTTTATCTTTGTGTCCTTTGGCACACCTCAGTATGTCTTTCTTTTTCATCCTACATCCTAGGCTTATCTTATTTCTTGATCTTTAACTGTAAACAACCATTAATCCAAGGGATATATTTTAAAGGTACAGAATCATGTTTAGAATCCACAACCTGTGTGTTAGGAGTGACTTGTTGGTTGATTTTCATTAGAATATGCTTTCTACAGTGCACAGAGTTAGTAAATAAGTAGTTTAATAATGATTACAATAATCAATGCTCATATTGATTATTTCAAAATTAAAGGGTTTTTACTTCATTTTTTCTCTGTTCCTGAAAATATCAACTTTTAAAATTTCTCTTGCATGATGCACATTATTATCTCTAAGAAGCTTTACCAATATAACATTAATAATAAGACTATCGCATACATCTAAGGCTTCACTGTAGCTAATTTTAACTTCAGAACATAGCCTGCTGTGATTTATAGTCAAACATTGTTTGTTTGTTCTAAGTTTATTAAGAATAGTTTTTCTTGTATGAGTAGCTGTGTCACCAAATAGATATTCATTAGATTTGTCCTAATTTGTTCTTAATTTTAGAGATTTTAAACTTTTATTTGATTTTGTTTTATGATAAAAACATTCACACAATTTTAAAGACAAACTATATAATTAGGTATTTTCCTAATTTCGTTTTATACTTTTCTTTTCTGCCCTGTTCCATCTCTTCACTTATGCATAATTATTTTAATTAGCTTTTATTATTGTTTCCTTTTGTAAGTATATGCAAATAAAGTGTGTATATACATATGTGTGTGTGTGTGTGTGTTGTTTGTGTGTGTGTACATGTAGGTAGATAACCCCAGCTTCATCACAACAAAGCTACCACAATATGTATGGTACTGTGCTCGTGTGTACTGGAGATCACTACAGACTCATGATCAGAGATCTTCCTAATTCTGTTTTGCAGCTTCAGCACACTTAATTATTTATTTAATCCATCCCCCACAATTGGACATATGCCTTCTTCACAATATTTGTCTTTTACAAATATTTTTAGCAAACAATAATACACATAAACTTTTATGGTATTTCAATGTTCTTTTGGTGTGCATTCCTAGAAGTAGGGTTGTGTTTTCCAAAGTCTGATATAATTTTGCTAAATATTGTCAAAGTTCCTGCATGAGTTGTAGAACTCTGCATTCCCATTAGTGGTGTCTGAAAATAAAATAACTAACTGTTCCACCACATACTTACCAACAGGGTATACTGTGAAACTATGTATTTTGTTCCATGTTTGTCCATCTGAAAGTTGAGAAATGGTATTTCAGTGTGAATTAATTTACTCTTCTCTCATTATGAGTGAAGGTCTATGTCTTCCTGTTTGTTTAATGAACATCTGTGTACTTTTTCTTAAATTATTCTTTACATTTATAATTTACATATTAAATTGATAGGCTATATTTCTTCTAGTTTTAGAAATTTTTATCTTATTAATGATATTAATTATTTGTGATATATATTGTAAATACTTTCATCAGTTTCCCATTAATCATTTTTATTTAAATTTATTTTAATAAATAGACAAAACTTTAAAAATACATACATTTGTGGATTACCAAGATATTTTGATATATGTATACATTGTGTAATATTTAAGTAAAGATAAACATATCTACCTTTTCAAACATTTGTTAATTATTTCATCTGGATTTTTGAAATATTCAGTATATTATTTTTATCTATAGCTACCCTACTGTACCCTACTGTACAATAGTAAAACAGTACTTCTTACTCTTGACTGTAACTATGTACCCATTGTTCAATTTCTCCCTATCCTTCCCTCCCACTCAACTATACTCCCCTGCCTCTGGTAACCACCATTCAACTCTCTGCTTGTAGGAGAACAACATATTTAGATTACACATATTGGTGATATCATACAAATCATTGACTTTTTGCACCTGCAAATTTCACTTAACATCATGATCACCAGTTCTGTCCAAGTTGACACAAATAACAGATTCCATTCCTTTTAATGGGCGAATAATGTTTAATATTCATACCACATTTTACTTATCCATTTATCAGTAAGTGATGGACATTTAGGTTTCTTTCATTTTTTGACTACTGTAAATAATGCTGCAATGAACATGGGAATGGAGATATCTCTTTGAGGTACTGAATAATTTCCTTTCCTTTCCTTTACATGTATACCCAGTAGTGGGATTGCTGGATTACCCATTTATCTTTTCTATTCAATTTTTAAATATTTACTTAATCAAATACAGGCATGTGCCACATGTTGATGTTTTGGTCAGTCATGGACTGCACATGATTGTAATGAAGCCAAAAGTTTTCTATCACCTAGTGATGTTGTAGATGTCATAATATTTGAGTGATGCTCATGTAAACAAACCTTCTTTACTTTCATTCATACAAAAATATAGTACATGCAAGTAGATACAATATGTTGTACTTGACAATGACAGTAAAAGACTACATTGTTGATTTACACATTTACTATACTTCTATCATTATTTGGAATGTATTCCTATTTATAAAAAATGTTTGCCATAAAACAATGTGCCATGTTATGCCAGCAATGGCCTCATAATCTTGCATTAACTGTCTCTCAACTGCATCAAAAGGCCTTGTTAAGTGATCGACCTGTACTACCCAAGTCTGTGTAAGTGCACTCCACAACGTTAACACAATGATGAAATTGCCTAAGGACACATTTCTCAAAACATACTCTCACTGTTAAGTGATGCATGACTGTATATCATTCCATTTCCATTACCTCTTATCAATTTTGAATTATAATTAGAAAAGTTTTACTACAACTAGGCATAAAATAATTCACCATGCTTTTTTCTAGTACTTGTGTGACTTTATTTTTTATGAGTTATATCTCTGATCCATTTGAAATTTACTTTCTGATGCAATGTAAGATATGGGTCTAATTATTTTTTTTATCTGAATGGTAACCTCTATTTTTTTACATGGTTATTTGAAAGATTAACTTGTCCCCATTTATCTTCTATGTCAAGTTGATCATAAATTGTCAAATGTACTTGGCATATTACTCTGCTTATTCTTTATTTTAATCATAAAGATCTTATATATATGTATATAACATTTATTAATGTTACTTTGTATTTTTCCTTATATTTTTCTACTATGTATCATTATTTTTAACATGAATATAGAAGTAATGCATAGAGGTCCACCTTTAAAATGAAATTTTTTGATCACATAGAATTTGCATATCATTTGGGGAAACTTAATATCTTAATGATACTGAAATTACCAAGAACATGAAATTGCTGACCCTTTTTTTAAGTCTATATTGGGGATTTTCAGAGACATTTTCCTCAAATAGGTTTGATATATTTATTTTTAATTTTAGCATGGACATTCCAAGTTATTTATTTATGTATTTATTTTTGTACTGGGGATTGAATTCAGGGGCACTCGACCACTGGGCCACATCCCCAGTCCTTTTTTGTATTTTATTTACAGACAGGGTCTCATTGAGTTGCTTGCTATGTGCCTCGCCATTGCTGAGGCTGGCTTTGAACTCGTGATCCTCCTGTCTCAGCCTCCCAAGTGCAAGTTATTTTGTACTTTAAAGAATGGGATTTTACTTTAATTAGAGCATTTTACTTATACATAGTAGATGGGTTCATCACTGTGCAGCCCGGCGCCGCCCCGGAGGCAGAAGTTATTTTCTTAGACTTATAGAGAGAAAGATTAAAGCAAGAATGTCTTCTTAGCTTAGAGTCTTAGCTTAGAGTCCAGTAAAGAAAGATATCTCCAAAAGCTTAGAGTCTTAGCTTAGAGTAGATTAGAGTAAAGAAAGATAGAGCTTCTGAATTTTTGAGTAGCTTATTGAGCTTCTTTCTTCTCTCTTCTTTCTTCCTTCTTCTGTCTTCTTCTTCTGTCTTCCTCGGGAGCCTCGGCCTTACTCTGACCAGTCCTCTTCGGCCTAACTCTGGCCAGTCATTACTTCTTCTATCTGGTTTCTTAATTAGAGCATTTTACTTCTGACCGACCGAGTGACTGCCCGACGGACATAGTAGATCGCTTTCACCCGGTTCATGCGGGTGCCACACACATAAAATACAACAGCCCTTCCTAATAGGGCTCCTTCATTCATCCCAACAAAATCATACATGCATGGAATTCTATTTCAAGTCACATTCCGACATTTTCCCTCCTTCTCTGTGCCCTCTCGCTCCATTCTACTTCCTCTCCTCTACAGATCTTCCTTTTATTCATCTATTTATTTACTTTTTTGTGGTGCTGGGGATTATTTATTTACTTTTAATTGACTCTTTCTACTTATACATAAAGGTGAAATTCCTTGTGGCATATTTATACACAATTTTTAAAGAATTTATTTCATATTTCCTTCCTTTTCCCATTCTACCTCTTTTCCTCTTGATCACCTTCTTCTACATTATTGGTCTTCCCTATATCTTTATGATATCCAATCCTTTCCTCCTTCTTTCCCTTATTTTACTTTATCTTCAACATAATAGAGAAAACATTCAACCTTTGATTTCCTGAGTCTGGCTTATTTCACTTAGCATGATGTTCTCCATTTCCATCCATTTATCAGAAAATGCCATAATTTTATTCTTCTTTACGGCTAAGTAAAACTCAAATGGCTAAGTAAAACTCCAGTTTCTTAATTTTTATTTCATTGACCTATCTGGGAATCTGGGTTAATTCCATAATTTAGTTTTTGTGAATTGTGCTGCTGTAGACATTGAGATGAATGTATGACTATAGTATGCTGATTTTAGTTCTTTGGATAAATAACAAGGAGAGGGATGGCTGGATCATATGGTAGTTCCATACCTAGGTTTTTAAGGAATTTCCATGCTGTTCTCAAGAGTGGTTGTATTAGTCTGCAGTCTCACCAATAACATATGAGTGTACCTTTTTCCCACATCCTTGCCAGCATTCATTATTATTTGTGTTCTTGATAATTGCCACTTGGACTGGAGTGAGAGAAAATTTTATGGTAGTTTTGATTTCATTCCCCTGATTGCTATTTTTTTCATATATGTTTTGGCTGTTTATGTTTCTTCTTTCTTTCTTTTTAATTTATAGACTTTCCTAATCTTTTTTTCTTTTCATATTTTTATTGGTGCATTATATTTGTATAAAAGGATGAAATTGGCTGTTACATATTCATACATGCACACAAAATAACAGAATAATATGGCCAATATTATTCCCCAGTACTTTTTCCGTCCTTCCCCACCTCCCATACTCTGTTACCTTTCCTCTAGTGATCTCCCTTTGATTTTTATGAGGTTACTCACTCCCCACTTTTTTTTTTCATTTTTTCTTCTCTAGCTTCCACATATGAAAGAAAACATACGTCCCTTGACGTTCTGAGTTTGACTTATTTTACTGAACATAATGGTCTTGAGTTCCATCCATTCTCCTGCAAATGACATAATTTCATTTAAAAAAATAAACAATTTAAATTTGTTATATATGACGACAGAATGCATTACAATTCATATTGCACACACAGAGCACATTTTATCATATCTCTGATTGTATACAAAGTAGAGTCACCTCATTAGTGTCTTCAGACATGTATATAGGGTCATGACCATCGCATTCCACCATCTTTCCTACCCATATGCCACGTCCCTTCCTCTCCCTCCACTTTTCCCCTTTGCCCTATCTACAGTTCATTTAATCCTCCCATCCCCATCCCACCCTGCAGCATATTATGAACCAACATCCTTAAATCAGAGAAATTATTGGGAATTGGTTTTTTTGGGATTGGCTAATTTCACTTAGAATCATATTCTCCAGCTCCATCCATTTACCTGCAAATGCCATGATTTTATTCACTTTTATTGCTGAGTAATATTCCATTGTGTATATATACCACATTTTCTTTATCCATTTATCTACTGAAGGGCATCTAGGTTGGTTCCACAGTTTAGCTATTGTGAATTGTGCTGCTATAAACACTGATATGGCTGTGTCCCTGTAGTATGCTGTTTTTAAGTCCTTTGGGTATACACCAAGGAGAGGGATAGTTGGGTCAAATTGTGGTTTCATTCCCAGTTTTCCAAGGATTTTCCATACTGCTTTCCATAATGGCTGCACCAAATTGCAGTTCCACCACCAGCAATGTATAAGTGTGCTTCCCCCCCCCCCCCGCCCACATCCTCACCAACACTTATTGTTGTTTGTATTCTTAATAGCTGCCATTCTGACAGGAGTGAGATGGAATCTTAGAGAAGTTTTGATTTGCATTTCTCTAATTGCTAGAGATGTTGAATATTTTTTCATATATTTGTTGATTCATTGTATCTTCTTCTGAGAAGTGTCTGTTCAGTTCCTTAGCCCATTTATTGATTGTGTTGTTTGGGTTTTTTTTTTTTTTTTTTTTTTTTTTTTTTTTTGGTGTAAAGGTTTTTGAGTACTTTATATATCCATGAAGTTAATGTTCTTGCAGCCTTTAAAATTTTATCCTTATTTTGTGTGCTAGGCATTTTCATTATAATGTGACTTGGTATAGATCTGTTGTAATTTTAATTTTGTTCATTTGGTGTTCTATAATCCTCTTGTATTTGGTTTTCCAATTCATTCTTTATGCTTGGGAAATTTTCTGATATTATCTTGTTGAAGAGATTGTACATTCCTTTGGTTTGAAACTCTGTGCCTTCCTCTATCCCAATAAATCTTATATTTGGTCTTTTGATGCTATCCCATAATTCTTGGATGTTCTGTTAATGGTTTCTTACTATCTTCACTGTTTGGTCAACTTTATTTTCCACATTGTATACTTTGTCTTCATTATCTGATGTTCTTTCTTTCAATTGATCTAGTATGTTGGTGATGCTTTCTATTGTGTTTTTTAATTTGGTTTATTGTTTCCTTCATTTCAAGGATTTCTGACTTTTTTTCCCCCAGGGTCTCTATCTCTTTTTTGAAGGAAACTTTTACTGCCTGTATTTGCTTTCTTATCTCTTTTTGGAGTGATCATTTTTTGCCTTTATTTGCTCTTTTTGGTCATTCTTTAATTCACAGATCATTTTAACTATGGACCTTCTGAACTCCTTCTCTGACATTTTGTCAACTTCACTCTCCATGGGTTCGGTTATTGTAGTGTCCTGGTTTGTTTGGGATACTTTCCTCTCTTGTTTTTTCATGTTGTCTATGTATCTTCCTTTCTTGCAGTGTGGATCTGAGATATTAGAGTTTCTACCCTGTATTCTTGTAGTATCCATGCAGATTGTCTGTACCTCACCTTGATGTTGGCTTCCAGACCCTGTAGGTGTCCCTGGATGTATGCTACTACGACTAAATGTGGTGGTAGCAATAGCAGAGTAATTCAAAATAACAGTAGAGGTTCCCCAAGATGGATGCAATGTTTTCCAGAGATGGGGCTGAAAGGGTGGGTCTTACACTTATATCTCAGATGCCTGCTCTGAGATGCAGTTGCTTCTAGGCCCTGTCATCAAAAGGTAAGGACTAACTGTGTGGGGAAGTCTATGGCGATGTTTGTAGTGTCCCAAGATTGAAGTGGGATAGGTTTGGTGTAGCTGCCTAATGCTGTTGCAGCCACAACACCGCGGGAGGAAATTCGGAGGCAGGAATCTTTTATTTTCTCTTTTGCTTCTAAACTAAACTCTTTTCCTTATATTATTCTTCTTTTTCTCTTTGGCTTTCTCTTTTTCTCTCTAGCTTCTCTGGCTTTTTCTAGCTTCTGCAACCTCTCGAACTCTTAACCGCTCTGACTCTTTTCTTCTTCTGACTACGTTCTTCTTCTGACGACGTCTCACTATGTTCTTCTTCTTCTGACTGACTGACTGACTAACTTCTTCTAAACGACCTCACCTGGTTATATATCTTTAGCTTTACAGGTGTGTCACGTGCATACTTTGAATCAGGTGGAACTTATGGCTCCCAGCTAACCGCAATAGCCATCTCCCTGATTAGGCTTCTTCAGTTTGGTCTCCCACGTGGGAGAGAGTGGCAGACTATAGATGTACCCTTTGCTTGTGTTCTGGGTAGGTTGGAATGGGCAGATCTGGGTTGGGCCTGAGTTCCTGAGTTCCAGGTCTGGTGGTCAGAAGAGGTAGTCCTATGGTGGAGCCTGAGCTGAGCAGGTGTCTGCCATTGGTGGGATGGCCGCAGGCCCACTCTGAACCCAGGTCCCATGCAGGTTGGTGTGAGCAGATCTGGGCCAAGCCTCCATAATTTCATTTTTATAGCTGAATAAAACTCCATTGTATGTGTATCACATTTTTTTGTCCATTCATCCATTGATGGACACCTAAGCTGATTCCATAATTTGACTTGTAAATTGTACTGCTATAAGCATGCATCTGTATGGATGTATCACTATAATATGATGACTTTAATTCTTAATATCTGGAAAGATTAGATCTGAACATCTCTAAGGATCAACAGTTGGGGTTCTCTGCTGGGTGTCTGTGTAGGGCAAAAATCACACCAATGACAACCGTGCAGCCAAGAGATTTATTCACCAGCCTTTATGGCTGGTTGGAGGTAGAAGAAGTATGAGGAGAGAGGAGTCAGGGAGAGGGAAGTGTGCAAGCTCTGGTGGGAGAGAGGAGTCAGGGAGAGGGGAGTGTGCGAGCTCTGGACAGAGGGTCGGTGCCTGGTCATGCTGGTTGTGGTCTCTGGAGCTGTCTGCTGGGCAGCTGCCGTGGGGCTGGAGATGGTGAGTCTGGAACTGTTGCAGCGGCTGCTTCCTCTCAGCAGGGACGAGTTGTTGTGTCTGAGCTCCAGGCAGGAGCTTTAAGTAGGGATTTCTGGATTTCTGGTAGTGGGGGGGTGTACCAGAGTGACCTTTAACGCTATTGACTCTTTTCCCCTGGGAATAGAGTGACCTTTAAGCCAATTGGCTCCTGCCTGGGGAAAATGAAACCAGGTTGCTCCTCAGGGAAATTCCCATGGGGGAGAGGCCCATTGGCCCAAGCCTATCTATCAGTCTGGATCTAAGAAGTCTTCCAAGAACTCCACTCCTTAGAGAAGCTTCTTCCGCCCGCCCCCCTCCCACCCCCACCCCCCATACACACTGCTTCCCAGGACCACAGCCTTCCCTGGCTTAGTCCCTGACTGTATTCATACCTTTTCCTGACCTATTCTCATAAGCTTCCAGATGCAAAAGAAAAGTTAGTTGGCCTCCCCTTTATTTTTCTGACTTAAATCCCCCTGGATACAACAATCTTCTTTGTTTCTATTTCTATCTTTTGCTGGGTACACCCTAGGCTGCAAAGTAGGTGCTTGCCAGGACAGAATGGCAATGTTTGCTTTCATATCCCAGCTCAGCATGGCCACTTGAAAATGGCTCCAGTCCCAGCTCTCCATAGCCAGTGGAGAAACAGAAACAGTCAGTTCATGGTGCAGTTTCTGGATTGTCTAAATTCAGGATGTTTTTCTGATCTTGGGTTTTTCCACAAAAAAAATCTGTCTGCTGTGCTTCTCTCTGTGATCTCTCTCCCTCTGGTGAACCAGTGCCACTACCATTGCCAGTGTCACAACCAGCTTGGCTCCAATGTCCTCTTTTTTGTTCATTATATTTTTTAATCTCTAAGACACTCTGACTATCCAATACTGAATTTCAGTGAAATCCCTCTTTCACCCACCTCGCTGAGAAAAAGTACCTCTGCTGTTTGAATCTGGAGCCACAGAGCCACTAGGAAGGCAGCATTCCTCTAGTCTGCCATCTTGAATCCCCTCAATTCTATGAATTTCTGTATATAAATTAATATAGAGTTACTTTAATAGATGTTCTCCTTATTTATACTAGTTTTACCATTTACTCTCTTGGATTACTCATTCTCATGCCTGTTGTTTGTCTTGTTTATTTTTTTCCATTATTCATTTGATTCATTGTCAGTAGTGGGCATCTTATTTATATTAATGGCCAAAAAATAATGTGTTTATATGTGTATTCATTTACATTTAAATGGGTTCATTTTTATCTATATTCAGCCAGTACTTTTAGAGTGATCCTTCTGAATTATCAAATGTTTTATTGGCATTCATGAAAATAGTCATATTTATCTTTAACTTTCTCAATTATGTATATTTTCTATCAAAGAAAAATTATATTGGATGAAATTTAATGGTAAGGAAGTTGTCATTTAAGACTATTGCAATAGGGGAGAGAGAGTGAGTTCAAGAGAGAAAGAAACAAAATGTAGGAAAGTTTTTAATCACTGAAATGAGAAGTAAAAAGTACAGGAAGACATTGATGGAGGTTGGCAGATGTAATCAGTCCATCTGTGTGTGCTAATTAGTACTTGTGCAAGTTAGGCTCCTACCCTCCCAGGATATGGAGACTGTCGCTTTCTTGATGGTTACTTTTCAAAGGGGTATCTCCCAGTCACTGAGAAAGAAATTCGTATGTTGTAAAACTGACATGCACGTGGGGAGACAATTTAGCTACATTTCATTGGGATAGAGAAGAATTTACATTACAAATTTTCTAAAGTAAATGCTCTAAGACAAAGGAGGCCAAAGACCTATGGTAGGAAGAAATCTGTTTAAAGTTTAAACAAACTGAGGGAGATGTTAAGGTTATCTTGATTAATGTTAATAGATTTCTTTGTCAAAATGGGGCAAACCATCTAGGACAATATGTATTATTGTAAAATATGACAATGGATTTTATTGTCTAATGATTTGTTTATTTTTGGCATTGATGCCCATGATTGACATTTGATCCAATCATTATTAAATTTACTTTGAAGGTTTTTCTTCTTTTATTATTTTCCAGAATTTTTTCATCAAACTTGAATCTATTTAATCTTTAAAGGTTTTTATCCTATGGAAATTGATATATTCCAATATTACATCTTTTCTAGGATTACTTTTGATAGATGATATTAAAAATGCTTTCAAATTTATTTGCTAGTGATGGAGAAAGGCTAATCTTTTTTTTTTTTTTTTTTTTTTTTTTTCCAGATAACTAGGCTTTGGTTTATTAGTTCTACTATTTCACATTTTCTCATTTGTTAATTTCTGTTTTAATACTTACTAATTTTTTAATATGTTGTTACTTTGAATTTTTTTAGCTTTTAAGTTGAATGTTTACTCAGTTTTTTCAATTGTATTTATATAAACATAATGCTATGAATTTCCCTGTTAATTATATTATGAATTCTATATGTCATATTTTGATTATCTTTTTTTAGGAACTGTAATTTTGTATCTCTTTTTTGATCCATCATATGCTTATTGCTATGACACCTTAATATTACAGTGGAAAACTCTTTTAACATTGATTTCATTGTATTGTGTCCATAGTTCTTTTTTTTTTTAAATTTAGTTATTGTTTATGGACTCACAATTGACTTTTACATGCATTTGTAAATATGTGTAATATCCATTATTGGGGAGCAAAGATGGATACACTCTTTTATTTTGTAGATTTCAATATGTTACTAAATTATTTTCCATTTGATGTGTCTAAGTAGAAGAGAGGTATGTTACATTATTGTATGTGAGTGTGTCTCTTTTTCTCTGCATTTATAATAGTTTCTTCTTCATGGAAGTTTCTAATGTGCTCTTTGGTTGCTATCATTGGTTTGATGTAAGTTATATTCTTTAGCATTACAAAATGTTTCTCACTCTCATTGGTTATTTTCATCCTATGTCTACCCCATCTATGACTGTCCTTGTATATATTATGCTTATTCTCAACTGCTGTTTGCTGTTTATTTGCATATGCTTGGTGTGTCTTTGTCCATCCTTTAAACAATTTTAGAAATAATGCTGTAGATCACTCTCAACAGTTCTCAATGTATTCTAGAAGTAATTTTCATTTCTGCAAATGAATGCATTTTACTAGCAAAGATTGGAAAATCTCCACTTCCATCAACCTCTTTCATCATCATCTTTGCTAAGCCTCTGACTTGGTTTCTGTAGTTATATCAACACATGTGTAGCTAACACACATAATTAATGGACCAGACTTTCCTTTAAATTCAAGGTCTGATTTTTTTATAAGAAGTAGTTAGTTTGTGACTATTTCCAAGTCAGAAAGAGGAACACATAGGATTCCACCATTTAGAGGAAGGTACAGTGTTAACAAAATAGAGTAGGTTAGTGATCATAGTAGAAAATGCAACAATCACTTATGAATATTATTCTAACAATTGCTTCCATTGATCAAGTTAGATATGGAAATAATTGTTGCTTTTCTCATTGTGACTTGGACTTTAAATACTTTTTTCAAAGTGTTTATATGTTTATTGGAAAACAGAGACAGTATTCTTGAGTTACATCAAAGTTTTCCTACTATCAACAACTCTTCTCATTTGTTTATATAAATTAAAATATTCCACCAAATGTTGGCAAATGTGCCACAGGTCTTTACCTGCTTGGCTGTCTCAGGCTTTGCCAATGTATCCATTTTCCCTGTGACAGTGATGGTCAAACAACTCCTTTTTTAATTTTAATGTTTTATTTATTATTTTTAATGTGTTCTAATTAATTATACATGACAGTAGAATGCATTTTGACACATTGTACACAAATGGAACACAACTTATTTCTCTGGCTGTACATGGTACAGAGTCACACTGGTTGTGTAATCATAATGAGTAATAATGTCCATCTCATTTTCCCATCTTTACCACCCCTAACCACCTCTCCTCTGTGCACTTCCCTCTGCCCAATTGAAAGTTGTCCATTCTTCCCTAACCCCCACTCCATTATGGATCAGCATCTGTTTTTCAGAGAAAGCATTTGGCCTTTGGTTTTGGGGGGTTGTCTTGTTTTGATTAGCATGATATTCTCCAGCTCCATTCATTTACCTGAAAATGCCATAATTTCATTCTTCTTTAAGGCTGAGAAATATTCCATCATGGGAGAATCTCTTTATCACACACACCTCAGAGAGAGCACTAATTTCCAGGACATATAAGGAACTTAAAAAACTTAACAACAAAAAAACAAATAACCCAATCAATAAATGGGCCAAGGAACTGAACAGATACTTCACAGAAGAACAAATATTATCAATCAACAAATACATGAAAAAATGCTCAACATCTGTAGCAATTGGAGAAATGCAAATTAAAACTACTTTAAGATTTGATCTCAATCCAGTCAGAATGGCAATTATCAAGAATGCAAACAATAATAAGTGTTGGCAAGGATGTAGGGGAAGAGGTACACTCATATATTGCCAATGGGACTGAAAATTAGTGCAGCCACTCTGAAAAGCAGTACAAAAATTCCTCTGAGAACTTGGAATGGAACCACCATTTGACGCTGCTATCCCACTCTTCAGTTTATATCCAAAAGATTTAAAATCATCATACTACAGTGACACAGCCACATCAATGTTTATAGCAGTTCAATTCACAATAGCTAAACTATGGAACCAAACCAGATGCCCTTCAACACATGGATAAACCACACCTTTAAACATATGTTCCTTTTTAAACTTTTTGTATCATCACTTTGTTCTTAATGTGTTTCTTTTGTGGGAAAAATCACAATTTACCTTTTCATTTGTAAACATAATTTTGTCTTTTAAAAGGTGGGTTATTTTCTTTTACATTTTTGGTAAAAATGTTATATTTTGTCTTCAATTCTGTCATGTACTTTCATGCTATATTTAATCTTTATATAATTCCTAATTTTTTTTATCTTTTTTATGAGTTTTTTTTATTAAGAATCATTTATATATGTATAGTATGAACTGTAATACATACTACTATAAATAAAAATTTAAAACAAAGAATCATTTGTGTTTTTGTCTTAGTTTTAGTTTGATACTATTACATTAGTTAACTTATGTTTTGATTATATAATTACTGTACTGGTCAGCTTTTTGTCACTATGACCATAATTACACACACACACACACACACACACACACACAAAAGTTAGAGGAAGAAAACTTTATTTTTGCTCATAGTTTTAGAGGTCTTAGTTCATTTTCAGCCCACTCCATTTCTCTGGGCCAAAAGCGAGGCAGAGCATCATGATGGAAAAACATGGATGTAGAAAGCATCTCAGCTCATGGAAACTGGCAAGAAGAAAGAAAAAGAGGCAGGGAGCGTGGGGGAGAAGTAGCAGAGAATATAAACCTCTCCAAGGCATACCCCAGTGACCTACATCCTCTAACTAGGTCCTAACTCCCCATAGACCATTCAGCTATCAATGAATAATCCATCAAATGGATTAATTCACTGATGAGGTCAGAGTCAGCATGATACAATTATTGCCTATAAGACCCACCTCTGAACCTTGTTTCATTGGGAACCATGCTTTTAACACATGAGCATTTGCAGGCATTCCAGATTCAAACCATAAAGATTAGCAACTTACTATTCACTATTCATAGCATTCTTTCTCCCACCTACCTTCTTTCCTACTATTCCAACTTGGTTGACTAGTGCTATCTTGGTTAGTTGATTATTTCTATTTTTATAGAAAAGATAGCACATTTTATCATATCTTCCTCATTCTCATATTCAGCTGTAATTTTACATCAGTTATGTTTGTCAAAACTAACATCAGTTATTTTCAGTGCTAACCCCAAACATATGTCAAAATGATTGGTCATTTCATGGTTTGTTCTCCCATAGATTTCTCAGAAAAGGATTATGTAAATGATATCTTCTAATCTCATGTACTTTCATAATTATTTGTCTGTGTTTTTATTGTTGATAAGCAACTTTTATGCATATAAAATATTTGCCTTACCCTTTCTTTTATTGAACAACTTAAATGCATTGTCCTTTGATACAGCAATATAAAATACTGCAGTCAGAGTTGATGTCATCCTGAATCTTATTGTTTTTTTAAATGACAGCTCTCCCAGATTTCTAAAGAATTACTTTCTGTTACATTTATAAGTTTAATAGTTATCTCAGGAATTATCTCAGTTTGGAATATCCTTATAGAATTTTTAAAGTAGAGAATGCATTTTACAGCATGCTAATTCAAATTTTCTTTATTTTAAGAGAGTGCATTGAATGATGCTTAAAAGATTTATTGTGTTTATCGCTTTTCAGTTCCTTTTTGGGGACTCCATTTGGTAAAAATCTGATTTTTTCACATATCTTTTACATCTGTTACATTTTCTCTAAATTTCATTGACTCTTTGTGTTTATTTTATTATTTTTTATTTTATTATTTTCATTCCCTCTCTAATTTCTTTTATGCCTATTTGCTTCAGTTTGTACTTTATTTGTTCTGTCTCTTCCTCTCTCTCTTTTTCTCTCTCCCTTTCTGTCCCTCCCTCTCTCATTCTTCCTATAGGTTTCTTATTTCTTGATTCAGTTTTTGTACTATATTGCCTAATCATTTCTGAATTTTTAAAATCCACATACCTAATTTGTAAACATTAAATCAAATTTGCCATCTTCCTTGAGCAAAATTTCCTCAGGTACTTTATTTTAGTTATTAGAATATTACAAATTTCCTTTTCATTTATTTTATTTCACTGTTGTGGCTTATAGTTTCCTAATGATTCTTTGCTCTTTCATTGAAATGAGTGAGTTGTTACAAAAGGGCTTCTTTCTGAGTGGAAATGGACTAAGGTAGCTCTCTTGTTTAATAGATCAAGTCTTCCTCCTTTGTTAGAACCATGAATTATTCAAAACTATGCAATCTTTGTGTAATTATTTTTCAGGCATGCAGGAGTAAACTCTGAAAGGCCCTCACTTCCATCTCTTTTTTATTCAAAGCTTCATGAATTGTATTCTGTAGTACTGGATGTTCAAGATTTGAGCCTTTTTAAATTTTGAGCACAAGGTAACTTGGATCTTCAACTTTATTCTTATAGTTAATTCTTGTTTCACCTCTTGGAATTGACAACTCTTGTTACTTCTAGAACTGAGATTCAAATCTAGATGTGACTTCTCCCAATTCCTTGACTTTTAGGATTTTTAAAAATTCTACTGCAAGTTAAAATTACTACACTCTCAGAGTTGCTCCCTACCACCTTCGTGCTTAGTGAATACTCTTCTTTTCCAGAATCCAAGGCAAATTCAAACAAACCACTTTGAAAAAGATAGTGAAAAACAACAATGATGTTGACTACTATGATAAGGATTACCTGTAGAACTATGTCTACCACAATTTCAGAGTACGTCTTCACATACAGCAAAATTTAATAAATACTACAATTTTTAGCCCTGAGTCAGCATATCTTACTTTTTTTTTCAACAGTACTGAAAAATATAGGAGCTGGTTTTCATATTTTTCAAGTTGTCAGCATTGTACTGTGAGTTCAAGAGCAAGATAGATATGGGAGACTTTGCTTGATTTTGTTTTAAATCTTATTTCTCGAACAAATCTAGAGTTGTGTGACTAAAAAGGATATGATGTTCTTTCATTCATTTCTCTGGTTGCTTCACATCTGGTGTTCTTGTTATTCCACTTCAGCGAGATTCTTCTTCATCTAATTTTATTACAGCTCATTTGGGGATGCTATGATTTATAAGCTGTGTCTGATGAGCGGCAGAAGTTGCCACTTTATTGAGAAATAAAAAGTAGGATTTTCTATTCTTTATAATTTCTTGAGCTTTGATGAGGTTTTGTTATTCTATTAGTCATAGAAAATGACTATATATTTTTACTATATATATATGTATATATGGATAGACATACAGACAGAATATATACATACATCTATAAAGTATACATTTTAATGGAATGTATATATATATATACATACATATATATATTTCATATATATATATGTATATATATATGAAAAAAATAGAAAGCACCATGATTTCGTCTGGTTATTTACTAAATCTTGGTCCTTGAAGTAATAAACTATGTGGTCTTGAAGGTTATTTCTTTTCTCTGATTTTATTTTCTTTTCTGCAAAATTCAGTATGCTAATATATATCTTGCAAAGAAGTGCTATGAAATGAGATTAACAATTTAGTTCCTAGTCCAAATGATTACTGATTACTGATGTTTGTTTCATTTCAATTTCTCTAGTTGTCACCTTCCTAACATTAATAATGACATTGTGTGTTTTCACATGGTTCTCATCTACTTCTGCTTCCAAAGCCCATGGTCAGTAAAATCCAATGACTCTCTTTATTTTACTGTACCTGATGGGGACCATACAAATAGAAAGTGGGATAGGGACAATTGATTTACTGATTTGGGTGGTTTTCTGATTATCTATTTACTCTATTTATCCTTCAGGAATTATTTCTGGTTCATAGTAACAAAGACTTGAATGTAGTCTCTTAATTAGGGTATTAGCCTTGAACTTCAGATTGAGAATGATTGCCAAGGACTTCTGTTTTTTTCATTGGCCACCCATATGTTGCTTCCTACCTCAAAGTCACAACAAATCTTCCCTTAAGAGGTATTGTGTGTAGTGTTTCAAGGAGGAAACCTGAAAAGAATGTAGACATCATGGTTCTTCCTGAATCCCTATCCAATAACTTCTCCTCACATATCATTAATATCCCCAACTGCAAAGGTTAAAATAGGTTTAAAGTAAGTTTCTGTTAACAAGAAAGAAAAGCAAAGCAAATAATAAATAAGAAGCCAGTAGTCTTAGTAATACTCTATTTCAGCTCCAGTAACCTTACCCTCACTGCCAGAATATAGAGTGACAACAGAATGATATAAGAAAGTGATTGTAGGGAGGCACAGCTTGCAGTGAGAACATACCAAGATCAGAGAGCTGGACCTAAAAGAGTTTAGAGCTGAGATGGTACTGTTTTTGGAACAAGAAATGCAACATCCAAAGAGATATTCAATGGCCAAAGTGGTTGGATTCAGAGAACCAAATCTGAGGTAACTTTATAAATTAAATAACAATGTTCAAACTTTCAGAAAGCAGAAAAATATCATGCTTAAGATTTTGCATTTATTAAATTGAACAAAATGTTTCTATTATTACTAATAATGAGATGAGATATTATTCTGAAAATGCTTGATAGGACTTTTCTTATATTATCTATATTTCCTCTTTTGTCATAACCTAAGCACTGATGTTCCATGAATTGAGCAATAGTCCTACATCAGAAAGTCAAATAGAGGACAAGATGCTGGTAGAAGAAAATTCTGGGTGTTTGAGAACATTAAGCCGAACAGGGTAGAGTCACCGGGATTTGAATTAGTCCTAAACAATGAAAAACTCTCAGGAATATCTGCTTCAAGAAAAAAGGCAATAAAATTACACAAAACTAAAGATTATGTGGACATAAAAGAGCTTTCTTTAAAAAAATCTATTAATAGTTTAGCAGGTGATTATAATGAAATTTTTGTTATAGAAGATAAGTTCGGATCATTTAAAATGCTCAGAAACTATTTTTGAAAAATATTTGAGGGGGATCCGTGTCAATATTTCACAGATTCAAATATTGCAACCCAAATGTCAGCTGGCAAAATTCCATCTGAATTAATATGAACTCAGATATTGATTCCATGGTAGTTTATATCCAGCCTTATAAAACTGGAAAGAGAATGTTTTCCATTTCTAATAGCTATCAAGCAATAAATGAGGCATCTGAGTTGTAAAGAAACAGCAAAGAATCATCAGATACCATTTCTAAGAACATAAAAGGTAAGATATTTGCCAAATACACCCCAAATGTCTCTTTTATCACCACGTATTTTGTTAATTGTGACCCTGGCAAGCATCACTCTATTTTTTCCAAGGCATTAAAAAATATGCTTCAACTATTTTCAGTTAATTATAACATAACATATTAAGTAATGGCTTCAAACGTCAAGTAGGGGAAGGAAAATGTGGTAGGTAGCTCATGTTGAAATCTTGCATGTCAATAAGTGCAGCCACTTTGAGGATAACATCTAGGTGTGGACAGAACATGGCAAGGGTGTGAACTTGAACAGAGAAAATAAATTGTCAGGAATTCTCTATCTATGAAAATTTTATTGGAGATATTGCTTTAACCATTGAGAAAGGAAAATGAATTACCTCATTCAAGTCAAGGATAGTGACATGCCTTGCATTTTAGAGACTTTCTAGATGCTTTGCATAGGATGCAGTCTTTTCCTGGAAAGACTGATTCTTATTTGTGCTTGGTAACTCCTTTTCATCTTAACAGTGTCGAGTAGAATATCCATTTCTTGTTCTCCCGTAGCAGCTACTATGGCCTTTATATCATTATAATCATATTATCTGTATATATATCCTTCCCCATTATCCTATACTCCCTTAAGAGTAGTGGTGGAGTGTTGGTTGTTATTCTGCCTCTGTATTAACCCTAATGCTTGTTGATACTGCTGAAAAAATCTTGCTCATTGAAGGAATAATCTTGTCAGAAGCAGCTAAACACACAGGATTCAAGTTCTCTTCCATTCTTATATCTTTCTAACCCTTTTCTGAAAAAAACTACACTAATTTGGTGTTTTGTACATCACTGTTCTTTATCATAAAATATTAATTTTAAAGATATTATGACCCTGAAAATCACAGATTTTTTTTTAACCTTAAAAAAGTTTACAGGTGATGCTCACCTGTAGTCCCAGCTGCTCAGGAGACTAAGGCAGAAGGATCACAAGTCTAAGCCAGCCTCAGCAAAAGCGAAAAGCTAGCAACTCAGTGAGATCCTGTCTCTAAATAAAATACAAAATAGGGCTGGGGATGTGGTTTAGTGGTCAAGTGCCCCTGAGTTCAATCCTGGTACTCTCCCACCCAAAAAAGATTCTAATGTGTTCTTCAAGTGGCCATGCAACCTTTAGAGGAAAACCCCTGCCAAATCTTTCACACATGCCACCAATTCAGGATTTCAATGTGTGTGATGATCTAGAGGATTTAAAATAGAAGTTCTAGTACATTGTTTTTATTTTTTTAATTTCACAGCAAAATCCTGAGTGGAAAAGGGAAGATTATTTTTATGCCTGAGGAATGTGGTCAAATGTGTTAGAAACTCTAGGGATATAATAAGGAAGGGCAATGAAGAAAAACACCTTTATAAGAATTGATTACATAGATTCCTGAAGGTGCAAGGAAGCAAGGAATAAAACATTTTCATCAATCGTGACTTGTGTCCTAGGCACAGAGTCGGACATTTCATATAGTTCAGTGGTTAAGAGTGTAATTTGTGAATTAGGACTGGCAAGCTTCAAATTTATCTTCAATCCTTACTGGATATGTGACTTTGGAAAATCTCCTTAATTGCCATTAAATCTCCAGATCTATACCTCAATACTGTTCTCTATAAAATACAGAGTTTTAGCTCCTCCTACACAGAACTTTAGGGAGTATTAATGATATATGTGTGACATAAATAAAGTCTTAGAATAGTGCACACACACATATTTATTTGAATAATAAGTACTATTGAATTCAAATAATAATTGCTATTATTTGAAACCAAGATAATGTTTTCCATAAAATTTCTAGAAGGGGAAGTTTGGATTTTATGACCAATAGCCTAAATAAAATTGCAGACAGATGTTTTCTTTTTAAGAAATCAGGCTGAGCTGATGCACACTTGTAATTCTACCTACTCAGGAGGCTGAGGCAGGGGTAGCTCAAGTTTGAGGTCAGTTTTGGCAATTTAGTAAGACCCTAACTCAAAGATATAAAAATAAAAAATAGCTCAGTGGTAAAATGCCTTGTGTTTAATCCTAAGTTTGAAAGAAAAAATGAGGAGGGAGGGAGGAAGGGATAAAGAAGGAGAAGGAGAGGAAAGAAAGGAAAGAGAGAAAGGAAAGAAGGAAAAAAAGGAAGGAAGGAAGGAAATCTTAGTTTTCTGAGTCATTTGAAGGATGTGAAAGCTTTATTACTCTTAACAAATACAGGCTGTTCCTGTAAGCACTCATTACTGACCAAAAACCTGGTGAGCCCTTCCATTTCAGAGGCAGTTGTCATATATGTAAACTGAATAACACCAATTTTTTAAATGAGATTTCTTATCCAAATTGAGTTTTGAAAAATATTGGGTAGAAAATGAAGGAAAAAATGATTGAGGAGTTGGAATGTAATCAATCAATAGTCAAGTAGGAGGACACAATACCAGAGGTACTTTTTGTGAAAACTGTAATCAAGGAAACATTCTCCTGTCACCTAAATTTATCTATCCAAGTGTAAGTCTCATTGACAGTGATGAAAATAAGGATTACTATCTGGACTAAATCTACTTAAGCAGCTACAATACAAAGAATATCAAGTCAGGGAAGGCAGTTTCAGATTCAATCAAAATAAAGTTTCGTGGTGATTGGTAAGAGTGATGGAAAAGACTGCTGCATTTCTGATATTTTGAGCTAAACAAGTTTTATGTCTATGCTTACTGCTCCTTTTTACAGGAAATAAATCAGAATAGTCCACTTTGTCACATCTGTGCATGATTTTAGAAAGAACACCATAAAGTGAGAGAAAATACCCAAACACTTCATATTTCCTGACCTATGTTACCCTTTTTTGAATTAAATCTGAGATTTGTTGTTTTGATAGTTTTCAAATGGTCTGATAGGCACTGAAATTAAAGCCTATAGCATCAAATTGAAAAAAAAATCAAATCTTTATCAGCCTCATAATATGATAGTTTAAGTGGATTACAATAGGTTTGTATGGGAAAATCATTATCAATATAAGTAGTCAGATTCTATCTCAATGGAATATAGCTTTTGATGGCCCCAGTAGGTGCTAATAATGTTTAGCACCTTTTAAAAATTCTAGTGTTTTTTTTTTTTTTTAATTCTGGTTCTTTTCTGCTTTTATAAAACTACTTGGATTCTACCTCAAGACATAAAATTACTTCCAGAACAAAATGTATTCAAGTTAAAAGTTACCAAGATTCCAGTAAACTCATATGAAGCTTAACATTCAACAGTGGAGTGGGACTTTGGTTTTGTGTGAATGGAAAATAATATAAATGAGTCCAATTTGCTCTCGGTTGAGAAAGCTCTGAATGAGAGACAGAATAAGATGTGAATCTTAAAGGATATGGCATAGTGCCTGGCTCTTAGAAGTACTAAAGTTTTGTTATTTCTGAATATTTCATTTCTATACAAGAATGTTTTATTAAGGTATTTACAAAGAACTGTGCATTCACCATCAAATTCACACTTTTAGGAGTGGTGATGTAGCTTAGTGGTAGAACACTTATCTGGCACACATGAGGTCCCCTGAATTAGATTATCATCACTTAAAAAAAAAATGAAATTCTTCATACTTAACATTCACACTTACAGCATCTTTCTTTTTTCTGCAGTGCTAGGGATTGATCTCAGGGCCTAGAGCATGCTAGGTAAGAACTCTACCTCTGTGCTATATTCCTAAAAACACTATTTATAACATCTTTTTGTGTAAAAGTATGATAAATATTAAGGTCTTTAATTTAAACAAGGCAAATTTTGATTATATAGTAATGTCAGCAGATTTTTTTTCTCATGTTTATAGATGAGGGTGAAAAATTTTCCATGGCACTATTCACTCCTTCTTTGATCTACAAAATGATAAGAAGTGCCTTAGTCCCTTTTCTATGATTTAGAAACATTTCAATAGAATCTTTAATTGAATAGTCAGAATACTATAATAATCTTTACATGTTTGGAACTTTACTGTGAAATATATTTGCCTGAAAAAATGTTAAAATCACTTTCCCTATTCCCTACAATGAACTCAAGAATACAGATGTGTCATTATGTCATTTCTAGAAGAAATTAGCTCCGAATTCAGCTGGTTTTATTTAATATACATTTGTAATATTTCGTGTGCAAATTTTTGCCTCACTAGATGCCAAAATAATAGTAAATAGGAAAAGTAACAAATCATGAAACTGTTTATTATGTAAGATAAATGTAAAGGTAAAATAGTCTTTCCATTTAGTAAAACCATATACAGTCACATTTCCCAAAATTTCTTCCGGAAAATATGTTATTTCTACAGATTATCTGTAAGATGCAGGTCTCTCTTTGTGAATCACATTGTCCACTTTTATACAAGAGATGTTCCTTAATACGTATGTTAAACTTCTGTTGCACATAATAGCCAGAACTTTTTGTAAATCACAGAACTATATTCTTATTCAACGAATAATAAGAAGGATACACTCCAGTGGGTACTGATGAATAAGTTATTTTAACCTTCTAAAATAAGGTAAAACAATTAACTCCTTCTAGGTGTTGTTATGATCACAGGCACTGAACCCTGAGGTTTAATTCTCAGCACACCTCATAGATTCTCAAGTCTTGGGGGTGGGTGTGACTTGAGGAGAAGAAAGGCAAAGAACTATCTCATTTTATCATTAAACTGCATTTTAAGGATTGAACAAATATAGAGATTAGATTTCTTAGATCATCAAAATGAGTATGGTCAGAAATAATAAACTTCATTTCAGCTCAGCAACAGCTCAACATCTTGCAAATAACTATTATTCATGACAAAGTCTGAGTTCATCATTTACCTGGAAAATGCTTTTAAATTCTGCCATTTACTGAAATAGTCTTCCTAATATGTGTAGTTTTGGTGAAAATTGAAATCATTATACTAAAAGCTGCACAAAAACTTTTTCTCCTCATTTGTAAAATAATTTATATCATAAATCTTACCACCTGTCCTAACTATAAATAAAATCAGTTATTTCAGGACCAAACACAATAAAAAATATTCTACATCCACTGATGGGGAGATATGGGAAATCAGTACCCTTTCAACGTGTGTATTTGATTATCTTGTTAAGTATACATGTGATAATCTAAATAATTTCCTTAATCTGTGTTCATTTTGAAATTGAAATAGTGTTTGGTTCCTTGGTGCCAAAAACTCATGTGTGATTTCAAATAGTATTGGTCTCCATTGCTCAGTATAATGCTTGTCAAATATTAGATTTCAAAAGTTTAATTAACAATTTGAAGATAAGTTTCACATATAATGGTTTCCATAACTCTGAGTATTAAACGTGCACTTGTCTTGACCTGTATCTAAACCCATTAGAAAGAATCTGCTTATAAATTGATATTTTTCACTATTTTAACGTCTCCAATATTTTCATAAATGTCTTCCATAGAAAGTTATTTCAGGGTATGAAGCACTTCAGGAAATTACCATTTGAGTTGAAAATCACATGCAGGGAAGTACACAGGACTTAAGTGTATAAAACAATGTATTTGTAATTGTGTACAACCTTAACTCCTGTAGAGATAAAGAACATTTCCATCAACTTTGGAAGCTAATTCATGCTTTCTTTGAATCAGTCCTCACCATCTCTATTGCTGCCCTGAAGTCAATGTTCTAAATTCTATTATGAAAGATTAGTTTTAGCTGGGCATGGTGGCACACGCCTGTAATCCTCCTGGTTCGGGAGGCTGAGACAGGAGGATCTCGAGTTCAAAGCCAGCCTCAGCAACAGCAAGGCACTAAGCAACTCAGAAAGACTCTGTCTCAAAAAAAAAAAAAAAAAAAAAAAAAAAAAAGATGGTAGAATGAGATGGCTATCATTAACCTAAGTGCATGTATGAAGACATGAGTGGTGGAGTGGTGGAAATATACTTTGTATACAATGAGAGATTTGTGAAAATGTGCTCTATAAGTGTAATATGAATTGTAATGCATTCTGCTGTCATATATAACAACTTAGAATAAAATAAAAGGGAAAAAAGGAAAAGGAAAATTATAAGACTACAGAGGAAATAAATTTATTATTTGGTGTTTTTAATAAAAGACAACTGTTTAGAGCTATACTGTCATATGTCAATGAAATGAATTAAACATTTAGTATAAATGAAAAAAAACAACAACAACAAAACAAAATAGGGCTGGGAATGTGGCTCAGTGGTTAAGTGCCCCTGAATTCAATCCCTAGTACCCCACCACCAAAAAGATTAATTTACATAATTTTGACATACATATAAATGTGATCACAAAATATATCTTCTTTTTCTTATGTTCAACATAGTGTTTTTGAGCTTTGTTTATATTGGTTGCCTATTTCAATAGTTCATTCCTTATACTACTGCTGAGTAATATTCAATAATATATCAATATTACAACCTTAATTCATTTTTCTGGTTGATAATTATTTGAATTATTTCCAATTTGGGGATAGTGAAAAAAGGCTACTACAACCTATATAGACAAAGATGTAGATATATATAGATGATGTAGTTGTAAGTTTGTCCATATACTCTTATCAGGTATTTTTAATTCTTTTTAGATATACATGACAATAGAGTGTATTTTGACATCAGTTTAAGAATGTTTCTAAATCTAATTTGCTTAGAGTATCTCTTACAAAAGAGATTTGCATTGTTTTCAGAGGCATTCATTCCAGCTATTGATATATTGATATGATCAAATGATTTTATACATTTTCCTGGTAATGTGATGAATTGCATGGATTTCTTTCTTTCTTTCTTTCTTTTTCTTTCTTCCTTCCTTCCTTCCTTCCTTCCTTCTTTCTTTCTTTCTTTCTTTCTTTCTTTTTTTTTCTTTCTTTCTCTCTTTGGTACCAAGGATTGAGTTCAGAGGTGCTTAATTACTAAGCAACACCCATAGCCCTTTTTACAATTTTGTGTGGAGACAGGGTCTCACTGAGTTGCTTAGAGCCTCACTAAGTTGCTGAGACTGGCTTTGAACTTGCGATCCTCCTGCCTCAGCCTCCTGAGCTGCTGGGATTACAGGCATGTGCCACTGTGCCCAGCTGAATCACATTGACTGATATTCAAATCTTAAGCAAATTTTACATGTTTATATTAATCCTTGCCTAACATTGTTTTTGCATCTCTAGGAAAAAAATATATTGTTACACTTTAATTTCTAATATTTTTCTAATATTTTCTAGTATTTTTTCATCACTGATCATAAGGGATATGGACTTCTAATGTTTTTTTTTTGTGGTATCTTTGTGAGGTTATGGTATCAGGGTTATGCTTAACATAAGACAGGTGTTTCTATTTAATTTTTTCAAGAAAAGTTTCTATGAGGTTTATATTATTACTTCCTTAAAGGTTTAAAATAAAATTTGCCAGTTAAATAATCTGTACCTAGATTTTTTAAACACATTTTTATAATGAATTTAAGCTATTTAAATGATAATTATTTAGACTATTTGCCTTAGCTATTTGTAGTATTATTTTATTTCAATCAATTTTTAAATTTTATCAAAGTTGTCAATTTGATTAACATAAAGTTGTTTAAAACATTAACAAGTTCTGATTATATTTCCAGGCTGTCCTTGAATTTGCAATCCTCCTGCCTTGACTTACTGTCTTTAAAAATATCTCTAACAATTAGATAAATGCAAACAAAATGATTGTTAATATTTCATCTCAATCTAGACAGAATGGCAATCATCAACTATACAGCAATAAATAAATGTTGGCGAGGATGTGGGGAAAAAGGTACATGCATATGTTGCTGATGGGACTGCAAATTAGTGCAACCACTATGGAAAGCAGTATGGAGATTCCTTGGAAAACTGGGAATGGAAACACCATTTGACCCAGCTATCCCACTCCTTGGTACAGTGATACAGCTACTTCAGTGTTTATAGCAGCTCAATTCACAATAGCTAAACTATGGAATCAACCTAAGTGACCTTCCATAGATGAATGGATAAAGAAAATGTGACATATATATATATATATATATATATATATATATATATATATATACATATATATATATTATTTTTCAATGGATTTGGTATTTTTCATCTGTTTTATATGTTATTGTTTTATGTTCTTGAATTTATCATTTTCTTCATCCTTCATTAGATTACTTTTTTTTCCTTTTTTCATGGTTTCCTATTGTAGAAGCATAGATAATTGATTCTATTACTCAGCTTTAAAAAGAAGAATGAAATTATGGCATTTGCCAGTAAATGGATGGAGCTGGAGAATATCATGCTAAGTGAAAAAAGGCAATCCCAAAAAACCAAAGACCAAATGTTTTCTCTAATATGCGGATGCTAATTCTCAATAAGGGCAGGGGTCCCAGTAGAGAAGAATAGCATTACCTTAGATTATGTTGAGGGAAGTGAAGGGAGGGGAGGGGAGGGGATGAGGGGATAGGAAGGATAGTAGAATGAAACAGACATTATTACTTTATGCATATATATGACTACATGACCAATGTGATTCTACAGTGTATACTCAGAAAAATTAGAAATTATATCCCATCTATGTATGATATATCAAACTGCATAAATGCATTCTACTGTCATGTATAAATAATTAAAACAAAAAATTAAAAAATTTTTAAAAATACCTCCAGAATTTACAGTGATTTCTCCTCCTATGATTTCTATTATTACCAATGTGTGTTTCTTAGTTTTTTTCCCCTTAATGAGTTTAACCAAAGCTTTATTAATTTTATTAATCTTTGAAAAACAAAATTAGGTATTTTTCATCTGTTTTATATGTTATTGTTTTATGTTCTTGAATTTATCATTTTCTTTATCCTTATTAGATTACTTTTTTTCCTTTTTTCATGGTTTCCTATTGTAGAAGCATAGATAATTCATTCTATGTTTTTTATCTTTACAATTATTAGCAGTTAAAGTGGAAATTTACACTGATTTTCACATAGCTTTGATTGTGTCCCATGAAATTTGATGTCATATATATTTATTATTTTCATAAAAGGATCAAAATATATATTTCATTTTCTCAGATGACTTCCTTGAACATAAATTATTTAGAGATTTTTTAATTCAAAGTGTTATTTTTATTGATCTCTAATTCAATTTTATTCTAACACTACTTGTTTTTTGTTCATTATTTTTCCTTTATTATCATCTTTTTGTTAATTAGATAAAAACCATGCTCATTTTAATTCTTTCCTGGAATGCTAACTATAACCCTTTGTATTTTTTGTTTCATATGGATTATGGATATGATTACCATATGTATCTGTAACTTGTTTGTATACATATGTGTGTGTGTCTGTGTGTAATATATGTATAAAATACAACAGTAGAAATTAATAGTATCATGTAGTGTCTGTATGTTCATGCACTTATTTTCATATGGTTTACTTTGTTGTGTATATAAACACTTAATATAGTGTTATGATTTTTGCTTTAAGCAATAAATTTTTAAATATTAAGCAAGATCAAAAATGGTAATGTTTTACTTTTAGTTTTATATTTAACATTACTTATGTTCATAATTATTCCAAGTCTCATTTAGCACAGAGTCCCTTCCACATTAAGAACTTCCTTGCCCTTGCACATTCCTTGTACAAGGTCTGCTAGGCATCAATTCTTTCATATTTTGTCTTTCTTTTCTCATTTTTCATCTTCATCTGAAAATGTCTTGTCATTTCTACCTGCAAAGCTATTTGGATTCTTCCTGTGTCTCTGGATCACCTCATCACTGTCTTCACTTGGCCCTCTCCTCTGAGTCTCTACATGCTCTCAAAAAGACTGCAGTCATTGGATTTAGAGCCACCCTAAACCAATCATCTTAATTGCCCCTGGCAAGATTCTATTTCCAAATAAGGTCAGGTTCTGACATTCCAGGTGAACTTGAATTTGAGAGAGACTCTATTCAACCCAAAACATATATAATTTACACCTTGGGAATATAACTATTACCATTTTCACAGAAATGTTGCCATATTATGAGTTATTCTCTTTCTCTTATGTAAATTTTGCATGTGTTGGTATGTTCATCTTAACCAATTATCAGATAGTTGGGTGCAATTTTCCCAGCCAACCCATTTTTATCTCACTTATGCATTATTTATTTGGTGGTATTGTTTCTGTTACCATTTGAAATTCCCAATATGACTCAAAGGATTCAAAATTGTTTCAGTGAAACAAATGGGAAGTTATTAATGTACATGTTGAAACTCAGAGTAGTGTCATAGACAAATAGTTAAAAAAAAAAAAAAAAAAAAAAAACTCTCTGAGCCTGTTACAGAATGTGATTCTATTGGTATAAGATCAGGTAAATCTGAAAACGTATTATCCTTCAACAAACGCAAATAAACCTGAAACTTGGAACTAAGAAGTTGAATTTTACTGTCCTAGTGATATATTTCCTCTAGTCCCTCATCAATAAAAGTAGCTCTACAAAAAGTTTCATTTCTACAGCAAATATATAAGAAGTTCATAAAAATAAATATAATGCTAATTACATATATTAAAAAACAGTAAAAGCTCTTGGCAAAATCTTTCTGCGAATTAGCATCATAGAATTTTATGTAACATCAGCATCATACAATTGGAGGAAGGAATAACTATCTCACGTGCTAGCTGTATACTGTTTGCACCGCAGGTTCATTGACGCATAAGTAAAATCTTTTCTTGTCATTCAGATGTGTGTGTGTGTGTGTGTGTGTTTGTGCATGTTTGTTATAAATATGACAAAAAAAATGTTTCTAATTGTTTCTGAGAACATAGTCTCCAAGAAACAAAGCATTCTTAATAACTTTTCACTTACAATGCATATTGGAAAAGTATGTTGGGAGGTATACAGATGAACACAATAAAGAATGGAACTAATAAAATGTACTCAAAAATTACAATCTGGGGCTGGGGTTGTGGCTTAGCGGTACAGCGCTCACCTAGCATATGTGCGGCCTGGGTTTGATCCTCAGCACCACGTAAAAACAAAATGCATTGTGTACAACTAAAGCAAATAAATAAATATTTTTAAAACATTACAATCTATACGCAGCTTTCTTTAGAGGAGATAACAGTGGGTCAACAAAATAAATGTGGAATAAAACAGTGAAAATTAGAAGTATATTAAATTGTGATCACCAAAGATGTATCATTTCCATGTACTTTGGTTGAAACCTGGTAACATGCACAGTTTCTACTTCTCCCAGTATAAAATTCAAGCTGTCAAGTGAAAGATTCTCATATGAGACTTCAAAGTAAGGGATAGATTTTAAAATGTATTTAATATTCCAAGGATGTCAAGTAAATCTAGTTTTAAGATACTTTTCTAAGTGAACATGTCTCTGTACCTGCAATAGTGTGAAATAAAACAGTTTTTTTAATGTTAAGTTTTTAAAAAGCTGTATATTTTAAAACCCAATTATAGTGTAAATTGCTGAGACATTGATTTTCTTCCCCAAAGTTGATGAAATTTTCACTGTCAGAGGAATTAATTAATGATAACAAACTACTGAGAATATTCAACACCACATACAAGTGGCAGAGCAGAATAAGAAATATTTTTTTTTTTTGACTGAATGAATCTGGTCCTAGCTTACTTCTCTCGCCTAAGCCAAATACACTAACTTCTAGTTATTTCGTTGGACATTCTCATGCATTTTGATTCTAATGATTTTTCAGTGTGAAATCACTTCTTAGTTTATAGATATATTCAGACTAAATATCTAGGACTATGTCAGAACCATGAAACACTTGTCATCAGGAGAGTAGAGTCATTAGAAGCATTAGAAATTTATCAGCTGATAAAATGCCTTTGCTTCACTTCAAAGTTTCTTCTCTACTCAGAAGGGATTCTTCCCTTGTAAGTTTGTTTCAAGTTTAAAGTCTTGCAAAGAGTTAAACATCTTTGTCAACTAAGCTTCAACTGAACCATATTCTTTCATGTTCTAATATTGGTTTTGCTCCTCAGATTTCTTCAAGTAATGTATCCTTAAGTCCTGCTTTCTTGGAACCTCGCTATTGCTCTTCTGGTTAAAACTTACCTTCCTATGGTTTGAATATGAGGTACACCCCTGAAAGCTTATGTGTTAATGCAGGAATATTCAGAGCTGAAAGTATTAGATTATGTGAGCTGTAACCTGATTAGTGACTTAATCCATGCAATGGATTAATAACTTGAAAGGACAGGACGGTTGTACTGGGTGTTAACTACAGACAGGTACTTTGTAGCTGGAGGAAGTAGGACAGGATGCTGGGGTTATGCAATTTGGGGCTTAGATTTTGTCCCTTGCAAACAGAGCTCTCTCTGTCTCAGCTTCCTGGTTTCCATGAGGTGGGCATGATTCCTCACCATGCCCTTCTACCATTACATTCTTTATCATCTTGGACACAGAGCAATGGAGCAAGCCAACTATGGAGTGAAACTCTGAAATTGTGAGCCAAAATAAACATGTCCTTCTCTAAGCTGTTCTTGTCAGATGTTTTGGTCACAGTGATGAAAAGCTGACTCACATTCCCTCACAGGCAAAACTCTGTCCTCAGTCATAAGAAGGAAGAGCCTTCAATTTAGACCATAATGACCCATCTAGTTCCTTTGTTTTCTACACTTTATGTGTAATTGTAAGACACATATTATCTGTTTTCATTATATTTTCTATAAAAAATTTTATACTATATAGAAATCATTTTTGTCCATAGTAGAATGCTTTTTTCTCAAAATCATCATAAACATAATTGAGACTTCATTGATTATATTTTGGTGCCATATGATTTCCTCCAAAATGCTTTAGACTTTTTTTTTGTGGGGGTGGTAAGGGGGGCTGTTTTCATTTTTTTCTTTAATGTTTTTTAACCATAAAGATGAGAGAAAAAAAACAATTTTTTTCTTTACCATTATTTATCTGTGTTTTTCAGAATCATTTTTGGTTTCCATTTTATTTTATATGGACTTTATTGATGCATACACAAATCTATTTTTTTTTCTTTTAATTCACTGTAGAATATCATTGTTTTCACAAAAATGTTAAACATAATTGAGACTTTCATTGATTACAAGGACAAGACAACTTATGAACTACTACATGAGAGAAACATAAAAAAATGGGCTAAATGCCACAACTGGGGACAAATTGGTATATTTTTTGCTTTCATTTGATATTCCATTTAAGATGTTATATACAACAACTAGTATGAAACATTATCAGTGGAAGAAAATTACCAAGAAAAACTAAGAGCAATTAGTTTTTAAGTATACAGATTGA
This sequence comes from Tamias sibiricus, assembly GCA_025594165.1. Classification (NCBI taxonomy): domain Eukaryota; kingdom Metazoa; phylum Chordata; class Mammalia; order Rodentia; family Sciuridae; genus Tamias; species Tamias sibiricus. The sequence continues at coordinate 100,893,972 of CM046666.1, forward strand.
ATAATTCCTATCCTTTCTTCCTATCTTTAATCAGTGATTGTGTCTACTGTACTGCTTAATTGAATTATGTTTTAATTATATGAAATACAGGCACCACCTATTGGGCTATTGTTACACAAATTTCAGGCCTAAAACAAACCAGTAACAAACCACATTTTTTTTCTTTTTGCATTCTACAGAAATGTAAAACTAGTTTTACTTTAGTATTCCACCAAGGCAAACAAATCCAGTTGATTTGTTTAAACATACTATAACTAGTGTCTGAATAAATGGATGAGACACATTTTATCAATGCACACTGACTTATTTTGGCATTTTAATACATTCAAGTCTAATCTAAGAAGTTTTAGTTTTGATTTTTAATCTCATTCTTTTCTTTTTGAAACAATACTTTTACACTCCAAGTCGGTTACCACCTTTCTTCCAATTTTTTCAGGCGTTTCAGACTTTATTAAGTCTTTCAGCAAAGAGGGGAAAAAAATCTGGAAGCTGATTAAATGGAAAGAGATTTCCAGAACTCCCTGACCCTTGACCTTTAAATACGTGAGCTGAAATCCCTGCCAAGTAAAATGTTACTATCAGTCTTAACTAGTACAAAATGGCAAAGTTTGAATGAGAAAATCAATATCTAAGGGTATTCCCAAATAAGACCCACTAGTAAGCCAATGAATACATTTTAAAAATTCATTTTAAAGAAAGTATACTTTGCTTTATTTTCAATTGAGTTCTTATACTATAATTTTATATTCTTGTAATTTTATAGTTTTCTTTATTATTTGTGTGCTAACATGTTTCTCATAGCCATTATCTCATTTTTACAATGAGAACTAATTTCAAATAAATTTTACTCTTTACATGATCTGATATAGGTTTTTCCTCTTTTCTTTTTTCTTTTCTCTGTTGACTTAAGTCATTTACCTACCCTAATTTATATCACAGCTAACCAATTGCCTTAATTCCCATTCTATATAACTCATGAGGTTTATTTTGCTAATCATACTCTTAGGCAGCTGTCCAGCCATGAATTCATAGTGGGAAAAAGACCATGAAGTGCTACTAAAAACCATGACAAGCACCTGGAAGATGGGTGCCCAGTATGTTAATACCTCCCCTAGCCATAGTTTCAACTCCTTAGGAAAAAAACTATTATTTCAAGATCTTGCCACACCCTACCAGGTGGCTTCATTACTGAAACTATGTCACCATGTCCATCACCTTACATTCCACTCTACTCAACACCACCAAAGCAACAGGCTATCCCCTCAGTCCCCTCAGCCCTAGTGGCAGTAGATGGTAGCCCCTCAACATCAGCTATTCGTTCCTCCTGGATGTCCTCAGTGCCAGAGCCAAAGACTCCTTCAACTACCAGGGCAGGAAACTTGTCCCAAGACAAGAACCATAACCCAGCTGGTTATGGTTATGAGCTGGTTCCCTCTGCCACACTCTTCTGTCAAACCCTGAGGAATGGAGCCGGCCTCCTATGGACTAAGACCTCTAAAATCATGAATGCTTGAATAAACCTTTTCTCCTCTAAGATTGTGCTGGTTGGGTTCTTTGGTCACAGAACTCTTTCCAGATGCCCCTACAAGAGACTAGAGGACCTGCCCATGTTCACCAGGAGGGAAATATCTGAGGGGGACAATGCAGTTTTGCATACCAGCTTTCCACCACCATTGATTCCTCAAACTAGAAAGATCATAATTCCTCCTACATGGAGAAGCCCCAGGCCATGATTGATATGATGCAGCCCATTATGCAGACCTACCAGACCAACTGGATTGATGGAGAAACACAGATGAATGACATAAACAGCTTTAAAATAGCTAGAGGAACATGTTCCGGATGCACAAGGCAACATTCAGGCCTATGCCCAGGTCCAGTTCCCTGACACAGACCCAGGGTGGGACCCCAACAAAGAAAAAGACCTCTTAAAGATAAAGAGATATCAAGAGGCCCTCATAAGCAGCCTAAAAGAAGTGGTGAAAGCCCTAAACATTAACAAAATATCAGAAGTACTCCAAAAGCCTGATAAATCCCCAGCCAGTTCTCAGAATGACTATGCAAGACCTTCTGACTCTTCACTTCTTTTGATTCTGAGGCACCAGACAACCATCAAATGATTAAGGCAGACTTTGTGAGACAAGCCCAGAGAGACATTCACCAAAAGCTACAAAAACTAGAGGACTTTGCAGAAAAGAATGCCAGTGAGCTGATTAAAGTGGCCACCACAGTTTTCATCAACTGAGACCAAGAGGCTTATAGAGAAGCAGACCAAAAAGTTGAAGAAGAAGATGGGTCTCCTTGCAGCTGCCCTCAAGGCAAACCCAGAGGTCACCCAAAGAGGGATCCCACCAAGACAAAGCCAAAACAAATATAAAAATTGAAGGAAGGTCTGAATGGAAGGACAACCTTATCCAGAAACAAGGCTAATGTACCTATTGTCATCTAGAGGGCCTCTGGAAGAAAGAATGCCCTAAACTACCAGACTACCACAGGGCTTCAAAAAATCACCAATAATCTTAGGGATAGCACTGGACTCTGATTTGAAAGCTCTTTCTGCAAAACAACATGGATGTTGGCCTCTGATATGGATGCACATTGCTCTAAGATGTAGATGATCTGTTGCTGGCCAGAGCAACCAAAGACTGCATGAAGGAGACACAACTACTTCTTGCTCTCTTATGTGAAACTGACTACAAAATCTCAAAGAAGAAAGCCCAAATCCGTCAAGAAAAAGTCAAGTACCTTCGTTTCTATCTGACTAAGGGACAACAGCAACTGAGCCCCAAGAGATCCCTTTTACCTTCTACCTGCTGCCAGATCTAAGAGTTCTTGGTACTGCCTGATTCTGCTGTATATGAATACCTAACTTTTTAGTTATGGTCAAACCCCTTTATGAGACCACAAAGAGGGGAGAATGGGATCCTCTAACATGGAGACCAACACAACAAACAGCCTTTGAAGACATTAAACAAGCATTCACCAGTGTACCTAAACTAGGTCTCCCTGACTCACAAAGCCTTTCTCCCTGTATGTTCATTCATGGTGTTATAGTTTGGATGTAAGGTGTCCCCCAAAAGCTCATGTGTGAGACAATACAAGAACGTTCAGAGGAGTAATGATTGGGTTATAAGAGTCTTAACCCAATCAGTGAATTAATCCCCTGATAGGGATTAACTGAGTGGTAACTGAAGTGGTAGGGTGTGGTTGGAGGAAGTGGTTCATTTGGGTGTGTCTATAGGGTATATGTTTTGTATCTGGAGTCTCTCTCTCTCTCTCTCTCTCTCTCTCTCTCTCTCTCTCTCTCTCTCTCTGTGTCTGACTTCTGATCAGTATGTGAGCTCCCTCTGCCACACTCTTCTGTCAAGCCCTGAGGAATGGAGCCAGGCTTCTATGGACTAAGACCTCTCAAACCATGAACCCTTGTATAAACCTTTCTCCTCTACAATTGTGCTGGTTGGGTTCTTTGGTCACAGCAGTAAGAAAGCTGACTAAAACACATGGTCTGAAATAGCTGTAGGAGTCCTAACTCCAATGCTGGGAACATGGCACCATCCAGTATTTTTCTTTCTAAACAGCTAGACTATAATTTAAGGCTGACCACCTCGTCTATGGGCTCTTGCAGCCATGACTCTTCTGGTGTTAGAGGCTGGCAAGTTAACGATGGGCAGGAACTAACACTCTGTACTGGCACTATTAGAGTCAAAGGACAATATTGGCTGACTAATGTGAGTATGGTCAGATACCAAGGCATGTTATGTGAAAATCAACATGTCCACATTGAAGTCATCTGGACTCTAATAACTCTGCTGCCCATCAGAACTGGACAGCTTGATCACACTGGATTGACACCATAAATTGAACTCTAGTAGACTGGACGTGGCAGACCAGCCTCTCAAAGACCCTGATATGGAGTACTTTACAGATGAAAGCAGTTTCGTAGATAACACAAAACATCTTGCTGGGTATAGAGTGGTTACTCTGGACTCTACCATTGAGGCAAAGCCACTGCCTCAAGGAACCTCTGCACAAGAGGCAGAACTTATTGCTTTGACCTAAGCACTCCAATTGGCAACCAAAATCTGTGTCAATATTTACACAGTCTCAAAAGTATGCCTTTCCCACTTTTCATGTTCACAATAATTTATATGAGGAAAAGGAGCTAATAAACTCAGGAGGAAAAGGCATAAAATATGGACAGAAAATTCTTAATCTTCTAGATGCAGCGTGAGCACTCAAGAAAAGTTGCAGCTATACATTGCCATGGCCATCAATAGGGGAACACTGTTGTTACTCAGGGCAACTGAAGAGCAGACCAAGAAGCAAAATTTGCAGCTTACAGGGGAAAAAAGCAGACAGAATAGGATGGTAGAGATGTTCTGATGACCAAATAGTCATCTCTGAGACTCTAGCCCCTGCCTTCATCAGGCAGTTCCACAGGGGATCACACATTAGCCAATTGGCCCTTGAGACTGTTCTAAGTCAGCATTCTATGTCCCCAGGCTCACAAGCATTTCCTGGGTGATCTTGGAATGGTGCAAAACTCGTACCCACAACAAACCACTCCAGGGGCCAAGGATTCTACTGGGAATCCAAACTATAGAAGGGGTACCTTTTGAAGACTTAGAAGTAAACTTTACTGAACTACCACACTCACAGGGCTATAACTCTTTCAGTTTTTGTGTACTTTTATTCTGGCTAGGTGGAAGTCCTTCCAATTCACACTAAAAAGTATCAAGGGGTAGCCAGGATTCTCCTCTGGGAAATTATTCCCAGATTTGATATTCCAATAACCATTGACTCAGACAACAGGCCAACTTTTGTGGCAGAGGTGAAACAATTATTAGCCAAGGGTTTAAATATGAGACTGAAACTATCTATAAGCCACAGAGTTCTGGTAAAATACAAAGGATAAATAGGACTCTAAAGGCTCAATTGGGTGAACTGTGTCAGGAAATTTACCCACATTGGAATAAAATCCCCCCATTGCACTGTTAAGGATTAGATCTACTCCCATTAAGAGGACTAGATTCTCTCCTATGAGATAATGTATGGGAGACCTCCCCCACTAATCAGTAGATTACAGGGATACTTAAGAGAAATAGGAGAATTAACATTGAGAAAGCTGCTTCAGGCTTTAGAGAAAAACTTATAGACATTCAACCAATGAATCAGGGAAAGATTTCCAGTAAGTTGGACCATAGATGCACACTCCTTCAAGCCTTGAGATTCAGTATGGGTCAAAAAATGGAATACTCAAACTTTAAACCTTTTTGGAAGGGTTCCTTCACTGTTATTTTATCCACCCCAACTGCATTGAAAGTTACAGAAATAGGTCCCTAGATTCATTACATCAGGCTCAAGCCCACAGCTCTGGACTGGAAGTGCATTTAAGACCCCACTACACTCTTGAAGCTGACCATCCCAAGGAAGGAAGTACCAGAGAAGCTTGAAAATCAGAAGGACAACAGCCCTGCTCTAATTACTCTGGAAGCTGATTAGCCTGCTCATGGCTGAAGCTTGAGGAAACAACAGTCCTGCTTCAGCCACTCAGGGGCTGGCTCATCAATGCACAGTGGAAGATACATTTACCACCAGGACACCTGGACTCTTTTATATTCGAAGATTGTCCTTATACTCTAATGCATTGCCACCTCTTATTTCTAGCTACATATATAGTTCTCTGCTTGGTTTTTGCTACAGGTTTGAAAACAGTAACTCTTAATGTTATCTAGACTATTGATAACAAAATTTCATTCATACATTTTTTATCTTGCTTGTATAGGTTTTTATTTGGTGATATTAATTTGGTTTTGTTAACTTACACTGTTTAACCTATGCTAACCAAAATGTTGGTCTATCACTTAGTTTGGTTTACTTTGATAATCTTAGAGAGCTCTACCTCACTTCTGCACTAATGGTGGAAATCATGTGAACTATGTGTTAAGTCAATCTATTTTAATTAAGGGGTGATCTATCTATCTATCTATCTATCTATCTATCTATCTACCTACCTACCTATCTATCTCTATATATAGTACCTACCCCATCAGAGAAATGCTACAATTGGATGGCTATTTATATTTATCTGTGGAAAAGACCTAGGGATCCCCTTGTATGAGGATCTAGGGCCAAAAAAAAAAAAAAGTGGTCCATCACAAATTTAATCTAGGAGGTCAAGAAACTTGGGGTAAAGATGACTGGCCATGCCAGAAGATTATTGCCACTTATGATCCTGCTACCTGAGCACAGGATAGCAATTGGGGCAATAGAACCCTAGTTTATATGCTAAACTGGCAATTGGGGCTATAAAACTCTAGTTTATATGCTAAATTCACTTACAAATGGTACTGGAAATTTTTACTAATCAAACTGCTACAGCCTTTGACCTCCTATAATTTTCTACTCTTAGTAAATTCAAATATTAATTGGTGTAGTAGGTATTTTACTATTAACTTGTCTGGTACTCTTGTTTTGCTCCCCTGTGTACTAAAACTATTGGGTCTATTATAGAAGCAGATGTTAAAAGAAGGACAACAGCTAAGATTTTGGCATTGTATAAGGCTTTAAGCCAAGAAGATTTTAATGATGCTCTTTAGTTTAAAAGATTAAATTGTGGAGAACACCATTAAAGGGGGGAATTATAGTGTCACCTTTCCACCAAGAATCTTAATTAAACTTTTCCAGAGACCTTCAAAGAATTTCTAGACTCGAGGTCCAGAGAAATTTTAGGCAGTAATACCTCTGGATGCTGCAGCAAATAAACCTCTTCTGTCCTACATCAAGAGGACCCACTCTCCCTTGAGAGTGCCCCCCCACACTCCTTCCTATCCCTTCTAGTAAATTCTGAGCAACATCTCTAAAATCTTTCTGGCATGCTTGTAAAACTCATAGTTTGAAAGAAGACCTTCATGCTTGCTTCAGTTTTGTGGGAGACCCAGCTTTAAAACAATACCAGATAAAACATTAAGTCTCTTATAAATGTATAAAGTGATATGTAAAATAAAAGCAGTATTGACTTATTTGAAAATTTATTCCATTCCATTACAAATCTAAAGAGAAAAATGAAAATAATATTCAAAATCCTTTTACAATAAACTAATGATATATCCCTAAAGCCAATACAACAGAATATATCTAGAAATGCAAATGAAAATGCTTCCTTTTTATAAGGTTTTCAACTAATTTCATCTAAAATTGACTCCAGTACTTTTGCAAACTTATGAATGATATCTCTCAATGAAAACAAAATTTCTAATTCAAATGGTTCTTAGAGGTCACCTAATCATGCTCCTTCATTTTACAGAGGAGTAACTAGAGACTCAGAGGCATTAACAAACTTGCCAACACCCACCTTCACTGCTGAAACCCATTTTTTCTAGCTTTTATATTATTGCTCCTTCCCTGTATCAACTGACCATTTGATTGAAAGCCTGAGAAAGCAGCTTTGAAAGTAGAGGGCAATAAATCTAACTCATCTCTACACACTTGAAGGTCAACTTTTAATTTATTGCCAAATACTTGAGCAAAAAATCTTTTTCAATGTTATGTATGTATAGGTCAGTATGGATCTGATATCTTGTATGTGAACAATTAGATTGAATTAAAACCTTTAAACAAATTTAAAGTTTTGTTTAAAGGCATAACACTAGATCCATGCATCTTCACTCTAAATATTTCTTGTCATGTAATGCTTTCATGTTAGCACCAGTCAATGTAAAAAGGTATTGAAAAATTATAGGCTAATAAAAGTTTTACAGGTAGTAGAATTTTTAAAAATTTACCCATAACATTGGCCCACAGCTACAAACTCCTCCAAAAAGTTTTATATGGCATTTTTCAGATCTCCTTGATTATGTTTAAATTTTTATCATGCAAAATTGTGCTTTTCTTGTCTGTTTGAGGCATCCTTCATCCTCTAAGCACACTACTAGAGATTTATTAATCTGACACCCGGTTTTCAGATATAATGAAAATAAGAAAACCACTGCAAAGCTCATGCTACCATTATCGATTGTGGACTTTGGGGGATAACAACCAAAGCTCAGAGGTAGATAATGTTGCAGACTCTTCTCCCCACAACAGCTAACCAAGGTCCCGACTAGAATTTTCATCAGTAAAGAATGCTGACCTGAGAAGTATATGGAGGGGGACATGGAACATTTAAAATATCAAGGGCCCACTTACCCTTTATTCTAGCAGTGGCTGAACTAATAAAAGTCAAGGGTTATTGAAAATATATCTTTCTATCACTAGCATTTTTCTGTAGCAGTTATCACCACTGGGCCTAAGGGCTTTGACAAAGGAGCTTTTTAACATTAAAGCAGCAAGAAGAAAGCCCCAGAGCTGACTGGTTGGAGGCTCAAATGGTGCTTTTTGAAAATAAACTTGGAAAGTATTAAGCATTTCTAAGCAGGAAACTCCTTTCCCTCAGGATCACAAATGCTACCTTTAGAATTTTTTTCTTTCCTAAGGATTCATGGGAAATGTGGCCAGATGAGATAATTCTACAGATAGTCATTCTGAATCCCCAATTCTTGGGAGAATGGTTCTCCAAGGAAATGAAGGAAGAGAAGTAAGTGGGCCCAGAAGAAGAAATGAAAAGTGTAATAAGAAATGAAGTTGAAATAGTAATGAAAAATGGAAATTAAATTTCTACTTTAAAACCTGGTAATTTTTCAATGCTTTTCTCAAAAATTCTATTTACAACTATGAAATAAAAACAGTTGAGATATTAATAGTTGAGTCTGTATTTTTGTTTCTTCATGACTTTTATAAGTGGTAGACAAAATTCAGCAACTCAGTAGGGTGAGGGTGAACACAAAACACTAGCAGGCTTGGCCAATAATTAATAATGTCAGAAGAAAGTCTGTTTTCTGCCTGATGTGGTGGCCTCCTCATTGAGCAATTGTTCATGCTTTTTATTTTTATCTTTAATTAATAGGGCAGGATTTCTTGGGAAAAACATTCACATGTTCTGTATTTGTCTTGAAAACAGATAATTGGTTCATGGGCCACTTTAGGAATCTCAGAGTGAATTCAGCCACAATTACTTCTGTACTTTCTATTTTAATCATGTTTATCTATTCAACATCTTTCTAAAAATACTTATTAAGTGCAATGCATCATGTCTGTACTCACATTTTCTGAAATCAGAAAAAATCACAGAAAAAGAACAGCTTTTAGAAGGGTGAGTTTGTGCTTCTAAATCAACTTTAGTTTTTGAAATGATTACCTTTTCTAAACACAACTAATGTCTCTTCCATAATCTGTGTAAACATTGCACACATTAATTAGTATTGGTGGTCCACAATATGGAATTAAAACTTCTCAACAGGAGGGACATATAGAATTCCCCTTCTGAGAGAATTCATTTGTTAGTTGTTAGGAATTCCTTTTATTGCCTCCACACGCATGATAGCCACATCAACCTCCCACTGATATTAATGTAATTCTTAGAATTAGGAATAAAGATGTTTCCTATTTCAGAAACAAATCTTTCATTATTTAAATAACACCACAGGCTACTCTTGGGCATTTTTACAAAACAGAATAGCTATATAAAATCGAAGAGTAAGAGACATCAGTCTAGAACACAGATAATATTGTCCAAGAGGCATATGAAAATCTTGAGCTTCCATTTCTATGTATAATTGATCATATAAGTATATCACATTTATTTGAAGAAAAATAACTAATATATATTTACAACACATGCAATAAAAACAAAGCACATACAATATGCAAGTCTTCAAGGAAAATATATACATAATCTCATTTAATCCTTGCAATATCCCAATGAGGCCAATGTTGTCAACTTTATTTGTAGGTGAAGGCAACAAAGCCTAGAATGTATGTGTAACTTGCTTAAGGTTTAAGCTTGCTCCTTAAGGTAAGTGTGAATGATGGGACTGTCTATTTGCAAAGCTTCAAAATATTTTGCCATACCAGGCTGCCAATATTCCTTAATCACAGATTAACCTAACAAGTGATATAATGGTTAAATCTACCCATTCCTACATTCATAATTATGAATGATTATGTTTCTATGAATTTAATAAAGTTGTATTTTTGTCGTTAAGTTGCAAGAGTTCTTTATATATATATTCAGTATATTAAGTCCTAAATGAATACATTATTTGCAAATATTTTCTCCACTTGCATGGATAGTTTTTTCATTATCCTGATTCAGGTTATTCATCAGTGTTACTTACATAAAAATATCTAACTCCTTCTACATGATTACAAGCATACTCCGTTTTTATCAGGTCACATAATAAAATGTTTTTTTTTTTTTTTTTTTTTAATGACTTTATGTACTTTTAAAGCCAAATTGCAATGTGAGTATGGGGGAATTTTTAGAAACAATTTTTTTAAAAAAGAACATTTATAAATGCAGTAAAGTTGTTAATGACCTGAAGAATTCCTGAGTAGTAAATTTTAAAAAATAATACTTGGTTATCAAACTAACAAACATTTTTAAAGTTAATAATCATTTCCTAATTGATATGCTGCTCAACTATAACCTGAATAGAGGTAACTAATAGTATTGTAAAAGTTTTAGAAGTTCATAGACCTTATCCATCAATTTCACCTCTAAAAGACAATCAGAAAAGCATAAATAGATGCATGTGTGTACATACTTTTTTTTTTACAAAACGTAGTAATACCAAAAAAAAGAGGACACTATCTAAACATCCTTGTATGTGTGAAAATGTTTTATGCATCAATATATACTATCAGGATAATGAAAAAACAATCCATGCAAATGGAGAAAATATTTGCAAATAATGTATTCATTTAGGACTTAATATACAGAATATATATATAAAGAACTCTTGCAACTTAACGACAAAAATACAACTCCATTAAAAAGTAAGAAAAATATTCAAATATACTTTTCTCCAAAGAAGTGTAAATGACCAATTATTACACAAAAAGATACCAAACATTCTTAGTCTTTAGGCACCTGAATATCAAAGCTATTTTAAATAATATACCACTTTGCACCATTTGGAAGTCTACAATTTAAAAAAAAAATTGTAAGTGACAAGTTGTTTTAGTCAGCTTTTTTGCCATCATGATTTAAAGACTAGATCAGCACAATTATAGAGGAGGAAAAGTTTATTTAGGGGCTCATGGTTTCAGAGGTCTCAGCTCATAGACAGCAGGCTCCATTCATAAGGGCTCAAGGTAAGGCAGGACATCATAGTGGAAGAATGTGGCCGAGGGAAGCAGCTCACATAATGATCAGAAAACAGACAGAGAGAGAGAGAGACTCCACTTTCCAGATACAAATATATACCCCAAAGCTATACCCCCAATGTCCCACTCCAGCCACACCTCACCTGCCTTTAGTTACCACTCAATTAATCCCATCAGGTGATTAATTCGCTGTTTGGGTTAAGGGTCTCCTAACCCAATTATTTGTTATCTGAACCTTCTTGCTTTGTCTCACTCATGAGCTTCTGGGGGACACCTCATATCCAAACCATAAGTACTGATAAGAATGTAGAGAAATGGGAACCTGTGTGGAATGCTGGTGGGGATGTAAAAGAGTGCATCCATTGTGAAAAAAGTTTCAAAAAAAAAAAAAAAAAAAACCCCATAATTATTGTAACCCAGAAATTTTACTAAAAGTTATATAATCAAAAGAATTAAAAATGAGAACATAACCAGATGCCTGTACACCAATGTTCACATCAACATTATTCACAATAGCCAACACTTAGAGTCCATTAACAGATGAATAGATAAACAAAATACAGTAAATTCATACCATGTAATATTATTTAGTCACAAGAAATAAAATTGTGGTATATACTACAACATGAAAGAATCTTCAAAACATGCTAATTAAAATAAGATACACATACACACACACACTAAACGTTGTATGACTCCACTAAATGCATACCTAAAACAGACAAACTCGTAAGATAGAATATAAAAGGTAACCTAGGAATGAATAGAGGAGAATGGGAAGTTATTGCTGAATGGGTGCAGTTTCTGTTTGAGTGCTGAAAAACATTCTACAAATATATAGTAAAGATGGTAGCACAACATTATGTAATCAATGCCACTGAATTTTATACTTAAAAAGAATTAAAATGACAATTTCTGTTATATGTATTTCACCATAATAAAAAGAAGGTGGTAGTTTAAATATTCTAAATTCATTTGGAAATTACTTTGTAAATGTTAAAACCTTTGTGTATATTTAATTTGACTAGTAAAGAAAGAAGTTCATATTACACTTGTAGGAAAAAGAACACACATCCATTCATACAAGAAAAACAGATTTGAATAAATAAGTGTGTGTGGTGTGCTTCTATGTACGTGAATGTGGGGGGGGGCTGGGTCTATATGTTTGCTGTGTGTGTTATAGAGACAGGAATAAATAACAAAACTTCATAAATGGGAAGATCTCAGCTAATTTTGTTTTCTGTTCTGAACTTTGCTCTGAATTTATTTTGTATATGAAAAAAATTTAAATATAACCATTTTCACTTTTAAAGGAAGAAGAAAAATGAAGAACAACATACGGAAAATTTGAAGAGATTAAAGAAAAAAGGTAGGGCCACAGAAAAAGGAAAGAGAAGGAAAAGATTGAGGCCAGCTTATTGGTCTCAACTTACTTTAAAGATCTGTTCCTTTTGGGAGAAAAATATCTTGGCACTACAAGACACAGAGAAGGAACCAGACAAGGTGGACTTTTATAATTGCATCTGTTTTCTTTCTATTGAGAACTTTTGTTTTGATATTTTGTTATGGACACTTGTAGTGAAAATTTTTGTCCAATGAACCAATAGAACATAAGTAAACTTGTGAAATTTTCAAGAACACAATTCAGTGTTGGTAGAATTATACTTATCTTCTAGTTTGTGCATGTTACATATATGTGTGTACCAGTGACTTGTGGGGGGGAGAAACAGTACTGTGTAGTGCTGGTCATTAGCAGTTACTCAAATCTTTCCCATTTTCCTTCTAGGTACATGCCAGGGTGGTACTTTCTTATCCTAGGCATTCAATGTGACCATGCAATTTACCTTGACCAATGTCATGCAAGTACAAGGGTCATGCATCTCTTGCAACTGGAACCTTTATTCAATACACCACTTTCCATGTTTTCCTTTCATGCCTTGATGGTAGTGGAAGCACTAAGATATTTCTATTTCCTCAGCCTGGTGCCTGGGATGTGGAAAGTAGAGCAAGTGACCCCACTTCACCCATGATCCACTTTTGCAAGAGTGAGAAATATAAGAAGAAATTTATTTATTAAATGTTTCTTAATTATCTACTTTATGCTAGTCTTTGTTGTGAAGGGGAGGGTCACCCCATATCCAAACCATAACACTTCCTTTATAGAGTTTACATTTTAATGTAGAAAGACAGCAAAGAGTAAACACAATAAATGTTAATTTTCCCTATTCTAGAATAGGATAGGTCTATGGAAAATTATTTTCAGTGTAAGCAGGATGAGCCCAAAATAGCATTAGCTGAAAGTTTAGATAGTATGTTAAGTTGGGTTAGCTGATGCATGCCCATAATACCAAAAACTCAGGAGGCTGAGGCAGGAGAATCTCAAGTTCAAAGCCAGCCTCAGCAATTTATCAAGGCCCTTAAGCAACCCAGCAAGACTCTGTCTCAAAAAAAAAAAAAAAAAAAATGTTTAGATCAGGCCCCGTTATGAAAAGATATTTGTATAGGCTGGGCACAGTGGTGCACACCTGTAATCCCAGCACTTGGGAGGCCAGGGCAGGAGGATCAAAAGTTCAAAACCAGCCTCAGCAATGGCGAGGCACTTGGCAACACAGTGAGACCCTGTCTCTAATAAAATACAAAAAAAAAAAAAAAAAAAAAAAAAAAAAAAAAAGGGCTGGGGATGTGGTGTTGCCCAGTGGTCAAGTACACCTGAGTTCAATCCTTGGTACAAAAAAAAAAAAAAGATATTTGTGTAAAGACTTAGAAGAGAGCACATTAGCTTGAAGAGACTTCAGATAAACTGAGTTCAATGAATTAGTCATCATGCTTTCTCTGAATGAAACAAATAAACAAAAAAGGAATATAGAGTGTTATTGGAAAATAATTTAAGTCGATACTGGGTTTATCTGAATTTTTTACACACACTTGCATTTTCTTTTGAGATATGCATCTTTTAATTTTAAATCCTTACTGATCTAAAAATAAATTTCACATGTTTATGGGTAGGGACTATAATCTAATGAATTTAGATCTCATTGCTTCCTCTAGACCATGAATTAGAAAGTATTGCTAAAATCATAGAGAATTCAAATGATGTACTTTAAATATTTGAAAATAGCATTCACAATGAAATTCCAAGGGGATTGAAATTCATTTAGAACACTGTAAATATATGTGTGTGTATTTGCAGGTAATTCATACATATGGACCATTCATGTAGACTCATTGTTTCCTAAAAATATGTATCTTTATTTTGTTGTTTTTGATGGAGCTGGGAATTGAACTCAGGGCCTTGTGCCTGCTAGGTCAGCACTCTACTACTGATCCATATCCCAGCCCACATATATATTTTAAATATTAAATATATTTGTGATAGAATTTCTTGGCTAGGTCTGGGGATGTGGCTCAGTGATAGAGCTTGTTCGGAATGAGAGAGGTCCTGGGTTCAATCCCCAGAGCCACAAAAAATGAAAAAAGTAAATAGAAAAGAAGAAGAAGAATTTCTTGGCTATACACAGGCAAAGAGTCAAAGTTGCAGTTGGCTATGTCTATAGTTAACAGAATAGTGTAGCTGGCATTTGTGAATTTAAGCTACAACATGGTCAAATTTTTGATGAAAAACTAAATTGCATTAGCCCGTCTGACCCTATGAATATTCTAGAAAAATGGATTATGAGATATGTGAGCTATTCGTTCATTTATATTCACTAACTCTGTGTCAAGTTAAAACCACAAACTGGTCTATGAAAAAAATTGTAGAAATGCTTTAGTAGAAATATGACCTAAGTTTTTGCCCTTGGCATAAGTAGCTTTATGTACTGAAAGTGTGATGGAATAATTATGCAATTTTGCAATGACAAGCATTCTCTACTATTTAGTAATAAAACCATAGTTCATGGGCTTGAATCAAAATAACTTCCTTCACCAATAAGGGATGAAAAAATATGAATTGAATAGGGTGAAAATTGAAGGACCACAATTCAACAGACTATCATTTTGAACATTCTTACATATGCAGGTAGTTACCATACACTGCAGAGGTCAAGGCCTGCCAAAATCAGATTTATATTCATCTAAAGTGGGTTGGGGATCAACTAGAGGCATTCAGCAAAATTCTGTTTACCTTATATTATACTCTGCTGACAAACACTGACTCTCAGGGACCCAACACTAGGAACCACAGCACCTAAATTTGGATTAATATGCTTACTATCAAAATTGCAAACTAGAGTATTTTTGACTGGAAACCATTATACCTGTTTTAGTCATTCAGTTAAACTTAAGTTTTCCTTTCAAATTTATTCCCATAAATAAGTTAGAAAAGGTAGTTTGAAGGGGAAAAGAACCATGGAAGTGAAGCTTTGTCCTTGGCTTTTCATTGCTTAACTGGGAGAAAGCAGCTACCAGAGAGGTCTGCAACCTTACTCTGCCATATAGCTCAGAATGTCAGCCATAGATCACCTGTGACAAGTATTTAATTCTTTGTCTCACCAGAGACAATGTGCAACCTTCTGCTGGAACTGAGGTGTTTTGTTTCATTTTAAAGCTGCCAACAATAGTTGTCTTTTTGGCCTTGCAGAAAGCTCTCTTTCGATTTAGTATTCCCAACTTCTTCCTCTAAAAGCTTTAAAAATTATTCCTGTTCTACTGATTACCATGCTAAATCCTTCCACAAGTCTACGACACACATGACTCTTACCATCATACTAATGCTTTTTCTTGGTTTTCTGAAGAAAACCACATACAGTTTTTGGCCTTTGATTTTGGCCAACAGAACAGAATAAAATGTTAGAATGTAATGATTAAGGAGGCAGAGAAAAATGGGTTTTAGTTATTGGGCTTCTAGTGAGAAGAAAATAGAGATTAGACTAAATGTAGGCAAGCACTTTTTATAGGTAATGTGCAAAAAAAAGCATAAATCATATCCTAGTAGTAGTATGTAGAATAATTAGAATACTCATTCTACCGCTACAAAGAGATTATGTGCAGAGTGAATACTAGCTCCCATGCCATTTTCCAGATCATTGACACCTCAGTATGCCTATGCACCTGAACCATGACATAGATGCAGAGCAGCACAGACTGATCCTTCATTTTCTGCAAATGGTGTCTATCTTGACTGAACTGGAATCACTACTGTAATGCTTATTTACATTATTACATTATTATTTACTGTAAAGCATTCTGTTACATTTCAACTTTTTAAAAACTAACAGATAAGAGTGGAGTATGCATTATGTTCTCTCTTGGTAGAGATGTTTTCTTTAATTTTTATTTATAGTAGTATGTATTACAGTTCATACTATACATATGTAGCATCATTTTACACAAAACAGTTTGTACACAAAGTATAGTCGCAGCATTCAAGTCTTCAATCATGCATTTAGAATAATGATATCCGTCTTATTCAACCACTTTTTTTCCCCTTTCCCCCTTGCTTCCTCCCTTCCCCTCCCTTTGATAAATGGGCTAAGGAATTGAAAAGACACTTCTCAGAAGAAGATACACGAATAATCAACAAATACATGAAAAAATGCTCAACATCGCTGGCAATTAGAGAAATGCAAATCAAAACTATTCTAAGATTTAATTTCACTCCAGTCAGAATGGCAGCTATCAAGAACACAAACAACAATAAATGTTGGAGAGGGTGTGGGGGAAAAGGCACACTCATACATTGCTGGTGGGACTGCAAAATGGTACAACCATTATGGAAAGCAGTATGGAGATTTCTTGGGAAAATGGGAATGGAACCACCCTATGACCCCGCCATCCCACTCCTGGGTCTATTCCCAAAGGACTTAAAAACAGCATATTACAGTGACACAGCTACCTCAATGTTTATAGCAGCACAATTCACAATAGCTAGGTTGTGGAATCAACCTAGATGCCCCTCGGTAGATGAATGGATAAAGAAAATGTGGTATATATACACAATGGAATTTTACTCAGCAATAAAAGAGAATAAAATAATGACATTCACAGGTAAATGGATGAAGTTGGAGAATATAATGCTAAGTGAGATCAGTCAATCTCAAAAATCCAAATACCGAATATTTCCTCTGATATAAGGAAGCTGGTTCACAATATTGTTGGGTCGGGGTATATAGGAAGATTAGAGATGTTTTAAAACGTTATTTTTAAAACGTGAGAATGCAATAATGTTGTAGATCAATATGTTTATTATGGTATGAGTTTGGTTCTTTGAGACACAGAAGAAGAAACTATAGTATTTAATTTTCATATGTAGTGGGGGGAAAAAGCTAAAATGCAGTTATTTTTAAATAGAAAACAATGTGCATTTTTAGGAATTAAATAATTTTAGGAAAGACAGTAGAATCAATCAGACATAACTTTCCTATGTTCATATATGAATCCATGATCAGTGTAATTCCACATTATGTACAACCACAAAAATGGGAAGTCATATTCCATATCTATAATGTGTCCAAATACATTCTACTGACATGTATAACTAAAAAAAAAACAAATAAAAAATTTTTAAAAAATAATTTTAAGCTCGACTTGGTCTTAAAGTTTTTAAAATCTTTACATGGACAACAGAAAATGATTTGCTTTTATGCTATGATATATGTTATCAATATAATTACAAAATTACAGTACTTACAAAAATAATATTTTTTAGATTATTATAGCAATTATAACTTAGATACCCACCTAGATAAAGTCAAATTTGTCCAAATTCTCCCCACATTCTAAGTCGCTGCCACTGGTTAAAAAGGACTTTACCTCAGCTACAACATCTCATTTGTATGTGAATATATGTATGCATTCATCATCTATCTTGGTTTACTTTTATTATGTACAACATTAAAAGATAATATGGACTTCACAAAATAAACTTAGCAAATAAGAATGGGAAGTATAGTTTGTTTAACCTCAGTTTTTGCACTTACAGGGTTAAAAGTATTGTTCCTTTAATTTCATCTGCCCATTATTTTCTCATGCATTATGTTTATTCCTTAGATATTGAATTGCCTGTGGGCACATGGAAAGCTTCAGTAAACTGCCTATAATAAGCTCCTTGGAAATTTGCCATAATTCCAGTGACAGTCATTTTCAAATATGCTTTCTCTGTTAAAAAATTTGCAAGTGTGAAAAGACACATTTCCTATCCGTTAGGCTCTGACTGCATCCCTGACCCAACCTTGCCAGTGAGATATATGCTGGAAAATATTATGGCATTTGTAATAATGTTTTCAAGTGGAACATATCCCTATGGGACATACTTTATGTGTGCTGTAGATATTGGGAAGAAAAGCACTGGTGGGGGGCATGTTACTCAAAGTGAAGCTGTCGTGGGGTAATAGAGTACTACAGTACTTGGGTGAAATGATACAGATAGACTTATTTCATTTTCCAGTGGGAACATTTTAAACTGACTTGCTCTTAAGAATCTGTAAATTTTCTAAACAGGACCAAAAAAAAAAGAAAAAAGCAGCAAGCCTGATAAAATCATAAATAGCTTTTCCATCATTGCTGAAACTCTAATTTTCTTGCTTATTGCTTGAGTTGATAAAACAAATAAAAGAAGGAATCTCAGAGAGAGATTTCTTTAATATGCAAAATGAATTTCAATGTACTCTCCTGCTGGTATTTTTATGGAAAACCTGACTACATGGTACACATGGAATGTAGAAATCTGCATTTAGATAGAAATATTATAAAATGCATAGTATGGTACAAAGTCAGTATTTTAATGGTGATAGCAAAGTGCTGCATTATACGGTTGAGTGGAAAGACAGCATGCATATAGGTTTTCACGTCTTCGGTAACCAAGTGCCTGTTTTGCCCAAGAGAACACTACATTATTTTGAATCTTTGACAAATATTGATGTGGAAAAAACATACCAGATGGGTAGGTTTTTCTCCAATTGAAATTTTTGGTGCTATCTCTAAGGTATGTTTGCAATATATAATTAAAAAAACTGTTTGTTTGTGTTTTTTTTTTTTTTTTTTTTTTTCCTTCAAATGCTTTTTGGGAGACAGCAATGATCAGTTCAGTTGGTCAGTATTCCATTGTGAATTTTACCATAAAGACCTAAGTCTAATGGTTATCATAGAACAATAAAGGTTGGGAGTACTTGATCTATATTATCATAACTATGCTGTAGAGTGACTCAGGAATTCCACAGTCCCACATTCGCTCAGATATTCTATCTCTAAATGTAAACATAAAGTAGCCAACTAACCTGCATGTTTAGAGAATGAGCTAATGAGATGATATTTGTGTTGCCATTTGCAAACCACCAATGAACCCAGAGCAACAATGCCCATTTCTTTATGCAGTTAGTAGAATGCAATGTTATTATCAAACAGGTATAAGAATAACTGGGAATGAATGAGAAATGAGCTAGTGGTAGAAAGAGACATGAATGTTTTAAATGAAGATAATTGACTAATAAAAGCATAAGAGATCACACAACTGAGCTATATATATATGTATATATTAAATAATGCCACATTTGAATTAAGTATATCTAGGAAGCTTATAGAAGACAAGAAAAAAAATGGCACAAATATGATAAAATGAATTTTATTCCTGTGCTTCTTCTAAAACCTCACAAACCCATAAGGAAAGGGTAAGAGACTGCATAATTCCAAAGAAACAAAAGAGTACATGGTAAGACTGTGACGAAATTTTGGAAGCTGAAAAGCATGTATACAAATGATGACTGATTAAACAACATAAAGAACATCTGGAAGGGCTGAAGGCGGAGTATTAAGCTGACGTCCACTAGAAAACCCCTAAAACTCAGGAACTGCCCCACTGAACTGGAGGTACAAGAGGAGGTAGAAATATTAGTGACTTGACATCCGTGCAAGGAGCAGTTGGAGGCTCCTAGCTTGAAGGAGCCCTAATTAGGAAGGGCTGTTGTAGCTAGCTGAAAGCCATGGGTTCCACCTGATATGTATGTGACGCACCTGTAGGCACCCGCAAACCTGAAGGTATATAACCGGGTGAAAGCGGTCCGAGTTAAGAGAACGAATTCATTCGGTCCGTCGGGCAGTCACTCGGTCGGTCAGAAGAATCAGAGCGGCCAGAACGTAGGCAGAGCGGTTACAGAAAAGAAACCAGATAGAAGAAGTAATGACTGGTCAGAGTAAGGCCGAAGACAGAAGACAGAAGAAGGAAGAAAGAAGAGAGAAGAAAGAAGCTCTAGTCTTTCTCTAAGCTAAGCTCTATCTTTCTTTACTCTACTCTAAGCTAAGAAGACAAGAAGAAAAGCTTGCTTTAATCTTTCTCTCTAAAAATCTTTCTTTCTCTCTCTAAGCTCTAAGAAAGTAGAAGTAAAAGTAGTAAAAGCTTAACTCTGCCTCCGAGAGTTTTTCCTCCCGGTTTTCGGTACCAGGCAGCTTACACTAGCTGTCTCCCCACCACCACATGGGTATGTAGGTACCCTGCTGCAAGGGTAGGACCTGAGGAACTCAGGATCTGAACAGAGTCTGCGGAAGGTGGGAGGGTATTATTGAAAACTGGACAAGTAAATAACCATCTTCAGGTGGTAAAGTCTTCATTTTGCATAGTAAAAGTTTTTTAACTCTGAAATTAAAAATTTTCTAAGTATATTATAAACTTGTTATTCAGAAATACAGAAGGAATACCCGGAAAATAAATTAAAATTAAAATAGCTACAAAGCATAGGAGCCTAGGGAATCTAGAAATTATAAGGAAGGAGAGATATGAGCAGTAATTTCTATATTTTTTAAAAGCTTGTCCAATTATTTGACTTCAAACCATCTGCATGAATAATTTTTAAGGGTAAAAATTAAGTTAAAATGAAGAAATGATGACTATGCTTAAAGAATGTACAGTTATGAAGCTTAGAACAGAAGAAAGAACAAAATGTTGATATATTTAGCAAGAAGCAGTGTGCATTTAAACAGAATTTAAAGATCTGACAATTTATTTTTCTTTAAGTGATCAAAGTATAAATTAATTTTTCATGGTTAGAAAGTCTGTTTTTCTTGCCAACCATTATTTATTCCCACTCTAGGAAATGTGTTTACCTAATTTTTGAAAGTCTCTTTCCAGCCCATTTTTATAACTGAACATACTCTGAGTGATTTGATTTAATTCTGGGCTTGTCATATCACTCAGCTTCAAAACAACTGAAAGAGATCATAACCAAAAAGACAATTTTAGTTCAAGTACAACACATTGTTAGGTTCACAATCATCATCTAAAGACATTGTTTTAACATGAGAGTACACTCCAGTTACATAATAAAAAGAAAAAAAATGTTACAAAAGATTTACATCATTAAATATAAGGGATAGGGTATTTGCATTGATGTTCTGACAAAGCTTAAAATAAATGAGATGATATAATAAGGTACACCTGTTTTCCAAGTGCAATCTCTTTTTAAATAGGGTGAGGTCTTGGATCAATCATTTCAACCAAAAATAGAAACACAGAATTTATTGCAATGTTTTTAGTGATGAAATATCATGGGACTGGTTGTCACAGACAGCCAAAGGCAGTTTTGCCATCACCTCATTTTTATATAATTTATTTTAATTTAATTAACTCTTCTTAAAACTCTGAATATTTCCAACGTGTCTTCCTTCAAAATTCAGCAGAAGTGATTTGATTTAAATGTGGGGACACATTTATTCCCAGTGAGGTAGAGAGTCTGGCTACTGAAAATAATAGAGATCATGGATGAGGCCCATCTTAGGCATGCCACAGGGTGCTTATTCTTCAGAGGTTAATGGGTGACACAGTCTAGCTGAATTATCAAATGAATCCTACCATTAGGTGCCATCATCTAGGCAGGCACATCTAGGTGCTATTACTTTACTCTGCTTTCACCCTTGAATATGACTTTCAAGCATTACTTGTTTTACTAATGCTGACAGTTATTGACTTGAAAAACGGCTTTTATTTCCCTGTTGCCTACATCCTATAAGCAGGAAAAACAAATGGAATCTTCTTTTATTAAAGTGCTCTAATTATTAAAACAACAATAATAAAGTTGTGTACAATCAAAACATTTACTTTTTGCAAAAGACAATTTTAAAGAATCAAATTCTGTTAAGAATACAACATCCAAAAGAATTTAAATAACTTTTTAGAAAGTTAGAAGCATGCATTAATTTATACAAAAATAGCTCTTATATTCTTGGTGGCATGGATAAGGTGCTGAACAAAACAAAGTTTGGGTGCATGGAGCTTATATTATAGTACAGAATGTCATACATAATGGCATACTTACCTTTGCAGTCTACCCTAATAAAGTTCATTATTTTATAATATTGGTTTTCATAAAATAAATGTTTTACCCAGGATAAAAAGAATATGAAATATATTGAAGGAGTCTGTAGATGTTTGAACCACAAATAAAATAAAAAAATTTTTAAAGACTTATGAAATTAAGTATTACAGTACCTTTGCCAACCCTTGACTCTGCACATACTGCTAGGCATGCTTCAAGTAGCAAAGCATGACATAATTCACATATCCGTCCACAGAAAAGCAAAGATAAAAATGACAAATGGGCCACCTTTAATATTATAGGTATTTACAACTGCACAGTCTGCTTCCTATTCTAACTACTCAGACTTCACTCTCAAATGTCATTATATCACTCAGATTCTTCAACTTCACGTTAATACCAAACACTATCTTAGTCTATTATGAGAATTTTGTTCACTCTAATTGTCACTGGGTCTTACTTTATTAAGGAAAGCAGTATGAGCATCCATTCTTTCACTGTTCATAATTAAATCTAAAAACTCCAAAATTTGCTACATTACTTCAAATATGAATAGATATTAGAATAATAAGTCTACCATTTTTAAGGAATGAGTAGATCTCAGAATGTTTAATTTCTTCTATGGACATACATTTTTCAAAACCCACCATAGGATTCCTTTTAATTGTCTAAGTTTATTAGTATTAAGATGGGACTTTAGATGTAATCTAATAAGATGTTTTTATTTTAAACCCAAACTCCTTAACCTAGTTTATTAAATTTTGTTTCCTGTTGATGCAGAAGTTCAGTAATAATTAGGACTGTGATGGATTAATGATTGATAATTTTCCAAGTTACTATTGGCAAGCTCTAGTCAGGATCCACATTATTGCATTATTGCTCTTCATCCCTGCTCTCTGTGTACTAAATGTAAACGAACTTGTTTTCCTTCCCTCTGTTTAATGGGCTGGAAGGTATTGAAATCTAATAAGATGTTTTTATTTTAAACCCAAACTCCTTAACCTAGTTTATTAAATTTTGTTTCCTGTTGATGCAGAAGTTCAGTAATAATTAGGACTGTGATGGATTAATGATTGATAATTTTCCAAGTTACTATTGGCAAGCTCTAGTCAGGATCCACATTATTGCATTATTGCTCTTCATCCCTGCTCTCTGTGTACTAAATGTAAACGAACTTGTTTTCCTTCCCTCTGTTTAATGGGCTGGAAGGTATTGACCTGGACTTGTGGCCTGCTCCTTTCCGTGATTGATGTATTTCCACTTAAATAGCATAGATTCTTTCAGCAGTTTGTTTTTCGTTGAGAAGATATTTAAAGGAAACCTGGCCTATTCTTAATACGTCAGTTCATATAAACATAGCAAAAATCACCATATTAGAGAAAAATAACATTTGTTTACCCTGTACAGCTTTACACTTGAGATTAATTCTAAAGTGGTTGGTATTTTTAAGTAGATCTCTATTATTCTGAAAATGAATCAACTAAAATGTCAGACAGCATGAGTAATCCACAGAAATGAAGAATTTTTAACATGTTAACCAACTTTTAAAAATCTCCACTTTATCCAGTTTAGACTGTCTTGTAAGCAATGGGAACCATAAATATCTTGTTTTTTATTTTTTTAAGCATGGCAGGTATACTACTAAATCTATGTTTTAAATTATGAGGCTGCTTACTCTGTGAGTGATGGATTGTAGTATAAGAGGCTCAGAAGGCAGGCAGACCCACTAGGAGGCTATTACAGCATCCAAGGGAGAGCTGGAGAGTAGTGCTGAAAAATTGGCAGCACTGGACACCGCCAAGCTGCTGTGGAGAAGCAGAGAAGGGATTGGATGACAGCAAGTTTGGGATAATAGAAATACTATCCAGAAACAAAGTGATCATTTGCCCATGAATTTATGTGTATGGGGCAGCAGCAGGGACTGAAAGGGGAAGATTGAGGACAGAAAAGAGGATATTAAAAATGACTCTAATCATACTACTCTGGACAGCTGAAAGAAAGGTGGATAAATACACAACGCAGTCCACACCAGATGTTACCAGTCTATCTACTCTTTTTTCGTTATCTGCATGCAAATACAAGTGAAGAAAATAAATCCACATTTAGGGATTAAAACAGTATGCCAAGAATTGTGCAGAATTGAGGTACAAAGGTGTTTACTATGTTTTCTCCCGCCAAAATTAGCCTATCCTGTAATCGAGAAGATAGACATTTAAATAAAAGAGAATCTCAGCTGGGCACAGTGGCGCACACGCTTGGAAGGCTGAGGCAGGAGGATCGTGAGTTCAAAGCCAGCCTCAGCAATGGCGAGGCACTTGGTAACTCAGTGAGACCCTGTCTCTGATAAAATACAAAAAAGGGCTGGGGACGTGGACCAGTGGTTGAGTGTCCCTGAGTTCAATCCCCAGTACCACACACACACACACACAAAAAAAAAAAAAAAAAAAAAAAGAGAGAGAGAGAGAGAGAGAGAGGGAATCTCAAAATAATATTTCTGTAAAATGTCTCTCTATAGATAGATAGATAGATAATGTATATTTTTCCATCAAGTTTTTAATTGCAAATAGCAAAAGAAAGCCATTTATCAGAAAGAAAAGAAGCTATTACAAAAAAAAAAAAAAAATCTCCAACTTTTTTTTATTCCTTCACTCCTTAATGCAACTGTTAAGATTTGGTAGACATATTTCCAAAAGTGTCCCTGCCGATTCTTAAGAAAAGAAGAAAAATTTTGAGGCTAAGCACTGTTGCCATGCACAGACTTTCTGAACTCCATCAGGACTCCATCTAAACACCAAAGAAGTCATTTTGTTTAGGACCTACTTGCATAAGACTAGACTGCCAAACTTCCTCTTCTTAAGTAAAAACCTAACTTTTTATTCAATAAAATTATTGAATCAGGACAATTTTCATGCTCTCTCACTATTTTTTTGTCATGAGCAACAAATTTGATTTTATTACTAGGAACCTGCCCAGGTATGAGCACCAAGTTCCCAAAGACATTTGTGTGGAAACATCTCCATTTTGGGCAATATTAAGCATATGTTCCTTTCTGTGCAACTTAACTTTAAGAAGATTTGCACTCCACATAATTCATTTCAGCAGAAACCACCACCTATTTGGAGCTTAATATACTTCAATAATTCGCAAAAATCAAAACAGTTTAAATGATTTTTAAACAGTGAATAATATTTTTTTAAATATAAAAAGCAGGAGATGTCAAGAATTCTAATACTCTGTAGGTTTACAGAGAACATTGCTTTCTTTGTACAAGTGTAAATATTATCAATAGAGATTCAAACCAGTTCTAATTTCGTGCAGATCTCTGAGTACTTATATATTTACTAAAGGCAAAATGATTGACCTTCTAATGGGCTCATCTCCAAACACTGCCAAATGTTCACAAATTTCAATGGTGATACATAATGTCAAGAAATCTATGAACCCTACAATAGGAATGTCAAGCATACTAATCCACATTCTCTTTCTGTATTAACGTCAATTGACAATGTTAATTTCAATTGATAATATCAATGCCAATTTCCTGTCAATAATTTGGAAAATAATTGACTCCAATAAAATTTACAAGAGGCAAATAGTTATCTAAATAAACTTTCTAAAAAAAAAAAAAACAGAAATATTGTTATTACAACTCATTCAATATTTAATGCACCTAAACTATAAAAATAATCTATGTATTACTTATTCTATTCTGGGTGCAATGTTTTTCATTCTTTAAAATTTACTTTCAGATCTCTTGAAAGTATTATGTTAGAAAGAAAAAACATAGTGTCTCTCATTAGAATGTTAAATATAAAGACATACTTAAAAGATTTCACAAGAAGCTGTGTAATGATATAAAATCTCTAATCTTCAATCAAAAGGAACTTTATATAAACCACACATTATAGTCTTAACATTCTGGTGGGTTGGATTATTCTGCTATACTGTTTTAAATATTTATTTTGTTAGATTTGACTTTCAAATATTTTTACAACCCAGTACAATTGAAAGTATGAAAATTATTTGTTTTAATTGAAAAGTAAGAAAAATAGATTGCAGGTATCTCTAGTGCAAAAGATTTTTTAAAAATTCATTAAATGCTTTAAACATCATCTCATGATTACAGCTAATCAGGCTATCCTTTTATTTTTCTTCATTAAAAGTCTGCCAAAACAAAACAAAACAAAAAAAAACTCTGCCACCTCAATAATCTTCTATTGATGTTTTCACGAAAATCCATTCATTGAAATGGCATTGTTTTGTTTTTTAGCACATTTTCTTTCACTTTTAAACATTTCTGTCACCAAAATAATCAGAAAGACTCTGGTTAAAATTTTTTTTTTTTTAAATAAAAAGTTTAAACTTTTTCTCAAGAGAAGGAGCTTATTAACACAGACTATGAAAACAGATATTAATACTTCTAGACTTCCTAGTTCAGCATATGGCACATAATTATCTCTTTTTCAACTCAAATTTGGCAATTATTTTCTTCTAGTTTGTTACTAAACATCCCTTGATGCATAGGACAGCCCTTACTTCCATGCTCCAGCAAAGAATTACCTTGCTCACAGTGTCAGGGGTGTTGAGACAGAAGATTTGGTCTGCCAAACTCCATACCCTGGTCATAGAAAACACACAAACAAATTCACAGAATTCTAAACTTTAGAATATGTACCATTTTCTCTAAATAATGTGAAGTTTCAAGTACTCAAAAAAATTAATAGACCCTACAAACCAATTCTTCTGATAAGCAGATCCAAAATGAAAAGTCTAGAACAATTAGAAAAAGTATTTTAACACAATGAATCAACAGAAAAAACAAACACTTAAAAGATGGTAAGAAATGCAAAAAAGCTAAGTACCAAATAAAGTTAGTAGGTAAGGAACAAAAATAATAATATATAAGGCAGCTGGAAGAGTGGAATTTACAAAGAAGAAAGTAGAAATCAATAATTTAGAAAACAAGACTAAAAGACAAAAAAAAAAGTTTTTTTTTGAAAAAGGAAGCCAAAAAAAATTAATAACTACTACCTAATATAATTTTTTTAAAAAATAGAGAATGTATAAGCACACAAAATAATTATGTTTGCAATTAATTACAGATTGCAAGGAAAGATAAGAATTATGCAAGGATCATTCATTTATGAAAATGTATGTAGACTAATTACATATTTATAGTAATTTATTTGATATTCATTCTTGATTTTAAAAATTTATTAGTAAGAGCAATGTAATTAAAATATTTTTTTAAATTATCATTTCCATGTAAGTCAGCAAAAAGAAAAAACATGTTCAGAGTTAGTTAGTATTGTCTTGGCAGTTCTGAAAATAAAGAAAAATGTATGGTTTGTAGAATTTCCAAGTATTATTAGATACCTGAAAACTAAAAACTGAAATGCTAGTAAAAATAATAAAAGAATTCAGTATCAATGAAAGGGTTTAATTGAATAGTGATAGACTAATAGTAAAATTTCCATTTCAAGTATGATAAAGGAGAAAGTACATAGAAAGAAAAAAATACTTATTAAATAATCTTAACAGACTATACAGAAATTAGTCTGCATAGTAAAAACTGTTCTGAGCTGCAGAAAAGGCAGCTAATAAATGTAAACAATAAATCACTTTCTTAGGGTCAGTTTGGAAAAGTTGTTGTTTCCCCATAAATTAATATACAAATACAACTTGATCACAGTAAAAGTTATAGTGAAAAATTTTATTTGTATATAAAGAAATGATTTCAATAGAAGTAGAAAAAAATATACATACAAAATAGCCTGTAAAAATTTTAGAAGGAGTAGTGTGGGTGTGATGATTTGGCAGATAGTAAGACATAATAGAAAGCTAGAGTAATTAAAGAAGTTAAGTAAAGACATGGGAAAAGAAATACAAATCAGTGAGATTAAGTATCAAGGGCCTTGAAAAATTATTAAGTGTTAAGGAAGTCATCTTAAAGCAGTGTAGAAATCTAAGATTATTTGACAAAATAGTGAACTGTAAAGAAAAAAATTGTGCCATGTATTGCACCAAAGTAATTTTTACATTGTCAAAAAACTTAAATGTCATAAGATGACTAAATTATATAAGATATAATAAGCCTATTAAGGAGAACATAAAGGAAATTGTTTTAATATTTGGGAAAATAATCTTGCTCAAAATTAGAAAAGTCAGGTCAGAAAGTCATATTTAGGACATGCAGCACAGGACTTAATTTCCAATAATAGAAAATAGTTTTGCCAATCAATCAACAAATAAGCACTGCAAAAATTCAAAAGCAAATGGACAAACCTATGAAGGCAGTGTGGTGAGGGTGTATATTGACCACAACATAATAAAATCCGTCAGAAGTTTGAGTAACGTTTAAACTTGTCCCTTGAAAGAAACAGAATCCCCTGGAAGGGTGACTTGCTTTTGCATGATAACATATATTTTGAATCTCCTGAATTAAGAAAAATGTGGAATATAATATAATGGGAGCCAAATTTTACTGGAAAGATCCTGATTGCACTTAGAAAAAGCAAGCCACAATTTCATAGAAGGGTCCTGGGCTTAGGTGATTATAGCATACAAACATGGCAGAAAACAAGGTTGTAGTTTCTCTGTCATGAAAAAGGAAGAAAGATGGAATGAATCTGACCAAACTTTCCAATGTACATATTTGAATATACCGAGTAAATTTCTCTTTTGTGTGTATGTGTACATATATATATATATGTACATAATATATATATACATGTACATATGTATATATATATATATTTATAATGCACTAATTAAAAAAAAAAACTACAAATAAATAAATGAAATATCAGTACAATAGAGGAAAGGGAACAGGGGAGGGAAGAGGGGAATGAAAGGGAAAGTACCAGGGGCTGAATTGAAGCAAATTATATTTCATGCTTGTATAATTATATCAAAATGAACCTCAATATTATGTATAACTATAATGAACTCAGAGAGAGAGAGAGAGAGAGAGAGAGAGAGAGAGAGAGAAGGAAGAAGAAGAATGAAGAGAGGAGGAGGAGAAAACTGCCTTGGTCTCATTGCCTGGAAATGAATACCCCACCTGTGAGTTAGGACCAGTTGGGGTAGAAGGATAAGAAAATTGCATATAGGTACAGTATAATGGGGTTTCATTAAGAAGGCTGTATATGGGGATGAATATGGGAGCTGTGTATCTCCAAATGAAATGAAGATGCTGTGTATGCTGTTTTTTCCATCCAGGATACAATTGTAAAAGCTAAAGCAGCATATTAGACTAAAGTCATTATGCCTTGTCAGTTTGATGGCCAAGCTGAATTTGTGCTTACTACTAGTGTTGGGACATAGGTATGTTAAGCACTTAAAAGAATAATGAGAAACCACAGTTACCTACCACATCGGCAGAAATTCATCTTGTTGGTGAAGATGTGAAGAAATCTATATACTCTCATGAATTTTTAGAAAGACGTTTGGTGATATCTGCAAAAATCAGAAATGCACATTTGATTTTCTTTAACCATTTCTCTTATTGGAAATAATTGCACATAATAGCTATTATATGCTCACATAAAACATGAACAGTTTTGTCCATTTTAGAATTGTTTGTAATAGAAAACTATCTAAAACTTATGGAATTCATTATCTTTAATATTTATTGTCAGAGTACCATTTAAAAATTATGGTACCTCCACCTAACTAAATATCAAGAAAATACTAAAATTAATTAGGAAAATATTGGAATGTGCACATGTAGAAAAGAATATTCAAAAATTTTGTTGAAAGATATTAAAACAGAAAAATTTACATATTTTAAAAAACATACACATATGCCTGCTTTGCTATGGATAATTGTTGGTTGACCATACCAAGACCACTGGCTATTCTGGGAAATAAGACTGTATTTCCAGCATGGCAATTATATTTATTTATTAAAAACCTTTTGGATTCTTTTGTCTTCATCATGTGCACAAGGTGCTAGGATTACATAGATAGAGAGAAAGTGTAGATATAGATGTATATGTATAAATATAGCTATATATCTGTAAAAGTTTTCTTAGAATTGAGGCTATTTTCAGAATTGGAAAGAAAATACTACATTTGTAAAACACAAGTTTGAGACTTAGTCCTATGTCCAACGTCAGAGAAGTGGAATATTAATTACAATTATAGCCTCCATTCTTCATATCTTCCTGTATCTATGACCTGCACCTTGTGACTTAAAGTCTTATTTCTAAAAGCAGAGTTAAGTGAGACCATTCTAAATTAGACAACAGCCAAGGGACCCATTGAACCTTAAGGAAGCAAAGCCAAGATCAGCCAAGACAAGTATCTGATCTACAGCTGGGCACAAATGCCCAGTGAAAGTGAGCTTATTGGTCCAATAAGCTTCACAGATTGGCGAGCTCAATAATTTTTGTGGTACATTATGAAGATCCAAAATTATTTCATTTGAAGCATTACAGCCAAAACAACAGACATAAAGAAAGAGCACACTATTAAGATGATTCAAACTTTTTTTCAGACAGATGGCTTAAATTTTTGGAATCAGAAACAACATAATTAAGTGAAAACATTTTGGTGTTCTGAAGCACAGTAGGATGACCATAGTCCACAATAAACTGTTATTTATATTATGAAGAGAGGATATCAAAGGCAACAAATAAGTCATGTAAAGAGTAGAATGCTAAGTATCCTGACTGGATCAGAGCATGCTATCCACATGTGTTGAAGGCCATTAATACCTACAATTAACATGTTAATCAATATATAAAATTTAAAAACAGAAGCAATGTACAACTGAAATATAGTTATCTAAGTAAAGTATCTCATTCTTATTTGCAACTCTGGAGAGAATTTGCTGACTTCGTTTTTGTTTATTAAGGTTTTTATACATAGTAATCCTTCTCACAACATGATCTAAAAACAACTTGAATAAAAATTAACTGGAGTGTTCCAATTAACAAGGTATTTGTTTTTGTTCCCACTCCATAATAAGTGACCTAGTTGACTGGTTTGCACACTTAATTCAACAAAGATCTGAGCACATAACACAAAGATTTATCATTTACAATATTTTTTAAAACAATAACAACAAATATTCTCATGATAGAAACTGAATAATCACTTGAAGATGTTTGCAGTTAATTTAAGAATCATTGCTGATGCTCAGTAATAATCGACACATAGACACAAATATAAAAATTAGGGAGGATTAGGAGATTCCTACAGGAGGGAAGTCCAAATGGAGTCATTACTTTTATCCACAGTTGATACAAAGGAAACTTAGGTTTGCATGTTGATTTATGATTCTTTGTGTCAAGGAAGTATAACTAAGAAGATATATAATTGATTTTTACACACACACACACACACACACACACACACACATACACACACACAGTGAGTCCTCAATTACATCCTAAGCAAGGTCACCAAAGAAATTCTCATTCCAACTACTTCGTAAAGAAAATAAACAATAACTAAACTTTTCATAAATTCATGTGCTGTTTTTATAACAGCGGATAACATGCTTCAAATGATTGAAGTAAAGGATACAGAATTTCTGAATTTTTTGCATTTAATTTCTATATTTACATATAATGTATTATAAAGTATATATTATATATTACATATAAAATACATATAATATGTTTATATATAATAGGTACCATTTGAAGTTTGTAGTACCAAAAAAGAAAAATCCCTGAGATCATAACAATCAAAGATTCTAGCTCTGTATAATGGCTTACCTTAGTTTAGACTATTTGATGGTATTTTTGAGAAGAAAGAAATCTCTCTAGCCTGCATCCTTATTTTATTCTTCTCTTTTCTGCTTCAGAGACTAGTGTTTTGTAGAAAAATCTCAATTCATGCTGTTATGGTTTGGACCTAAAGTGTCTCCCAAAGGCTTGGTCACCAGTCTGTGGCAATCTCTGGAAGTGGTGGAAACTTTAGGAAGTAGGGCTGAGTTGGAAAAAGTAATTCACTATCGATGTGTCCTTGAAAGTATGTCTTGTTCCTGGCCTCTTCCTCCCTCCCTCCCTCCCTCCTTCCTTCCTTCCTTCCTTCCTTCCTTCCTTCCTTCTTCCCTCTCTACCTCCCTTCCTTCTCTCTCTCTCTCTCTCTCTCTCTCTCTCTCTCTCTCTCTCTCTCATTCGTGTTCACCATACACTTCCACCATGTTATTATGCCCCATCACAGGCCCATGGCAATGAGACCAAGCAACTATAGACAATAACCTCTGAAACCATAAGTCCAAATAAACTCAATTCCTTTAAGTTTATTTTCTTGTGTGTCTTGTCACAGTGGCAGAAAGCTGACTAACAACCACTAGAAGGAACAAATGATGTTTTCTTAATTTGAGAACTGAAGGAGGTCCTTTTTTATTTTATTGCAAACTGGAAACATTCACAATGGGAAATGCTTGTTAAGGAGATCCACCAAATATTCAAAAAAAGAGATGGATAGCAATCTTTAGCTAACCAAGCATAGTTTATCATCTGAACAGTCCAATTCATATGTTTCTCTAGCTTTCTATGCATGCTCTATGCTATCCCAATTTTATTAAATTTCTATAGCTATATTTTCATATATGACTACAAAAAAGAAACCATTATAACTTTTATGCTACTTTGTTTTCAAACAGACATAAACATCAAGGTGTTTAATTAGCATAAAGCACTTAGTAGAAAAACAGTGAAATCTTCCAGAAATAATATTTGGTGGAATAATTCCAGGTTAAATATTTGGTGGAAAAGCAAAAAGTTGACATTTTTCACATTTTTACATTTATCAAGCCCATTTTGACATTCATTGCTCTCCATTTCTTACATTTATTCATGTTGGGAGGAACAAATATTATAACCAGAATGGTGGCAACCTCATTGCTCAGGAAACCATTTATAATCTAAATCACATTCCAAGTTAATCTCTATTTTAAAATTTTTCTTAAATTTATTTAAGCTTTTATTGGTTTTTGTTTTCTATTAAAAACATGTTTAATAGACCTTAATATAATCTTAGCTATTAAGAAAAATACTATCTGGTAATGAAGCAAATATTTCAAACAAAACCAACATTGTAGTATGTGGTTTAAAAATAAAATAATAGCAAAAACTGACATTTTTCAGGAATGAAAAATTATTTTTCCATTTGAAAGTTTTTTTTTCCTTTTCCAGGCATTTTCTAATTAGTGAGCCTCATTTTATAATTAAGCTCAATTCAATTAAATCTGCTGAGAATGATTTTATTTTATCAATGATCTAAGAGTACAATTCACTATTTAGAGTCAACTAAATTGCTATTTAAACTTTTTTTTTTTTCCCATAGCAAATTCCAATTTGGTGGTGGTATTGATCTAATTTACTTTCATTACATGCCACTTAGGTCTTCAGAAACACATTATTTTTGCAAGGAAAATAATTTGGGGACTCTTCTGGAATATCAAGTGTCCAGGAACTAGACAAGCCTGACAATGGTTTTCTGGACTGTCCCTTCCCATGACACCTGGCAGTGTGATATCTTGCAGTGATGGACCAAACATGATGACTGATGTCAACATCAAATATGATGACCGATGATAAACATTTGGATAAGAAGGATCTTTTTTTAAAAAAAATATATATTTTATTATTCAAATTTTCTAAACCCAAATACTTTCAATACATTCAATACTTTCAACAGCACGAATAAATGATCTTTAAATAGCACTCACTAGATGCTAGATGTTCTAATTTATATGATGATAAAAAGGGACATAACTAGACTCCCACACTGAACAGCTATAATTATTGTCATAGTAGTAAGTTAATTTTGCCATAGTAAGCATCCTGAAAATTATTCGCTGTCTACATCTTCAGCATAAAGGTTCTTTGTTAATCGATGATCAACTTGTCCTTAGAATAATGTAATATTAATGGAGACTAATTGAAATTAGAATTTTAATGTTAGATATACAACAGAGCATTTTTATATTGTGATTGAATCCTATTTGTTATCTTATATATCCAATCACTAAGCAGGTTTTTCTAATTATTTCTTGAATTCATCTTCTTCTCCACCAATATCACAATCCTATCTCTGTCTGTAATCAGCAACTAGTAGTAATTCCCTACCTCAAGTGTCTCATGTGTTTCTCCCATTATTCATTTGATTCTCAGAACTATCCATCAAAGCAGTATTTTTAAAATAATAGCATGTTTCTAATAGGATTTTATAGATGTTAGGTATCTATGAAAAGCACTTAGCAGAGTGATCGTGAAACAGTAAGCACTCCACAAATGTTATCTGTCATCATCAATCATCATCATCTTCATTACTATTACCATATCACAAATGGAGAAACTAAGGTCCTAAGTGACTAAGTTTTCCAAGGTCAAACAGCTCCAAAACAACAGAGTCAGGATTTGAACCCATATCTGCCCAATTCTAAAGCTTCTATTCTAAATGCCTATAATACCATGTTATTTTGCTTTTTGTTGCTTTTAATAATTTAACAAATTCATAAAATGCAATTAATATTTGTGAGAAATGGTGGAAATAACAATAGATGTATTTCTTATTTCAAGAAACTTGCACTTCAAAGAGGCAAACACTAAAATATGTTATAGACTAACATGAGTTAGTGTCTTTCATACAGATAAGGTAATAAATAACTAAATGTATGCATTTCAACATGTAGAATGAAAGACAGTAAGTGAAACATGCATAGGAAGACAAACATAAATATAGGTACTCAGAGGAAAGGGATATGACTACCAAAAGGGAATAAGGAAGCCTCCATGCAAGAGGGAGTTTGTCTAGCCAGGCACAGTGGTGCACAACCTGTCATCTCAGTGGCTTGGGAGGCTCAGGCAGGAGGATCATGATTTCAAAGCCAGCCTCAGGAACTTAGCAAGTCCCTAAGCAACTCAATGAGATCCTGTCTCTAAATAAAAAATAGAAAGGGTTGGGGATTTTGCTCAGGGGTTAAGCACCCCTGCGTTTTAAAAAAAAAAAAAAAAACAAAGAGGGAACTCATCTTCAGGCAGAATCATTTGTCTATTCCTACAATAATCTGTAGGCACTTTCTTTTTCTCAGTTCCCATATCAATGTTGCTGCAAAATTAGTCTTCCACCATTACCACATTCATCATGGGTGGTATTTTTGTAATTCAAGTACCTACACTGGAAGTGGTATGCTGTATCAGAGAGGGCATGCTATCAGGAAGAAAAATGTACTCTATGCAGCACCACATAAAAATAAAATAAAGATATTGTGTCTACCTAAAAATAAAAAATAAAAAAAATCTAAGCCATGTTTTTGAGTTTCTATCACCTCTTATGTAAAGTGAGAAAAGAAATAAGCTATAACAATGCACTTTCATTCCTCTGGTGTTAGTTTAGGTAGAAATTCTTATTATCATCAATTATAGCTAGTAAAAGACATTTGCTCATGATAAATTAGCAAATATAATGTAGAATAAAATGACGAAAGTTAAATTAGTAAATACACAGGGAGCTTGTTGCAGTTTAGATATGAGACTCCCACCAGAGCTCCTTTGTTTGAGCCCCAAATAAACTTTTCCTCCTTTAAGTCATTCTGGTTGGGAATTTTTGTCACAGAAATGAAAAAAAGCTGACTAAAACAGAGCTTAAGGCAAGTTTTCTAGTTTTACTTGCAGTAATCATGATCTATTGAATACAATCCAAACCAAAGGGTTTACTTTAGTAACTACTTTTCAGAATATGGCTCTTATTTTCTCTCTTTAAATTTGCTTTGTGTTTCCTACTCATTACTATTCACTTTAGTATCCAGTCCCTTAGATTTCCAAGAGCCATGATCATTACAGTTGCTAGCACTTATCTAATGTTATTCCCCTGGCAGGTAAGGGTATTCTTTCTCTTTTTAATCAGAACAGATTTTATCCATATGAATCAGAAACTTCCATCATCACACTTTCAAGCTTCTGCAAAAATTGATTACATATATTTAAAAATTCTTACCTGTTTTATTTTTTTATATATCTTAGGACTTAGCATTATATGTATTTTTTCACATTCTATTTATATTTTGTCTATCAATGGAAATTTAGATTCCACTTTTAGATTATAAACTAGACCAGAAAATTTGGCATCTAAAACACAATCAAATATATATTTTTAGTGATTTAATTATTATTATCTGAAAAAAACACAATTATTTTTAATATTACTGTGAGTGGAGGAACATAAGGAATATCTCCCAATTTACCTGCAACAAAGGTATAGTAACTGAATCAAAATCATTCTGCATTGTTAATATACAAAATACATAATATCTTGCTCATAGTAGTCAGTGCAAAATATATTCATTCACTCACTTTTTAACTTAAAATGTTGGGTCTGGAATGTTCCCTAAAGTCTCCTGTAAAGGTGGGACTTTTGTGAAGTCATTGGATCATG
Source organism: Tamias sibiricus (assembly GCA_025594165.1). NCBI lineage: Eukaryota > Metazoa > Chordata > Mammalia > Rodentia > Sciuridae > Tamias > Tamias sibiricus. Next base: position 100,930,817 of record CM046666.1, read on the forward strand.
AGGGCTCTGACCTCATCGAGTAATCCTTTGATGGCTAAATGAACTACTGGGACGTGGGACCTAGTTGAACGAAGTAGGTCAATGGGTGATTTACCTTCTTGCTGGTCCCTCTCCCCTGTCTGTTTGTCTTTCTCTCTCCCCCTCCCTTATCACCTCCCCTCTCTTCTTTTTATTTTAATTTGTTCTAATTGGTTATATTTGAAAGTAAAATGCACTGATACATCATCATATATAAATGGAGTATAATTTCTCATTCTTCTGGTTGTACATGATGTAGAATCCCACCAATCCTGTGGGTAGTCATATATGTACATGAGTAAGAATGTCTGATTCATTCTACTATCCTTCTTACACCCATACCCCTCCCCTCACTTCACCCCCTCTACCTAATCTAAAGCAACTATATTCTTCCCCAGCTATACCCCCCACTTTATTTGGAGTTAGCATCCGCATATATAAGAAAGCATTTGGCCTTTGTTTTTTGGGGATTGGCTTACTTCACTTAGCATGATATTCTCCAGCTCCATTCATTTACCAACAAATGACATAATTCATTCTTCTTTAAGGCTGATTAATATTCCATTGTGTATCCACATTTTCTTTATCCATTCATCTGTTGAAGAGCACCTAGCCATAGTTTAGCTATTGTGAATTGAGCTGCTATAAACATTGATGCGGCTGCATCACTGTAATATGCTGATTTTAAGTCCTTCTGTTTTTACTACATGCCATCAACTGAGACACTTTCTTCTGCCAAACCCTTTCACCATGATTCTTCACTTCAGATGCAGAGCAGTGAAGTTAGACAACCATGGTTAAAACCTCTGAAACTGTGAGTCAAAATTAACCTTTCCTCCTTTGAGTTGTTTTTATCAGGTATTTCTATCACAATAATTTTTAAAAAATTAACACAGTAAGAATCTGGTGCCAATCATTGAGTTAGATTATAGATAGTACTATAGCCTAGCTTCTAATTCAGTGACCTTATCTGGGGACACAAATTGGTAAAGATACAATTGAAATACAGTGTAATCGGGGTATAAGGAGAGGGTGGGACAAGGTGTAAATAGTTAAGACTGAGTTTTGAGGATTCAAGAAGGATCTGTAGTGGAGGAACATGTAACCTGAAGAAAGAAATCTGTGGTACGTTTGTAACTGAGTCCTACGGAATATAAAAAATGCAGAATCTAAAGGGAAAAGAGATTACAGAAAATTTTCAGACTTATCCAATTAAACATGGAATATATACAGAATGACTGAGAATAGAGATAATAAAGAAAGATAAAATGAGAGAAAATAATAACAAATTCTACTGCACGAACACTACAGGATAAACAAATTTGCTATCATTTGGTAAATATCTGTTTTTAACTAAGTATCTATGAAAAAGAAAATTTAATTATCCATTTAATCAATTCTAGGGTGTCTTATAAACACCCTAGAATAAATGTGCAACATTCAAATGTTGCACATTTAGAAAGCCATGACTTCTTCCCAGATTGCAATTTTCTCTATTTAATATTTCTTATATTTAGAAGCAATTCTTAAAAAAAAAAAAAAAAAAAAAAAAAAAAACATGCCCAGTGCCAGACTTGGTGGCATAAGCCTGTCATCCCAGCGACTTGAGAGGCTAAGGCAGAAGATAGCAAGTTCAAAGCCAGCCTCAGCAATAGACCCTGAGCAACTTGGTGAGACCCTGTTTTAAAATAAAAAATAAAAAGGCATAGGGATGTGGGTCAGAGACTAAGCAACCCTGGGTTCAATCCCTGGTTCCAACAAACAAACAAACAAAAAGCATGTGCCTAGTTACAAAGCTCAACACGCCCACTACCTGTATACACTTTTCTCTAGCTCATATAAATATACACACCATTATAGGCATGAATATAAGAATAATTCTTGTTGGATTTGATTCTGTTTCTACTTCGTATCTCATAGATACATTTTTATGGGAGTACCACATAGACATATTTTTTTAAATATATTTTTTAGTTGTAGGTGGACACAATACCTTCATTTTATTTATGTGGTGCTGAGGATCAAACCCAGGGCCTCACACATGTGAGATAATTGCTCTACCACTGAGCCATAGCCCCAGCCCCCCATATAGACATCTTTTTATCCTTTAGTCTATCAAATAAATCTTATATTGTTTTTAAATGATCTTAAACTTTCTCTTTTGCCTGACCTCATAACTTCAATTCTTAATCTTTCTACATATTCTTCTGGCCTTAACTCAAATAATATGAATATCAGTATGTAGTTTTGGTAAGTAAATAGAATTTCATTTCTTTATATGATTTCCTTTTCAAGTATTATAACATTAGTATTATAATTAACCAACAATTTTGAAATATAATATTACATTTATATATTATGTCTATTTTGTAAAGCATATACATACATATGCATACACACATCCATATCAGAGAAAATAACATATAAATAGTTTACAACAAACTATATTACTATAAATGTGTGTGTGTGTGTGTGTGTGTGTGTGTGTGTGTGTGTGTGTTCCTTTACTTCAGTGTCATTTTTCTTCATTATATTGATTTTCTTGAGAACAATATGCTTGGTAGTTGTTTCAAATATTTACTTCACAATATTCAATCCCCTGATGAGTGCATTCAAAAGACCAAATAAATGCTAAAACCATATGTAATAAACTTGCAAGGCATTTGAATCAACACCTCCTTTCTTCTTTGACTTTTGGGCTAATTATACCAGTACCATTCTTACCTCTATGGAAGCTCTGAGAGCTTTCAGTAATTCTGCGTGAGTTGTGTTTCCCTTCTCTCTTTTCCATTTCTGACTAAATTTTCTTTTGCCTTTATTATTTATGACTAGTGTTTTCTTAACATAACTCTGAAGTACACATATCACTTTAATTCAAACATACTTCATTTAATGTGGTTACTATATAAAATCTTCAAAATCATGGGGCTTTAATAAGATTTATATGTATTTCTCTATCAATGCTGTAGAAACTGAGTCGTTTTCATCAAGTACAGAGTCATATTTATGTTACTATTATTTTGAACTAAGACTTGTCTAATTCTTTTTTTTTTTTCAGTTATTTTCTTCATTTAATAAGTATGCTTTCATTATCTAAATCTAGCAAGTTGTTAAAAAGCCTCAGTGATTAAGGAAAATTGCCACTACAAAGGAAACATGTTATCATGGAAAGCTTTCTAAAATATTAATAGCTATAATAAAATAACAATGCATATTTGAGTATCCATTTATTCATTGTGCATAGTACCAATCTATTGCATCAGTAGATGCAAATAACAGCTTTTGTAGTAGAAAATCAAGACCATTTTGCAGTGACTTTAAAGTTTCAGACATTAAAATCTCCAAAATAACTATTTAGTGAGAGAAGAAAGCCTAGAACATAGTTTCCAAATCCTCAATAATGTTTCCAGATAACTTAAAAATTATTCAAACTCCTTACTTTGAATTGCTTTAATAGGAAACAGCCAAGAACATTTGAGGAAAACTGTTATCATCCTCCATAATTTATACCTTAATTCTGATCACTTACAAAATCACAATACTCAGAGAGAAAGCCAATCAATGTACAAGTGAAATATATACATATATATATATATATATATATATATATATATATATATATCACTTTGTATTAAAAGCACTGTTCTAGCTGACTGGGAATTTTAAAACAGCAGTTCTTAGACTTTGTCAACTGAAAATCTACTGGATTAGATGGATCATGAAAAATAATTTTATAAGCATTATTACAAAATGTGATAAAATGACAGAGCTATTCACTAAATTATTTGGGAAAACAAGAGGGTCCAATGGTTATATTTTAGGAGAAGGTGGACAGTTTGGAAATAGGGAACAAGAAAAAAATAGCTTTAGAATCTGCCTTCCTTTGGCTTTTAAAAGTTGAACAGTAAATTCACCAAGAAAAGCTTTGCAAGGGATAAAATAGAAAAGCATCCTTATTCTTGTTGTGCTCTGTCACAGGTAATATCACCATACATTTCATTAGTTATTGATGAGCACCTGAGATAGTGGGTATGATCTGAGACTTCCCTGTACCATATCTTCCCTCCCAGTTTCAGAATAACAAACATAAACCTTCACTCAGCTTGTTCATCTGGGGTTTCTAATTTCATTTATTTATTATTTGATTGTTTTTTTAATTAGTTGGAAAGGTAATTGGGTTTGTGTTTATTAGTTTGTTTTAAAGTAAAACTATGATCCACATGGGAAATCACAACTGTAATTTGTTTTCCTAACATAAAGTTTTCTTAGGTATGTGATAAACCTAATTTTTAGCCATTATGGAATAGAATGAGTCAGCAGCAAAGGTTTACTTACATCTCCCATTCTATTCCCCAGAGTTAATTTCCAAAATTCATAAATATTTAGGTAAGAAAGAAAATCAATGCTGTCTAATCTGTTTGGTTCGCCAGCTCAGCCCTGTGCTAGAACCAAGCCTCACTAAACTGCACAACAGTTAATGAGTACACTAAGCAGACAGCAGTCATTATTATGCACAAAAACAAAAACCTCAGCAGAACTTCTTGCCAAGGTATTCAACATTTTGGGTCCATTATTCCCATGAGATGGGGTTAATTTAGATCTCAAATTTTCTAGATTTGCCTACAAACTCTTCAGTGAATACCTGGATCAAAGTGAGTGGGTTATTATTCCCTGTTTTCTGCTCCTTCATTGTGGTTATTATTGAGCAAGATTGGAAGGATTGATTTGCCCAAATGTTAGGAAAATGCATAGAAAGCTTAGCCCAAGCCTGTATTTCTATAAAATTTGCTATTATTATCTGTAGAGAAATAGATCCTTGGAATGCAATGCTAATCATTAAAATTTGCATAAGAAAACATTGTAATGTCAAAGTGGAGTTTCAATCTGGAATGAAAAAAGACCCCACTGGGGCTTGACAGTAATGATCACTTCTTTTACAAGTCTCAAGAGGACCTCCCCAGTGAGAACTCATGCTGATATCCTGTATCAGCTCACCTTGTATAAGTGGATATAAAGTGCACAAAAAACGGAAGCAAATTTTATTGTCAATTTTTTCATTGCTGGGATTGACTCACAAGAAGCTCATTTTCTTGTGGGTCCCAAAGGATGGCAGTCATGCAGTGTTGTTTAAGCAAACTCATTACTGTACAAGCAATGCCATATAAACCTTCCATCTAAAACAGTAGATTACATAGTGTAAACATGCTTCTTTAAATAAGCACTCCAAGAAGATGGAGTCACCTCTGGAATCTAGTTTTCTTCTTAAGATAAAATACAGGCACTGAGTCAGATATATATAGATATAGATATAGATATGGATATAGATATAGATATCTTTTGGTCTATACATGCTTACTATGTGCTACTATGATAAAAAGATTTACATGTATAACCTGATAATAGGTGCCAGAACAGAATTGCAATACACTGAGTCTGTCTGACTCTAAATTCTGGGTTCTCATTTAAGAGAACCATATTCACTTCAGCTGTGACAGTTTTCAGCCCAATAGCAATGTTTCCTGGGCTGTTTCTATATAATCTGTAAGTTTAGCCACATTCCAAATTCTAGGATTTTTCCTGCTTCCTGCCTTTGCCCATTGTATTCTGACATCATAACTAATTGTCCATTTTGCTGTTGATGGATGATTTTGTGAGAATTATTATGTTGACATGAACATTCTTGAATGCATGATTCTGTACTTCTGTTGAATATATACTTAGTAGTGTAAAAAAAATTTAAAGGAATTAAGGTAGTTTCATAATAATTATTTTTGCTAGTTTTGGAATATATTAGACCTTGGGACATGACATTGATGTTTGATGCCTGGATTTGGAGCTATCAAAAGGGAAAAAAAAATCTGTTGTCTTAAACAAGCAAATATATGCTTTTGCTACTCCCAAAGGTGAGCCTCTGCCATCATTTATGTGCTCAGGCTCAGGCAGGACTCAGATTTCCTAGATGAGATTCTTGTCTCTACCATTTACTAACTGTTTGAATTTCAGCAAATTTCCTAACCATTCTAAACTTCAGCTTCACAATTATAAAATGGAGATTCAAAAAGATAATCCATCGATGAGGTGAAACAGGGAAGGAAGATTTTATTCAAGACAACTGTAATAGGAGAAATAAACTTATTTCCTCTGACACAAAGTGTAGGTGTGTTTTTATTTGTTGTTGTGTGGTTTTGTTTTGTTTTTCTAAACTCTGGAGATGAGCCAATGGAGAAACACTGGAAGGCTTTCTTGGGTAAGTTGGTGAATCGGATTATGCCATCTGAGTTTGCTAATTGTCACTTAAAATTAGGCTCCTACTATCCCACAGAGACTAGGAGATAGAGGCTTTATCTCTTTCCATGACTGAATTCCAAAAGATTAATCTCCCAGGTGCTTGATAAAGATATTCCTGGGTTGTAAAATTGGCAAGAGGCTGAGAGAAGATGTACATTTCATTGAATATGCACTGTCCCTGTGAAGTAGATATTACCCATTTGAATGTTTTACACATGAGGAAACTGAGGCAGAGAAAACTTTTTTCTGCTATTAACATAGAGAATTAGAAGTTTCCCATGACAGCCAAGGAATACTTAGCATTATTTAAAAATGTTAAATTTATGTCTATGTAAACTAGATGTAACATGCTTGGAGTGCGGCCTGTGTTACAAGAGCATTATACAGGTTTCTAACAGTCTCCTTTTTATAAAAAGCATTTCAGATTTTGAATATTTTAAAAAATTAACCAAAATTTTAGTTCAATTTAATAATTTTAATATTTGCTTTTTTATGTATTGATTATTAAATTCTGTGTTTATTACATAATGCTTTAGAAAATATTTAAGAATACAATATTTTAGAAAAAATAAGTTTCAATATATATGGAAATAAATTTAAAATTTTCAAGTTTTTATTTTCTTAATTTTATTTATTTATTTTAGTATTGGCAATTGAATTCAGGGAATTCTACCACTGTGTTACATGCCTCATCCTTTTAAATTTTTATTTTGAAAGAGGTTGTTGCTGAGGTTGACCTGGAACCAGTAATCTTACTCTCTCAGCTTCCCTAGTAGGAGGCATAGGCCATAGCACCCAGGTAATCTTTCAAAACTTTATATTAAACTTTTACTATGTTTATGTGCAAATTTATTAAGAGTTTGTTCACTTTCAGTGTAGTTTTTCATCATTTAGATCATCAACAAAGTAAATATTTGAAATATTTAAAACAATATAATTAGTGATTTTGCTGGGGAAACAAATTTTATGGAATTAGTAGTTTATTAAGTTGTTGCTTATAATTATTTAGTCAAAAGTTGCTTTTGCATCAACAGAAAATATAACATGTTCAAAAAATTAAATTCAGCATTTTACATTTTGCCAATGTTTACTCATATAAAACCCATACTATTTCAATTTTTTGTGCATTCATTCTGAAGGAATATTTATCAAAGGAGGGATGTGAAATATTTTATTCAACAGTTTGTTAGGTCTATAGTTAGCTGTTAATATTTGACATTTAGCTTCCATTTCTACTCTTGTCCTGGGTTTCACAATAGTTAAGGACAGACCTAGAATTCTGTTCTAAATCACACCACTTATAAACAAAAGTAAAATTTCAAGTAGATACTGTACAGAGAAAATGTGAGGTGATGTGTTATGATGACTTGATGCAACCTGATGTGATGTAATATTATGTGATAAGAGGGTTCACAGCACAATAGATTATGGCTCCATGGGGAATTGTTGTTCTTAATACGTACACTGGACCTATGAAGAAAGCTTGAAGAAGGCTGAATGATCAAAAGAAGGAAGCTATAGAAAGATGATGTGGTCAGTGCCAGCCATGGTAATTATCTTCCTCACTGAATTTCAACTTTTATTTTAACTCAAAAAGAATTTTACACTCCATTTGCTGCTGTCAATATGCTGAATAGATTTTTTTTTTTTTGGCAAGAAGTTTATAATTTTCCTTCCTCATAATTTGTATTGTAATATACATAATTTGGTACGTGCAATAGTGGTTTTTTTTAATAAAGACAAATTAGGCTGGGGTTATAGCTCAGTTGGTAAAGTGTTTGGCTTGCATGCACAAGGTCCTGTGTTCAATCCTCAGCACACACACACACAAAAAAACTAAAATATTAAAAAAAAAAAAAAGATATTTTTGCCGATACCAACTATCAGTGTTTAAATCGTAATCAGGCTTTTTACACATTCTTCAAAAGAGTTTAGCCATGATCTAATCCACATTCTGTCTAATCCCTGGGTCTCCTCCTTTGTTTCTTTGAATAGATTATGACTTGAAAATATATTCCTGTAATTTTTTTTTTTTCAACCCCACAAACCCTTAGCAAGAGGATCAGGAGTAGCTCTCACACGCTGATACTCCAATTTCTGGCATAAGTGTCTGTGAGTGTGTGTGTGTGTGTGTTGTGTGTGTGTATTTGTAGAAATATACATATTTTGTGTGCTTGTTTTCCTATATATGTATATATTTGTTTTCTGTTGCTAATAGCACAATACCACAGCCTGGGTTAGTTAGGAAGAAACAAGGTTAATTTTGCCTCTTGCTTCTGGAGATAAAAAGTTGAGTGGCTGCATCTAGAGATGGCCTTCTTACTTACTGGCAGAGTCCCTAGATGGTGCAGGGCATCACCTGCAAGAGATGAGTGCAGGAAGTGGGTAGGACAGAGAAAATGTGTCTCCTTTCGTCTCTCTCCCTCTTCTTATAAAACCACCAGCACCATTCGTGGGTGCTCCTCTCTAATGACCTTCACTAACCCTAATCATCTCCTGAAGTCCCCACCCATAAACATCATAGTTGGATTAAGTTTCTACCCTATTAATAACTCATAGTAGGATCAAATTTCAACATAGGGAGCCTTGAGGGAGGCACTCAAACCATAACCAAACCGTAAATATACTGCCATGAGTTGAACTTCACAGAGTAAATGGAAATCACAAAATTTTAATAAAAAAAGTAAATGAGGCTAACATATATTTTTACCTTTGAGTATACAGTCTAAACGTGGAAATAGTCATATGAGCCTCTTTCATGAGAAAATGAATATTTATTCACACTTCTCCCTCCACTATTATAGAATTGTAATCATTGTATATGTTCACCATTGAGAGTATGTGGTAGAAAGAATATGCTTTTAGATTTATCTTTGCCAGAAAATAATGTGTGAATTATTTAACTGAAATTCTTGAAAAGGAAAAAAATAAAATGAAAACTATAGGAAAAAACCATAACTCTTTAGAAATGCATACACTAGTGGGAATAAATATAAAGATATTTGGGACATTAAATATATTTATCAACTTCATAGGCTAACATTGTCCTGCAGCATTAGCTCCATCTCACAGATACTAAAACATGGGTGATTAATAAAATATATATAGCTAAGCCTTAGGTTGCTTGATATAATAGATCTTCAAGTAAACAGGATAAAAATACTCCCAATAGCTCATTCAAGGGAAACCCGGTTTTTTTAATCAATAAACAAAAAGAAGAATAGAGAGGAAAATAGGAATTGGAGCTATATTATAATTGGCTTGTATTGAAAGTTTGAATAAATCCCAGTTATCTGGATTCAAGTCCTGAAGGTATATTTCTGAAGACTAATTGGCATAGAAACATTCTAATGACATTCACAATATTCAATTATCCATACTAAAGTAATCAGATTTTTATTTTTTATTTGTTGAATTTAAAGTATCTATCCCTGATGAAGGAAAGTAAAAAGCATTTCATATTAAAAAAAATTGAAGATCACACCCATGCATATAGTTTAATGTTATTAAATTAAAAGGATTGTTAGAATATGTTTAGTCTTAGCAGTAAATAATATCAATATCTTCTCCATAATATTGGAGCAAATGACCAATCTGCCTTTGTTTAAATGTGTCAAGGGATCAAGCCTTGTTTCCACCAAAATCAACCTAATCATTTGTTCAGCATTTTAAACTGTTAAAATATTTCTCTTTTATTAAGTTCTTATAAATTCTATCTGGTTCCTATTCTTCTCCAGGAAACTGAGTGTATTCTTACTTCTGTATTAAGATCACCTTTTCTTTCAAAAATGAGATCTCATATCCCTTTCTGTGTTTCCTTTTAAAAGTTTGATCACTCTGGGTCTCCCTCATATATTTTGTGTGCCTGCACACACACACACATTCACACACACACACACACACACACACACACAATCTTTCACAAAATTGGGGATCAGTGACTTGGATGAAATGTGAACCTGTTAAAAACTATAATTTTTAAAACAAATGAGAAACAAAAAAACATCCCTTACTTATCCAAGCTTATACATATTGGAATTTTCACTACAAATTATTTCATATTAAAGCCTTTGCAGTTTTCAAATTTGCATCTTTAATAGTTGATTTCTTGAGCTATATTAAATTGAAATAGCAAATCTTACAATGACCCAAAACTTAAAATGTGTTACTTTTGTCAACTCTCAGAACATATGTGATAAATTATATATTTCTCTGAGATTTTTTTCTTTATGTCTTTCTCCTTGTACTGGCACAACTGTAAAACTTTCAAATTGAGCTTTTATTACTGTTAAGCTAAGTCATTGCATGTGAAATACAGTTTTCCTCAGTATCCTCAAGGAATTTGCTCCAGGAGTGAGGATACCAAAATTCAAGAATGCTCAAGTTCGTTATAAAAAGGCCTAGTATTTGCATATAACCCAGACAATCTTCCCACTTACTTATTATGCTTAATACAATGTAAACACTATGTAAATAGATGCAATACTGTATTAATTTGGAAATAACAAGGAAAAAAATGTATGTATGCATTCAGGGAAGACTCAAATTTTTCCTAAATATTTTCGGTCTGGGGTTGGTGGAGTCCACAGATACAGAACCTATTGATAAGAAGAGCTGACTGTAAATCTAAAGTTCTTCTAAGTCACTCTGGCATCCTCCCATCTTGGCTATGACAAATTCTTTCTAGACATTGTAAACAATTGAAGTAGCCACCAAGGGATTCTGTCCTTTCAAATGTTTTCCTCACTCCTTTTCTTTACAGGTACCCAATTTTCACATGGTATTTGTTCTCATTCACCCTAAAAAAAATTCCTAGACTCAACATATATATTATATTCCTGATAAGGTTTTACCATGAGCTTTCTATCAGATGCTTATATGCACATTAAATAATGAAAAGTGCTGCTCTAAACTCTTTCCCAACAATTATTTTCTTTTTTGGTACCAGGAATTGAACCCAGGGGCATTCGACCACTGGGCCACATCCCCAGCCCTTTTTTGTATTTTATTTAGAGACAGGGTCTCACTGAGTTGCTAAGTGCCTCGCTATTGCTGAGGCTGGCTTTGAACTCTCGTGATCCTCCTACCTCAGCCTCCCAAGTGCTGGGATTACAGGCATGCACCACTGTGCCCGGCAATTATTTTCCTCTATGTAGTGTCTTTTCTCTTTACTGACAATACTTCTCATAAAAAAAATAATAAATTAATGTTCCTTTCTCTTGGTAAAAAATGTCTGTGCATTACCCTCATAATCTTCCTACTGAGTATATCATAACTCCCCTAGCATTCCCTGCCAAATAGTCTAATATAATTTACTTTATATAGGATCTAACCACATACCAGGATTCAACCTGGCTTCAACCCTGACCACTTTAACTCTTGTGAGCATAGTACCAACATTCATTACAAAACTTCATGTAATTCAGTAGACCTTTTATGCATGCTAATGTAGCAGACACAGCTGGTTGACCCCTGGCACCTGTTTCCCTATTCTCCCTTAATAGTGGAAATCTGGTATCATAAAGAAGGCCCTTTCCCCAAGATATGGCAAACAGTGACTTCATGCTCCAATGTAGCAGAAGATTTTAGTTAATCTAAACTCATTGTGGTATTTCTGTTCTACTTTTCCTAGAAGCAGTGGATATATGAGGATGGCCAATTAGACCTTCAGTATCTTCATCTGTTAAGTATAAATAAAATTATTTCCCTCAAAAAGTTTTTATAGGGAGTGGATGTGTTTCTGGCCAAAGAGAACTCTTTGTATTAAAATTTTTATTCATTCATCATAAAATGTCCCTTCACTACTGGAAATTGATACTTTTTTATTTTAAAAAAATGTTATCATCTCAGAAATAAGGAAAGATCTTTTCTCTTGAAAGCAGAGTAAATAGAGTGAAAATAAGACAGAGATAGAACATTCTGGGATCTCAATGTCAAACTTATATAATTTCTCTTGTGTTTTTAAGCATTTTAATAGATTTTTTACATTTTGTAAGACTTTCCCATACCTTGATGTATTACAGTCTTCTATCCTTTGTTCTATCATAAGTTATTTGATTGCAGGATCTGAATTATAATGACCATTGTATACCTTTTAGTAAGTGTCTCAGTTTCTTAAACATAGATTTTCAGTACATGGTTGTTCATAAACTAATGCTTTAAAACTTGCTTCTGATTGTATCTTCACACTACATATTAGCTTTTCTGGGTTCATCCTAATTCTAAGATGTATTTGCTTTAATACAAAAAATATATGATAAATATAGCTCTACTTTGAATGTACTGGATAAATCATCCAATTTCATAAGTGAGGGCAAAAGAATCTTGCATATCATCTTTTAACTAAGTGAGGGCAAAAGAATCTTGCATATCATCTTTTAACTATGAAGAACTGAGAAGATATGGTTGTGTCATATATCAGAAGAAGACAGCTGCCTAAGTATGTAGAAAAATTCCCATGGTGAAAAATATCTAATTAGCAAGTAAATCAAATTTGGCACATAGAAAACATGTAATATTTTATGTTTCCATTTTTCCCCTCCCATGACTACCCCATCATTGTGGATACAACCCCAAATCATGAAATCATGTGTTTAGGAAATGACAATATGAAAATTTTCCCTATTGCCAATGTCTAATTTCATCAAGCTATTCAGAGGCATGTGCATATTTGAGATAACATACTCTGTAAGTCCCAGTGCCTCAGAAGCATTCATTCTGGTAATTCAGATCTAATTACATAATTATTAAATTGACCATTGGGTTTAGAAACAGTGTTAGGTAACAAGACCTACATTTTTCTAAAATGCTACTTTTATTCTTTGGGAATGAAAGTCACAGTTTAAAATCTCTTCATGCACATTTTTCAGTAAGCCATATGAGGATTTGGTTTGATGTGAAGAGAGCTGTTTTTGTTGTTGCTGATGTTTTAAACTGTGGTTAAGTCTCTCAGTATTTGGGGCCACCTGTTAGCCAATCCCAATTAGAAGCAGTGTCTGAATAAACTGCTCTCTCTAGAACCATTTGGACAACTTCATTAGTATTTCAGTTTATGATTGTGGAGCAAGCTGATTTGCAGAAAGTCTTGACAGCTTAGAGAGAGCACATTTGGGCACATAGGACACAGGACTCAAAATTGTGCATAGTTGCAAAGTTTTGATGGCATGAATTATACATGAAGGGTGACCAGCCATTTTTGTTCAAGGATGTTAGCCAATCAGCACAGGTGCAGGAGAGAAAGTAAATTGGGTGAGAGGAAAGTCATAATAACCTGGGACCTCATTTTTTGGGCTCTGCCAACTCAACATATAACATTGTAAATCTTGACTGACTGCATTATACTACGTTAAATTTCTTAGGTAGACTCAGAATTGAAATAAATAGACAAGAGAAGGTAAGAAAGGAGAAAGAAATCCATGAGGCTCTGCTAAATCATGGCACATATCAAGGATTACACTATATATGATTGATGTAGACTGAGCCTCTGAAAACTTGCCGTGTCACTTTACTGAAGACAAATCTCTGCTTTGCACCAATTGTCTCTCTGTTCTGTCACCTGTTCACTTAATTAAATCATGGAGTTTTTCATCCTATTTTTATTTCCACTTAGTTGACAGGCAAGAATTTCAAATTTTTTAAGAGTAAGAAGCAATAATATTTGCACATTATCAACATGATTATTGATTATTTTTATGGCGAATAAAAAAATCTTTATTATTATGAATAACAAACACTACCACTACTACTTGAAGTTAGATTTCCTTAAATATAATATTTAATAGAACCAAAAATTAATTCTGATTATCTATGTAGTCTAAATTGTAAAGAAAAAGACACACAAAAAAGAATTTTTTCTTCCTTCTAGTGTCTTGCCTTTTGTTTACTTAAGGATATAAGAAACATTTTTCTTTCTACATTTTTTTACAATTTAACAGTAGCTTTCATGTTAGTTCCTATCACCTTTTGGGTTAGAAGCAAATTACATGAGACTCTACAGAAATTGAAATCTGCTTTATAAAACACAGGGACTTTCTTACCAATGGGGCAGCAGTAAGGTCGTTCATAGAGAAGAATGTTTCAGGGCCACCATCAAATAAATGTGCAATGTTGCTAGCTTAAGGACAAGAGGAAGCAAAGGAGGCCAGAAAGGGAAAATTGTGTATTTGTCAGGATTGACAGTTTGCTTTATAGTGGACCCACCTCCTCTTTAAAGTAATTCCCATTCAGTTTATGGTAGATTGTTATACAATGAGGTCAGGCACAGCAAATCAATTCTGATATGATTGCGTTTTAGCCATAGTCATATTTCTCCTGGAAATCTTGCCAGAATCAGCTATTCATTTCGTAGGAACATTGATTTCCCTACCCTGACTTTTACTCTATTTCATCTTCTGTTCAGCGGAGCTCCTCCTTTAAAGAAAACCATGTAAATCCCGAACAACCTTCCCACGGGATGACTACAAAATTATGTAGAACACAGTAAATCATTCTCATCAAAACACAGATACAATTCCATTTCAACAAACGAAATTAAAAAAGAGCTCTAATAAAACTATCTGTATATGCTAGTAGATTTATCATGGTAATGATATTTTGTTCCCATCTTTATAACTATAATTTATACTGAAAAATACTTTCTAATGGCCCAAAGTGTTCAACATCAGTTCCCTAACCCTCTTCCCATTTCATTCAGCACAGACCTTTTCATGTAGCACCTGATGGTGGATCACTTTCCTAACAATGAACAACAGTCAGAGCCATAGCTCAGGAAGCCTTTCTTCACAGACATTGCCTACACAAGAATGTTTGCATTGCCAATGCCTTCTTCTAGGTTCTCTCTCTGGATTGACCTCTCTCACATCTGTTAGCTATCATTTTGTTAACTTCTGGTTTCTGGGAGACTTTACTTTATCTACTACCATTTGTGAAGTATCTGAGTCTCTATACCTGCTTCTGTGACTATGTATTCTCTACTTGTTTCAGATTTGCATACTATCAAATATCAGGATAAATCAGGAATAGGTCAAATTAAACATATTTCTGCTAACATCATATTCTTCCAGGATTTGTTTTACCTAGGGTGTTTCCTTTTCTATCTAAACCTCAGTCTTAAATTTCCTTGCTTCCTATAATGTGTTTGGTATGTATTCTTGCATTGGTATATATAGTTGCAAGATAAACACACACACACACACATACACACACACACACACACACACACACACACACACACACACAACCCTATTTTATTACTTTGGCCACTGCATAGCATTATTTAGTGGTTGCCAATCCTAAGGGATGTAGTTAATTTTGTCTTTATGTCATCTTGATATTAGCCCACTAGACCACTGTTGTGATTAATGCTGTATTTTCCCCTCTTCATATGAAGGCAAGCAAGCACACTTATAAATCTTTTCCTGCTTAGTCTCCCTTTCCCAATATTCAGCTCTCTTTTCACTGTGAGCTTCCCATTATTCCTTCCAGAGTCCAAACATCTATTTTTCTGAAATGTTCATATAGCCCATAGTCTTTAGTTTGAAATTCCACATATTTCCCATAGACTTCTGCAGAGTGTCAAGGTTCAGATACAAGGAGAAACAGAAGCACATATTTATTCACTTTCATGGCGGGACTTGCAATCATTATGTTCCTCATATGCTTTCCCCTGTATGGTTGATTAGATTATTGTTTGTTAAACATTCATTCATTCCCTCCAAACCTGATATACTAGAGAAGCAAAATCGTTCCTGCTCCATTGATGCTGTGGTAGGCTATGAGACTTTATGCAATGGGATGTTGGTGAACATGACAAGGCTTAAAATATGCATATGCCTTTGGGCAAGTATTCTCAGGATCTGATATTTTGTCTTGCCAAGAGCATCCCCCAGATTGCTTCTGCCTCGTCAGTCCTAACTCCAGAAGGAACACACTCAAGCAGACATAAGCCCAAACACAGATTCTGAAGCCAAGGCAGCCATCTCCAGAGTTTGAAACAGATATACCCCAGCTGAATCACAGATGTATGAATAAGAAATAAGTGCTTATTTTTGTGTGTCACAGAAATTTTGTGGTTGTTTGTTATGCAACAAAGGCTGATTAACACAGAATTGGTCTTAGAAGTCTGAAGCAGCCATAATTAAAACCTAAAATATGTGGCAGTGATTTTGGGGAACTGGCAGGAAGATAAGGAAATTGTTAAATGAAGTTGAGAACAATGATCTGGGTACTGCAGTGGCAAAACATTTGGCAAAACTGACTCTAGCAACAATGTATGAAAGGGGAAAACATCTCTCTATTGAACTGGCAGTGTTGAGCTAGGAAGTTTTGAGACAGCAGCTTGACAGTGTGAGCTGTTTGCCATGAAGCACATTAGATAAGACACCACAAGAAGATGAGCTCAGAAAGGAAATGACCTATTGGCAAACAGAGTTCAGAGGAAACAGAAACAGCCAAGAATTTATAGGGTTGAAAAGTGAAACTTTCTAAATCAAAGATGATATCAAGTGTGTATCTGTAATATTTATTTTAGACCTCTGAAAAAATAAAGGTTTTAAGTGAATTACATCAGTTGGACCAAAGAGCTCAGAAAACTTGAAGCACTGTTCAGCAAAAACAAATGCACCCAAAATACTGGTTAGTAAATCTACAGAGAAGACAAGTCTAGAAAAGAATTTGAGACATGGCATTGGACACATAAAGTTAATTAGAGATAAATGCATAGTATGTATGAAACACTTCCATTGTCAGTGGGCCATACTGGCAAAAGTACAACTATCCCAGACTGAAGGTAACTGATATTTCATGAGGCATAAAAGCAAAACTGAAAAGCTGATTAATTTCTAATGAATGACATGTGTTCTAATGATTTCTTAAGAAATGACCAGGATGAAAAATGAAGCTCTCCACAGAAGGCAGATCCTAGAACTGTGGAAGGTATGTATTGGAAAAGTATTTTCAGGAAGGGAGCTGAGGCCTGGTCAAGGAGCTTTCTCTCACACTATAGATGAAGACCTAATAACATTCACCCTGAAGAACCCTAGAATATTTTGGGTCAGGGAATGGTTTCTGCCTATTCACTAAATATTTCTGTGCTCTCCTTTTTCGACAGGATTTCTCAGGTAGTTTTTCTTCTGCTGCTGCCTCATTTTATGCTTAGAACATAACTTTTCTTTTTATGTCTTTTGTTTCTAGTTCAAGAGGAGCATAATCTAGACACCATACAAATAACAAGATAACAGACTTCAAGTTGGTGCCATAATTGAAGGAGTTTCTAAATGAGACTTTTTCTGTATGTTGTCTGAGGGGAGAGTGATTTTTCATGAAGGAGGAAAGTAAATATTTGTAAACAAGAGGCCACACTGCACAAATTAGCTTAATTTTAACATATATTCTTTCTTGACCATTGTTCTTACTGTGGAATGCAGGTGCTTTCTTGCCTAATTAATGTTGACTTAGTTACAATGTATAACGATGTTTGGCCAATGAAAACTAACAGATATGATGTCAGTAAATCTAAAATGTGCATGGATGACTGTACTCTGGAGATCACTATGAGAAGAGCTTCCTCTGAGTGCCTGAAACTTCTTTTTTGGAGTGAAGACCCAGAAGAGAAAACTGATCTCAGCATAGTAGACAATATAGGTTAAATCCACAATATGAAGCAGAGTTGTCCTGACTGAACCCCACATACAGTACCTACAACTTAAAGCAATTCTACTCCAGATAAATAGCAGAGACATAATCAAGAATTGAATGCTTATTATTGCATGTCACTGTGTTTTTTAGGATGTTTATTATATTGAAAACTCTGACTGACACCTCTTATCTATTTGGATTCAAGACTTGTCTAACTCCTCATCCAAATATTTCTATAATAGTTCCTACCCTAAAGACACAATGTATTAATTTTGTACTCCCTGGCAGCAATAAGTGCCTACTCACTCTGGTATTGTATTAATTTTACTGTACAAGAGAAGACGAAAGAATTCATTTGGTTACAGAGTTCTTTATAAGCATTTTGACTTATTTACATAATTAACCTCCAACTCTCTCTACAACTTGAACAAAATAAGCATCAACAAGATAATCATTAATTTCTGCACAAAATATATTCTAAGAAATAATGTATGCAACATATGTGAACTAAATGTTTCCCAATGACTTTGTTGAGTTTTTACATAGAAAACATCCAAAAATATTTTTTGGGTGGATGACTGAATGACTTGTATGAATTATTATACATGTGTTGTGTAACTATATTTAAATATAAAAGGTATGGGTAATTTTAAGGCATTTCTGCATATTCACTATATATTTTTCTCTATCTTTATTAAAAACTCAATACCATAAGTTACCATAATATACAAAAATTTGAATGAGTGATTCAGAAAAAATATATATAGCAGAGCCATGTGTGTTAGTGAACATTTTGTCTCTGTGACCAACATACTTGACAAGAATAACTTAGAGGAGTGAAAGTTTATTTGAGGTCACCTTTCAGAGGTTTGGTTTATGGTAGCAGCTGACTCCATTGTTCTGGGACCAAAGAGAGGAAGAACATCATGGAGGAAGCACATGGTGGAGGAGCCTGTCTCACCTCATGCTGGTCAGGAAACAGAAGGGGGAAGAGACCTCAGGGAAGATGCTTCCTTCCAGAGCACAACCCCAGTGACTTCCTCCTCCAGCCATTCCCACTTCCTACAGCTACTACCCAGTTATTCCATTCAAACCAGGATGGACTGATAGGTTACATCTCTGATAATACAATCATTTTACCTCTGAATATTCCTGTGTTAAAATAGGAGCTTTTGAGGGGCACCTCATATCCAAAACATAACACCAAGATTTTGCAAATTTTGAGCACAATTTATATGCATGAGATAAGCTCTTATCTCTTAATCAGGAATATGACACTTTCATGAAAATTTGTTCTGTGACTATACACACTTATAAAAAATAAAAAGTAGTTAGAATCAATCATCTATATGTTCTCAAATTTCTGAAGGCCTGACTTGCTCAATTGGGTAGATTAGATTCATGTTCAGAGACACAGAAAATTGTCAGCCATGAACCTGTGCTTTTGACACTGTGATTGATAGATGGAAAATTATGTTTGAACACAGCAAGCCAAAGGCACTGGGGCTGACACTTTTTAAGACATCAATGTCTACTTCTATTAAATTATCTTTATATCTTATGGACTGAATTGTGTCCCTCCCCAAAAGAAAATTCATAGGTAGAAGCCCTCGCTCCTCACATTAAGAGATAGGACTTTGAAAGGTAAGTAGGGTCAAACAAAGTGTTTTAGTCAGCTTCTTCAATGCTGCAGCCAAAAAGACTAAGTAAGAACAATTTTAGAGAGGAAAACTTTATTTGGGGACTCATGGTTTCAGAGAGCTCAGTCCATAGACAGATGGTTCCATTCTTCGAGGCCTGAGATGAGGCAGAATATCATGGTGAAAGTGTATGGTGGAGGAAAGCAGCTTAGGACATGATGATCAGAAAGCAGAAAGCAGAGAGAGAATCTAAGTTCAGCTCACAAAATTTAAACCCCAAAGGCACACCCCTGATGACCTACATCCTTCAGCCACACCCTACTTGCCTACAGTCACAACTCAGTTAATCCTTACCAGGCAATTAATACACTATTTGGTTTAAGGCTCTCATCACCCAATCATCTCACCTCTAAACTTTCTTGCATTGTCTCATACATGAGCTTCTGGGGGACACCTAATATTGAAACCACAACGTAAGAATAGGATCTTAATCGAATAAAGCTAGTACCTTATAACTAGAAGAAGAAAGAAAGGTGTGGTGCAGTTGCTAATGATAAACAAAGATTTGAATCAGTGAGTGAGACTTATAGATGAAAAGATTGAGAACTGTGAACAGCTTTATTTTACATTGTGTGCAATGTCATGATTCAAACAATGCCAATATCAGTATCTTGTCAATAACTATAGAAACAATAGTAACACCTAAGGCAAATTGCTTAATTAACAGATTCTAATCTTTAGATTATGGCACCATTAGACACACAACCTAAGATGAAAACAGATCAAATCAGAATGTGAACAATTTTAGAAAAATAGACACCAAAACAATTAGTAAATAATGATGTTTTGAGGCAAATGAATTTTCAGACAATCCTTTGAATAAGAAATAAAGTGTAATATATTTAAAAAAAAGAAAGGGAAAGAACCTACTGTTTAATTCTTGTTTTTACAGGCATAATAAAATATTTTGGTTTGCATTTGTAGTACAATTTTTACATAAAAATATTGGTGAGTGGATGCTTGGTACAGCAGTAATTAGAACTAACATGAGCTATAATATAAATGCCATTTTATCTGAGTTTACTATCTAGGGATAAATAGCACTGTCTAAATACAAGAGATGTGGAATGTTATTTCATGATTTGTCCTTTGAGAGTCTAAACAATTAATACAATGAGAAATAAAGTGATTCAAACATCACTATTAATTAGAAAGGTTGGTTTCAATATATTAGTGTAGTTCAGTAAATTTGCAGAAGAAATCCATGTTGGTTTATAATGGCTATTTCTTGGTTATAGATTATGAGTGATCTTTATTTTCTTCTTCATATTTTCTCCACTTCATGATGGAGTGAGCATTATAGGGAACATTTTTCTTGTAAATGAGAAAGCAATAAAACATTGATACAAAATTCTGTCTCCAACATCCATTAGGTTATGATTTTCCCAGGTGGTTGAATCGAAGATTTCAATTAGAGTGGGAGAAAAAAGGCCAATTAGATGGAATTTCAGATACACTGCTTCAGTTAATCAACTGAACTTTTTGTTATATAATAAGTGAATATCCTGGTGGATAACATTTTATAGGAAAGACACTTTAATAAAATCTCTTTATTCCCTACATTTTTTAACTATGATAGGTATTGAGATATAGAGTGGTTTCTATTTACATTTTCACCTTCTTTCTTTGTTTCCCATGAAGACTCACCAGAGTTCAGCATCATTTACCATAAACTAAAGCTTGTTTGACAACAATATGGGCAATGATCTTCTAAATCTATCATTAATTTCTTCAAAGCCCAAAATGTAAAGATACACTTAGGATTCCATATGATTTGGTTATAGGTGAAGATGACACACATATACTTAAAGATACTGAAATTGCTTGAGTTTAAAAGAAATCCATACTTAATAATCTGTATGTTTAAATAGTATAGACTGCATTTTTAGAAATCACTGTAGTTGGTCATTCTGTAGTAATAATAATAAATATAGAAGAACTCCATTGCCCCAATTTTTTCATAACTGTTTTATTCATGTCCTATTTACCTAAAATATTTTTGAACTTCTAATCACTTCTTTAAGAACATTTGCATTTTTTTATATTTGAAGTTTTCTCTATTTGCCATTTCACACAGTTATTTTTTAAAGGATTATAAAAATTAGCTACATATAAACATGTTTAATTCAATCAGGAGAGTCAACATAGATATTTCAACTAGTAAACTAAATGCATTACTCTTTGGAATCACATTATATTTTGTATGTACAGATTGATTAAGTAAAAAAAATCTATAATAACATCTTATTTTATTGTAATTTCTCTAGCACATATTCAAGTTTTCAACAATGTTAAATTCTATACTTAATAACTGAGGAAGGGAAATTGTTTATGAGACTTGAGAAAATATTTCAGTGAAATTTTTAGACTGTGGTGGAATAAAAAAGTTCTCTTTCTCCCCCACAACTTTTGCTTACCTGACAATGTATTCCACAATGCTACTTTTCAGTTGAATTAACTGAAAAGAAACTAAAAGTCAATTATAAAAAGAATTATGTGGTGGATTTGACAGTTAGTTATCTTAAAAAATGATAACTAAGGTAATCATATAGCCAGAATAGCAACACTACTTCAATAAATAAATTTATCAAGAAGAAAGATTTACAAACGCTCTAACCAAAAGTGTTCTAATGAGACAACAGTGTAAAGTCACTGCTTCTAAGTTATATTTACTGGGTTGAACTCCTTATCTTACTGAAAACCCTTGCATATTTGTACCATATGTTTTCAATTATACTTCTCTGGTTATCAACATTCTACAATTGTTTTTGTCAAAAATTTGCCATGCTTTCATCTATGATGTCAAAGATTATACCGTAGATATGGCAGAGGCCAATTCTTGCTGAAAGACTTCAGACATCTAGAAAGTTAAGTATTCCAGACCAAGTTTTCACAAATTTGCATGTAACATGACAAAGCTGTACCATTTCTGTTTTTCTACAGTTTATGAGCTAACAATGCCTTCTACTTTTTTAATTGGTGGAAAAAAAACGAGTAATATTGCATGATTTGAAAATTATATGAAATTCAAATTCAAGTGTTCATAAATTTCATTGTAATAGGATCAAACTTATACATTTATATACTACCTATGTCTGCTTTCATGCTACAAAATGGAGCTGGGTAGTTACAACAAATTACAAAATCTAAAAAAGTTCCATTTGGCCCTTTACAAAAAGTGTGCCTACCTTTTTCTAGATTAGTAGAGAACATTTGTCTCTACACTCTGGAACAGTAATTACTAAAGTGTAGAATAATGATACATGTACTGCCATGTGTGCTTCAGGGAAGGAAAAAGGAGAACTCTGAAAATTTTGCCAGTCAAAATAAATCATTGCACTCTAAAGTTTATGAATAACCACCTTAGACTCAAGTGATATCTTTTATCAAGCCTTCTCCTCCTACTTGGTCTTCTGATATCTTCTATCATGACAGCCATTCAACCAGTTGTGCGAGCCAAGAACACAGAAGTTGTGCTTGTCACCTTCTCTCCATCACATACCACATCCATCCCATTAGCAGGGCCTGTCAACTTTACCCTCCACATCTCCGTCTCCTGCTTCTGCCCTCCCTCTTTATCCCTGCCAGTGCTTTCTAGTCTGAGTACCCATGTGCCTGAACTCAATAGCTGCATGTTAACTTGCTTCTCCATATCAATACTTTAAAATTAAAATATTTACTATATGTAAAAATGACACAATCTCACTATAAAATAGAGAAGTACAAAGAAAGGAAAATAAGAATTGATGATTCAAACAATATTTATTTGAACAGGTCAATCTCAGCCTATCCTTTTATTATGCTATATTCTTCCTGTTCTCTAATTTTATTATAATTATTCCTTGATTAGCTTTATTTTGTTATTAAGTGATAGATCTTTCAATAAGAACTCCAGAGGGAGATATCTTCCCTGAGTTTTATAAATTTTGAGACTAATGCCCCAGAAGAAAAAAAATGTTGCGCATGAGATTCTTAGATTGTCCTCTGTTTGTCTCTGGACATTGTATGAAGTGTGATGAAATACAAGAATTTAGTGGAATGGAAGGAATGAAGTGTCCACATGCTTTTGAAAATTATTAACATTTGAGTTCTGAATCTCACAATATGTGCTATAATATTGCATTCTCTGTAACATATTTCGTGGTACCTGTATTGTCTTCACTACTGGAAAGGTGATTCTATCATATATCTAAATATCTTTTCCACATACTGTATTTTCTTTGTGGAAACATGAATTATGTGTCTGTTGGTTTCCTTTATTCTCAGATCAACTATTTTTTTCTAATTTTTTTTTTCATATTTGCTATTTTCCTGTGCCTTTGTGACTTTTCTCAATGTTTTTATGTTGATCAGTCTGCAACTGTGGAGTTGGCTAAGTCTTTCTACTTGTGGAGAAATGTTTCCTAAACCCTGCAATGGCTTTATGATTTTCGTCCATTTCTTCCTGAGCAATGTCAGTTTACTTTGGCTCTCTTTTGTTGGATTGTCAACTCTTCTTTAAACTCTTTTTCTAATCACTCATTAAACAAACACACAAACATACATGTTTCACAAATGTCACAAAAGTGTACACACTACATTACAGTTTCTCCTTCTGATTTCAAAGTTACAACTTGTCAAATGCTTTTTTTTAAATCTTCCTCTCTTCCCAAATTTATATTTGTTGTCATTGTCACATGTCTGTATGATTCTTCTATTGTTTGCATATTCTGTTGCGTTAGTTTTGTTTACAGGATCTCTTCCCAGGTCCTAGACTTGTTCCTTCCTAAATTGTGGATAGTGAGATTCAGCCAGTTTGAAACACAGTGAGGTACAGGAGCTCCCCTGAGGCTATCTACACACCATGATGAGCCACAAATCAGCTATGCTCATTTTCACTGAGTTCAGTTGTACACTGAGATTTTGGAGGTGGGGGTTTGTAATCCTCTTTGTGAAGCTGCTTTACTCAGACTCTCTGGGCCTTAATATCCTAATCCTGTTTCCCTTCCCTTCCCACATTTCATACTTCTTTACTCTAACAGGCTCACTCACTAGGAAGGGTAGGAGATGACATGAAAAGGTTTCCTCTTACTTGCTCATCCTCCATCACTTTCTGATCAGAGCTACAATTGAGGAGTATCAGTGACTGACACTTCATTCCTTCCATTCCACTAAACTCTTGTATTTCATTGTCCTGATTAAGAGAATACTGGATAAGCCTTTCAGAAATATGGCACTTACTCCTTAAAGATGCATGTTCTTGACTTGAAGTTTAGAGAAGAGTGTGTTGGTTCTTATCATGTTCTCTTGTTTGGAACCATATCTTATTATTTGGTAGATATTATCTGAAATTTGTTATCATATTTACTACTTGATAATTATAAATATATATATGGGCTATTTTCCCCTTTGATGTGTTTCAAGAAAAGTACATAAGAAATATCTATTCAACCAACTTTAATCTTAAATCTAAACAGTTGTATTTTCTCTTCCACTCTGTTATCTCCACATGTCAAAGTAATCTTTGCAAATGCAAATAGTACCATTCATTCATGTTAATGAATCTTCAAAAGAATTACATTTCTCTTAGAAAAGCACTAGTGCGTCAGTCTACAAATCCTATGATTTATATCCCACACCTCAGCTTCACCTTGAAATTTAACCCTCCACTCTCTATACTTTTCAATCCTGTCCTTTTCTTCTGATCTCCTTCATTCAATGCTTTTGTGTAGATTGATGCCTTGAACAGAAGGTTCTTTTTCCTTCTCACCCAACTACTTTACCACGTTCAAAGATTTTTATGATATAGAGCTCAGCCACACCAAAATTACTTTCTCAAGAAAAGTGCCTCACATCCCACCTTAACTTTGGAAGATTATAACAATTTACATCCTTTTTTCAAAACACATATCAGAAGCCGGGCGCAGTGGCTCACGCCTGTAATCCCAGCACTTTGGGAGGCTGAGGCAGGGGGATCACAAGTTCAAAGCCAGCCTCAGCAATGGCGAGGCACTTAGCAACTCAGTGAGACCCTGTCTCTAAATAAAATACAAAAAAGGGCTGGGGATGTGGCCCAGTGGTCGAATGCCCCTGAGTTCAATCCCTGTTTACACAAAAAAAAAAAAAAAAAAAAAAAAAAAAAAAAAAAAAAAACCACATATCAGAGTTGGGACAGTATGCACTCATTCACTGAATGAGTAACTGAATGAAAAAGCAACATCTTGGTAACTATATTTTAGCCTCTGAAATCATTAGGTAATTTTAAGTAAATTTACAGCAATATTGACTTAACAATCACTTATTAACATAATTTAATAAGATTATCCATCAAGCAAAATTTGTATTATTTCATGATGTTTTAGTAATTTTACTTTGACTCTTTATGAAAATGATTTTCATATACTCTTTGCTCCTGCACTCTCCCTCTCTTTCCCACTTTATCCCATAAAGGTATACTGATGTCTCTGTGCACATATTATCAAAAGTATATGATAATATAAGCCTTGTATATGCCTTGTCTTGAATTGGATAAACCCTATCATATAATCACTTGTAAGGGTAAAAATGCATAGCAACTTATGATGAAGTTCTAATCCCTGGTTCTTATGATACCAAACAAGGCCACATACCTGAATTCACATGCTTTATAAATTATACAAGCACTGGATTAACTTGTATAGTGTTTGCTATGAGGACAAATTTCCCCTCACTTTCTGCACATTATCCATTTCAGCCTACATGTATCTGCCAGCTATCTCTTCTATCTGTTCAAAACCTAACATCAATAATATCTCAAGAGCTTAAAATCTATATAGTGAATATACCAAATGCCAATCTATCAGTAGATCTGATTCATGAGGAAATCAGTTTGTTCAAGTGCTGATTAGAATAATCCTCTATGTTTACACTGTTTTCTCTCTTATGTTGTCAAGCTACAAACAACACACATCAAAAACAATAGTCAATCAAAACTTTAATCCAGAATTATTTTGCCTTCATCCCCCTCCTACTCACCCCTCAACAAATTCCTTAAGATATTCTCTATTATTTGCAGTTCCACAAAATATTTTTGTTTATGTTGACAGTTTTGATCTTTGAATCCCTTTGATATAGTTATGAATATAACCTGTAGGACTTAATTTTCAAATATAAAAATTTTATAAAACCTTAGTTTTTAATGCAATTTAAAATAATTTCACTCATTAAAGACAAAGTCAATCATTTATTTAACAAATAGCTATCTTTTCACCACATAGTTCCTGGCATACTAGCCAGGCTCTCCTACAGCAAGAGAGCCTTTCTTGAGGGAAAACTGGATCTTGTCAACTTCAAATGTCTGCTATCATTTAATCCAGCAGTCTTTCTCTCATTTCCACTGATCAAAAACTGCTCTCAGCTCTTCCCAGATTTCTAATAAAAAAAATCCCACAATAAACAATTTCCCCAACTCACAGAGATTTAGTACTTCCAAGTCAA
Organism: Tamias sibiricus; assembly: GCA_025594165.1. NCBI lineage: Eukaryota > Metazoa > Chordata > Mammalia > Rodentia > Sciuridae > Tamias > Tamias sibiricus. The sequence goes on from CM046666.1 coordinate 100,957,912, forward strand.
TGGTTGAGAGAAAACAACTTCATTATATCCATTGCAATAAATGTGCTGAATGGTAAAAAGTAGGTTGTGGGTCCTGCAGCCTACCAGGTGCCCTATCTCATTTCCCCATCTCTTAAGGTGAAGCAGGGCTCATCTTTACCTTACCCCACCCCCACTTTTTCATTCCAACTCAACTATGGATATGTCTCTACACACTTCGCTGCCATTCTGGTTCCATTTTGTTGTTTTCTTTCTTAAGACATTTGTCAGAACACTTGTTCTTTTCTACCTTCCCTCATCTTCCTTACAGGCAACTGAGATTTCTTCTTCCACCCTGCTTTTCCACCTGCCATCACACTCATTCCTAGATATGCAAATATTAAATCGTTTCTCTTATTAAGACAGCTGATAACTTTGAGCACTAGTCAAAGTTTGTCATCTAGAGATGCCTGCTGCCAGTAATGGAAAATTAAAAGAAAAAAAATTATTTTGGTGGGAGTTGAATACAAATATTATTTCTTTTTTTTAAATGGAACTTTTCCCTCATACTGGAAATCAAACCCACAGCCTCATGTATGCTAGGTGAGCACTCTACCACTGTACTATATCCCCAGCCCTTAATAGGCTTTATTTTTGATAGCAGTTTTAGACTCATAGCAAAACTGAACAAAAAAAAAATGGAGAGTTCCCTTGTAGTCATTGCCTCTACAAAGGTTCAATTTATCCTGTGAATAATATCTGTCACCACAGTGGGGTTTTATATTCCATGGATTTTGACAAAGTTATAATGGCATGTATCTACCACTGTAGCATAATAACAGAACCATTTCACTGCAATAAACTCTTCCCTGCCCCCTTTATACTCCTTGGCAACTGTCTCTGTGGTTGCCTTTTCCAGAATGTCATGCAGTTAGAATCATGCAATATGTAACCTTTCCAGCTCATTTTATTTCACTTAGTAATATGAATTTAAGAATCCTCCAGATCTTTTCGTGGCTTGATGTTTCATTTCTTTTTATCACTACTGTTCTATTGTCTGCATGTACCACTGTTTATTCACCTACTGAATGACATCTATGTTGTTTCTATGTTTTTGTATTTATGAATAAAATTGCAATAGAAATCCATTTGCAAGTTTTTGCATGTACCTAAATTTTTAGTTCATTCAGGGAAATGCCAAGGAGAACAACTATTGACTAATACAGAAAGGTATATTTACTGAACTCTCTTCCAAAGTGGTTGTACTATTTTGCATTCCCATGAGCAGATATGAATTACCATTTATCCACATCCTCACCAGAATTGAGTGTTGTTAGTGTTTAGAATTCTTGGTATTCTAATAGGTAGGTAATGGTATCTCACTGTTGTATTAATCTGCAAGTCCCTAATGATCTGTAATATCATTATTACACATATGATTATCATTATACGTATATGTAATATATTGAACATATTTTCATTTGTTTATTTGCTGTCTATAAGTAGCTGCTTCAGTAAGGTGTGTGTTCAGGTCTTTGATCCATTTTAAAAGAAAGTTTTTCATTTTCTTATTGTTGAGTTTTAAGAGTTCTTTTTCATATTTTCAATATATATACTCTTTATCAGATAAGTCTTTGAAAATATATTCTTTCATTCTGTGGCCTGTCTTCCTATTCTCTTGACAGTGACTTTCATAAGGAAAGTCTTCAATTTTAATGAAGTCCAGTTTACCAGTTATTTCTTTCATGTTTTATGCCATTTTAATCCAGTATATTAAAAAAGCTATAACCTTACCCAATTTTATCTTGATTTTCTCCTATCTTACCTTTTAGAAGTTTTACTATTTTGCATTTTACATTGAATTATAGGATCCATTGGCAGTTTATTTTTGTGAGAAGTAAGGTCCTTGTATAGATCTTTTTAAACAATGTTTGCATTTGGATATATTGAGTTGTTATGTCGCTATTTGTTGAAAAGACTATCTTTTCTCTGTTGAATTGCCTTTGTTCCTTTATCAAAGATCAGTTGACTGTATTTATGTGGTTCTATTTCTGAGCTCTCTATTCTTTCCCATCAATTTATTTGGCTAGTCTAGCTGTTTTGATTACTCTAGCTTTATAGTAAGTCTTGACATCAGATAGTGTCAGTCCTTTGATTTCATTCTTATTCCTCAGTATTGAGTTGGCTGTTTTAATTCTTTTGTTTTTTCATACAAACCTCAGAATGCCTACAAAATAACTTGCTTGGATTTGGATTGAGATTGCTTTTATAAGATTTATTTTTAAGTATGGACATTAACTTTTAGCTAAGGAAAACCCAGTGATGGTGATTCAGATACCACATAAATAGAGAATGAGAGTGGGATACCATTACTTTAAGATAACAGAGAAATCCTGATGGCTTCCAAATTTAGCATGTAACCGTACACCTGTCCTGTAGCTGCAAGTATATACTCTAGTGGTTGAATTTCAGCCATAACTGAATATACTTTACTAAGGACAAAAAAAAAATTATGGAAAGTCAAAGGCAAAAATTCACAATGGATGAATATTAATGTGAAATTTAAATAATCATGACCAAATAATAAACCAAACTATAACATTAGTAAGATTTGTATCTACTGCAATTGAAATAGTTCAAAAATATTATAATTTTTAATCAGCAAAATGTAGCATTTTAGGTTTAGTTTAGTTTTTGGTTTTGCTTTTTTGTTTATTTTGTTTTTGTTTTTGTTTTTTTAAACCAGTTCATCAGCCACCAAGAGTGGCTTTGTTAAACAAAGGGTGGTTCACAGAAGAATTTTTTTTTTTTTACTGTTTTCCTTTGTTTACTTGACTAAAATATAATTCTATTTGGGATATACAGATATATGTATATTTTCTTTTACTTCAGATTTATCTCTAAATATATTTTAATATAGCAGTTCACAGACCAATGAAATCAAAATCTTTGTTTGGAAGAGTGACTATATTTCATAACAGCAGAGCAGCATGCAATTCAAAAGCAAAAAAAAATTAAAAAAATAAAACCATAAATTTGGTCCTCTTTTAGAATTCGGCTTATGCTAAAGAGTTGCCTCTTTCCACAGTAACAAAGAGTCATTTTGAAGTAACATAGGAAAATTTGACTTTCAATTAAGCCTAAAGCATATACAAATCAAGTCTAATTAGTCCAGTCCTCTAAATATGATCTGCAATTATGAGATAAATCTACCCACAGAGATTTATTAAACCTTATCATTTTTTAACTGAAACTTCAATGAGTCTGCCTTCAGCTGCACCCTGCAGTGACTGGCAAGGTTTCCCTAATCCTTCTGGTTCCCCAGGTATATGTTCCAAACAAAATTCTGCGAGAAAAATCATTTTATTATTGCCACTGAAACTAGATTTTGTCAGTTAGCCCCTTTTTTGTTTTTCTGTCCTGTTTTTCTGCTCTTCCATTTTCCTAAGCAATGACAACTAGAAATACACAATTGTGGCTCCATATTTATCTGACAGAAGAATGAGCTTGGTTTTCTGGCATCCAGCTAACACAACCACAAAGGCTGAGGTTGTGCACATAGCAAAAAATAAAAATGTAGGAGCATGCAGACATGGCAAAATGTGGTACTCAGCATAGCCACTATTTTACACTCTGGATTACCCTGGTCTCAGGATGTTTTAAACTATGAAAAAAGCATCAACATGAAGTAATGTGTTACCCAGAGAAACCACTGCAGTAGAAAAATTAGATTGGTAGTTCATCTTATCCCCAAAGCACAATCTTCTTAAAACATTGCCAAATGCTTTGTTAATATTTGTTTTCATTGACCAGGGAATAAGTTTCTCTGAAATTTAAACAAAGTTACCAAGAAAAAGAATCTTTCATTGCTTAATACTGATTTGCCCCGTCCCCACCCCCCATTACAGCCATTGAGTTGTACATAGCTAAATATCAAAAATTATCCTTTTTCCTCTTTAGCAATCAGAAGTGATTCTCCTGGTCCATTTGAAACAAGATGGGTGCTTTTAGTTGTTTTATTGACTTCTGTGATAAGAATGTTTAGATTTATCAACATGCTTATCTTTTCTTTCCTGTGAAATATCTGCTAACTAACAGAAGTTAGAGCCAAAGTAAATACAAGTAAGCTAGAGGCAGAGTAGACAGTAACCTTGATTTCATTCATAACATGAACCTTGAAACTGACCACACATAAGCAAGTAAACCATTAGATTGACAATATGTATATCAACAAAGGCACTATTAATTAGCACATATTTCACTTATTGAGGCTTTTTAAAATTTTACCTGTGGCTCACACATCTATGTTTATATGTGCAAGTATTAACTTTCACCTCTGGGGTGGATGTATCACCTCCTCTGTTTATAGTATACACTTTCTCTATATAAGAATCTATCATTTGATTTTTTGGCAAGTAATGCCACATTAGCACAAAATACACACAGAGTATCTATCAATGAATCTAGTTGTTGATAGTTATGATGATGACCTGAGTAACAGTAAAGTCATGCAAACTAATCTTTTATTTCTGTCATTGGGTAGCTAACTGATATAGGTGAAGAAACTGCATTTTTCTTCAGTACACTTAGATCCTTGTGTATTTGACCATCCCTAGATGACAATCTAGAAGACAAGGCATAAATTCTGTTTGCATTTGTGTCCTCCCCTGCCAAAGTTGCATTAGTTTAAAAATTGGAACATGTAATAGATGTTATAGATGCTGAAGATTTTGATGTCTGCTATTACTGGTAGATATTGATTGATTCCCGAGGACTGCTTCACAAGCATTTTAAGTCTGATAGCACACAAAACTTCAGTAGATAAAAATGCTTAAGGAACATTCACTCCATAAACTACTAGGTTAGAAAAGCAATCATTTTATTTGTTATTTTTTGTTCTATTTCATGCATTTTTCAAATTCCACATAAAAAATCAACTTTTGATTTTGTTACTCATTTAAATTAAATATTTGTTGAATAATGTTCATTGGCACTGTGCAAAGCATTAAAGACTCTGAAGCAAATGAAAATAACAGATATTTGCACATATACAAAATCAAAGCTCCGTGAAGGCAAGGACTCAGTGTGTAGCATTCACCCTGGTGTCCTTGGTCCACAAGGGGCACTCAAATATTTTCTGAGTGGAAGAATGTATACCAAACCTTCTTTTCAATGTGTTTGTTTAGTCTCATCTGTGAGATTGTCCCAGAATTCAATATTTACTTTCCCCTTCCAACCTCATGGATATCAAGTGGCTAGAAATAAAAAAAAATTGACTTAAGTATAGGCTCCAAAAGCTCATTTTATTCCATTTGTTGCACTCATTTTTATTTGTTAAAGCACACATACAATATTACTAAATGATATGATAGTTAGTGTACTAGTAAGAAATCTTTAAAGATGGTACATGGGTAGAGAAACCACTGTGTAGAAAATGCAGTGCTTGATTCTCCTACGAAAATGGGCAGAGAAGATATCAGAATGATACTGAGCTATAACTGTGATTTGGTAGCAGTAACAATGGGAAAGATACTCTGTTTCTCTGGGCTATGGTGCAGGGCACATGGGGACAAGGCTGGGAGATGAGGTTGGGAAGGTTGGGAATAGTCAGATTATGACAGTTCCCTTGTACTCCTTTAACATGCTTCAAGTTTATCCTTTAGTCTACAGATGGAGAGTGAGCATTTTTATCAAAGGAACAATAAGCCAGATTTCATCTTAGGTAGAACATCTTCTTAGAGGATTGAGGTAGAGGCTTAATATTAGACAGAATGTGGAAATGATAACCCTAGTACAAAGGTGGCAAGAGACTGAACCAAGAGTTCAAGAAGGATGGGAAGCAGGAAATAAATAAAATATGTTAGTGTCAGATAGGCTTGGCAAGGTGTAGTGACTGATTAAATGTAGTAAGCAAAAGACAGAATGGAATTGAAATACGAGCAACTTTTTTTGATTACAGTAATTGAGGAGACAACATTTTTCCCTATTGCAATATGAAATTCCAAAGGAGGCATTATAGTAGTGAGCTAAACTGTATCTCTGAGCATGTTGTTTACAGATAAATATGTCTAATGAGGACTACAGGATGGTCTTACCTTCCCTATTTTTATCACTTGTTTATTGGATGCTGCCTAATAAGACCATATGCCACTTCTCACAGAGTCTAGCTACCACCTGACAGTTTCTGCCATTATCCCAACCTGCAAGGACTGCCATGCAGACACAGGGTGCTGCCTTTTGCCTTGTAGTAGTCTTTTGAAAAATATGGTCTCCAGGACAAAAATATTAACAGATGTTAATGCTTGTTAACAGGTGAACAAATTTAACCAGTTTAATATCTTTGCATTGACTTATCATTTTTCAAAAAATTTGAGATTGGAACACTCAAAGGAATATTGTTGGAAGAATTTCCACAAAAGGATGTGAGCAGATGGTGCTGACTGAAATATAACCAAACAGAAAAACAAGGCAGTTGATGCCTGGTGTGGGTTGAACATTATTCCCTCTGATTTACATCTACCCAAAACCTCAAGAATGTGAACTTATTGGGAGATAGGATCTTTGCAGTTGAATTAGTTTTGTTTAGAAGAAATCTGATTGGATAAGAATGAGTGCTAATCCAACGATTGGTGTCTGTATACAAGAACACAGAGATAGAAATACACAAAGATAAATCATGTGACACTGGGGGCAGTAATTGGAATGTGTTTCCAAACCAAGGAACAGCAAGAATTGCTGGCCCTTACCAGAAACTATGAAAAGGCAATGAAGAATCAAATCTCAGATCCTTCCGCCAGAGCACAACCCTGCTGACATCTTGATTTTAGATTTCTCACTTCCAGAGCTGTTGAAAAGTAAATTTTTCTTGTCTTAAACCATTCATTTTGTGGTAAGATGTTATTGCAACTTTAGGAAACTAACATGATTTTCATATTATATTACACACCCTCCATATATGTACATAATAGGTTTGAAAGAACACATAATAAAATCGCATTTAAAATATAACTATTGAACAAATAAAATCAGTGAAATATTTAAATTTGAACTCTGTAGCTGGATGGGAAATTAGAGATCATCATATTCAGGAAAAGAAATTGTATTCTGAATATAAATAAATGCATTGGCTCTTGACACTCTTTACAGTAACATGAAACAAAATCACTGAAATATACATAAAAGAAAACATATGTTTGCATAGCCCATAGGCAATATAAATATTTGTCACTGTCAAACAAGAGGATGCATCCATCCTCATTTGAGAGGTCATATTTTTCTTGGTAATAAAGAAGAAATCCATTTACCATAAGGACAAGCTAACTATATACTTCAATAGCTCTTATAACCTTATAACCATATAGGACAGAAAAATAATTGGTATTCATGAACATAACCCTGAGTCATCAGAGAAAGCTTCCATTCGATGTTTTCTGTTCCATAAGCAGTGAATGTCTAATACATTTATGAAGTGGATATAAGTGAGCCTCAAAAGGATGACTGACAGTTTTAGTCATGCCAGTGTCAGCAGGAGAATTGGCAATAGGACAGAGGATGTTCAGTGGAGTAAGGAGGGGTAGTATGACAGTAGGGTGGAAAGGTAGTAGGGGCTGCAGATTGATGGAGAAGGGAGAATTGCCAAAAGGACTGAGATTGGAAATGACTCTTTGCCAGAAATAAAAAAAAAAAAAAAAAATAGTGTGGAGGAAGGAAAGGTGCAAATCTCCTTCTGGATGATGGGAGCAGCAGAGGTGGAGGGGGGAATGCAAGCTTCATTCATTTCCTAGTTGCCTCCATGAAATGTTCATGTAGCATCATTATCTACCACTTCCTGGATGCTATGTACCAGTGCTATCTAAGCTTTTTAGACACATCTCTCCCCGTAATCTTCAAAACAAGCCATCAGGTGAACACCATTATTCCCATGTTATGGAGGTAAGGAAATTTGTTCCAAAGCACATAATTAGTAAATGACATGGACAGCATTGGCAGTCAGGATTCACTGATAATAAAAAGTCTACTCTTAACCAGTATCTTCTAAAGCCAGTGAATTTCAGAGAAACTTAGGGAGTCAAGCAAACAGCTGTGAACATCAGAGACATGATGTATTTATTTGTGGATCTTGAAAGGTTATACCATAACTGAATCCTTAAGGAAGACTACAGAGTTAGAAGAGTAAAGAAAGGACATCTAAGAAAAGTACCAGAAAAATGTTTTGACTGTTCAACACTGAAAGTAGTGACAGATTTTATTGACACAGGACAATTTCTATTTCCAAAGGCAATGTACTAGATTCTTTTACATTATTTAGTGTTACTTTCTATCAATTGTATTTTTTTTTTGCCAAATTAAATTGTGACAACATACTTTTTCTTTGACTAAGACATACCTCTCCTTCATTTCAAATTCCTTTTGCCATAGTCAGGTTATAGATTTGAGGTCAAAGAACTTCACATATACTGACTACCAGCCAGGAGTTCTGAGAACATGGATACTACAACTCCATATACAATTTTTTAAATTATGTCAAGAGTTATGGGTATTAGCTACCTAGAAGGTGGTCATCTGCCTTTAGGGACAATGTTAAGAAATTTGGGGATAAGTTCTCTGGCAGATGTATTATATATTTTGGAGAGATTTTTGTTAAAATTCATTTAAATATGGCTTAGTGAAAATAGCTGTAGCTTTCTTCAGGACATTTATTCCCAGATGATGTCTAATAAATAGGCATTGTTAAATAAACATTGAAAATTACATGGTCATGGTAATATTTGTAAATATATATAGATTTATATCCATATTAACTTAAAGATTAAAATATTTTATTTAAAAGAAAAAAAAAAACACACTAAAACAATTAAATGCAGATGACTATCTTAGATACATTAAAGAAATTTTTAAAAAATTAGTTAACTGTGGTTTGGATTCTAAAACACTATGACAAAATGTGTGTATGTCCTTCAAACATGTGGAGTTTGGTAAATTTCTCAAGTGTTGTGGAAAGTTTAACAAGACAGAACTTCTGGAACAAATTTTGAGGTATCCTACACACATTTAGAGAACTGGTGCATTGTGACTTCTCACTCTTAAAGAATTGTGTGGCTCAATGTACTTGATTTTAATGTTTATACTGAATAGCTTGCCTGGGGAATCACTAAATCCACACTACACATTGCCTAAGAAAGCAGTCAAAAGTCCCACACAAGTGCATAAATCCTATATTGTTGGATTCAATGGCATGAAGGACGGTCATCACTTGAGGGGGGGAGGGGTAGAATGAGTGGCCCTCCTTGACAGAATGACCTTGTTTAATGCCCTCTGTGCCATTCACTCCTCCATTCTTGATCAGCCAGTTCCATTTATCATTCTAATTAGGCAGCATCTTGCCAGCTCAATCAGCCTCAATTACTTTAGGCCTCATTAGTGACTGACACTCTGTAACAAGTGCATCTTTGAAAGAGCAAGGTCAGATAAAGAAGTTGAGTACAAAGAGAATAAGCACATTCATATCTCTAGACTTGAAGCTTTTTGGCAAGATATTCAATAAGGTATTCAAAACTTTTTTTTTCCACAGTAAAATTGCAACCCTCTGGTCATAAACATTTTGTTTATATTTAGCATCATTTAAATGCTCTCGAAATTTGATATCTAAACCTCTGGTCAGAGAATTTAAGACAATGTTTAGGATTATAAGTAATAGTTGTCTACCATGGAAATGAATGGGGAAAACTGAAAGTTTCCTCTAAAATCTACAATGAGACAAGAATTTCCACTATCACTGTTCTTTTTCAATATAGTGCTCAAAGTTTTAACCAGAGCAATTAGGCAAGAGAAAGATAAATGACAACAAATAAAAAGAAAGAAGTCAAATACTTCTGTTTGCTGATTATATGATTGTACATATACATAAACCTAAAGGCAAAACCAGAAGACTCTTAGAACTAGCAAATGAATTCAGTAACACTGAGGAATACAAAATCAACATGCAAAAGTCAGTAGCATTTTTATGCACCAATAACAAACTTTCTGAGAAAGAAATCCAGAAAACAATTCCAATCACAATAGTTTCAAATAAACAAAAAACAAACAAACAAAAAAACCTGGTGATAAATCTAACCAAGGAGATAAAAGACCTCTATAGTGAAAATTATAGAATATTGGAAAAACTGAACACTTATAGACTAATGGTGGGGATGGAAATTATTACAACCACTGTGGAAAACTGTAAAACCAAAGACAGATTTGGCGTATGATCCAGCAGTTTCAGTTCTGGGTTGTTTTAGTCAGCTTTTTTGTGGCTATGACTAAAAGATCTAACCAGAACAATTTTAGGGAAGAAAAGTTTATTTGAAGAATCATGGTTTCAGAGGTTCATAGAAGGCCAGCTCTATTCCTTGAGGCTCGAGGTGACGCAGAATGGTGGAATAGTGTGGCAGAGGGAACCAGCTCACATGAGATCATGAAGCAGAGAGAGACTCCACTCTCCAGATACAAAATATATATCCCATAGCCACACCCTCAATGAACCACTGCCTCCAGCCACACCCCACCTGCCTCCAGTTACCACTCAGTTAATCCCATGAGGGATTAATTCACTGATTAAGGTTAAGGTTATCACCCAATCATTTATTCTCCAAACCTTCTTGCATTGTCTAACTCGTGAGATTTTGGGGCACATCGCATCTAAACCATAACATGGGTGTACTTCCAAAGGAATCAAATCAGTGTACCAAATAGATATGCACATCATTTTTATGGAGGCACTCTTCACAATAGCTAATACATGGAATCAACTCAAGAGTTCACCAGTGGAAAAACAGACAAAGGAAATGTGGTATATTTATACAAAGAAATATTATTCAGCCATAAAGAAGAATGAAATCCTGTCATTTGCAGCAAAATGGATGAAACTGGAGAATATTTTGTTAAGTGAAATAAACCAGACAAAGAAAACACACATTACATATTCTTTCTCATAAGTGGAAGCTAAAATTAGTTGAGCTCAATGTAGAATAGTGATTGCCAGACATTGGGAAGAGGAGTAAAGGGAGGCTGAATTTTATCAGTGCATGCTGTATGCCTGTGTTAGAATATCACACAGAAAACTATTAGTTTACACAATTAGTACATATTAATAAAAATATATATTTTTTAAAACTGTGGATACAGGGAAAGAGAAAGATGGAGAGGGCATAAAGAGGGTGGATTATTAACCCAGTTGGAACAGCATGAGGCAGAATGGCTGGGAAGAGGCTTTGAACAGCAGCCAGAAATGAAAACCTTGGGTGGGAGAATGGAATTGGTCTTTGCCCTCAAGAATAGACAACCTCATTAATTAGCTATAGAAACCCATGTCTGTGGTTCTAACCTTTGCTTCTGAACCTTTCATCTGTTTTTCCCTGATCCACTTCCCACCAGCTACTAACCATTTATTTGTAGCGTAGGTTTATGGTCCTGGATTTGAGTCCAGCGATTTCATTTGTTTATATTGGCTTAGGGATAAACATCATTACCTGACCTGAGCCCAGGCTTTAACCTTGATGTTGCTCTTTTTGGCTGCCATACTTGCAACAGAGCCTCAGTTCTCCCTTCTCAAGGTCAGTGAGAACTTGTTTGTTTAGAGATGATATGTTGTGTTTCTAACTAATTACACTATTCAACAGAACTGTACTTTGTTTAATTGAATTAAACATTAATACATAAAATTCCAAATATATTCTGTAAATGATATTAAATGGTACTCAATAAAGTTATTATAAATGCATTGCAGTACCTCCATAGAGATACTGCTCATAAACTTCCTTTTTCAGCAATTCTAATTGTGGTGGTTTTTGCTTTAAGAAGAATATCTGTAAAAGTGTTGTTATGGTTATAGAGGAGAACTGAAGAATATTGATACACTGAAAAATACAGAGATTTTTTTTTCTCAGAATAAGTTCCAAAAATGAGAATTTATAGAGAATTCATATTTCTTTATCAAAATAATTTAAACATGATATTCACTTTTATTAAATTACCTGAGAGATTTCAGGGAATTTCAACATACTTGCCTATTATAACAATTGAGTTCAATGTGCAATAGGCACCCATGATTAGTAGAAAGTTATACTAAAATAAGAATCATTTCACATGCCTGAAGCAATACCGATCAAAAGATATGTCATCTTTTTCATCTATTAAAAAAACAAAACACTTAATGTATAAATAAAGCTTCAAATATTATTATAATAATGTGAATACTATTAGTTTAGTTTAATATTTGACCTCTTAGAAAATTAAGCTACAGAACCTTTTATTAAGTATACCATATTTTTTTCAAATAAATAAGCAGGCTACTTTTTTTACATCATTACACTGCAAAAAACAGAGAGTGTCTGCAGGTGATATAAACTTTGCTCTCTTTAATCCTAACAATCCATTAACAAGATTTAAGTGTTGACAAAAGTCAGCAGGTTTTATTCCCAGCAACCCTCTTCTATTGTCCCTCCCCACTCCTTCTCATTTTTCTAAATTCTGAACCTGCTCTAGGGGTGATTTTCATTGCATTCATTGTTCTCCATCTTTGGCAGGACCTATGGGGCTTAGCGACATTTCTCCTAAGTTCTTGCTAGCCACTGCTCAATTTCCATCCTTCATAATGTGACGGACATTTCTTTCTTCCTGCCATGAGTTGATTGATGTGATGCCCACTCTTAACCTGTGCTTCTAGGAGTGCATGGTGTGTGTAACCTAGTAAACATCAGATAAAAGCCTGTGGTACAGCTCATTTGCAACACCACGTATGGTCCTGGCTGAGAAAATATACTGGAACAGATCCAGCGGTGTGTATAAATCAATTCGGTTCACACCCCTGAAAAGCTGGCTATTTCTGCCAGCTTGAGCTGTTGACAGATGGAAGGCTGTGTGTGAAAACTTCTGCAGTTGTTTGCACCATTCCTAAGAAAAAATTCAAAGAGAATTGCAGCAAAGAATAGTGGAAAACATTTCAGCTTTATGCACTTCTACTCCAGCAAAACCTTTATTTTCAAAAAGGATATATTACAACTTGTAAAATTGTATAGAGAAATCTGGCTCCGACACAAGATTTTCATTTTCATTTATTTTGGCTTTGTTATTTAATGGATTTTAATTGTTTTCATCTGTAGAAAAATTCCTAACCCTTTTTGAATATCTCAAAGATCAAAACGCAAAGTGAAGCTACCAAGAGTTTTATAAATATGAACTGCTATACATAAACTTAAATGCTTGACAGCTTGGATGCCATCTCATACGTGTTACCTGTAGCAATAGAATAGAATAACTGATATCAAAAGTTAATTGGGGTCCCTTAAATGGCACACACCTGTAATCCCAGCAGCTCCAGAGGCTAAGGCAGGAGGACTGTGAGTTCAAAGCCAGCCTCAGTAAAAACGAGGTGCCAAGCAACTCAATGCGACCCTCTCTCTAAATAAATATAAAATAGGGCTGGGGCTGGGTATGTGAATCAGTGGTCAAGTGCCCCTGAGTTCAATCTCTCTACCCTCCCATCCCCCTGCAAAAAGAAAGTTAATTGGGTTACCATGACTCATTTGTATCCTTGGAAAACATTTTTTCCCCAAATGTTTGCTACCACATACTTCCCAATTAAGAATGAAAAAAAAATAATCTTAAAATATTACAATAAATTCTAAGACAAAATTAGCCAATTAACCAAAAGTTACTTAGCATGACCTTTAGTACATACTCTTTCTGGGAATCATTAGAGCTCTGAAGGAAGCCCTTAGGTAACACCTCAGTTGTTGCTTACATATACTAAATTCTTCTCTCAGGTGTTATTTAAACAATCTGAAAATTGTTTCATAATTTAAAAAAAAACACTTTTCATCATAGAAAACAAATATATTACTAACAACAAAACTAAATAAATGTCGTCTAACATGTATTTGTTCCATAGTCCAGAGATCCAAAAATGATGGTCATTCAGAGTATTGAAGGAAATCAATCCCAGTAGCAGAAATAGCAAATGTGATTTTTATCACCCACACCAACTTCCATCAATTAGTCCTGGCTTTCTGGAGCAGCTCATGGAGCAAGATTCTCTGAATTAGGTTCAGGTAGAAAAAGCCTAGATTCATTACTAATGTCTGACAGTAACATAGGCAGGACAGTGCTGAAGGTTTCCTGTCTTTATAGTTTAGAAGTAACACATCTTTGACGACCAAAGTGAAATAAAGTTATGGTAGAGATAAAAGACTAAGAACAGGAAAATAAATTGGAAAATAAGTCAGGTACATATGTTTATTGTTTAAAATCTGTTAATTGCACTGACAACATGGAAATTTAAAAAAGGCTGGACAAGCAACCAGAAGACAACTTGTTTCCTACAAAACTGAATGGTAACCTCAGAGTTTAGATGACAATTAAGCCCCAGAAATGAAAATCCTCTGTCCTATTAATGCATGTCTGTGCCATGATCAATCAGCTGTTACCAAAGTCGGGCCTTATATATTTAGTAGCTGATCGAAGGGCAAGGGAGATGTGACAAATATTTGATTGACTGGCTCTTCAGAGGAGGGAAATATTAAAAAGTTACTTTTTAATTATGGCCTACTATATAGTCAACCAGATAGGAAATATTGCCAGTGTTATTAAGAGGTACAATATAATGTTCCTGAATTCTTGAAGCAGAAAATGACTAAGCACAGTTTATTTTTAATTCGGATCAAATAATTCTGAACTTTAGAAGCAGTAGCAAGAAATAAAATAGCATATTAAGAAAACTACCTGGGGAAATTTTAGAGTTCTGTGTCTAAAACACCAGGGGAAACACTACCCAATATATTGCAGGCCATAGTTCTATTATTTCCAGTCTATAGAAAATCATTTCGTTAGTCCAGAATTTCCCAGAGAAGCAAAACCAATATTATAGAATGTGTGTGAATGTTTCAGGCACACACATGCACACACACACCACATGTACACACACAAATTTATCTTCTAGAATTGGGTCAAGAGATTACGGAGGCTGACAAGTCTGAGCTCTATGGGGATGTTGGCAGAATGGAGCCCAGAAGGAGCCCATGTTGCAGTTCAAGTCTGAAGGCCAGTCTGCTACAGAACTTCTTATTTGGGGAAGTCTGTATTTTGCTCTATTCAGGCTTTCAGCTGATTGCCTAAGGCCTACCCACATTATAGAGGGTACCCCACTTTACTCAAAGTTTACTAATTTAAATGTTAGTCTTATATAAATACACTCACAATGAAACATCCAAAATAATGTTTGACTTTTTATCTGGGCTTGTTGCCCAGTCAAGTTGACCCATAAAATTAACTATCACACCCAGCAACCATAACAGATAAACACTAAAACTAAGTCCAAAGTTTGACTTGATCTTACTATGTGAAAGTATCATGGAAAACTTGGAATCCATCAATTCCTTTGAGTTAGGATTCAATTAGATTAAGTTTTGAAGCTATTGTTAGGTCAGGTTATTGCAGACTGTATTCCATAAACTATTGCAACAGTATCTTTTATTCCCTTTTCCCCAATGTGACCTTGCTATTTCCCTATCAAGTGAAGGGTTTTTAATTTTTTTTCTTTTTCAATCTGGGCTTTCCTTAGTAATTCAGTTGTAGACAACAAAATTCAGTGGCAGTGACACCGCTTGATTTATGAAGGTAGGTCAGAAAAAAGGCCTGAGTTCCCGCCTTGGTCTCTTGAACACTCACTCTCAGGATGCTTCTCCTCACACTTGTCATCTGTGAGCTTCGGAAGCACATGAGGAGAACAAGTAGAGGCTCAGGACAGAAAATTGTGTTAAGTCCTTGCTTTTGATTATCCTACCTCAGATTCCAGATCTCTGAGTGCAGATACCACCAATCACTGCAGCCCTCAGCCATTCCAATCAACCTCAGCTATCTGAATCTTCCCAGCTGGAGTGGCAGATAATGTGCAACACAGAGAAACCATCCTGACTACATTCTGTCCAAATTCCTAGCCACAAAACCTGTGGGCACAATAAAACACCCATTACTTTACACTACTGAGTTTGGAGTGGCTTGCTACATTCATGTAGATGTCAGACCAAGTAACAATTGTGTGGAGGCAATATACTAGACACCCTAGAAGATAAAAAATGAAACAAAAAACTATTAATGTTGCATCTAGTAGTTAAAAGTATAAAGAAAATAATGACTTGAAAAAAGTTTCAGGATAACAAGACATCTCTGTTTTTATTAAAAAAAAAAAGATGAGTTCCTTAAGCCCTCAAATTATATCACATTTATCAATAAGTTACATGTATAATATCAATGACAGTAATAGTTTTAAACATGGTACTTTAAAAAAATAAACATAAACATTGTTTGATTTTTGCGCCTCTGATCACTGGCTGTGGTCTCTGTCTCTTTGTACATCTTCTTTTGATGCTTTTTCTACATTGCATAAAAGTAACCCCAAACTGTTAGAGGCAATGGAAACCCAAGGGCACTAGCACCAGAGGAGTAGGTGGGAGGAGAATCAAAGAGATTTTTCCTTCTTTACCAATGCCAGAGGAGATGGGGGAGTGGGAGGCAATCAAGCAGAATATTTCAATAATTCATTTTTCTATTTCATGTCCTTCATCTTCTAATAGAATAGAATTTTTTAAAAAATCTCTACAGTGAGCACCTCATATTATAAATCTTGTTTCACTAGGTTGTAAACTCCTAAGTGACAGGAAGTCTGTCTTTTTCTCCCCATGGTTTAAATATTGTCTTGTATCCTGACCTCTCAAATATTAAATCAGTCAACTCTTGGAACAAAGAGTATTCAAAAAATTGTTTTCTTCATAACATACAGGGTCCTTTTGCTTCCCAGTAAAGATAATGAAAGGTCTTAATCATATCATAGGTGCCAACTTTTCATTTTCCTGGCGAATGCTCTGGTAGTAAATCCAAATCAAACCCTTATTGCAGCAAACTTAGGTTGCTGAGATGGCCAGAGTAGCAGGTCATCTTAGCCATCTTCTCCCACCTCCCAGAGAGTAGAAGATTGCTCCATAAACCATGTTCCTTGATGCTCATCCAATTCTATTTTAAGTGATGAAAGTAATGGTCTAATAATTTTTTTCTTCAAGAAGTATTTCAAGCTCTTCAGTCTACACTTTCAAAGTCTAAAGGACAGTACTCTGAGACAACCCTGACTTTAAAATTTGAGGGGGAAGTAAATTGCAAATGCAGGGGCAGCATATATTAAAATAATAAAACTGTTTTGTCACCTGTAGTCATGGAGCCAAACACACAGCCAAAGGACAACCCTGATGCTAAAGAAGATGTCTGAACAACCATTTGACCCCTCCTTTATGACCTTAGAGCATAAATATTGCAGGCATGTAGGAAGATTTCCTAAAATAATTCTCTTTTCCATGAACTGTAGAGAAACAGAGAGTACGTGTGTGTGTGTGTGTGTGTGTGTGTGTGTGTGTGTGCATGTGCATTCTCTTCTTGTTTTCCCAGAGACCCAGAAAGCTGAGGCAAGAGGATTGCACATTTAAAGGAGCCTCAGCAACTTTGTAAGATCCTGTTTTAAAATAAAAAGCAAAACCGTCCTGTGAATCCAGCTCAGTGGTAGAGCACCCTAGATTCAATTCTGAATAAATAAAATAAATAACTGAAAATAAAAGAAACATATTAGAAATTCGAGTATATGTGGGACAAAAAATTAACTGAGAATAAAGTTGGAGAATGTAATGCTAAGTGAAATCAGTCAATCTCAAAAATCCAAATACCGAATGTTTCCTCTGATATAAGGAAGCCGGTTCACAGTATTGTTGGGTCGGGGTACATAGGAGGATTAGAGGAACACTATAATGGTCAAAGGGAAGGGAGGGGAAAGGAGGGAACAAGGGGGGAAGGGGGAAAAAGTGGTTGAATAAGACAAATATCATTATTCTAAATGCATGATTGAAGATCTGAATGGTACTTATATACTTTGTATACAAACAGTTGTATATAAAAAGATATTATATATGTGCATTATGAATTGTAATACATACTACTATTATAAATAAAAAAGAAAAAAAAAAAAAATGTATCATTTAAATGCTACCATCTGTTAATACAGAAGTTCAGACCAATAAATTTCATGCATAAATGAAAAAAAATGTTTATTTTACATCTTTGAACAAAGATGGAGTATGTGTAATATGTAAGTTCACATTTGAAAATGCTCAGAATGTAGCCTTAACAATAATGTCTTCACATAGCAAGAATATTTGGAATAGGCAAGGTTGTCTAGCTAATTTGTGGAGCCTCAACCATGAAAAAATGAAAATCAGAGACTTTTGTTCCAAAATCAGGAAAAAGCTTTTCTATTTTTTCCCAAAGTTTCTCTCCTAACCTCATATGTTCATTTTTTAATTTAATTCACCTTTATGTAAATAAATTAATATAAAACTTCATATATATAAAGTATGAAGTTTATTGGTTTATTTAATGTCACATATTCACTTGATGTCACTGAGCATATGGACACTGGCAGGGTGACAACACACCTTATAGCCACCAACTATCTCATGGTGTGTCTACAACCCAGCCCCTATGTCCTCACACACCATTCCCTGGCTCCAGCTAGAGGTAGAAGGTAACAGAGAACCCATCCTAGTAAGAACAGGCTCCTGGCACATGTTCTTTTATTTCACCAGATTTTATCTATAAAACACAAATTCAGAGCTACAACTGTTAAGAATTTCATAATAAACCCAGTGCCATGGTTCACACCTGTAATCCCAGTAGTTCTGGAAACTGAGGCAGGAGGATCCCAAGTTCAAAAGCCAGCAAGACCCTATCTCAAAATAAAAAAATAAAATTGGCTTGGGATGTGGCTCAGTGGTTAAACATCCCTCAGTTCAATCCCCAATACAAAAAAAAAAAAAAAAAAAAAAAAAAAAGATTTACAAAACAATGATTATAGAACAGCAAGAACAAGAACAGCAAACTAGCAAACTCCAAACACAGGGTTCTTCTAAGTGTGGTGATAAACTAGCCTGGTGATAAACTATCCCTTTTAAGAGGCAATAATTTGAAAAGCATTTACTTAAATTTATCATATTTAATGTAGTTTAGTATTAAGCCTTATTTGTTCTAAGGTAATGTTTTCTCTTGCCTGTAACGTAGGGTTTAATTCTACTTTGACACCACCCTCCCTCCACCCACCCCCCACATACACTGATTTAATTTTATTTTTTAGAAATTTTCTGTTCTAGAATTAACATTTTTTTAATCCTGGGGGTTGAACTCAGGGCATGCATTCCATCATCCAGCTACCCTTCAGCTCCCTTGTGATAAATGTTCCTTTAAATAAAAAGGAGTGTTGACTTTTTTTTGTTTGTTTGTTTGTTTGTTTTTGTACCGAGGATTGAACTCAGGGGCACTCAACCACTGGGCCACATCCCCAGCCCTTTTTTTTTTTTGCATTTTATTAGAGACAGGGTCTCAACTGAGTTGCTAAGTACCTCGCCATTGCTGAGGCTGGCTTTGAACTCATGATCCTCCTGCCTCAGCCTCCCAAAGTGCTGGGATTACAGGCATGTGCCACCACACCCAGCAAAAAGGAGTGTTGACTTTCTAATGGGTCAACTTGGCTAGGTTGAATCCAACTGCTCTGCTTTATATACTTCCAGCTAAGGAGTCCTCTGAGAAGTTCTGATGGAAGATATGGAGGACAAACATGAAGCAGTAGTCTTTTGGAAATTATACCCATTGTTGTTTATCTGTGGCTCACATTGTTGGTATGAAGTAATGACCAGCCCTACAACTAACTTAAAGTTTCAGCATCAGGAGTAAGACAACGGCCATATAGAGACTGTTAAACCAGCTCTGAAAATCAAGGAAAAGTGAATCCTTATAACTAATCATACATACAGATATAATTTATAATTACACAATTTATGTTATATAATTTATCATACATATTCTTTTCTGATTGAATCTTGACTAAGATTAAGAGTTCAAACAGGAAACATTCTGTGATTTGAAAGCAGAATAACTACAATTTATTGGAAATTTATGGTTAACTTATAAGTGTTGAAATCAATTTAAATAATATTTGAAAAAAATATCCAGTCTCATATTGTTAGGTATTTTTTAAACTTCCTCAATCTTTAGGACCAAATGGTTATAAGTATTCCATTTGTCTTGGTCTCCTCTTTCCTTCTCCTCTTCAATCGCACTTCACATGAACTCACTGTGTGCTTTCTACAGTCAGCTCACACCTCCATCTCTTTGACCTAGAAATATATCCCCAGCCATCATAACTCATTTACAGTAGCATTGTCAAGAGATATCTGAATATAAATTATCTAATTTCCAGCTTTAAAACTATGAGGTGTTTGTTTTTTCAGGACACATAATTCTCCAATTTGTTTCCAATTTTTAAAAAATTTTATTTGTACTTTTTAGATACACATGACAATAGAGTATATTTTGACATGGTTATACACACATGGAGTATATTAGAATAAGAAAGAGTTCTAGTAGTATCTTTGGGAAGGAAAAAATCTTAAGTCAATTGTCAACCATTCTTTCCAAATTGATGATTACAGCATCATCACAATTACTGTACAAGGAAATACTTTTAAACAGCCTAGTGTCATTCAAATAATAATGTCTTTGTTTAATCTAGTAACTACAAAATTCTTCCTAATTATTTTATTCAAATTTGCTATATATATATATGTATATATATATATACTTTGTATACAACCAGAAATATGTAAAAATGTGCTCTATATGTGTAATATGAATTGTAATGCAATTCTGCTGTCATATATAACAACTCCAATCCAATATTTTGATTTATTAATGTGAAAAAAAAGGAAGAAAATTCCAGGATTTTAGGGAAAAAAAAATCAACTGGTGTCCTAAGAGTTGTGCATTCCAACCACATGAACAGATACATCAATAGTAAAAAGCACTTTCTATATCAGCAAAAGAATTTAAACTTTGTGGGATATTTCATCCCTTTAGAGTATTTCTTTTCAATTCCTTCATAAAAATACATTGTGCATTATTTTATAAGATTTCTAAGAAAAGAGTTTATAAATAAGTCTTTACTGTGAATTACTTTCTAGAAAATATAAAATTGTCAGCTTTACATGTAATCAATAGGCGATCAATTTTAATTTGTTACATTTATCCTTTAAGTCACTTCCACTTATTTTTTCATCTGTGCCTTCTTCAAGACACATCAGTAAGATGCATGTGAGCATATAAAATGAAGTTGCTGCCTATCCTCAGAAAACACTCCAAAAATGGGTGGTGGATATTTAAGGGATACTTGATGCTTTTGCATTTTGTTTTATTTCCTGCAGTCCCACAAAGTTGCAGGTTTATTTTCCTATTCCAAATTCATTTGCAAATGAGAAATTACTTTCTGATTTTCAAAATCTTCCTAGAAACTTGTCCCTAGGTCCTCATTTATGGCCAGCCAAAAATTCTCATCCTCTTCAGAAGAGTCTCTAAAACTTAATGGAACACATCCTCCTTTTTACTTGCTTAAAGTGTATGATTCAAATATGAATGCTTTAATGGCATACAATTTCAAGATCTGTATAATAAGCACATCTTCATTTTCCAGGATGTTTTGGTCCTCTCTCAACTTTTAGGAATTTCTCTCCCTGCATTTATTATGACCAATTTTGACTGCTGGACTGCTAGATTATTTTTTGCTAATATAATCCATATTATATTATATTAAGATGTGAAACAAATGTAAAAAATACATGTATAATCAATGATAACTAAGAATAAATAGCAATACCCCTCAAAATATACAAATAATTATATGCATTAGTGACAAGAGGAGCAAAAAGCATAAATATGCAACAATACAAATGCTCATATTATGTTACTTAAATATAAATTTAACTTTGAATTTCCTGGAAATCAATATGACAAATGAAAACAAAAAATATAAAATAATTCAATAATTAAATTAATTAATTATTAAAATAATTCAATAATTCTATTTTATGTAGATATATGCAGAGATATGTACACATATGTAGATTCTAAATGAAAACAATATTTGACAAACAATTGCTCTATAATTATGTGGTATTAACGTACAGGACTGATCGGCTGAATGAATTTTCAATAGGACAACAAATTCAGAAGTTGTTGATAGTAACTTTCTCAAAGAAAGTTTAAATCATAGCCTCCAAACACAACTCTATGAAACCAAGGCTTTAGAGAACCAAGAGACAACTATAGTTTCTAATCAACAAATTACTGATTTTACTTAGATGCATAATGTTTGTTTATTAAAGGGCTACTGTGTAGGTACTTTTTTAATGAAATGGATGGAAAAACCCTTTTCTGATCTGTAAATACAAGACCAAGGACATTATATACTCCTAGAACTCAAAATTTATAAGGCATTTTGCAGTGTCTACGAAATTCAAACCTGTTGCTACATCTGCCTTTGTAAAATTTCATCAGAACACTTAACAAGTTGAGTGCTCTGTCAACCACCCAACCTATATGTAAGCAATAACTGGGTAGTTAGAAAAAAAAATCACAGTGGAAGCAATGCTGTATTGATATCCAAAATGTTTATAGTCTGAGACTTTTTGAGTTGTACTTTCTGTTTAAAAATTGAAGTTTAAGTAATTGAAGTTGAAGTATTTGCATATTAGAAAAATTCTATTTCAGATCTTTGAAGAATTACAGCCATCTTGAGATAGCCTCTTAACACTGTAACCAGGTCCAGCACAACTACATTTTTTCTGAACATCAAACTTTAAATATTTGTGATTACTATAGTCTAGATATTAGGTGTTCCCCCAAAAGTTCATGTGTGAGATGATGCAAGAAAGCATATAGATAAAATAATGGGGTTATGAGAGCCTTAACCCAATCATTGTGCTAAACCACTGATAGGTTAATTGAATGGTAACTGAAGGCAGGTAGACTGTGGTTGGAGGAGATGGGTCCCTGGGAGTATGTCTTTGGGGGTTTATATTTTGTTTTTGGTGAGCAGAGCTCTCTCTCTCTCTCTCTCTCTCTCTCTCTCTCTCTCTCTCTCTCCTTCCTGGTGCCATGTCACCAGTTGCTTTCCTTTTCCACATCCTTTTGTCATGATGTTCAGCTTGATCTCAAGCCCAGAGGAATGGATCAGGCTGTCAATGGACTGAGAACTCGGAAACCATGAGGCCCAAAATAAACTTTTCCTCCTCTAATTGTTCTTGTCAGATCTTTTGGTCACAGAAGTGAAAAAGCTGACTAAAACAGTGACCTTAAATTATTCCTTAAGAACTTCAAATAAAAATGTCTGTTTAAAACACGATCTATTTCTTAAATATCTTCTCCAATGTTCTTGTGTGGCATTGCTTTCCATGCTACACTAGCCCACAGTATTCATTTATGTACTCTCATTTCATTTCTAGATCACTGAGCTTGTGTAATTCAATAGATGGAGTTTGTGCCCCTGCGCTGAACACTAAGTGAAACAGCACTTGCAAAATTAGTTTTCACTCCATTAAAGCGAGTTCTGTGTAAGGTGCTTGCCTGATCATTTGAATCTTACTCATATTTGTTAATGATAATGCATGTTTCACATGTGAGATACAGGGCTGTCTCCTCTGACACTGGTAAGTAAGGAAAAGGATGGAAAGGAATGATTTCTAGAAATTACCTAAGGGAATCCATACTTATCCTTTGGTACCCTCTTTAAGAAAAACACCAAGGTAAGCAAAAAACTTAGCTAAAAATAATTTTAGTCATTTTAGGATCTCACTGTCACTTGTATACCTTGCAAATCATTCATTTCTTAAATATATTGATTTTTTAAAATGTAGCAATTCAATATACAAAAAAAGAGAAAACATACAAAGTGCTCTTCTAAATACCTAGTGCATTTATGAGAATCTAGAAAATAATTTTGATTTTATATTTTCAATTTTTGTATAATATGTCTGAATAAAGTAAGATTATAGCTTTAGATCACAATAAAAGGTAAGGTCTGATGAGAAAAGAATAAAACTATTTTATAAATGCAAAGTAATCTTGAAAGAAATCCTAATTTTATTATTAGTTCCTACTGAGTAATTTATTGTGACATTATGAGTATATTTAGAAAAAAATATGTATCATATAGCAACATATGTTATTATGAAAAAATAAAGTTCTAGACAAAGAAGAAAAAAATAAAGGTAGAATAAATTAGCTCTATCCCCCAAGGAACTAAAAAATCCAGTAGCAGAGACGAGAAAGAAAAAAAAGTCACCCAGTTACACAGAACAATTAGCATTTACTTTTAGGTAATGGATAAAACCAAGGTTTCTGGGACCATTACAACTTGAGCTGGTCCATCCTTGGTCAGAAACTAATCTGTACCCTTTGCTCATTAGTATGATGATATTTCAAGGAGTCAACTACATAGAGAACAGTTTGAAGTTCAAGATCACCCTTCCTGTGTTAAACATATCAACTCTTTTACTCTCTGCATCCATAACATATGGAAAACTTTGATTCTCTGGGGGTAAAATATAAAAACAAAATTTTCATTCACATAAGCATTAAGCTGAAGCTTGAAGGGCAAGCAGGATGCAAAATGTGTTAAGATGTCTGGGCAAGGGGACTGGTATGACCCCAGCTCGTAATCTACATGTACAAGCCTTCAAGGAAGGAAGGAGATTGACCTATCAGATAAGAACAAAATTTTACACAGCAGAGTAGTGGGAGAAAGTATTGAAACAGTAGATAGATGAGGGAAGGTCATGGAGGGCAATGTACACAAGACCACAGAGCATGGCAGCCATTCAGGATTCACTGTTGAAATGGTATGTGAAGATAAATTGGGGGGGGGGGGGTCGGGGGGAGGAGATTGGAGGTTAGAAAACTGGTTAGGAAGTCATTACAGAAGTTCAAAAAGAGGTTACTGATAGTTTAGAGAGTATACATTACTACAGAAGGAAAAAATATAGCTGTGGCAATTACTGAATTAGATGATAAGATAGGGGGCTTCCAGGAAGACTTAACTATGAAGAGTTAAGAAGATAAATGTGCCTCTTGGATTTTGAGAGTTGGTTGCTAAATGATTCTAACAGACAAAAAGTAAGGGGAAAAGTTAATAGAACAATTCAATTTTCCCAAGGTGAGAGAATATTGAAATTTGGTGCTGTTTGCACTTAAAATTAAAAATAAACAAGCATTAAAATGAAAATATCCAGGTCTGGGGTTGTGGCTCAGCGGTAGAACATTCGCCTAGCATGAGTGAGGCCCTGGATTCAATTTTAAGCACCACATAAAAATAAATAAATAAAATAAAGGTATTGTGTCCAACTACAACTAAAAAAATTTTTTTTTAAATGAAAATATACAAAACACCACTGAAGGAACAAGTTGAGGTTAAAGAGATTTCTTAGTCCCCAAGATGTATATTTGTGAATCCAACAGTAAGTAATCATTATTAATAAAGTGGAAATCCTTACTACCATCTTGAAGAGAATGGAGAAAGATGAACTATTTCCAAAGATTGAATCTAGGAGCATGACTGACTACTGGTACACAAAACTTATTATGTGTTACATATAAAATGTCTTTCCATTCCTACTAGAATCTATTCCCAGAAGCATTATCATGTATATAATCTCCAAAATAGCAACTGGAAGTGCCAAGAACTTAAGAATTCAGCAGGAAGAGTTTTGTGATTTAGAATATAATCAAATAGTAAAATAAAAGTAAGGATACAAAATTAATCATTTTAATTATAAAAGTGGTTTTCAAATCATAAATTTTTAGCTGAAAGAGGGTTATTATAACCTGGTCCAATCTCTTATTTTGTAATTGGAAAAAAATGGAACATATGAACAGATTGTTTCCAAAGATAGCCTCCACTATTTCATCCATTATCACATACCCTTTTGCAATTTGCCACTCCTCTTCTCAAGAGATACAGTGCATTTTCCTTTCTTTTGAATCTTAGTGTCCTTCTACATTGTTTTCACTAAGAGAATGCATTGGAATTCTTGCCTTCTGGACCTGTGCTTCAAGAAGCCTTGACACATAATATTCATGCTGCCTTGGGACTCAGCTTCCATGCTGTGAGAAATTTGGTCTAATCCATATGAAGGACAATATGATCTCTCAATAGCCAGCATGTCAATACAGCCATCTTGGATATTTCTGTCTCAGCCAATGTTCCATCTGACTGCAGCTGTTCAAGTGAGGCCAGATAAGACCACCAGAACCACTGGGCTGAACTCAGGCTACCCACAATATTAGAAGAGGTACTCAGTAGTTGTCTAAGTTACTAAATTTTGGGATAGATTTTTATGTATCATTAAATCTAATACAAACCTAGGGACACTGACATATTTGTTTATTACTGGAGTCATTATTAAACTCATTCCACTTGATTCTTTTTACTAAATTGCACTATTCTAAGAAATCTGTAATGCATTTAAATTCAGAGGGCCTCCATGTGTTGTTACAACGTACACCCTGTTTATTAAAATACAAATTTATAAATTTAAAAATTCTAAAAAATTCAGGCATACTGAGTATAAATTTATAAAGCTGCATGTTTTCATAAAACTTAGAAGTTCCAAATATTGGTATGGTCATTGAACCGTGTCTCAGTAAGTCTAATTTATAAATTTGAATTGATATTCTATCTTATCATTGATAAACTTTTTTTAGCAAATAATTCATCATTTTAAAAAATGGCCTTTACTGTATCTTAATATTTGGAGGCATTACAAAAGATTATAAAGTTTTACAAAGAAAAAAAATCTAGGGTTTTTGATACTCTTTGTCATGTTATATGTGTGCTCTTTTTAGCCTTTGTTTTCTTTTACTTTTCTTCTGCCCTCCCATCTTCACCTCTTCCTTTACACACTTCAGAGGGAAAATAAAGGAGAAAATAAGTCACAAAAGAACAGCAGGGAGGATCTGTTATGCAGTCAAGTATAAAAGATAGTCATATTCCTCAGTCCTATAAGGAATGTGTTTATTATAGAGCACATTCAGTCCTTTATTCTATCCAAGGTCTATCTAAAAGAATCTTTTTCTCTGGCCTACATCTATCTGAAACTTTCTCCCCAAAAGGGGTTTTTCTAGGGCAAGGGAGTCAAATTGTCCAGAAATGGAATATTAATTTAAAATATGTCACTACATGGTAGAGGGTCAGACATTATCTAATTTATCACAGTATAATGTAATGATAGCATTCTTCATTTGGAAATTCCAGTGCACACCTAAACTTGGATATAAGTGGTTTTATGTGTGACTTTTATGCATCTTTGATTAGTTTCTCCTGTGTGAGGGATGTGTGGGAAAGGAGATAAGTGATGGAAGCTTAAACGTGTCCATTAAATATAATAGAATGCTTTATAAAATATTAAATTTTATTTCAATAGCAGGCTACCACACACAAATAGATGAATTGCAGAACTGTTATTTACAATTCCAGAAGAGATTTTCATTTATCTAATTGCTAGAGATGTTGAACATTTTTTCATATATTTGTTGATTGTTTGTATATCATCAACTCTAAGATTTCATCTTACTCCAATCAGAATGGCAACTATCAAAAAAACAAACAACAATAAATGCTTGCTAGGATGTAGGGAAAAAGGCACACTCTTACGTTGCTGGTGGAGCTGCAAATTGGTGAAGCCAATCTGGAAAGTAATATGGAGATTCCTAGGAAAACTGGGAATGGAACCACCATTTGACCCAGCTATCCTACTCCTTGGCCTATTCCCAAAGGACTTAAAAACAGATTACTACAAGGACACAGCTACATCAATGTTTATAGCAGCACAATTCACAATAGCTAGATTGTGGAACCAACCCCAATGCCCATCAGCTGATGAATGGATAGGGAAACCTTGGTATACACAATGGAACATTATTCAGCACTAAAAGAGAATAAAATTATGGCATTTGCAGGTAAATGGATGGAGTTGGAGAAAATAATGCTAAGTGAAGTTAGCCAATCCCAAAAAACCAAAGGTTAAATGATCTTTTTGATATGAAGATACTAACTTATAAAGGCAAAAGAGAGGGAATGAGAGGAATGAAAGAGCTTTAAATAGAACAAAGAGGGCAGAGGAAGGAGAGGGGACAAGGGGATAGGAATAATGGCAGACTGAGTTTTCCATGATTACCCTAAATACATGTATGAAGACACAATTGTTGTAAAAATACTTTATATTAAACCAGCAACTTGAAAAATTGTGCTCTTTATATGTAATATAAAATGAAATGTACTCTGAAAACGTGTATAACAAATTAGAATTTAAAAAATGAAAAAAAATTAACCAGGAAGCTAAAGAAACTTAGGTTTCACAGCTCCAAAAGAATAAGCCTTGGGGCTGGATTTGTGGCTAAGTGATAGAGCTCTCAGCACATGCAAGGCGCTGAGTTTGATCCTCAGCACCACATAAAAATAAATAAATGAAATAAAGGTATAAAAAATAGGCCTTGTACTTAAAAAAAAATATATATATATATATATTACAATTCCAGAAGAGAGATGGCAGCCACATAAAGTCTCAGCCTTTTACATCCAGAGGTATGGCAAAAGCAGTCTGGGCTATGGGAGAGAGTTTGTGTATAGCAAGCAGATTGAGGTTAGCTAGGTTTCTTGAGGTTCCCTGTAGGTTGGCTAATTTAAATAACTCCCAGTTCTAAGGCATAGGAGGTTGTACCTAGTTGTATGGTACCTGGAAGTGGGGAAAATAGAGCATTACGTGGTGGCCCTTGAGTGTGAGAGCTCATAAGGGAAATGGTTGAGACATGGAATTAGCCATTCAAGAAGAGAAACTGATTAGCCTCCACTCAGGGCTTTAGAACTGGGTCTAGATTACATTAAAAAATATATTGCACAGAATCACTACCAATTTTTAACTAAGTTCTGACTGATGCATTCCAATGTCTTTAGAATATATGCTCTGATTTTCATATTTTTCATTCCTCAATTCTTCTGGATTGCAGTGCATGGAAAGGAAGCTTCTCAAACTTTGGGACAGTGGGAAGAAGCTTCTGGTCCTCCTGATCCATGATTTCTCCTCCAGCTTGACTTGTGTATATTGGCCTGTGTCCTTGGTATTTATACTGCTAGAAACTTCTGATCTATTCATAGCACTGTCAAAAGCAACTGTCTTGAGGCTCTGGTGGTACCCCCTCTGCACCTTTTCCCTTTACCTAACTCTATTAACTTCTAGGTGTTGGAGCTCCTGCACTGTAGCAGCTGTTGGGCAATGGTCCTTTGCCCTACATTATCATCAACTGGAACATTTCTAAATGAATGTCTTCCTCCACCCATGGTGATAGAATCAGAAACTTTTTTTGGAGTGGGACCCTGGGATTTTAATATGCATACAGGATTGATATCACTGCACTTAGATTGACCTGAAAGAAACAGGGCATTTATCTCTCAGCTACTGTTTCCTTCTCTAGGGCCCATAGATACATGCTCATATTTCCTTTCTACCTTGTTGGGATCAATAGACACTGAGATTCGAGGTAGAAAAGGATGGCATGTTGCCATCTCATCATGAAAGTCTTTGGACTTCAATATCTACTCATCTGTGTAGAGGAAAGGAGGATTGAAATTATTCCTTGGAGCTTTTTTGCTTCATTCAAGGAGTGCACATTCCCTGTGGCCCTACTCAACTGTATACCCAGAGCCTAAATACACCATTCTCAACTGAGTTTCTTTCCAT
Organism: Tamias sibiricus; assembly: GCA_025594165.1. Lineage (NCBI taxonomy): Eukaryota > Metazoa > Chordata > Mammalia > Rodentia > Sciuridae > Tamias > Tamias sibiricus. The sequence goes on from CM046666.1 coordinate 100,987,560, forward strand.
TCCTGCCAAATTAAAGTCCTGAAATGATAGGCCATCAGCTAAGTAATCAAGACATGACACACCATAATGTTAGGGAGCCTGAGTGTCTCCATCCACTAAGGGTCTGTTCGAATAATTTGTGAAATAGCAGTGATGAGAATGAAAATCCCTGCCTCCTGTCTTAAGGGGAGATCATTCAGTTTTTCTCCATTAAGTAGGATACTAGCTTTAGTTGTTTTTTTTTTTTTTTTAAACTGATGATTTTTAATTGATTGATAATGTTCTAGTCCTAGCATTCTGTGAGTTTGGGGGGTTTGGTATTTATAGTTTTATAATTTTTTAATATGTGCAAATATTAATGAAATTATTTTTTATTTGATAATGTGGGAAGGTTCATTTATGATGTTACTTCTCAGTTTCCCAAAAGGTTGTCTCCCAAAAACTTTATCTGTATTTATTCTGTTGCCTGAAATACCAACGCATAGTTTCCCATTTAAGATATTTTTTACCCACACACGATCCTTATTAATATGCATACATGTTTCCTGAGATGACAAATGTATGAATCAGTGAATGTCATTAAATACAAGGTCATGGACTTGTTGATTTGTTTAGCCAGATTTTGAGGAACAAAGATCTTGGAAAGGTACTCTTGATTAGAGAAATTTGGAATAACTGTGGAAGAAAATGAGGGAGATATTTTGAGACTGCCAGAGGCTTTAAAGAGCAGCAGTGAAAAGAAAAGGTATGCAGAGTAAAGGAAAAGTCAACTGAGAGAGGCAAATACACCAATCACTTCTCTCTACTGCCTGGGCCATCTGCATCCAGTTACTAGCTGTGTACCTCTATATTGTATGACAAAGAAAGGAGGCTTTGGAGTCATATGTTTATACTTATTTCTTTATATTAAATATTCAAGGTCTTTTTTTTCCTTCTTATTATAATTTAGGCTATTATTTACTAATTGCCTATTGTTTCATTCTCCTTGCTTGGTATATTTTCCCTTTTGGTATCACTTCACAATACAACATGGAGTTTTAAAATTTCAGGACAGCCGTGCCATCACAGCATGTTAAAGAAAAAGTATTTCCAGCCTAACCATGTGGCCTGACTCTACGTATAAGCAACAGTGAAGTGCATTTATTAAATATTTTGATCCTGATTCATTTGGCAAGGCTCCTACGAACTCAGCCCAAGTCTCCTGGAGAGTAATGCGTGCTAATGAAACCGAAGAGGAGGAGGCTGAATGCAAATAAGTGCAATAAATACTGGATGCTTGTGATTAAACATGCTGAGGTGTGCCAGGAAGATTTAAGTCTCACTAATTATCAGAGGCTTGGACCACATAAGGTATCTGTTCAGTTATGGTTTGACTCAGAGCAGTTTGATATCATACAGAGTTCAATAGTTTTAAAAATAGATATGTTTGGCTTCTAATGATTCATTTATATTGTGTTGAATAAACTTCCACTTTTTTCTTGATTCAATAACAGAAAATAACACCTGGAATTAATTCAGTGTTCAGGAAAGTTACATAATTTATTTATTTTTTAATAGTTTACCTCCATATAATCTTTCTAATCTAATCATAGAAGTGGAACCTTAAAAATAATTATCAGGAAAGAGGATATCTTAAGAATGCTTTAATATATCAAAAGGAAGACTATGTTAGTATGAAACTTTATAAAAGACTCTTTGTTTGGCAAGAGTAATGACATTTGAGGGATCATAAATGAATATTTAGGGGACTTTGAAGGTCAGAGTGAAAATATGACAGAAACGGATAAGGACTGTGTAACATAAATCTTACCACCTGGACAAATCCATTAAGTGAAAATAGAAACTTTTCAGATGCAATACAGCCTGGGTGTTGGAAGGATGCCAAATATTTCCCAAGAAGCATCCCTTCCTCATAACCCTTACAAAGCTAGGATCAAAGGACTCTGTACCCCATCACTGCTTTTTCTCTAATCATGCCATTGCTAATTTATTTGCAGCATGGGGTTGTTTCTCAGGAATATGCATATTTCATAAGGACATAATACTAACACAAGACTAACAGAACCTTTATATTTAATCAGCAGATATATTTGCCAACTACCATGAAGAAAGCACCATGCTTCTGAGGGCAAGGTTTATGTCTACAATTCCATCAATGTGGGAGGCTGAGGAAGAGGATTGTACACTTGAGGCCAGCCTTAGCAACTTAGGGAGACCCTGTCTCAAAATAAAAATAGAAAAATAAAGGCTGGAGATGTAGCACAGTGGTAGAGTGCTCCTGGATTCAATTCCCAGTATAAAACAAAACCAAAAAAAACCACCATGCTAAGGACAAAGGATTGTACAATTGACTAAACTCATACTCTTAAAAAGCTAATAATTTAGTACGATGATATTTTGGAAAAGGGGAGACATATACACATACATATAGAATAATTTCAGAAGGAAAGGAAAACTACATTATCTTAATAATCTCTAATAAATTAATGAGTGCCTCTAAATGCTATTTTTAAGTACATAGTAAACTATCAGTATCTTACAGGCTTCATTTTGTTGGAAAATAAACTAAAACCAGAGTCTCCAATAGCCTTTAACTTAATTTGTGGGTTTGTTATTACCATGCCCCAACTACCTCTTTGTGGTGTGTGTGTGTGTGTGTGTGTGTGTGTGTGTGTGTGTGTGATTCTAGGATTGAATCCAGTAGTGTTTACCACTGAGTCACACCTCCACCTCCAGCTCTTTGGGTTTTTTGTTTGCTTGTTTGTTTTTTGTTTTGTTTTTTTTTTTTTAGACAGGCTTTCACCACGTTGCTTAAGGACTCACGAAATTGTTGAAGCTAGCCTCAAACTTGTGATCTTCCTGCCTCAGTCTCCCAAGTAGCTGGGATTACAGATGTGCACCACTATGCTCAGCACAAACTACTTCTTGGTAAGTAGTTTGGGCCATCAATTATTAAGGCAGTGATTGTGGATTTCCAGGACTAAAGCAGGTTACATAACCAGAGTTGTCCTGTAAGTACTGGGCTTCTCTTTTCTCTTGCCCTGTCTTGTCTTCTCTTCTTCTTAAACAGTGCTGTGGATCAAACCCAAGGCTGCATGCATGTTAGCCTAGTGCTCTCCCACTGAACTGTTATACCCCAGCGTTTGAGACTGAATAAACTTTTTCCTGAAGAGTATGATGTCAAGAGCAAAAATGAAATTGTGGTTCTTGAGCTGTCTGGAGACAGAGGTGATGCCTCTCTTGGGAGCTTTCGGTACTAAAATGCTCATAAGATTGCCCAGTTGCTATGGTGACTCCCTGTTGGAAAGGAGGTTCTTTGTCAGCCATGAATTTATCAGTTTTTGACCTCAGATTCAGATGGCAGCTGCCCAGGGGGTTGAGAATTATTGGTACAAGTTGATAATTATAATTGGGCTGCACAAAAGTTTGTCTTACACTCTGTATGCTTTGAAGAAAGTTTCTCACAGAAAACCCCTTTGATGTTAAAACCTATATAACAAAAATGCTGAGCTGGCTTTGGGTTGTCCATCCCTCTTTGTGTGACAGAGCACCACTGGGCCCCAGCTTTTTCTCTATTTGTTTGTCTGTTTGTATTTTCTATGTGCCTTCATCACCCATTGTCCAGTACTTTAGTAAATGTCCATGCAAGTCCAAGCAGTCTGAGATGCCACTGTCCCATTTTACAGATTGTTTATGTACTGAGCATTCAGCTCTAAAACATCAGGTATAAATCTTAGGTTCTGCCTAATAACATTACTCAATATTCACAATGCCTAAGAGTGGTAAAATTCCTTAGAGAAATGTCTTTGCAGAAAAATTGTCTTACGCATCTGTAGTATTCTATGGTCAAATAACTGATGCATTAACTTTACGTGCCCTGATAATTCTCTATATTTGATAAATAAAAGAGTTATATTTTTCTATGTACCCAACACATTAGTATAAGTAATATTGGAAAAACTTATGGATGGATTATTAACAATGTTTAAGACTTTGATTAATAAATCCATCTTGAAATATATCTTTGATTTTATAAAATAGTTACATTTTCAATAATAAATTTTATGATCACCCTATTTACAAATGATACATATCAGACTATTTTAAAAACAATATTGTATTTGTACTTTCTGGTGCTTAATTCTATGTTGCCAGAACATATACTTAATTCTTAATCCTATGCTGATACAATATTCTACTGAATATTTCCTAAGAAAATTAGGATTTTGATTACTTCTCTCTGATTTTTTATTCATTATGGTAGAAATCAAGGATAAACAAGAACCCTAAGTTATTAGCAACTTTCCTTTAGGTCTTGTTGATGATATAATTTGGTTTCCCTAGTTCAGCTTATTTTTATAACTAGGGACTTCTTTCCACTGAGTTATTGGAATGTGTTCCATGGAGCATTCAGATCTAAATGTGTGATATCAAAATTTATATATCCAACAATTAATAAGCACTTACTATATATATTCTACACCTTTCACTCAACAGTTATAATTTTTCATTTAATCTTCATCACAGATTTATGAAGTGGGTATTAGAATTATCTCCATTTTTCTAGGGTATAAAACTAAGATACAGTTGATTTTGCTAGAATAGTCCTAGTTGAACATTTGGCAAATGGCAAATCTACTACTTGAACCTAGGAAGACTGGCTTAAGAAAGTTAAGTATGACATGGTCCCTGCCCACGTGAACTGTGGAGTAATGGTAAAAGATATTGAATTATTAAGCAATATTATTGATAACTTTGAAATTTACTAAACTGTGACATTACTTCTTACCTGTGGTCTCAGATTTCTTTATGGTTGTCTAGTGGAATAAATAAACTGGAATACACACGTTGACATTAGCTTCTGGGATTCTGGTAGCAAGTGGTAGAAGAGTGAGACTAAGAGCTCTGAAATATTCATTGCTTTATAGCTCTTTTTCCAAGTTACCTTCTAGAAAACAACAATCAAACATATAGAGTTAGGATTTTGACCTGTCCAGGGTATGCTACAATAAGGAAGTTTCTTTTGTGCTTGTCAAAACTCCTAGGCCATTTCTGGTGTGTAAATATATGATTCCCTGCAGTAGTATTATCATAATTTTAAAGCTTGGGTAACAGCAACTGAGAAAAATTATGCCATTAAGTGAAAATAAAATTGTTGATGTGAATAAAGTAATATTACCCTTTAGAAGTCATTAAATTGCACAGCAATTAACTAAAGATGACTCTCTGGGCATATTTATTTGAAAAGTTTTTCTAGACCATTAGGAATTTTTAAAAAATGCCTTAAAACATTAAAATTTCAGAGAACATTTGATTGATTTGGATGACAGTTTTCCACACTTTGAAATTCTCCATAATATAGTTAGAATTTTTCAATTATGCTGAGATTAAATATTCCCATCCACAGAGACCCAACATTTACACAAATGTATAAATATAGTTTGAGTTTCCAGATGTTGAGATGATGACATTGTCTTTTTGGGTTTTCATAATAGAGTTCGAACTGTAGGAAGTACATAAAGATGAAAGATAGATGTCAACCAAAAACTTGGATAGAATATTCCTCTCTGAAAGCAAATTGATAAAATTAACATAATGGAGGCAGGAAGTCATCTTAAAAAGTTAGGAATGTTCCCAGTCATTCAAAGTTTATTATTATGACAAATTAATTTTTAATTGTTCTTTTTGAAGAATAGTTGCTTTCCTGTCTCAAGTTTGTTGAAAGCCTGGAGAGCTCAAATTTAGGAAGATTTGTATTCCCTGTGTGACAGAGGGAGAAGAATGTGGAGTACAGAGGGGTAGTTTAGGAGAGAGGTGAAGAACAGCAAGTGAAAAATGAAGGAAGAGAAACAGATGGAGAATGTGAATTCAGCCTCGCCTGGAGAGAAAGATCCAGGGAGGAAATCATACTGGCAGCACCACCAAAAGTAATTCTGGGAGACAAGGCTGTGCAATAGAGATTTCTTTATGGAGTTTGCTGTATGAGGCATAACAAGCATACCACTGTGAAGCTTCGCTTGGCCTCTGTGCTTCAGGAAGATCTACTTGTTATTATCCAGGTTCTCTCTAAGTAGGAATGAGTACATGTGTTTGACAACTTATGAAAGAAGAATTACCAGAAATGAATAAATACATGAAGGAGGAAGAAGCAGGAATATAATTACAGGTAAATCTAAAGAACTATCTTCTGGGAATCTTGGAGAAGTTTATGGGTTCTAACAAGTTTCAGACTTAGGATTTTAAAAGGCAATTTTACCTAGTTCTCAAGGGATAAGGATTCTGAAGCTGGCATCTCTGTTCTACTATCATCTTTAAAGAAAAATTATTTTGATGGGAAGGAGATAGGTTTGAAAAGTAATGAAAGTTTAGGAATAGGAAATTCAAAAAGGAAAAATGTTAGTAGTGTTCATCCAGACTGTACAGGGAAGAAGGGTATCTTGGCTAAGAACCAAATAACTTGGTTCCTGATGTCCTTTATGGAAACAAATGCATTAAGCAGCCATAAACAGATGCTAATAAATGAGTCCTTTCACTAAATATCCTTCTTGTTTTCTTCCAGGCTTAGTAATGTGAAATAGAATATTCTGATTATAATTTGGCATCTTCACTTGCTGCATTGGTAGTTATATTACTTGCTAAAAATTGATAAAATGACCTTTTTATTCATCACATCTATGAATCTAGCTATCTAAAACTGAAATGGATTATACTCTCCACACTGGAAGACCAGCTTCTCTGACATACAAAAATGAAGGTAAGACCCTGGACCACAGCAAATATACCTGTTCATCTGACAAAAGTAAGCCCTCTTAGAAAAGAGCCAAGATAGTTTCTTTTAACAATGAATGTTTCCCAACACAGAAGCTTCAGCTGAATACCTCTGTAACCTATTCTAATTACCTGAACCCATTTTAAGTAGATTGCAGTTTAGACAAGATTATGCAATATAGAGATGCAAAACTATGCACATACTTAATGTATATGTGAACACATTTTTGTTAATAAAACTTTTATATTGTGTAAAGACCTGGTGAGTCATTTGAAAAGGGGGTTATAATTATTTCGCTGTATTTATAAATAATATTCTGATTAAAACTGTTTAGAACACAGTTAATTCATCTTCCTTCTTCTATTTATTCTCCTGAAGACTTAAAATAAGATTATTATTTGATCAGAAAAATTGCTTCATAATACACCCTGTTGTTTCATGCCACTCTTCTATTTTGATCAAGGATTGTTAAAAACATAGCTATTAGTGTTATCTTGACTCCAACTTTGAGTCAGGCAGATCTTATGAATTTATGAACTTCTTACAAGGCAGTTGTATAAAGGATAGAGGGCAATGATGGCAATTACATCTACATTGGGAAGTAAATGTAACTAATAAAAGGTTTATAATCTAGGAGAATAAGATAAATCCATGTGCTAAAATTCCTGATAAGTTCAAAGAGCAAGTATATTAACAATGAAAAAGTAAGAGAAACTGATAACTATGACTAATGATTGGAGTTTATACCTCCAGAAGCTGTAAAGTAAAAATGAGGATAAAATTCAAAATGTGTCTATCAGAGCTTTTTGCCAACAGGTATTTGAGTTGAATATAGTTGGGGTAAAGGAATTTCCAAAATCTTGAAATTAAGTTCATGAATAATACACCAAATACTAAATTGGTAAGACGTGAATGCACAAGGAGAAAAGATACTAGTATTTTCAACCAAGATTGGTAGATGACAGAATAAAGAGAGATGATACTCAAAGAAGGAAGGAAATTTCCCAGAGAGTGGAATACACGTGAAACCATCACAGTCACAAAAACATCCCAGGGCCAGTCCTTTCTATGGGCTCTATGATATGTACAGTGCTAAAGAAAATGGAAAGTACAATAAGGGCTGAGATCCCTGGCTCTGATTCAGAGTTGATTTGTACTTGATTCTTTACTTTACTAAGTCAAAAGACTTTAGGAAGTTTTCTACATCTATTCAGTGAGATGATTAAATCATCTTACTGGATTGTTGGAGAATTACTAATGTGAAATATACCAAGCAAGTAGCACAATGCCTGGCACAGGATAAATGGTCAATGTGTGGTAGCTGGTAGCATTCATCAGAATCTTAACTTTAAAATGCAAAAATACCTGTCTTTTAGGATTTTCCCAGTATGGAAGGAAGTGAAAGGGAATATTTTCTAAACAATAAGAGCATGTAATGAATTGGCTCAACCAATAGTAGTTGTTCCAGAGGACCCAGTTGAAACCATTTAGTGGGCAATAAATAATTGGTAATCTGCATTAAATAGAAGTACTATAGGAAGAGATACCTCTTGGGGCTTGACTTTTGATCACTGGGCAAAGGTAATTGGAGGGAGGGACATAGAGGGACTAACCACCCATTCAAGGACATGGACTCAGCTAAGGATGGGGATGTGGGCCTCTCATTCTAAGTTAGAGAATGCTTAAGCTAAATGCTTTTCTCTTAGCTCTCAGACCTTTTGCTTTTTACAATGTTCTTCTTCCAATTATCCCTCCAGTAGTTGAGCAAGTTTGTTAATGTTACTCTTAAACTCTCCTCACCATTAGGACTTCCATCACCCACTGCTAGAACCCAGAGTTCAGAATTAAGCAGTCCAGGATTAAGCAAACAAGGATGTTTTGGGGGAAATGCAGGGGTAGATGTAGAGGAAGAAATAATAGGTAGATAAAACAGGATAGGCTTGGAAAGAGTGTGGGGCAGAGACTTCCTACATTAACATATAATCTAAGAAAATCTTAACAAAGTCCTTGAGTCCTTCAACCAGTGCTGGCCCACGGGAGTCAAGGTCTCCTAGGTCTGCTGTCTTGTTCTCTTTGTGTTAGTCATTGCTAGGGAGCCTCCATGATGGATATGGCCTCAGCCTAGACTTCAAATTCAACTGCTGGGCCTCTCTGGTGCTCTTCCAGCTATGTTCTCAAAGCCTCCACACCAATTGAACAGGTTAACTCTGATAAGTACCCAGTAAAGACTTAATCCTGTACTCTGGATTAACTGAATTGTCTACTACTTATTGTGGGATAGACTCTTGGGCCCTTGGCTAGCAGCTGCAAGCAGCTCAAGTGTGTCAGGAAGACCTACACACATACAAGCCTGCAGGGACACCTGCACAGGATGGCGCGTCACACTGTGGCCAGAAGAAAGAGAAAACCACTTCCTCAATTGACTTGCTGCTGCTAGACAGATTTATTGCTGCCAGGCAGACTTGTCATTACCAGACAGACTTGCTGTTGCCAGAGAAACCAAAGGCAGGGGGTCTGAGGGGTCTGCTACACCATAGCATGAAGTGATTGGATTCTATACTGAACATGTTGAAGTTGATTGGCTAATAATGACATATAATTGCTTGACACTTCCACAATAATCCGGTCTGTAAGCAGCTCGCTACTGCCTTGCTCCTCACTGACTCCCGGAGTCTGTGTCTTGACGGGTCATTTCCTTCGTGTGTTCGTGTGTTGACTCTGTCGCCTCTTATCCCCGTGTCAAGCCTGGTGGCCTCAGAACCCACGGTAACCTCAACAACTTTTGTCTCCTTGAACACATCTCAGGATCCTCCAACTCCACACATTTCAAGCTAAAAAATCTTCAATATTCTCTATGTCCTTTCCCAGTGATCCTACGGCAACCCCTTTTATGTCCCGTATATTTAACTGCACCAAAATCTGTCTAAACCTGAGCTAAGTTTCATATCTAAAAGTAATCAAAAATCTCTTCCTTTCTATTCCATCATTTTCTTTCAGTGTCATCTATTGGAAATCTGGTCCTCTTCACCATCATTGCCAGGGATTATTGCAGGACCCCATTATTTTTGACAATTGCAATAGGCTCTTGATTTGTATATTTGTCTTCAGAAATACCCCCTTTGCTGTCGCCTGAAGCGATAGCCGCTTGGAGCAATGGAGCCGTGGGAAGAAGTTCAGAGGCAAACTGGAGACAAACAGCTTTTTATTCTGATAACTTTTTTCTCTGGTTCTAACAACGACTAACACGCGCCACACACACCACCAAAATGGCACTGACCCGATCAGCAATCTCGGCCAAGTCACTCGAGATCCCGGACCAAGTCCCGTGAGACTACGGAAGGCGACAATGCCCAAATCCTTATGGCCCATAGTCAACCGCAATTTAAGCCATCTCCCCAAACAGGGCTCCTACACGCCCTTGTACATGCACTTTTCACACTGTCTTTTATCATGACTCTAGTAAAATTATGTTCTTGCCATGTTACTCCCATCTCAAATCCCTCAGCCATTTCACCCTTTCAAAAGCTCTAAGACGTACACATGTGGGATAAAGGACTGGACTCTACTTCCTTCAACAGGCTTGTCCTCTGTAAATTCCACGAGCCTCATCAGGCTCTGGCTATATGGAAACTGCTGGACTTAATTGATCTAAAAATGCTTTATATCCCTCTGATTCTTTGCTCACAATATTTCTGCTCTTTGGGGTATTCTTTCCCTCCTGTCTGCCTAGCTAGTTCTTATGTTTTGTTTTATATCAAAACAAACCAATATTACTCAAAACTGAAAGATGTGGGATAGGAACATAAGTTTTAGTAACTAATAGTCAAAACAGGAAAAAGTAAGAAAAAAGGTATGAATTTAAAGATACTAGAATGGGGACAAAAGCAGTTTTTAGTACAAAAACATTTTTTGTTTATTTACTTAATAATCTCTCTAGGAATCTGAAGCAGACAATTTGATCTATTATAAGAATATAATGGGGTGGTCATGGATTGAAATCAATTTCCATGCATATCTAAGTTTGTCAGAATGAACACAACTACTATGTATAACCACAAAGATCTAATAAAAAGAATATAATGGAAAATTAAAAGGATGATTTGATATAACATCTGATATAATTTTAAGATTGCTATGGTTTAATATTATGATTCTTATATTTTAAAGGCACATGCTACACTATTTATGGAGTAAATTGTATAATGCCTAGAATTAACATCAAAATAACCCAAAGAAAGAATGGAAGTTGTTACAGGTAGAATAGGTAATGAATTGATAATAGTTTAAACTGACGGTGTACTAACTATTCTATTTGTGTTTTATATTCATCATAAGAGGATTTTGTTTTAAGACATTGGGAAATAATACTAATAATATGGTAGAGAAATAAGAGAGGATGAAGTGCTTAAAGAAATTGATAGATGCTTAGTGAGTTATATACATAAGACTTACAAGGCAAAATTAATAGCTGCATGACATCTCTAAGAAAAGAAGTTTTAAAAATGAAAGTTTACAAAAGTATTTATTGTCTTATTTAATAAGTAAGCAACAAACTAAATGACTCAGAAACCTCTGTGTGTGTGTGTGTGTGTGTGTGTGTGTGTGTGTGTACATGTGTGAATGTGTTTAGGCCTACATGAAAAATGAATAAAATACCATAAATGTAACCCACTTGACTTTGGAGTCCTGCAGAATATTTTATGACTGTAGAGGAAGAAAATATCCTTATCCCTGGAGCTGAAACTTGAGAATTTGTCCCTTTCATTAGAAAAATCTCATTGCCTCATACTAAAGGAAGATGTCCCTGAGCGCATCACTCTAAAAATATTAAAAACATCCTAGAAATGAATGTTACTTTATGAAATGTTTGCACATGGCAATTTTTCACAGTTGTTTCCTTAGATGTTCCTTTAGTGCTCAAGTATTTTTTAAGATTTAGAAGCATTTAAACAGTGCACATAATTGATATTTACTGATTGATATTCACTGAGACTTTAAATAAAATGACAAAAGTAAAATCTCTTCTCATCCTTCAATCTGGCTTGCCTTGGAGAGAACAATATTAACAGAACCATTTCTTACATGTGATTATTGATTTCATCTAATTTTAATACTGTCACTCATGATAGATACAGTTAATTTTGCTGTTCTTTGTGTCTATTGGATATTGTCATTTATACCATTAATCAAATGCATAATTGTCATAAGAACAGAAATGCCTTTTCTTAGACATTTCATTCTAAAATATAATTATTCAAGACATCCTGCTGTTAATAACATTGAATCCTAATTACTTCAAAATGAAACCATTATTCATAAACTCAAGTCTTGCATCAAACATGTTTATTGTGAGTCAATAGGATGATATTATAATTTTTTTTAACGACAGTAGAGCTTATTTTGGAGAAGTCGATTTAACTACTCAGCTACAGAGTGCTTTTGTCCAATCATATTGACACATGATAAAGTTTACCAGTTTTCATTTAATCTAAATGATAATAATAGAAATTGTCCCTTATTGAAAACTGACATTCAGAACTGCTTGGCAAACTGGATGGTTAATGACAAAGCCCCCATAAAAACATAGACTACCCATAAAATGACATCTTCCATTATGATCTAATAAAGGTAAATTATGTCAGAGAAGTATACCAACAGATTATTTGTCAAGTAACTGGGGATCTAATAATCCAAGTGTTGATCTAATAATCATATATTACATTTCCATAGTGCTTTATCCTTTTCAGAATGTTTTCATATCCATTATCATATTTAATCTAAAATATTTTCTTCATATGTTATTTTAACAATAGTATTTTTTAAGTTCTTTGAACATTACCTGTGCCGGGAAAGCCTCCATACTTTCCTTATCAATCACTGATGAACTTAGTTTCAGATGTATGTTTCCGTTTACCTAGTCTCTTCCTCTTCCTTTTAAAATAATTATTTATCCTTCTGGCCTCTTTTCTATCTCCCTTACATTTATCAATATATGTACAATTCTACAAATTTAGGGCTCTTTCACCTTCAAGACAGTATTTTTTTGTTTTTCTTTTTAAGTTTTCTAATCATTCATAAATGTGTATTTTGTATGAATTTTAAAGTGTATTTCATTAAGGAAACATCCCAAATAGTTTCTGTACCTTCTTGTTCCCTCTTTTGTCAAATCCATCAACAGCATATTCAAGTCTATTAATTTGTGTAAAGCTTCTGTGATGTTTTTTGTGAGATACAGCAATGTGCCACTCACCTACTTTTCAAACAACAATGGAGGGCTTATATGATAGTGGTACCATGTGATTATAATAGAGATGAAAACTCTATATTTCTTAGCAATGCTCCAGCCATCATAACATCATAGTACAATGCATTATTCACGTGTTTGTGGTGACATTAGTGCAAACAAACCTATTGCACTGCCAACCATGTAAAGGAATAACACATACAGCTATGAATGTCCAACTAGGTACAAGTATTAAAGTACCTAATACTTGATGATGATAATAAACAACTGTTAATGCTTTATATATTCACTATACTATACTTAACTGTTATTTTACGGTAGACTTTTTCTAATTATAAAAAAGAAAATTAAAAGTTAACTGTAAGAAGACTCTGACAGGTTCTTTAGGAGTTGTACCAGAAGGCAAAGTTAGAGTAGTAGATGATAGCTCCATTCATTTTTTTGCCTCTGAAAACCTTCTACTGGGACAAGATGTGAAGATGAAAGACAGTGATATTAATAATACTGTGTGTAGCCCTAAGTTAATGTTTATGTTTGTGTCTCAGTTTTAGCAAAAAAGGTTTTGTTTATTTTTTCCCCTTGTACTAGGGATTGAAGTAAGGGGCACTTTAGCATTAAACTGTATCTTAAGCCCTTTTAATTTTTAAATAGGTCCTCACAAAATTGCTAAGGCTGACCTCAAACTTGTGCCTCAGCCTCTTGAGTCACTGGAGGTTTGCCCCACCATGCTTGGGTAGCAGAAAGTTTTGAAAGTAAAAAAGAAATTTAAAAAAAAACAACAAAATAGAAAAATGTTCATAGAATTAAGATTTAAAAAAAGAAAACGATGTGTTTGTGCTCTACAACGTGTTTGTGTTTTAAGCTGTTATTATACAATAGTCAATTTTTTAATTACAAATTTATAAAGTGAGATAGTTACAGTAAGCCAAACTTAATTTATTATTCAATAAATATTTTTAAATAAATTCAGTATATTCTAAATAAATGATGTTTACAAATGTACCAGCAATGTCTGAGGCTTTACACTAACACTCAGTGACCCTTTCAGAACAATTTTTAATTCTGAATCTCCATTCATGGTAAATGCCCTGTCTAGTCATATCACTCCTTTTCTTTTATAAAGTATTTTACTATATGTGTCTGTTTAGATGCACAAAAACTTAGCATTATGTTATGATTTTCTGTAGCATTCACTGAAACTATATGCAATAAGGTTTTTAGCCTAGGAGTAACAGGCTATGCTATATAGCCTAGATGTATTGTGGACTATATCATGGGTTTTGTGTAAATACTCTCTAGAATGTCACACAAAGATGAAGTCTCTTAACATTCAATTTCTCAGAACATATCTCTATTATTAAATATCATGGTGATTATACTAGTTTTCCAACTTAATATTTAATGTGCACTCTGTAATCCCTCATATATGATTTCACTGCATCACATTTATGTGTTTTTAAATCTCTTTCTTTGGGGCACGTAGAAACAGAAACTTCTAATTCCACAGGAGAGTCAAAACTGGTTAAAAAAAAATTCTGCAACATCATTTTTTAATATATGTGTAGATTCATTTAGTTTATTCACAGAAATACCCTGTAATGAAAACAGATTTAGACATTAAAAGGTTCACAAAATCATTATTCATAGTGGAGAAAACACTTCAAAATATCTACATATCCTATACTACTTAAAAATTGAGAAGTAAATTATGCAATAGCCACACAGTAGACATGAAGAATATCTATTTTTTTAATTGGTTCTTTTTAGTTATACATGATGGTAGAATCCATTCTGATAAAATAAAACAAGCATGAAATATATCTTATTCTCATTAGTACCCCATTCTTGTGGGTGTATATAATGGTTGGCTTCACTTAGGTATTTTTATATGTATATAGGAAAATTATGTCAGATTCATTCCACTGTCTTTCCTATTATTAGCCAATCTCTCTAAAACCATGGTTCCATGTTTTTACTGATTCATTCTTGTTATACTTGTTACTTCTAGTGTCACCAATGCTACTTTAAGGTCTCCATGTGGAATGCCTAGTTTTCTTGGTTTTTAAAGTACAGGAAAGCCGAAACAATCAAGTTGCCTTCAAGTTCCCCTTCACCATATTTAATTAGGTAGCTCATTGCTTCTCTCTGCACCCCTGTTCAACCAAGACAGAGAACTGAGTAAAATATCAGTGAGGTCATCAGAACAGTCACTCCACCTGATAAATATTTCAACCCTGATGTTCCTGTTCAGAATGTATTTTCTAGAGACTAAGGTGTCATAAAATTAACCATTTTGTCTATTTTCTTATTCTGGTAGACTAAAATGGTTATCATTAAATTCATTCTTTATTACCATTCTGTTGATATATCACCACTAGAGGAGTATTAAATGTTTGTAGGACTAGGGCACAGAGACATATAGGATTTTGTGAGACTTCACAGTTTATGGGATTTTTATGCTCATGCAGCCTAAATGTTCAATTTCCCAGCCCAGCATGATCTTTAACAAAGCCATTTAAAGTTAAGCTCATAGTTTTATTTTTTTATTGAAAATAAATACTTAGGATAAAATGCTAGAGGAGAAAAGAAAGATGCAAAACTGAAATACAGTTTGATCCTAGCTATATAACATAATATTCCTAGATGGAAAGATGCATACTAATATGGATTTTCCCCTCCATAGTAAGTAGCATGTTTTTCCCCTAAGGATTAAAATACTTGAGTTTTTTTTTAAGATGTCAAAATTATCACTACTTACAAATGAAAAGTAATATAAGTTTCTATTAAAGACTCTATTTCTTTGGGCACTCTTCTTTCTTCCCACCTTCCCCACACACAAACACACTTGCATAATCATACTGCAGACTCATCGGAAGAAAAAAAAATATCAAGGGGAAAGCTTTTCAATACATTTAAATTGGTAGATGAAGAAAATGTTATAGGGAATAACTGAGTAGTTAATGCTGAGAAGTGAGAAATGGATAAATTTTCTTTATAAGCTATAATTAATTGTTCCTGCTTCAGTAATAAATGTTTTATTTAGAATCAGAAAAATTAAGTATTTATGTATTTTAAGTATACTTTACATTGAGCATTTGTGTTCCAAAACAATCTGGGAGAATCTGATTTCTACTCTCAAGTTTTTATCTTACTAATGTTAAAATGCAAAAGAACTAACCTTTGTGACGTTCTGTATTGGTGATACCTAACCATCCCTTTCTACTGGCAATCATGAAAGATGGCAACTAAGTCAGCCCTGGTGTACTCATATGTGAGAGAGCACTAGCCATACCATGGAGCTTAGGTAATCATGTCAGCCCTTTCTTGCCATCATGCCAGAAAGATGTCAGACATATCACTCAAAATTGCAGGAATGAGCTTATTGAAGGGGTAGAAAAAGGGAAAAGAAAACTTTCTCAAGGAAGAGAATGGGTCCACTCAGGGAGAAGGATAGCATACCCCTCCTTGCTACCCTCTAGTTTTATTGGGGGTCTCAGGGAAGTTTCCAGAGAGCCTTGCCCAGGTCCACCCCTAGACTTTTGACTGACAGCAGGATTGCATCAGACTTTCAAGTCCGCACTACATGTGACAATTTTAGGTCACTTTGGTCCATGCTGACCAGTTCTAATTAGAACCTGTTCTTACAGACTTGGGTTTGGGAGAATTATCCTTATCTCCTTTCTGGTATCTGGTCTTTGTGAGGGTCAGGAAACTTCCTTTCAGGGTAACTTGTATTCTTTTTACTGGCTTTTTGGGCCTGCATGTTTCTTATAGATAATAGGTTGTTTACTGAGGAAGGTGACATATTCTGTCAACTTAAGCCAGGCAGGGCTGCAGGTAAATTATATTTTAGAAAAGAAAGCATGTGAGGGTCAGCACAGTAGACCCTGTTTGTAGTTCTATTTCCTGAACCTCATGTTCCCATCATTTACACATATCTGTTCCTTATCATATAGAGAATGTGTACTAGGAAAAATTTGCTTTGTTGGTATTACACATACTAAAAATGATAATATTTGCTGAGTGTTTATTTGGAAAGGCACTGTACTCCTTGTTTTATAATTATTAAGACATGGAATTCTCACATTCCTGTAATCTTCCTTTCTTTCTTAATGAGGAAATAAATAAAACTTCAGAAATATTAAATAAGAAGAGTTTAACCTACTCAAGTTCACCAGTTGAGTGACTAGTAAAGCCAAGAATTGAGGCTAAATGAACTAATTTCAGAATTCATTCTATTAATCCTATTCTTCAATAAACAACACAGGGTTCACTGGCAACAGAAATTCCATGATCTACTTTCATTTGATTTCTAATAAAGTGTAAAATATTTCTAAACACAATATCTGGCACATCAAAAGTTCTTAATGAAGAAACGTGTAGTAGTTACAATATCACCCTATTATAAGTAGTGGTATTTTCACTTTTTTCATTTCATTTCTTAATATCATTATTTTCATTTTCTATCATTCCACTTCTTAATATTCTCTCATTTATTTTTTTCTGTAAAAGAT
The DNA here is from genome assembly GCA_025594165.1 of Tamias sibiricus. Lineage (NCBI taxonomy): Eukaryota > Metazoa > Chordata > Mammalia > Rodentia > Sciuridae > Tamias > Tamias sibiricus. The sequence continues at coordinate 101,005,066 of CM046666.1, forward strand.
TCTTTAATAGCTATCTTTCATTCTATGTGCCTTTTTCATTTTTCTTTTAATTTCTGAGAGCTCCTTGACTGACTTAATCAGTGTTTTTATTACATGTAATTTTGTAGCTTCCTATATTTCATTATTTCCAGCCATTGTCTTCTGCATAAGTGGCAGTGTACTTACAAGGCAACAAAATTGAAGGAATTCAAATCTAGAAGGAGAATACTTATAGGACTATATCATTTGCAATATTATAAATATATAATATTGCTGGAATCTACAACTGAATTATTCAACAGAGAATTGTGTGTCATTTGGACCTCTTAATAAATTATTTTGAGCATCCTTCTTTGTTCATTCATTCATTCTAATTGAATTTTATTGTTCATTCATTCATTCATTTTTAAAAATTTGTTTTTATTAGTTATACATGACAGTAGAATGCATTTATGCACTTTGACATATCACACATAAATGGGGTATAATTTCTCATTTTTCTGATTGTACATGTTTTAGAATCACATTGGTCATGCAGTCATATGTATATATATACATAAAGTAATAATGTCTATTTCATTCTACTATCCTTCCTATCCCCATATCCCCTCCCCTCTCCTTCCTTCACTCCCCTCTACCTAATCTAAGGTAATTCCATTCTTCCCTAGTGCCCGCTTCCTTACTGTGAATTAGCATCCACATATTAGAGAAAACATTCGGCTTTTTTTTTTAATTGGCTTATTTCACTTGGCATGTTATGATTCAACTCCATTCATTTACTAACAAATGCCATAATTTCATTCTTCTTTAAAGCTGAGTAATATTCCATTGGGTTTATATACCATATTTTCTTTATCCATTCATCTGTTGAAGGGCACCTAAGGCTGGTTCCATAGTTGAGCTACTGTGAATTGTGCTGCTATGAATGTTGATGTGTCTGTGTCACTGTAGTATACTGACTTTAAGTTCTTTGGGTTTATGCTGAGGACTGGGATAACTGGGTCAAATGGTGGTTCCATTCCAAGTTTTCTGAGGAATCTTCATACTGCTTTTCAGAGTGGCTGCACCAATCTGCAGTACCACCAGCAATGTATGAGTATACCTTTTTCCCTACCTCTTTGCCAACATTTTTTGTTGGCTGTATTCTTGATGATTGCCATTCTGCCTGGAGTGAGATGAAATCTTAGAGTAGTTTTGATTTGCATTTCTCTAATTGCTAGAGATGTTGAATATTTTTTCATTATGTTTGTTGATCAATTGTATTTCTTCTGTGAAATGTCTGTTCAGTTCCTTAACTCACTTTCTGATTGGGTTATTTGTTTTCTTTCTTTTTTTTCTTTTCTTTTCTTTTTTTTTATGTTAAGTTTTTTTAGTTCTTTATATATCCTAGAGATTAATGCTTTATCTGAGGTGCATGTGGTAAAAATTTTCTCTTAATCTGTAGACTCTTTCCTCAAATTATTATTATTTGGAGGGGGTTACTGAAGATTGAACTCAGGGGCACTTGGCTACTGAGCCACATCCCTAACCCTATTTTTGTCTTTTATTTAGAGATAGAATCTCACTGAGGTGCTTAGCCTCTTGCTTTTGCTGAGGCTGGCTTTGAACTTGCAATTCTCCTATCTCAGCCTCCAGAGCTGCTGTGATTACAGGCATACCCCACCATGTCTGGCTCTTTCTTCACATTATTGTTTCCTTTGCTGAGAAGAAGCTTTTTAGCTTGAATCCATCCCATTTATTAATTCTTGATTTTACTTCTTGCACTGTAGGGTCTTGTTAAGGAAATCAGATCCTAGGCCGACATGGTAAAGATTTAGGCCAAATTTTTCTTCTGTTAGGCACAGGGTCTCTGTTCTAGTGCCTAAATCATTGATCTACTTTGAGTTGAGTTTTGTATATGGTGAGAGATAGAGGTTTAGTTTCATTTTGCTACATATGGATTTCCAGTTTTGCCAGCACCATTTTTTTTTTTTTTTTTTTTTTTTTTTTTTTTTTTTTTTTTTTTTTTTGTGCCGGGGATTGAACTCAGGGGCACTCAACCACTGGGCCACATCCCCAGCCCTTTTTTAAATTTTATTAGAGACAGGGTCTCACTGAGTTGCTAAGTGCCTCACCATTGCTGAGGCTGGCTTTGAACTCATGATCCTCCTGCCTCAGCCTCCCAGGTGCTGGGATTACAGTGGTGTGCCACCGTGCCCGGCTGCCAGCACCATTTGTTGAATAGGCTATCTTTTTCCACTTAATTTTTGGCACTGTAGTATGAGATAACTGTATTTGTGTGGGTTTATATCTGTGTCTTCTATATTCTTCATTTGCATTTATTATGTAGTAAATGTTGGTTTGCCTGATCTTGGAATTTGAGACTTGAAGACATGACTCTAGCATTCAGACATTACAATTACAAGAAAAGACAAGCAACAAATCAACTACAACATCATACAGTAAATCCCTTTCAGAAATACGACAGTCTTCTATGGAAATAAAGAAAGGTCTTCTAATGGGCTGTGAGAGTTGGGCAGAGGTGGTGAGAAAGTTGAGTGTGAAAACATATTTCCTCAAAAAACAGGAGATGAGAGCCTGCGTGAGAGTGCTGGAATTGGCCAAGGTGGAGGTGGTGTGAATCTACATACAAAGGTGTACATGTGCTTATGTGTGTGTGAGAGAGAAAGACTTCACATTATGAGGAGGAAATGAAGGAAATGAGAAACTGGAAGAATTGGAAGAGTTCCCAAAATGTCAGGAAGCAGTCTGGGAAGCAGGTTGTTATGTGGCACCACAGTCTGCTCTTGCAATCGCTGCTGGTCGGTATGAGAATAGTATAGGATGAGGCCAGAATGGATTGTTTTAGATTCACTTACATATCCACCCATTCAACAAATATGTAGTTGGCATCTGATATATCTCAAGCCTCTGTCAGCCTTGGTGAATATAATAATAAGCAGGCTAATTTTATGCCTTAATGAAACCTGCATTTTAGTCAGAGAAATGAACACTAAACAAAATCTATATATAAGATGAAGGACTGCATTATGCAAATACATTTTAATTTTGTATTGAAGATATGGGGAGCCACTGAAGTGACTGAAGCAAGGGATATGTGTGAATCTATTTTAGTGTAGAAAGGTCACTCTGGCATTATTCTGGTGTACACAGTGGGCAGTCCCAGATATTAAGGAGTTGAATTATTAGTGTTATGTTGAGCATTTGAACTGAAGAGATGAAAGGAGATGGAGAGAAACAGGTGAGCAAGAGAGAGGGACCAAGGAGTATGCCAACCTTCTGACCGGAAGTTCTAGGTAGATGGTGGTGTTAACACAAAATATGGAAAGAACTTGTCAAAACACCTGGGTGGAGATGAGGGATTTAATTTTGGACATACTGAATGTGAGTCAGCTTGTGGAATTCCCAAATATTTGGCAGCTGAAAGTACTTGTTTAAATATCAGTTCTGTGCTGAAAGTATAAGTTTATGCTTTGTCATGAGACAACAGATTAAGGCATGTGCTGATATGGAATTATCAATGGAAAAGACACAGAGTGAAAAAGAAGCAGGAGCACTGGCAGAATCTCAGAATCAAAGCCTTTAGTGTTCAACTAGATGTGCCTATCAGAAATACACAGAAGACATTTTTAAAATGCAGTTTCCCAAGGCAGTAACAGATTATGCAATAAGCATTTCTAGAGTTTGAAGATAGAGTTTGGTTTCATTAAATAAGTAAACTACCTGTGAGTTATGTAAGTTACTAACTTCTCTTTTTAATAGCTATTTAGGAAATAACAACATGAAAGCATGATGCACAGGATGAGAGAAAGGAAGAAAAACAGGAAAAGTGGTATATATCATCAAAATACAATAAATATTATATATGAATCTTCTTATATACATCAGTCACTTTCCAAGAGCAATATGTTCATATTTGATAAGCACTCAGTGATGCATGTTAAAGTGCTTGGTAAATGTGTCTATGTATATTCCTTTTCCACTTTTGGCTGCACACAAACTCTCCCTTATTGGAGACCTAACTGAACCCAAGTGGATTGTTCCCTTAACTAAAAGATAACTCTATCCTCCCAAACAGCCTTAAAGATAAAAATTCCAAAAGCTCACAAATGCATCCACTAAACCTCACAGGACTCATTAATTTTTAAAAAGGATCATTTATTTTCATTTTCAAATGGAAAATATACCTCAAATTGTTTTCCTAAAATCATAAGCAAATCTGGGAAATGAAACTCCCTCTATGTGAATAATACAATGGCTCTGTGAATACCTAGCATCTAAAGAAAAAATTATTTAAATTAGTTCAGTTAGACCTACCATACAGATTGCCATGTGGATCCTGTAAATATATTTTACTATGAATGTTTTCCATTAAAAGCCTGGTCTTACTGCCCTGGAGGATGAAGTTTGTGTGTGGTCCTCTGCAGAGATCTGCACAACTAGCTGGAAGCCCTTCCCTGTTGTCTAATCCATCTTCAGAGTTGCTCCACAAGATCCATGTAACAGTGCAACCCCTCTCACTTGACCCATAGACCCTTGGTCCAAGAGAGGCACTAGACAGAAGCCAAGCCAATTAAGTCACTGTCCCATAATTCTCTGGATATAGAATCAGGAGAAAACTTGGTCTTTATTGTATGGAACTGAAATATAAAATTTCTGGGATATATAATAGCCATATTTTCCATTAGAATAAAAGCCACTCTTCAGCAAGAAAGCACACTGAAGAAACAAAAAGAAAAAATGAATAAGAGACAAAGGGAGGTCTTATCTACCTCAAGGTCCTTGTCCTAGTCGTTTCAAAGGCCTCGATACATCATACCATTTCCCTTCCCATGTCTTTACTATCAATTTGTCCCTCAGATTATCTGAGGTATCACCAACCTTCCAACAGTCTCATCCATTCACTCAAACTAGTCCAGGCTGAGTGTCTGAGTCTTATACACTAAAGGTTCTTCCCTGATCCGATTTCTTTAAATTATCGGCCTACCTAAAATATGAGGTTGTGAATCTGTTCTGAGGAATTTCTCCCCTGTGACTTTCGTATGTTTTCAACTGTGTGTTAGATACTACAGCATTCAAACCTATTGTCCCTGAGTGTGGTATTATTTCTTTCATAATGGTCACTGTATTCAGTTTGTGTGAGTTTAGCTCTTTGGCTAGCATACAAATAGTCATTAGAAGGCCCCTGGAAGATGGATGCCTATTGCATAAATGTGACATTGAGGCTGTTTCACAGCATTAGTGTTTAGCACTCTCTTTAATGACTGTTGTTTCACTTATTTATTGATTACAACAGCTGTGACTTAAAATCTGGATCCCTGGCTTTGGGGTTTCCACATAGCCAAGTCAATTTCTGTTTAGAGCACCATTTAATGGGTGTTCTTCTGTGGTATTTTTGGCCAAGGCTTTAATTAAAAGAACATCTTTATGGTCTTGGAATTTGAAATTACGAAGGTTTAATTGTATTCTTATTGTATAACTTTATTTTCTCTTATAATGTCTTAATCTGATGCTGAATGTTCAGGTTCAACCTGAATTTCCACTTAGCCTATAGGTAGAAAGTCATTAGATATTTTCGACAGAAAATAATTTTGACAAAAAATTTCAAATCTCAAAAAGGATACATTTTTCTTCAGTTTACAGATATCATTTCATAAATCCATAAAAATATAGAAGTATGATGGTATCTTATTAAACTAAAATAATAAGCTTGTTTTTAGAAAAACTTTTTATTATTAAAAACTTCAAAATAAAAATTTCCCTTTTAAGCTGATATGCACTTCACTTCATAAATTTTAAACATTTCACATAGCCTATTTTTATAATTCCATCATAATTTCTTGAATTTAAATATTTAACAATATCCATGATATTTCTTCAATATCCTGAGTTGTTTTATATATTCTCTTCTCAGTAAAGAGATTCATTAGCCAAGACACAGGAAAGCACTGAATAGACACAACAAAGAAAGGCAACTGGAGTCAACAGTTCTACTGAAGTTTGATACCGTAAGAAAGTTCCCTAAGCAATTCTTTGACCAATGCCAAATAGGTGTTCAACAGAGAAAAATTGTTCCATATGTCAATGATAGAATTCAGGCAACAAATCAGAAATTCCTTCATGTTTCCATATCTAGCCCCATAAAAAGAAATACTGCTATTATGCTTATTACTCCCTCCCTCTGACAGAAAATATCCTATTCATTATTTAATGCCTACTTCCCTGCTTGTCCTTGATTTCATTTCTTCCTGGCTTCCTGGGTCCACACCATTAACCCAGGTAATCCAGCTCCTCTAGCATCTTCAACTTTTTCTTTCTACTGGTGATTTGACAGCTTCTAAACATTTCAGGTGTCTACAATCTCTACATTATCAACATATACAAATACTAAAAAGAATATTTTATTTTTCTAATCAATTTTATTGAGGTACAATAAAAATACCTATTTTAAGTATACAATTTGATACATTTTGACAATTAAGATATAGAACATATGTGTCACCACAAAAGTGTTCTTGTGCTTTATTATAGTCACTAAGTAACTCAGACATGTGAACAGAAAGTAAACACTGATCTGCTCTCTGTAACTATAAACTAGTTTTAACTATTATAAATTTTCATATATATACATATATATATATATATATATATATATATATCTCCATACATATATGTGTGTGTGTGTGCACTATATACAAAGTCATGCTGTGCATGGCATTTTTACTCAGCATAATATTTTTGAAATATATTCATGTTGTGTATATTAGTAGTTAATTATTTTACTTGACAAATAGTATTTATTATTATTATGTATATATATAATTTTATATATAATTGTTTATCCATTCACCTAATTGGCATATGTAGTTTTCGTTTTTAACTTTTACAAATATTACTAATATTCAGCCAGGTGCAGTAGTGCACACGGGAGGCTGAGGCAGGAGGATTGTAAGTTCAAAGCCAGCCTCAGCAAAAAAGCAAAGCACTAAGCAACTCAGTGAGACCCTGTCTGTAAATACAATACAAAATAGGACTGGAGATGTGGCTCAGTGGTCGAGTTACCCCTGAGTTCAATTCCCGGTACCCCCACAAATAAAAAATTACTAATATTCAAATACAAGTGTTTATGTGATGCATGTTTTCATTTCTCTTCACAAAATGCTTAAGAATTGAATTGTTGAGTCAGCTACATGAACAAGTAACTTTTTAAGAAACTAGCAAAATGTTCAAAGTGTTTGTACCATTTTAAATTTCCAACAATGTTATTTTTTTAATTTTTGTTCATTTTAGTTACACATGACATTAGTCTATTTTTACATATTTATACAAACATGGAGTATACTTGTTAGAATCTCAGTCTTGTGGATGTACACTATGTTGAGATTCATTGTGGTGTATACATATAGGTACATAGAAAACTTAATGTTAGATTCATTCCACTGTCTTTCATATTCCTGTTCCCCCTCCTTTCCCTTCATTTACCTCTGTCTAATCCACTGAACTTCTATTCACCCCTACCACTTTGTTGTGTGTTAGCATCCACATATCAGAGATAACATTTGACCTTTTGTTTTGGGGGACTTGCTTATTTAACTTAGCATGATAGTTTCCAGTTTCATCCATCTACCACTGATTGTCATAAAGTCATTCTTCTTTATGGCTGAGTAATATTTCGTTATGTATATAAACCACATTCTCTTTATTGATTCATCTGTTGATGGGCACCTAGGTTGGTTCCATAGCTTAGCTATTGTGAATTGAGCTGCTATAAACATTGATGTGGCTGAGTTACTGTAGTATGCTGATTTCAAATCCTTTGTATGTATACTGAAGAGGAAGATAATTGGGTCAAATTGTAGTTTTTTGAGGAATTCATACTTTGCAGGAAATCCATATGTAGTAGAATGAAATTTAAACCTTATTTATCACCCTGGATGAAACTCAACTCACAGTGGATCAAAACCTAACTATTAGTCCAGAAACTCTGCACCTACTAGAAGAAAATGTAGGCCCAAGACTACAACATGTTGGCTTAGGAACTGACTTCCTCAAATAGTCTCCTAAAGCACAAGAAGTAAAATAAAAATCATTAAATGGGATGGCATTAAACTAAAAAGCTTCTGCACAGCAAAAGGAAATAATCAAGAGCATGAAAAGAGAACCTACAGAATGGAAGAAAATCTTTGCCACCTGCATCTCAGAAAAGGCAATAATTTACAGGGTATACAAAGGACTCAAAAAGCTTAACACTAGAAAACAAACAAACAAACAAAAAACCCAATCAATGAATGGGCAAAGGAACTAAACAGACACTTTTCAAAAGATGAAATACTAAGTCAACATATATATTAAAACATATTCAGCATCTCTGGCAATTAGAATAATGAAATTTAAAACTACACTGAGATTTCATCTCACTCCAGTCAGAATGGCAATTATCAAGAATACAAGTAACAATAAATGTGGGCAAGGATGTGGGAAATAGGGTCCACCAACGATACTTGAGAGCTTCAGTTGCTCCAAATTCTTTCCAAATGCTTGGTTCTAGAAGGATTTTCAAAATGGTTAATTTTCAATTACTTTATGACTGAAGTTATTGTAAATATATTAGGCATCTTTTCAGGCTTTTATTTGCCATTTTCACATTTTTTTGTGGAATGTCAATATAAATATTTTCTGACTTTTAATGGCTTTATTATTTCTTATTGAAGTATGAGTAGTCTTTATGTATTATTTGTTGACAAAAGTGTGTGTGTGTGTGTTTCTAAATATCTATCACATATGGAAAGTATCTACACATAGTGAATTTTTTCTCACAGTCCTGGGTTGACATACCTATTTTAATAGTTTCTTTTGAAGAGTAGAATGCTGTAATATTGTTGGAGTAGAATTTATCTTTTCTATGCTTATTTTGAGTCTTTGGTGTCCCATCTACTTAAAGGTAACAAAGATTTTCTGCTATATGCTTTTTCTATAAATAATGTGTTAGCTTTTATATTTAGGTCTGTGATTGACTTCAAGTTAATTTTTATGTAAATTTGAAATAATGTTTAAGGGTTATTATTTTTTCAGAAATATAACCAATTACATCAGAATTACTTTTTGAAGAGATTTTCTTTTCTTCCCTGAAATAGCTTGTTATCTTTGTCAAAAATAATTTGACCATATATGCATTGTCTTTTTCTATATTCTTTATTCTTTTTTTATGCTACTATGTACCATCGTTGCTATAGTTTTATAGTGAGTCTTGAAATTAGGAAGTATAATTTGTCCAAGTTTGTTCTGCCTTTTATGAAATGTTCTTATTGTTTTAGATGTTTTGAATTTCTATATAAATTTTAGAATATGCATGAAATTATTAAAAAGCATACTGAACATTTTAATGGAACAGCATGAAATCTATAAAATTTTAGAAACACTGACATCTTATTAGAATTATATTTTCCAATTCAATAACATGTCATATATCTCTATTTATTTATATCCTCTTTTTTTCAAATTTATTTTTTATTCTAAGTTGTTAGAAATGACAGCAGAATGTATTACATTTCATATTGTACTTATAGAGCATATTTTTACATATCTCTGGTTGAATACAAAGTATATTCATACCATTCGTGACTTCCTCTTTAAATTTCCTTAACAATGTTTTATATGGACATTGCACATATTTTGAAAAACTGATTTCCAAATATTTAGTAGAATTAAGTGCTCTTGTAACTGGCACTATTCTTTTTATCTTGATCACTAATTGTTTGTTTTTCTTAAAAAAATATAAGGGCATTTTGTACATTGGCTTTGTATCCTGTAATGTTACTAAGCTGATTTAATAGTTCTAACATGTGCTCTTTGTGTATTTCTATTATATATGTATATATGTAAGCATACATATACATATATATAAGTATCTATATATATGAGTGTGTGTGTGAAGGAGCCCTAATTAGGAAGGGCTGTTGTAGCTAGCTGGAAGCCATGGGTTCCACCTGATATGTATGTGACGCACCTGTAGGCACCCGCAAACCTGAAGGTATATAACCGGGTGAAAGCGGTCCGAGTTAGGAGAACGGAGAATTCAGTCAGCCGGGCAGTCACTCGGTCGGTCAGAAGAATCAGAGTGGTCAGAACGTAGGCAGAGCGGTTACAGAAGAGAAACCAGATAGAAGAAGTAATGACTGGTCAGAGTTAGGCCGAGACTCCTGAAGAAGACAGAAGACAGAAGACAGAAGAAGAAGGAAGAAAGAAGAGAGAAGAAAGAAGCTCTAATCTTTCTCTAAGCTAAGCTCTATCTTTCTTACTCTAAACTCTAAGCTAAGAAGACAAGAAGAAAAGCTCGCTCTAATCTTTCTCTCTAAAAATCTTTCTTTCCCTCTCTAAGCTCTAAGAAAGTAGAAGTAAAAGTAGTAAAAGAAAGTAGAAGTAAAAGTAGTAAAAGCTTAACTCTGCCTCCGAGAGTTTTCCTCCCGGTTTTCGGTAGCTTACATGTGTGTACACACACTCATGATGTTACTTATAAATAAAGAGAATTTAATTTCTTCCTTTCCAATCTGCATAATTCTTGTGTTTTTTTTTTTTTCTTGTCTTGTTACATTGGTTAGAACTTCTGATATAATATTAAATGAAAGGAGTAAGAGTATATCTCCTTATTTTTACTCTGATATTAGAAGAGATGTGTTTAGTCTTTTAAAGCTAAGTTTATTGATAACTATATATATCTTATTAGTTTAAGGAATTTTCCCTTTAGTTTGCTGAGAGTTTTTAACTTCCAATTGATGTTATTTCTAATTAAATACTTTGCCTTCATTAAAAACCTCATAGGATTGTTTTCTTTTATGCTAATAATATGGTGAATCACATTGATTTTCAAAAGTAAATTTAATTTTGTGTTTCTGAGATGAATACTACCTGTTCATCATGAATTATCCTTTTTATATGTGGCTAGAATTTAACTGTTAATACTTTCCTTTGAACTACATAACACTGTCATTTCCTATTATTTCCATGATTTCCTATTCCTCTTCCATGAGTTTTTACATTTACCAGCATTCTCCTCATTGAACACTCTTCCTGGATAATCTCATTTAGATTCATGGTTTTAACTATCATCTCCAAACAATTATTTTCCAAATTACATCTCTAGGCCTTTATCCCCCCAAAAGGCTGTGAATCTGCATCCTACTTCTAGCACATTCTCTAGCAGTTTGTACCATGTGTATCAAAGTCTCAACATTTATGGAATCTTCTTTTTTGCCAAGTGATACTTTGTATTTGGTTTTCTAATCTTACTTGATATTAATACTATCAACTTAATGTCAAAATATAAATCTGAATTTCAGCCTCAAGTATTACTTTGTCCCCAACATCTAATCAATCCTTTAGGTTGTCTTATTTAAACTCAAACACGTCTTAATTATTTTGTTCTCAGATATATCTTCTCTATTTCATAGTGTAATGGTCTCTAAATCTTTTCCCAAATAGATGGTATATATTCAAATCTATCAAAATGATACCAGGTGTGTTAGTAAGCTTTATCTACTGTGTGACCAAAAGACTTCACAAGAACAATTTTGGATGAGGAATTGTTTATTTTGGGGAAGACACTTTTAGAAGTCTCAGGCCATAGTTGACTCCATAGCTCTGGGCCTGACGTAAGGCAGAACATCATGGTGAAAGAATATAGTGAAGGAGAGCAGCTCAGAACATGGCAACCAGGAAGGGGGTGGGGAGAGAGAGAAAATATCTCCACACCATGGAAAAAACACAAACCTACCTCCTCCAGCTACATCCCATCTACCTACAGGTACCACCCAGTTAATCCTTATCAGGGCTTAATGCACTGATTAAGTTAAGGTATTCATGACTCCATCTTTTCACTTCTAAATATTCTTGCATTGTCTCACACATCTTTTAGGGGACACCTCACATCTAAACCATAACATCAGGTGTCACTCTTTAATTACAACCTTTAATGGTTCACCATTGTTCTCTAACCCCAACCTCCAATTTGAATGAGCTGTTTCTACTGATCCCTCAAATCACCTTGGTGACCCATATTATCATGCTTATCATCTTGTTCTCTATGTGTCTATGTTTTCTGATGAATATACTCTCTCAGAATAAGAATCTGCTCATTTTTCTTTCTGTATTTAATTTTTACTTCTACGTCCATGCCTGGCACAAACTATATGTTGAACTGAACTGAAGCTCAGAAAGTTAAATTTATTTTTTAAAGAGATCTAACATAACATGAAAAATTATAACATGACTCAGGATTTCTGGCATTCAGATTTAAAACTCATTCAAGGGGAAATGAATAGTAAGACAATTCTTTACACACTTATGGGGGAGAAGATTCCCTTCCAGTACAATAATAAAGACTTATTTCCTACTGTGAACTTTGTAAAACTCAAGCAAAAACTAACATGAAATTGACAGGCATGGTAGCACCAGTAATCCCAGCAGCTCAGGAGGCTGAGGCAGGAGGATCACAAGTTCAACGCCAGTCTCAGCAACTTAGCCAGGACCTGAGCAACTTAGCAACTTAGCAAGACCCTGTCTCAAAAATTTAAAAAATATATAAAAGGGGCTAGGGATGTAGTTCTACGATTAAGTGGCCCTAGGTTCATTCCCCAGTACCAAAAAGAAAAAAGAAAAAAAAACACCACCACCAACAAAAAAACTATAAAGTCAACAGAAGGAAATAAAACCTCTGCATTGTCTGGGTTGGCATAGAAATATTGTGATTCACTGAAGAACAGAATCATGAAGGAGAAGGAAAATTGGGATAAATCAGAAACTTCTATTTTATCCAGTCTCAACCAGAGGTTTTAGTACATGTTGTTTGCTATTTTTAAAAATTAATTATTTTCAATTACATAGCAGGTGACACATGATTCATTCCAGAGTGTGCATAGGATTGTCCTTGTGTCCTGTTTTTTTCTTCATTGCCATGGGTGCAACATCTCTAACAGGCTGTTAACCAATCTTGTTTCCTCCTGAGCCAGCACCATTCCTGACAGGCACAAGCCTGTGCCTCTAACACTTTGCCTTATTCCTGGGCTGTCGTCAGGTCTGCGGAATGAAGTCTGATACTGAGAGCCTAAAAGAAATTTAATATCCTCTGTGTGCACGCTCTCTCTGTCTCTCTCCTTTAGCTTTTGCTATTATTAAAAATTATTTCTGTAGAGGATTTGGACACTGGAAGGTCACAGAATTTTAGAGATAGAAAATAAAAAGAGAGAGATGATCTAAACAGCTTTTGCACCTACTATTTCAAGCAGCACTCAGTGTAATTTCTTTTCGCTTGCCTCTTTGATTGCTTTGGCCATCACATTTGTAAAGCTCTTAGACCATGCCCACAATATTCAGTCTAACACTAGTTCTCAGGACTTGCTGTTATACCAAATTATTTTTTGTTATTTTTGTCATTAAAATTACCTATACTGCTTACCAACTCTTTCATACTTCAAATTTCAGAGATATGCTTAATCATTGTTTCTTGTTGAGGAAATTTCTGTTACAAAAACCAAAGCAAGCAGTTCAGTTTTACACCCCTGTCCCAGAGGAACACTCCTGTCCCATTATCCAATTGGATAATGTATTCTCCTGGACATCATACTTGACATTTCTAACATGATTTGCCACCCCTGGGCTTGGAGATCTCTTAGCTCTCTGAGATGGGGAACAATTAATAGTGGCAAAGGCAGTGTGGTATGTAAAAATAAAAAGAAGGTGAGAGAGAATTTCCAATTTTAGAAATAACGTGACTGCATATTCCTGGGTGTGTGGGTGCAAGTGGAGTAAATCGTATGAGCACAGAAATGGGAGGCGTGTCATTTCTGGAAAACATTTTTCAGGCCTGTGCTAACAAACAATATGAACTTAAAAAGAATGATCAAGGACAATACTCAATGAAGTTGATTTAGGCTGTGGGTCAAGTAATGAAATTTGGATCATATAAGAAAATCCACAAAAACTGATAATTTATCATCTGAGGCATATAATAAAAGTAACGGTGGGAGAGGAGAGAATGAAACCAGAAAGAAACAAAGGAAGATCATCAATTTAACTGCCGCGTTTGAAGGTGAGAAATATATGGCTTTTTCTGGGCCTCGAAAAATACAGCCCTTGGCCAAGTCTCAGCTGTAATGTTATCTTCAGACGAGATTTTTTTCCAATTACGAATTTGTTTGGAAACTTGCTGCAGCGGCACCTTGTTATAATTTGCCCTGCCTTCGACAAAAGAATTACATCTAGCCACCTTTTCATGCAGATTTGTAATGCATTGTTTCTTGCCGCTGGAGGATTCCATGACATTAAAACACTGCCCTGTTCAGAAAGTGCTTCTGAAGAGCAATCAAAACCAAACCTAAAGCCTGAAGCTCATGTTAGATATCACATTTAATGTGGAGTCCTATTTTCAGCATACCCTTGAAATACCTTTTACAGTAAGTAAATGTCATGAGTGGAGACATCAGGGATGAGGTACAACAATGTCATCAGACTTGTCCACGAAGGACACAATTCTGGGTGTGGAAAATAGTGGCAGACTTAATTTCCTCATCTGTAAAGATGTGGCAAGCACAGATTGTCATGTTTTCATAGCATTTCTGATCTCTCTGCAATGCACAAGAAAGAAGATGGTTATGATTATTGGGCTAATAATAAAAAAGAGTTTAATTCCTTTACTGTAATTTCCATTCTATAGCCTTTTCATCTTGATCCTATTCACTTGGGATTTGGCTTTGTGCATGAAAGCAAATAGTTCTACAATTGTTGTGATAAGATTTTCAGTCAAAACAAAACTTTCATTTCAACCTTGTGAGTTCTTTGTCAAAATAAAATCAGAACTATGCTGACTAGTCTAGCTAAGATTTTATGTAGTAGACTTTGAAGTTGTCTATATACTAAGTCCTAGATCTACCTCCTACCTTCTTTTTATCACAAGTTTATGTGTACGCATATATGTGTTTATTATTTTGATATTTTAAAATATTAATTGTTTAAAATCTATTAATTTTCTCATATGTAAAGATGTGGGTTTTTTAAATTCATATGTCTGATGCTTCAGGAAGGTGACACATATGAAATACCTTATCTGGCTACAGTGAGTATGGAAAAAGAGGTAATATAATAATCATAATCATAAAGGGCATTCTGCCTCAACACAATCAGAGTCTTACAGCCATAGTTTATAATGATCATTGCAGTCTCCTGAAGAACTATTTTTTTTTTCTTTAATGAAACACATGTACTTATTTCTATAGTTTTAAGTTAGGAAAAACTACAGTAGGGCCCAATAATTTGAATTTTAACATGCTTCCTGGTTTTCCACAAGATCATTCAAATAAATATTGAAACACTAAAATGACTTAAAAGGACTTGTAGGGGAAAAGAAAGAGAAGCTAAATATAAAGTTAATCTTTCTTAAAAATATCTAAGATAAGTCCCCTATTGATATAGTCACAAATTTTGTTTTCCAAGTAACTAACCAATCTGGTAGTAAAATGGGAAACTTGATACCTACTGTAAGGAAGGGCTGTGGAAAGAGCTGGGTTTCCTTCATGGCCTAAGGTATCTGCGTCATCCCTTTGAGGAAGGAAAAGGAATAAAAAAAAAAAAAAAAAAAAAAAAAAACACACACACACACACACAAAAAAAAACTACTGACAGTCTACTAAACACCAAATCATTACTTCTACAATTATATATTTCTAATTTGTTTTTTAATCCATGTATATGGTTTGAGCTACTGGTTTTATTCTTTAAGTTACCACAGGGCACAGCACAAAGAGTAGAAGTTTTAGATACAGAATCTGCTATTCAAAAGTCTGACTCTTACCACATCCTGTGCAACTTTTAGAAGTTATTAGAGCTCTTTTCTAGGGACTTGTCACACTTTTGTGGATCAATATTTCCACCAGAATCCTATAAACTAAACCATATTAGACTACTCAGTGCCCGCTGCTTTTATAATGGAAACTCTATGCAGTTGAAGGAATTATAATTCAAAGGAGAAGAACATGAATATATATTTGGCAGGACAGGGAACTAAACAGTGGACCTCATCTCTA
Organism: Tamias sibiricus; assembly: GCA_025594165.1. NCBI lineage: Eukaryota > Metazoa > Chordata > Mammalia > Rodentia > Sciuridae > Tamias > Tamias sibiricus. The sequence goes on from CM046666.1 coordinate 101,021,118, forward strand.
AATTGTTTATCAAAACAACTCCAGATTATTGTAGTCTGTCCACAAAATGGAAAGTAACAGCTATCCAAAATCATACTAAAAATTACTAGGTACCATAACACAAAAAGAGGTAGGCATGAAGATGAACACCAGTAAACCGAGTTAGTGTGGAGGGTGAGTCAGGAGGATCAATTGTTCAAGACCAACCTGGGCAACCTACCAAGACTCTGTTTCAAAATAAAATAAACAAGGTTGGGTATGTAGCTCAGCACATATAGGACTTGCCTGATATGCACAAGTCTCTGATTCAACCCCCAGTACTGCAGAAAGAAAGAAAAAAAAAATAAGGAAAGAAAGAAGAAAACATAAAGAAAGGAAAGAAAGGAAAAGAAAAGTACACTAATTATAACATCATTTAACTTTTAACATATATAAACAGCTTAACAAAAAATATTAACAGTTCCTAGATGGTGGTATAATGATAATTTTATAGTTTTAATATTCTGTTAAAGTTTTTCAAATGTTCAATTGTAATGTCTTGTTTTTGTTTGTTTTCTTTCATAGGCCCATTTTGGCACATCAGAACTTTCCATGCTTCTCCATCTGGCTTTAGTTTGATATACCAATATGCCAGATGATCTTCAGGTAACATTAGTTTTGGACTTGTACCTTTCTTTTTAGTGACCTCAGAGAAAAAAAATGCAAATATTTAATGATTCCAAACCATTCCTAACTGTTCTCTATAGTAGCATGGAGGAAGAGGGAATTGACTGTTGGGAACACTGCAAGCAAAATTATGTCAGAGATTAAAATTCAAGGGGTTTTGTCTACTAGAACAGAGGTTTCTGGCATAAATTAGCCACGGGTGATAAACAATGAAAGACGCATCAACTTTTCAAGGATTGAAGCACTAACTATGAAAATTACCAGAGACTATGCGAAGTCCTCCACCCTCTTCTCAAAAAGAAAAAAAAAAAAAAAAAACAATCAATAGGAAACAAAACTAAAACCAAACTACAATTATCCCACTATAAATAACCATAAATCCCGAGGGCTATTTCATCAATGCAAAAGGATGATCATATGGCTTATGCTTAAAGGTAAGTTATCTGCAACAAGAGAGAATATCTGAACAAACTCATATAAAAATTAATTGGGTTCACTTGGAAGTAATCTCTATATCTTCTAAAAATGCTCAGATCAGTGTGTCCTCTGGATAAAAGGCATTTCTCCCAGTTTCTGCCAAGAAGTTCCTGCATTGGTGAACTAATAGGTAAATAAGGGAGAAAGTGCAGAGTGTTCTTTATTTTGTGTCTATATTATATGTGTCCTCTTTTTGTTTAAAGCTGGTCATTAATAAACTGGCTTATTTAAGAGTAATGAATGTACTTATATGATATTGTGGAGGTCTTTTAAAAGAAAAAAATGTAAGTAATATACACAATCAAAACCGATTTTTAAGTTAAAATTGGGAGTCATATTTTACTCTATATACCCATGTTTATACCATTTTATATTTTGGCCTGTACAGCACTTAGATTGACCACAGTGCTTTGACAACACTAATGAAGTCCTTGACTACTGAGCTACAATTCCATCCTAAGTATTTTATTTCATACTTTTATGATATCATTTTATTTACATTTTTAGCTAAGTTAGAAAAGAGCATGTACATATGCATAATACTCAGCAGAAGGGACTAATTTTCCCTCTACATGCTAGATTGTTAAATTACACCTATCATGTATTGGAATCTCTTTCTATCTCCTTTGTCACACACTTTCCATGATGCTAGATGCTGAACAGTGTGGAGCTTGGTGTGACTCAAGATCCCCAGATTATCTGGACATGAATACTAGAAGTAGGCAGGAGCAATTCCATGAAGCAAATCTCCTATGAGGGTAAAATTTGAAGCTTAGTGTGAAGCTACATTTAAATAGAAAATAATTCCTTCTTCCCTAATGAAACAATATATTCAAGCCATTTATGTGCTTTAAGAGCATTACTCCATGGAAATGCACACATGTATCAGAGGTAAGTACATTAATATTTTACTTTCTTTTAAATCAACCTTCTTGATGGCCTCAAACTCTTAAATATGGGACCATCATCTCAAGTTGAAGCCTTTCTCATTTCTAAAATAACTAATTAAAGGAAAGATGCTTCTTCAATTTTCCTTTTTTGAAAATAAACATTTTATCCATAAGCTTACAAATATTGCTTTCATTATTCTTGACACTGGGGTTAAGATGATCACTTTGAGGTCATCGTTCTGGAAAAAGTACTGGGTGAAAATGCTTAGAATTATTGTTGAATATATTTAATGAAATTAAGGGCATCTATATACCAGTACAATTTTTCAGAAAGATGTCCAGTTTGTTTTTGTTTTGTTTTTTTGTTGTTGTTTTTTAAAATATTTATTTATTTAGTTGTACACAATGCAATGCATTTATGTTTACGTGGTGCTGAGGATCGAACCTGGGCCGCGCACGTGCAAGGCGAGCGCTCTGCCGCTGAGCCACAACCCCAGCCCATGTTTTGTTTTTAACCTAATATGAAGTCAAACATTTGAACTTAGTTCTATTCCCTTCTAAATTAGAAGTTCATATGATTCATAAACCCAAAATTTATAAAACCATGGCAACCTCTAGAGTCTCACTGTTAAGCCGTTGGGACAACAGTATTTAAGGATTCAACACTGAATTGGTAAGCCAATCTTTAAGGGAATTCAATCCACAGGAAATCTAACAACTGGCTGAATTCAATGAAAATTGATATAAGTTGTGCTTGGATTCCTGGCATGGGTTTGAATTTGATATAACAACAATGTAACTTAATACCAAGCACAGTAATGATGCACCTGTGTTCAAGTCTCATGAATTATTGCATCTAGAACTGCAACTTTTCGGCTATTTATGTCCTTCAGTGTCTCTAAATAGTATCTTTTATGTAGGGAGAATAGAAATTTGCCCTGGTTTTTCCTATTCAAGAAACAAATCTTGTCTTCCCTAAGGTAATATGCTACAAAATGGGAAAAAAAATATGCTGATAGAACTTTTTTTTCCAGGTAATTGTGAATTTGTGTATTCTTTTCTATCAGCATAGCCTTTCCCTTTTGTGCTATATTTCTTTGCACCTCAGATTTAACTTTGCATATTTCTCTTTGGGTAACTGAACATGTTGGTGACCAAAATACTAACTCTGAATATGCAAACTGTGAGAACAACAGGTATTCCCGTGAATGCATCATTCCAAGGTGTCAAACTCAGTTCTCTTGAACAGCAAATAACCATGAAGTAGCTCTATAGTCGAATATCTTTCTATATGTTGTGATAATATTAAAAATGTATTAATAATTTTTCTAAAAGCATACAAAATTTTAATACTCTCATGTAGTGACACGATAGACTAAATCTTAATCTTAATTTTAAATATTAAATCTAAAGATTGGAAGATATTGAAAGATTTTGTGAAGTCCAAAATCAAACAAACTGAAGCCTGGGAGCAGGGAGGTAAAATGTGTGTTCCATATTACTTATTAAAATTAAACCTGAGATGTAGCTTATGTATTTGTTGAAACAAATTTCACAAACCCATATGTATTTTCACTTAACCTGCATTAATTATTTCAAATACTTTACAGAATGACAATGCTCTGAATTTGGGGCACAAATCCATCTTTTTACTAAAAAAAAAAAAGGTGGTTAAAAGGTGCAAGGATGCACTAACACTAACATGAATATGGAGTCAGGATATTAAAATTCATGAAGTCTTGTCAGCTGAACTGATGCAAACTCTATTTGCCCGAAATACATGATGACATTGCAAGCCCGGAAAGATGAAAACAGCTCAAGAAAGCTTTTTCTGATGTTATTTCATTCTTCTGAATATCAAGTAAGCTGCCTTTCTCCAGGTAGGAGCCACACGCAGATTCTTCATTCTGTAAAGTTGGGCCCTAGCTGGTTTTCTAAGAACAATAGATCCCTCTGTTCTCTGTCTTGCTCTCTGCTTGGTGTGTTTGCTGCACATGGAACCGAAAAATTCTCTGAACCATGATTGCATTTTCTCAGACAAGCAATGTCCTCTCTTGTCACTTGACTTGAATTGAAACCAAACAAGCCCTGTGGCTACATTTGTATTCAGACTCAGTAAAATAGTCCTCTAAATTATTGTCTCAGGGACTCTTCCAAAGAGCTCTTCCTGGTTATCTGTAACAAGGAAGGCTGCCTTAGTGCAATCTGGAAATGAACTAGAAGATACACCAGCCTGCTAGAATTCTGACAAGACCTCAGGCAAAGATCTAATAAAACATGGCTACCATTGTTAGTAGTTTAAATTGGAGAGTTTCTGAAGTTTTGCAAATTAAATAGGAAAAGTCAATTTTTTTTTTTCTGATTTGTAAATTAAACAGGACAAGTAAATGCTTTGAAATCATGGGCTTTGTCACTCACATTTTCTCAAAGTCATCAATCTTCATGAATCCTTTCATTAAAGCATTTGCAAAAATGTGATCTATACTTAAATACAGTTTGAAAGAGTCTCAAAAAAATTCCTGAGATCAAAGACCAGGTCTTCTGTGGATTCTGTGAAAGGTTTAGCGTTTGGCTGGCACAATACAAGTTTAATTATAATCACAAGAATAATTATGTGTAGATCCAGAAGGGACCTTGGGAGGTCAAAAGTCAAAAGACCCACCTTCGGGCTATGTGACTGCTAAACCTTCTCTGGAATTGAGAATTTACACTGTTTAAGAAAGCTCTAAAAAGAAAAATCCCATGACTTTCCACTTACTCTTTAAAATATATAATCTACCTTAGTTAGAAGTTTTCTTCCTTTAGAATTTGCTCTTTTCTTATGACATGCACACTCGTTCTGTAGAATAAAGTACTGTCCAATAGAACTTTTAGTAAAGATATAGTCTATCTCTGCATTGTCTAACAGTAGTCAAAAACCTCATGTGCTTAGTGAACACTTGAAATGTACATAATACAACTAGTGAATTTTGAATTTTAAGCTTAATTTATTTTAAACTGAATTTCAATAGCCACTTATGGCTGATGACTGGTATATTAGACAACATAATTCTTTTTTGTTGTTGTTTAAATTACTGTCTTCATTGTTTTCATTTGTTTAACAAATATTTACAGAGGAGACTCTCAGTATATTCTGTGCAAACCACAGTTTCAAGTAAAATAAATACAGTGATGAATAGAAGGGAAACCACTTGCTCAGAGAGTTTACATTCTAGTGAGAAGGAAACTCAACTAAGCAGAAGAATTGGAAATAACAATAAATATGGTAAAGGAAAACAGTAGGGATATGTGAAGACTAGTAACTAGCTGGATGCTAAAGTTTCTGTTTCATAAAGTGATGGATTGGATGATTCCCTTTGGGAGAGGGGACATTTGATCTGAAACCAGAATGATGAGAAAAAGCCACTCTTGTTCAGAGTTAAGGAAAAAAATTGTAGAAGAAGACCTGAGTTATGACCTAGTTTGGTATGTCAGAGAAACTGAAAGGCCAACATAACTTGAGCCCAGTGAAAGGAAGAAAAATAAAATAAGATCAAAGAGGAAAATGGAAGTTAGATCAGTCAACACTTTGGAGGCCATGGGTAATAGTTTGCTTTTATTCCAAGTGAAAAGAAAAGGTTTTAAGACCTGGGTAAGTGCTCTGATTTACATGTCATAAAATTAACTTTGAATGCAGGAAAATAGATTATTAGAGAATAAGGGAAGAAGCAAGAAACAAGACAAAATGATGATTCTGGTGATAAGAGAGCAATGACAAGTGGCAGACTATTCATGAACATATTTTGCAGATAAAAACTGACAAATAAGTGGGGGCAGAGGTTTTGTCTTTAACAACCATTTGAATGAAATGGAGATTGTTAGAATTTAGGCAAAGTCTCTTACGCAGGGAATGCCATTTTAATAAAAGGGAAGTTTATTAGGGGCCACGTGTGGAAGGGGGAGAAAAAGGAAAAAATGGGGGACGGACGGGAACAGGGGCAAGCGCGAACAGAGAGCGGTTTTAGTCCAGGGGTGGCTTAAATAGAGTGGGGGGTCAGAGAGCCCCCCCTGGAGTGAGTCCTTGCCTTATAGGCTACCAGAGGTCATAAGGTAGTGGCCAGGGCACCTGCTGGTCAGTATTTTTCTGGTCATGCTGAGGATCCTGGGAGCTGTAGTTTTTCACAAAGCACCTGGGGAGGTGTGGCCTTCTGCCTGGGAGGCGCAGCCTCTTGCCTGGAATCCAACAGAGATGGCTGAGCAAGGCATAGGTTTGTGAACCAAGAGTTACTCTCAGTTAATGTTATTCTTAAGATGTCAAATAAATTATATTGTTATGTAGTGTACCTGTGTATAGTAACAATGAATTCCACCATTATGCACAACTATAATGCACCAATAAAAAAATGTGGGGGGAAAGGATGCCAAATAGGTAACATAAGAAATAAGATACAAATCTAGAGCTTATGCTAGAAGTATGAATTACATGTCAATGACAAAGTTGATATCAGAAGACATAGGGCAATATAGGATCAATTAGGGAAAGAACACAGATAAAGAGGTTAAAGTAATTACAGACAGCAAAAGGGAAGCTCATAGCCTTCTCTTAAGTCTTTTCACTTCAAACTATCCTGACAAAGCCTACTCTGAATTATAATCACTATGTTGCTAGAATCTGAAGACTCTTCATAGTTCTAGATACCTCAGCCACATCAGGTAATCTACAGTTCAGCAAATGCACTATGCCATTTCAGATGTTCATGCCTTCATACATATTGTCCTTTGGTTTAAAATTTAATCTTGTTGCCTACCCTTTCCCATTACCAAGAACCTAGAAATTCAAATGCACTTTTCAAAAATTAATGTAATGGATCCTTCCTTGTTCTTCCCTCTTTGTATTGTCTTTCTGCATGATTTTGTTCTAGCCATTATTTGTTTTATGAGTCACTTGCAAAATATGTAAACTCCTTGAGAATAATTTTTGGGTTTCCTTCATCTTTGCACCCTCATCTCAAGCCTGAAATTTTGTTTTATGTGGGGCAATAGAATGGTGGCTACTCCAAAAACCTGAACTTTCTTTGCTAAATCCTACCTCTCAGTATACAATAGTATCACCTATATTTTCTCCCAAACTCTCAGGGTCACCTTTCCTATTGGTAAATTTCCAAAGGCATAATTAAGCTTTCTAAATCTAAGAAGATTATTTGCTTTCAACTACATAACAGGGACAGCAAAGTTAGGTGTGTGTGTGTGTGTGTGTGTGTACACACACATACATATATGTATATATAATCCCTTCTTAATTACAATATATATATATTTAATGTAATTAAGAAGAACAAAAATATGGTATTTAAACACATCAGTAGTGTTCATCAGTAGTATGTAAATATGTAAAAGCCTACATAAATAGATTTCCTTAAACAAATGGCTTTCAAGCTTTCAGAACAAACTTCCCTCTAAATTTGTTAAGAATGCTTATTTTGCCAAGTACGGTGGTGCACACCTGTAATCCCAGCAGCTCGAGAGGCTGAGACCAGGAGGATCATAAGTTCACATCCAGCCTTAGCAACACCAAGGTGCTAAGCAATTCTGTGAGACCCTATATCTAAATAAAATATAAAATAGGGCTGGGGATATGGCTCCATGTTCAAGTTTCCCTGAGTTCAATCCCCAGTACCAACAAAAAAAACCTAAAAACAAGAATGCTTATTTCTCTGACATACCTCACAGAATTCTGAGTCTTATGCCTAAGGTGAGTTTTAGGAATTTGTATTTTTATTTAATGTCCTAAGAGATGCTGATGCAGGTCAACCTTTTGTGAGATTCTGAAGAAGAGTTTCAAAGAGCAATCCTCCTCCCCCTTTGGCCCCAAAGGTACCCAGTAACAGAGAACAGAAAACAATGCACTAAATTACACATTATTCTAGAGGCAGAATTATTTAGGAAACAATTTCACAGTGTGTATAAATACCATATTTTTCTTCTTAATTACATTAAATATATATAAAATTATAGAAAACTAATAAGGGAAGTTTGTTAAATTTTTCATCGCATTCTATAGTCTAGACTCTGAAGTCTATAGAATATATAAACCTTGTTTTCACTTTCTTCTAAAGATGTTTTCCTTCTATGTACTCACATATTATTTATAGGCTCTTGATACTTAGACAATCAAAGGTTTGCTCACACCATTTATGACCTTTGTTTTAGTCAGCTTTACCCACTGCTATGACTAGAAGGACCCAACCAGAACAACTGTAGATGAGGAAAAGTTTATTTGAGTGTTTATGGTTTCAGAGATCTCAGTCCACAAACCTCCAGTCCATTCCTTGGGGCTCAAGGTGAAGCTGAACATCATGGTGAAAGAGTATGACAAAGGGAATCAGCTCACATGATGATCAGGAAACAGAGAAAGACTCCATTTGTCAGATACAAAATATATACCCCAAGGCTACAACCCCAGTGAACCACTTCCTCCAGCCACACCCCACCTGCCTCCAGTTACTACTCAGTTAATCCCATCAGGGATCAATTCATAACCCAGTCATTTGTCCTCCAAACCTTCTTGCATTGTCTCACACGTGAGCTTTTAGGGGACATCTAAACCATAACAAACTCAATGAAAAAAAAAAATTAAAAAGCTAACTAAACCTGCTAAGTGTTAATATATGGTGACACCAGAGATAAGCAGAAAATGCTGCAACCTCTATCGTTACTGGACAGGGCTGACTGCCCTGCTCCATCTAGCTCTGTAAGCATTCCCTTCCTTGCATCTACACTTGTTTCTCCCAAACTGTGTTTTTTGACAATAAAAACATCTCCCTAACTCAGGATGATCAGTCTTTGGTCAAGGGAAAAAACTGAGATATTCTCTCCAAAATCTTCTACATGAAAATTTCCAAAAATATTTTTTAACAGGCAAAGTACAGATTTATTGAAAATGTAGATGATAATTGCACTCTATAATGTAGAGCAGAGTGGGCTGAGAGAGAAAGAGAGGTTCAAGTTCCTAATGTCTGGAAATTAGTGTCATATGCTGAGCTATGAGGTATTCTTTTTTCTGTATGGACTGTATTGAAGATCTTACCCATTTGATCCCATTGGTTCCCTTGTTGTTAATTTTTAATTAATTTATTTTTATTGGTTCTTCTTAGTTATACATGACAACAGAATCCAGTTTGTTAAAATTATGCAAGCCAGGGATATACCTTATTCTAGTTAGGATGCTGTTCTTGTGGTTGGGCACAATGGTGGGAGTCACTTATGCATTTCATATGTGTACATAGGAAAATTATGTTTGATTTATTCTACTGTCTTTCCCATTTTTATCTCCCCTTCCTTCCTTTTGTTCCCCTTTGTCTAATCTACTGAACTTCTCTTCTTCCCCTCCCTTCCTTGTGGAAGCTAAACCAAAAGCACTTTTAAATGAAATTTTTTATAAGCAACTGAGGTATTCAGAAGTAAAACTCAGATTCTAATACATATCAATGAATGGTGGCAATGACTGGTGCAGATCTGAGATTGTTGTCAAAGAGGTATGTAGCTTCAATAAGATAAATCCAGAGCCTACATCTTGATCAGAAACAGAGCCAGCTAATTTGCATAGCTCTAAAGATGATTTCTATGCATTTTTTAGATTGCACAATCCCCCCATCTGTAGTCCAATAACTACAGCTACACTAAAACAGCTGATCAATAGCCCAAAGCTAAATAACCTCCCAGGAGGAAATCTCTTTTTGCCAGAAATGTTTGAATCTTTTCCTAAGTGGTGGGCCCCAATCACTGCCAAATATTTACCCTAATTAACTCTTCAAGTATAGTTCCCTCAGGATGAATTCAAGTATATTCTAACGAATCTTCTAAAAAGGAAATCCTCTGATTTCCCAAATTACTGTCCCATTAGTCAGCTGGCCAATCCCTTTAAACTCTCTGCTAGGATTCTTTCCAACAAATTTCAAAATTGAGGTGTTAAATCTAATACCCTCACTAAGAAGTGAGCAGATGTTTTAGGAACAACTACTCCTCTACAGATCACTGTCTTGCTTTGGTCCATATAACTGTAAAAACAATTAAGAAGAAGTACAACTTTTCAATGATGTTTCAGTATTCCAACAAATGTTAGCTCTTGAGAAATGACTATGGTTCAAATGTATAATTCTGAATCTCCTACAAAATCATCTTCATTAAATGTAGCCAAATGTTGCCACTGGTAAACAAAATAAAAGCTTGAAGAATATTTTTGGATGGGCATAATTTTTATAGGAAGCAGTATCAGGGAAAGGAGGCATTTCCAGCAAAGCCAAGTTACAAAACTAAGAAACTCCAAAAAATAATGTGCTTGTCGAACTGTAAGGAGCTAATATTTTTCTGGCATGTGCTTAGATTATTTAAAAGAAAAAGGAAATAAAGCTGAAAAAGTGCATAGAAACAAAAGTATGAAAGACCTATACATTTAATTCTACAAGCAATGAGGAAACTATTGAAGATCTGTGAGAATGAGAGTTGCTGATTCTCATATCCAGTCTCACTGCAATTCTGGAAACACAAAATAACTGTGTGCTTGAAATAGGAAAGGCACAATACAGTTTTCATTAGCAGAGCATCAGATTCTGAGTGTGACTATTCTGAATTCTGCCATATATTAGCTGTATGGTTCTGAACATCATTTACTTGTATAAAAACAGCATCTTTTCAGTATGAAATACCATCTTAAGCATTATTTATCAGTAGTACTTAGAGCAGTACTGATACACTGTCCAATCAATGAATGTTGGTTATTATTACTACTATTTATGTAAAATTTACTTAGTGCAAAGCATTGTTTTACATATCTATATACATTATCTGATATTATCTATATACTAAATCAGTGAAACAATTTATCATTAACTACTCGATCAATAAATGCACACAATTGCACATAAGAGGTAGCCAAGATTCAAACCTTAAATAATGTTACAAGTTGCATAGCTATTAGGATAGAAAGACAAAATTTCAATGCAGTCTTCTGACTCTAGACTGCTCTTAATTACCACTCCATTCTTTAATTTTTTTTAGTTTTTTTTTTTAGTTGTAAATGCATCTTTACTTTATTTATTTATATGTGATGCTGAGAACTGAACCCAGTGCCTCACTCTTGCTAGGCAAGTGCCACAAGCCCAGCCCTATCACTGCATTCTTAATTGAGCAACTTTATGAATTTAATTAGATTGTCGTAACAAGAGAGTAGATTTCCCCATTCTCTACCTTCAAGATGAAGACTTATATGGCATTACCAGGGTCTATAATGATAGCATCTTAAGATGTTCTATTAGTCAAACATTTTATCTTTCTATCCACACAAACACATACATCCACCCCAAATTCTCAATAATAAGTATATTTAGGTGCAACATTCTTTCCATCTCCAAAGATTAAATTTCAAAAAGTCTACTTCTTATTATCCGTCAATTTTATATTTCCCCTTATTTCCCAACTCCAGTTTTTCTCTCTAATAAGTGGCCTAATTAGGGCTGTGCTCTAAGTAGATTTCTCTGGCATCAGGAGTAACCTGAATTAGAGAGAAAAAGAAGTCCAGTTCAGAAGCTACTGCAGTGGTTATAGGAGAATAAAATGGGTATCAACTAAAGAAGCAGCAACAGGAATTTTTAAAATTAAGAACAGGAATGGGATATTTTTGAGCTAGAACTAAAGCAATCTGACAGCTAGCTAATTCTAGATATAAGGTAGGAGAGTGGCAAGGAGGAAGCCTTGAGCAGGGAAGACCAGAATAGACCAAAAGTTGTGATTGTGGTGCCTTTAAGAAGCTTTAGGGCTTTAGAAGGCATGCGCAGTGGCAGCCTGAAAAACAAATCACAAATGGAAAAGGAAATTCATCACAGTATTTTCTCAAGTCCTGTGTCCCTGTACCAGGAAATTTCAACTTTGAACCAAGGCCTTGAGCCTCTTCTTTGATAGTTTATAAACTTCTAATAACCGAGTAGCAGTGACTGCCTTCTCACATTTCTAAAAACATAGATTAAAAACTTCGAACTTGAATTTCTCAGCAACTTACTATTGTTAACTTTTGTTCTGAGGGCAACACGAAAGAAAACTGATGAACTGCAAGAGAATGGAAAGATCGATTTAATTTTGTATGTGTCCACATTGCGCTATTAAAAGAATGGTCCAAATGTAAGTCTAAGATTCAGCAGAAACTCAGGCCCAATATAATGGAGTCAGCTGACCATGGACTGAACCTCTGAAACTATAAGCTAAACTAAACTTTTCCTCCTCTTTGTCATTCTTGTCAGGCATTTTGGTCACAGGAATTAAAAGCTGACTAACACATGGAGTCAGGGAAGATGAGCTTGATTTCTGACAAGCATACAAGAAAGGAAATGGATTATAATTTTAAGGGCGAAAAAGTTTACGAGTATAAGCAATGTATCCCCTCTTACTTTTTATAGGCAATTCTGACTTTATAAATGAATGAATATTTTATTATGAGGGCACTGTTATATTGTGATTCAAAACTGTGTACAGCTCCTCTTCGGGATCTTTGGTTGGCATCTTCCAATATGTGGAAACAAGCTCAGTCAACCCTGTAGAGATGTAGAAACGTGGGGGAAAGTTTGTTTTTATTGGCATTTCTTAATGATTTCATTTCTTTGTTCAAAATGTATTTACTAAAGTTGCTTTTGTAAATGTCAGGCTTCTTTTCCAGCTATGTGAAGGGAGCCAATGGAAGTATTTCAGCTGATGTGGGTGCTGTTTAGTTAAAAAGGAGTGCAGAGACTCTATGTGGAAGAAGAGGTGGCCAATAAAATGGTGCTAATCATCAAAAGGCAGAACTGACTGCTACAGACTTGGTGGTTCATCTTCCCACTTGGACATTCTCCTCTCAACTTGAAACCAGGGTGGAAGGGTGGGTGGATTAATGTAGGAAATTGGTTCTCTAGGGGTATTTGGGCAGAGAAGAGGCTTCTTCAGTTCAGTCCAGCAAAGGGGGAAGAAAGTCATGGCCGTGTGAAAGTGACCCCTCTACCCACCGTGACACATATACAGACCCACAACTATCCAATTTTATTTTTGAAACATCTCTGTGAGAAGGCCAGAGGAGATGTTATCATCCCCTTTTAAGAGACTGGGCAAAGGAAGCTCAGAGAGGTTTATGAGATTTTCCAAAGATCACTCAACTACTAAGCACATGGGAAACCAAAAGAGCCCTGACCATCTAGCACAGGTCCAGAGGACTCAGCTCTCCATTACCTCTTCTGCACTGAAATATTTTTTCCCAACTCTTCTACTGCAACAAGTGATATCAAAATGTTTAGAAAGGTATCTTTTACTTTTTCCTTCTTACAAAATTTTACAAAAACCTTTTGCAGAAAGACTATCTTTCATAAAAAGTGGATCTACCTTTATAGAGTCCTGTCTATCCACCACCAGGTGTTTGGGTTATAGTTATTCCCACACGTGCAGTGCCTTTTATTCCAGTTTAATGAAATCATAACAATTCTAGCAATAATGGATGACATATTATGCACCTACTGCATGGAAGATGTTTTGTAAACATCATCTTAGGCACCATGGCCCTGAGATACGGCATCCAATTCCCAGCAGAGGTCAAATGGAGAACTAAGAAGCCATGACTGGATTAATCCATCAAAATACAATGATAAAAGACATATGACATATTTTTGAAATATGTGTGGTCATTAGGTCACACCTCAGTGTCTTCTCAATAGAGAAATTTTCTTCACTTGTTGTGAATTTCTTCAGATTCAGAAGATACTGAATTTGTGTTCAGAATACTACAGGTCTTTAAAAGATTAATCTGAACCTCCTAGGAGAAACCTCAGCTGTTAGCCAAATCCATTAAGTGTCAAAGCCACCTCTGAAACTAGTTTCCAGAACCACCTTTGTGAAAAATAAGGTAAATTATAACATGCACCCTGCTGATGGAGGCTGAAGCTTCCGCCTCAAAGGCTCCAATCCTGGCTTTCTGCTTTCAAAATATCTTAAGCTATCAGGGTAGTACCCTAGCAAACAGGAAATAATTGTCAACACTGCTCATTGGTTTGAAGGAAGCCGTTACTTCAAAAGTTCAAAGTGCTTTCTTCCACCTTTAAAGAATGCTTGCTTTTCCTCAATAGTCATTTCTCATAAAGTAAAGTGAACTGACATCTTGAAAACATGCTTCTTTGCAGACAATGTGTCTTCGCCTCAGTCACAAAGCTGAAGTGACTACCATACCCCTTAATGGGATTTTCAGGCAGTGGGAAGATTATCTGAAAGCACAAACTAATAAACACCTGTCTCCTCTTGTGACCTAGAAAGGACTTCCTTTGGAAGGCAGGGAGAGTTTGTGGCTGCAGTATCACTGAAATTGCTTCAAAGGGATGTCTTGATTATGATATTGTGTTTGGAGGTGCGAACTGAGCTCAATCTGCTGAATAGCCCTCAACGTTTGTTGTCCCGTGCAATACATAAAGAAATTTGAAGCAATTCCTGCTTCTCCCTGCTACAATAAGATTAGCATCTACTTCACCTAGAAAGAAAGAGGTAAAGAGAAAGAATAAAGGCGAGAAGGAAGGAAGGAAGCGATGAAGGGGGTGGGGTTGAGGGAAGGAGGAAAAGAGGACAGGAGAGGAGGAAGAAAAAAGGAAGTCCCCCCCCCCTTTATTTTTCTTTCTTTGGATTTGGAGATATTGCAAATATATAAGATATTTTGGGGATAAAATATGAGTCTAAATTCAAAAAATCATTTATATTACATATGTACATTATACATACATACTGAAGGTAATTTTATACAATATTTTTAGTGCACTTGCATTTCTTAATCAAAGTCTATCAATATGAGGTCAAGTGTGGAATTTTCCATTTGTGGAATCATGTTGGTGCTCAAAAAGTTTTGGATTTTGAAGCATTTCTGATTTGAGATTTTCAGATTATGAATGCTTGATCTATGTTAACCTTCCCTACATATCCTTTCATTCTCTTATTTTAGGTGTATAAAACACTTCGTCTATTAGAAAACAAAATATTACCCACTAGGCTATGCCTAACTAAATCAACTAGTCTAATCATTTTCAAAGATTTGATTAGATCAGTCTAATAACAGAAGGTTAACTGATCTAAGACAAAATATTTAATAGTCAAAGGATTGTATGTGTCAAAATCAAATGAGAATTAAATCAGTCTATGAGACTATCTTTTGCTTTTAAACTGGTGCATAAAAACGCATACCATGTAATGTTTAATATATGTATACATGGCGAAATGTTTAAATCAGGTTCAACATATTTATTTCCTCAAATGTTTATCATGTCCTTGTGGTGATAACCCTCAAAATCCTTTCTTCCATTATTTTAAACACACAGTACATAATTGTTATCTGTAGTCTCCACCCTGTGCAATAGTGCGCCAAAGCTTCTTGCTCCTTTTCCATCTATAACCTAATACACATTGACCAGCCTTTCCCCAGCCCTCCATCTCCCCTACTATCCCCAACCATCCAATGCTTTGCAGTTCAAGAATTTCAGTTTGAATTTTTAATTGCTTCCATATCTTTGTTGAAATTTTCTCTGGTAAAGAACTGAAATGATTTTACTGTCTGATCACTTTCTGGCACCTTACTTTGAGTGCTACATGAAGTCATGGCTTCCTGAAAACTCTTGATGCTTGTTGGCATGTGATGTCATCTGGGCAATGAAGAATTAAGTATTTATTCCATTCTTCCTAATATGGTTTTATGCTTTTCTTTCCTAAAATTCTAAGAAGGCTGCTTATATTCTCTGATCCTGTAGAGTCACTTCTACTCTTTCAGCACTAACTGGTGCCCAGGACCAGATTTGCCAGGAGTCAGCTCTTGGTGTGTTGTTACTGTTTCATTTCCAAAGAAAACCTAAGTCCAGATTTATCTCATATACAACATTGGTGTGTTCTCCAGAGAGAAACAGGAGAGTACCTATGATGAGTAGTTTGTTCCCACAAAACTCCCCCTGGGGCCAGAGTAGGCTAGAATGACTCATAGTGTTTCCAACCTGTGGTCAGACTATAGACTCATGTCTGGGCAGAGTCACCATGGATGGACAAGCCCAAGCTCCTACATCATACCCATAGCCTCCAAAGCATCCAAGCTGTGTCACATCCTGAACCCACAACCCACCAAAACCAGCACAAAACCGGGTTAAAACAAAGGACCACACTGCTATCAGTTGCCTATTGCTGAGGTGAACTTGTGACCCAAGGCCACATCAACCAGCCACAGGTGATGCTAGCTGGAAGTCTGGTAGATTGGGGCTGCATGTCTCTTTCCTTTGTACTGGATCTATTCCATAGGCTCTATCCACAGGCAAAATGGGGATGGGGACTGTAAGGATCAGTCCACCAATAAATTTCAAGGCAAAGTCATTTGCTTACTTCCCTGCCCCACTCTCAGTGAACAGGATCTTGCATCATGCTAGGTAGCCAAGGCTGGGGCAATGCTGGTGAATGCACACCCTTGGCCACCTGGACTGTTGCTAAGGTGGGTCCTTCCTGAGTCTCATAGATGCAAGAACCTAGAGAGTCTTAGGGGTACATCAAGACCCCGACAAATGGCAATGATAAAGGCCAAAAGAAGACTATTCCACTGGGCACAGGTGTGGCCTTCTTTGCTTTTAGGATGTTATCCCCCCAAATTCTCACCACCTTGGTTACATTCTGCTCTCTTTAAAACATATGTCTTTAAATAATTAGATAATTATGTCCAGTGTTTCTGATTATACTCAGTAGAAATGTTGTTCCAAAAAACCCAGTACCCCATTTTCTGACATTGGATTTTGGCACTGCCTCATTATAGAGGCCAAGACTTATCGTAGAAGAATTATTACACCCTTTTACTCCCTAACTTTCTTACTTGTACAGAAATATACTCGACATCTGAAATGTATTTTTAAATGATTAGTAACCATCTAAGCATTTACATTTGCTTATCCATGGTAGAGATACCCCCTATCATAACCAGTTTCAAGCTACCTTCATGATTTTACTGAATTTGTCATTTGAAAGAGGCTCACATGATTGGCTTTTCAGATTCAGTGTGTGCCAGGCTTACCACAAAACGTCACAAAATTATCATTAACAATTGTCATTATGATTATGGAAGCACCCTGTATTACCATCCTATTTTATTATTGAAAATGTTATTTTAAACACATTACTCATGTTACTCATTACTTAGTGAACACATGCTTAGTGAACCAATGCAAGCTAGGGGCTAAATCCTAACCTAATTACCAATGCTTCAATGATGAACGAGTAAGATAACATACTACTTTTCTTAGGACTTACATTCAAGTTAACCAACCAATGTTACATATTAACACATTAAATATTTAATCATACATTGTGATAAAAACTATGAATGAAAGTTAGGGTGCTGTTAGACACAGAATCAGAGAATCTAATTCAAACAAAGGAGTTAAGATAGCAATTTCTAATAAATGATATTGAAATGTAGACCTGCAGGATGAGGAGTCATCCAGGCTGAGTAGAACAAATTTGTTCTCCATCACAAAAACACAATCCATCAAATTGTCTACCTTCTGGAGAAAAACATAGCATAGGTGGAATTATGACAAACGTATTCAAATTACTACATTGCAATATTTGATTTACTTTTTAAGTAGCTATCTCCTGGTCCACCTCCCTCACCAGAAGTGTCTAAGAACTGTTTTTTAAGAATTTTCAACTTGGTGTAACTCCCTGAGATCTCTGTATACTTGTTGATTTTTCTTCCAAATTGAATTTTTAGAGCTCTCCACAATAAGTCTATACAACTTCAGATCAGCACATAAGACAATGAAACTATTGTCTTGACTACATGAGGACACAATTCTATGATTATATTTACTACCATCCAGTATACCTTTGGTATGATGATCATATTACTAATAAAGTCTCCAAAGTCTGCAAGAACCTAAAGGGCTTCCCTAATAATAGAAATCAGATTTAATTATGTTCTTCTTAGTTTTCACATTAGGCAGAATTTGTTGTACTCTCATTCATGAAATTGCTAACATACTTCAGGTAACAGTAATTTTCCACAAACATGAAGAGCTGATTAATCATTGCACCCACTCCCAACTCCTCCTCTTTCATGCTTGCTATGTTAACATACTAATGCACAGCAACCTGCTATGTTGAATACTAATGCAAGATAAAGGGTATAGTTAATTCAGTTGTTTTCAACCAAGGGCATTAGGCAATATCTGTTCACATTCATGTTTATCACCTTTGGGGAGTAGACCTGGCCGGTAGAGGTCAGAGACCCTGCTAAATATGCACAGAATATCCCCTTACAAAAAGCACTATGTGTCCCCAAATGTCAAAAGGTTTAAGAAACCATGAGTTAAAAAGAATGATTTACAGACCAATATTTATACCTGGATCATTTAACTATGGCTAAATATTGCATTTTGATTAGTATTACTTCACATATTTTCATATGCTGCCTTAGTGCAGAAATACTTTCATTTATCATTCATAACACAAACCCTGTATATTCCATTCATGTAAATAGAGATACCTCATAAATATTCTGCAGGTTTTAAAAGTAAATGTCAATCATGACAATTCAAAGTTAATTTCATACTTTTAATGTTCATTCCATTTTTATTTTCAGTAGATCCTGCATTCCTGTTGCTAAAGTAGTTCTTCCTTTTTATTACAAAGATGGTATACTTCATGGTAAGAAATTCTATAGTATATTCAACTGGACTCCTTCTATGCTAAAAGATTAATTACAATTTTGAGTTTAATGCTACATTGCATGCTTGCTTTTAGGGGATGTCTTAAAACAAAATGCTGCATCCATGGAGATCTAGGCAGCATCCAAATTCAACCAGGGTCACTGGAGTGTGTGAAGACAGATGGAAATCCATGTACACTTAAGGTAAAGTGGCAACACTGACCCAAGGCATCAAAGCGATCCTGTGATTTGAACTTAGAGGCATTTAGATGTATCTAAACTTGCCCAGCTAAAACAACAACATTCAAATACTCCATATTTTATACTTCTAAGAACTCTTGCTTAGCTGGCAGACCCAAATATATATATATATATATATATATATATATATATATATATATATATATATTTATATTTCTGAATTTTTCCATGTGTAACCTGCACTAGAAAGAGCCCACTGAACTGACATGTCATCTCTCCAAGGCTGGGGTTCATGACCCTGGAAAATTGATGGTTCTATGCTGTGAAGACTGCTTACTTACTTTCCATCGGGCAGCTACATAGTTGACCTGCATTAATACTAGCATTGAGGGAGACCAATGGAACAAAAAATGCAGAATTGACCTCCTGATATATTCAAAGATTCTGATAGAATTGATTCATGAGACCCTAATAGTTTTAAGGCTCAAGACCAATTTTCTAAGTATTTTTTTTTATTTATTTTTAGTGGTGCTGGAGATTGCACCCAGAGATGTATTCATGCTAGGCAAATGTTCTAACAGACTATCGTATCCGATTTAAATTTGTTTCTCATGACTTTTGTAAGCAGATAAAAAAAAAAACACATTTAATAAAATAATAATAAATAATATTTTCTGCCAAGCTATAAAGAATTTTCAGATGCTTGAAAATATGACTTAGTTTATTAACTAGGTTTTCAAGTAGCCAATGGAAGACCACTGCAATAAGTTAAGCATTACCTCCAAGACAACAGGAGCACTGCTGTGTACACAGATGTACCACAGGACCTGTGAAAGATTCACATATTGAAGGTTCTCAGTAACTGCTAAGGGACTGCATAAATTCAGTCATTTCAGTAAACCTAATCCTTTGTTTAATACATGTTTACTTTAACTCCCAAATGAGGGCAATTTGATGGTTTCTTTTCCATAGTAACTTCCACCAATATTTAATATTATTTATGCATTCAATTGATAGTTAATAAATATCAGAGACTATCCAACAAGAAGACAGTCTGTCCCTTAAAAACAAATTCTATCAACCTAAATTCTTCTCTGTTAAAAACAAATATGGTTCCAGCTGTGCCCATATCAGCTCATCAGCATAAAGCACAGAACAAAAAAGATCTTCTTTGAAACATCTCCCATTGTCAGTATACCTTTTATGACTGAGCACATATTTTTCTTCTGCAAACTGATGAGTTGAATTTTTATTAAGAAAGATTTGTGGTAAGACTCAAGAAGATTTGTGTAATATTCTCTTCCATACTAAGAAAAGATCTTCCCATTCATCATCAATGGTTGATAAGAAGTGCTGTTTTAACAACATTTCTGGTGATGAATGAGCATATCCTTCTTTTATATTAAAACAAATATTAAAAAACAATCTTCTTGAATCATAAGAGAAATCTTTCAATACAGTTTAATCATAAGGGATGGAAGTGAAGTTAACAAAGGAAAGCTGTGAATGAAAGGAAGTGGCCGCCTACCATCTTTACTCTTCTACAGTTATAAGAGGAAAGACTAAGTCCCATTATGCAGTGGAATAATATATGAATAATCATCTGAAATGTGTATCTCTGGTTCATGTACATTAAGAAACAGGAGGGAGACATTAAGCACCAGTTAATGACCTTCATATGATGGAATACCTCCAGAAAACATCACAAGCTTGTTCCGACTTACAACTCTTCAGTCCACAGGTACAGGAATTGGGGTTAAGTCCTTTTAAGGGTATGTGCAGTGAATAAGCTAACTTATTTCAGCTTCAAGGCAGTCCAATAAAAGTCAGTTGTTTTGAAACTGAGGACTTGATCATGATTAGTTCTTTTGTTATATGATTGAGGAAGGAAAAATAGATGGCCACAGAATGCTATTTAATACTCTGAACATTTTATGTAGTCTGCACAAATGTCATTTTGAAATAGCTATAATAGTAGTGCTTCACTCACTAGGTTGGCCTTTAGAGCATTTTCATTAAATGCCTCATTTTGAAAGAAAAAAGTCAAGTTATTTTAAATCTTACTGGACTACAATTAGGATGATGATTTTTCTCAGTGCAAAATATTGTCCAGAGTTTGGGGCAGAATTAAGACTCAGGCATAATTTTCTAAATACTTTATTTTTAAAATCTGCTTGTCATTTTAAAAGAATTTTCCAAGGCTTAACAAATATATTATGTGTAAAATGTGGTTGTAATCCCAATAGATGTGGGTTATCAGAGCTAGGATTTTTATCACTTTAGATGCACTGATGTGACAGTAATAGAAAATTCTAGTACAGGGTCACTTTTTTTTTCTGTAAGGACAAAATAGTAAGTATTTTAAATTTAGTAATCCACAGCTACTGCCTCAGTTGCAACTTCTCAATTCTGCTATTCTCAACTATTAATTATGTTATTGTAGGTAATAGATCCACAAGACAATACATTAAATAAAAGTGGGACTGTGTTCCAATAAAACATTGTTTTAAAAGTAGGTGGTGGGCTGTATTTGGCCCACAGGTTGTAGTTTGCTACCCATTATTTAATCCACATGGACCCTTATTGTTTGTTTAAAATAAACTTTGGAGGTTGCAGTTCAGGTGTTGATTGAGCAGCTCCAAACCAATATTGCATGTGATGGCCTCTCTACAATAGCCTACTCCACATAACCCCAAGATGACTGTTTTTGCATCAAATACTTGATCTACTTCTAAAACCAGGAAGTGTGAGTCTTCCTCATATGATTGGCTTCTTTGAAAAGAAAAAAAAGAGTTCCCAGAAGATTTCCACACTCCCAGTCTTCTGCCATTAGTAAGAGCTGGTCACAGGTCTCACCCTAGGCTAATCACTGCCAAAAAAGGATGGAAGTGGCATGATTAACTGAAAGTAGCTTATTCTCTGGGGCTGGCTCTATTGTCATTGAAAAGATGGACGTTCTGACAGGTGGATGAAAGCAAGGGCTGAAGTGCACACATCAGTTCTCTGCCACACAAACAGCAGTGAGCTTTGCCTTATTTTGTTTTCTCTCTTAGAACATGAGATCTTAGATGGATTTTGAATTCTATTTTGATTCACGGAGCAAAAATTATAATTTTAGCTACCCCTTGGGTCTTTTGTCTTCTCCATTAAATTTCTCTGTCTGGTCTGTGCTGCCATACACTTTAGGCAGATCTTTTCGCTTTGCAGGTCATTTGTCTAACTGGAAATTTTCAGGATAGAGTGGGAAAGTATAACTATAGATCTTGATCAATAGAAGGAGAAATAAATGGTCCCTAATGTTGAGCCATAATCTCCCAAGAGCCATAATCTCACAAAACATAATTACACAAATACAAATTGGAAAATCTAAATACAGAAACTGGATTCTAGTCCCAAGAAAAGCTACAACTGAAGATGTACATCAGGGCAGTTAGAATATATGTTGCACCCCTACTGGGATGTGATAAACCTCAACCCTAAAAAATCTTGAGGAAATCCATACAAAGTAGAAATTCTGCAATTGAAAATGATGTCAAAAGACTGTTTGTTAAAATAATGAGATATTTGTCATAAGATAACAATGATAGCATTAGAAAAAGCACAAATTATTATAAAATGAAGACTTAAAAAGGGTTTGTTCCATTAATCCCTTTTTCACCTTCTAATGATCTGCCTGTGTAGTTTCAATATAGTTAAAAGCATTTTCAAATAAATCAAATTGTTAGTTACTTTGAAATAACATGTCTGTAAACCAGAATAGAGGGTTTTTTAACTAGAAAATATACAAGTACATAGACTTGAAGGACATTGAAACATCTTCCTTCTCAAAAAATGTTTTGGCAGCTCAATGAGCAGCTGAAGTCTCAAATCTACCTACAAATATTGATTGCTGCATTCTTTCAGGCGTGAAACCCTATGTCTGGTCATTCTAATCTTATTATACACCCCACTAGGTTAAGGAATTGAAGATCTATGTTTAAATGCAAAAGCCACCTGGAAGAGATAAGACATTAAGCAATTACATGCCATTAGATCCTTGATTCATCAGATTAGTCTCAATCACTTGCAAAGACCCTTGAGAGACCCAAGCATGGTCAAATAACAAATGTATTTTACTGAGGTAGCTAATAGATAAGTTATATCCATGAAAACTGGTATAAGTGGGGTACTTCATTTCTGAGGGATGACATTTATATAAGTAGCAGAAAACATATTGCTGCTTTGGCCAAATTTCTGTCTATATTTGTCCAGAATTTTTAGTAATTCTTTTTAATTTTCAAATATACACATACACACCTATGCCCATACTCAGGCCAGAGAATATAGTATTCACTTAGAATATATTAAGAAATGTTGAGCAATGCAGAAGTTGGAGACCAATCCAACTTAGTTATTTTTTCTAATTTTACTGAAACATTATTTATTGAATGTTTAGAGTTGGATGGTCTTTGAGATAATTTCGGTAAGTGGCAAAACAAGGATTTGCAGCTGGCTCGGTGGCTCATGCCTATAATCTCAGTGGCTCTGGAGGCTGAGACAGGAGAATGGCAGGTTCAAAGCCAGCCTCAGCAATAGCAAGGTGTTACATGATTCAGTGAGACCCTGTCTCTAAGTAAAAATAAAAAATGGGGCTGGAAATGTGGCTCAGTGGTTGAGTGCCCCTGAGTTCAATCCCCAGTACCCACCCACCCTCCCACCCCACCCCACCCCCCCAAAAAAATGAAAAAGAAAAAGGAAGCAAGGATTTGTACATTGTCCTGATTTTAAGGTATGGGATATTTCTAAACAGTTAAGTTCCTGTACCTGCTGAAAATTAAAAACACAAAATCAAAAAAAAAAAAAAATACAGAAGCAGAAGACTTGAAGTTCTTTGCACAGTGTCACCATGTATTCCTGTTAGAGTCGAGTAACAATAGCCTCACTCAAAAAGGAAAGTTTTCTCCTGTTTGCCACACCTAGGTAGTTGCCTTCATTTTTGTTGCCTGCTTCCACTAGACCTATAAACATGTCAATTTGCAGAATTTGCAGCCCCTACTATACTGCCTCATACTCACTTATGATACAAGACAAATGGGATTCTATGCTATTTTAGAACACCACAAGCTTAAAAATCAATAGCACTAAAAATTCTTCAGAAGTATTACCAGATGTTGAACAAAATGACTATAATCTATTGTTATTATAACTTCCTGTGAAGTAAGATCCATTAGTGTTAGTAAAATTATTTTCAAGTATATCCTATAAAATGAAAAATGAAGTATAAAAAATAACAAAAAAGTAACATTGAGAGAAAATTTTATCACAGAATGATTTCACAAACAAGAATAGCTATTGCATTAAGTTGTGTAAGGCCATCAGAAACTAAGAGAATTAATTATTCACAACACATCGCTCTGCGCTTATAAACTTTTGCAATGTGAAGGATTAACCAAGTTCATTTAAGATACCTGTGTTAAAATTTAGAAACAAGATATTTTATGTTCAATGTGTGTTAAACTGATAAAATTTTAGTATGCATAAACAAGAGCAAAGTCATGAAGTCATACCACATAAAAATTACAGAAATTCCCATCAGAGGTACATATTGTAATAGGACAGCAAACTTCTCAGCAGATGATCTCAGGGGAGATCATCTGCTAACTGTAAATGATCATCTTGTGTGTCAATAGACAAGGAGATAGCAACACAGCATGAAAACAAGCTGTTAATTAAGTCAATTCAGGGAGGAATGAAAATCAAACCAACCAGCCATCGGGTATCAGTTATTCATATTTTCAAAGTACTCTGCTGTTTTTGTTTTTACTCTTTCTACAAGTTTCTTTAATATGTTGTTAGTCAAACCTAATCCCCTCAGTTGGGTGCAAGATGAAGTCTTTCTGCACCATGAGAATCAGTCAAAACCAAAAGATAATCTATTTGGAAAGAAATGAATGTTCAAAGAAGTTTCTGACAGGTTTTCCAAAGCTAACGAAAGTGCCTTTCAGTTACCCATTTGCTCATTTATTTATATACCCAACATTAAGCACCTACATTAAGTACCTATGACCAACATGTTCATGCCAGTCCTCTTAAATTGTGATAAACACTGAGAATGCACATGGGAGGCCCCAGCTGGGACTTCTGAGGCAGTTTCTCTAAGGAAATTACACTGAAATCAACTGTGGTGGATAAGTAGACTTAAGGCTTGTATCACTTGGGTGGCATTTACACAGATACCTCCAATTCCACTTGCTATGACCTCCATTAGCATAAAATATTCCAGTCGGTCCTACCCTAAGCTTTTGCTGCACTATTTCCCCAGGAGTGTCTCAACTGAACTGTCTCTGGTATCCTGTTTGGGGATTCTTAAAGGCTTTGCGGTGTTCTCACTTGAGAGAAAAACCTTGAATGGCAACTTCTTAAGCAAGGTCCTTCTGGGAAAAGGTTAGACCTACATTTCTATATCCCAACTGCTTAGGAGTGTGGTGTGAACATCAGCACCTTTCTGTGAACCCAATGACCATGGAAGGCCCGAGATGGTGTGACTATGTTATCTCTGACACAGTTCAGTGGGTTGGACCAGTACCCCATGACCACTACTGAGAAAGTCACAGGGCTCTCTTTTTCCCTCAGCCTGAATCTTCTGCTTCTTCTGGGACTGCTTGCCCCTTCAACAGATAAGTCAGAGCAGAGAACCACCTTAATTAAATATATGGTTTAAATTTCATCTCAGAAAAAAAAAATAGCTTGTCTATCATATATGAATTATTCGCTGCATGTGAACATTCATTTAACTAAGTTTCCTTGATTGGCTCTCTTCCAAATTTCTTGTTTCTGCAGGTGACTCAATATTCCTTTCTGCTGGGACTGAGTCTTTTTCATTTCCTGGCCCACTTGTTTTCATCCACCTGTGACAAAGAACCCAGTGTGTAGGAATCCTTTGATCATTGATTGGTTATTAACCGAAAAAGGAAGCAAGGGCTATATTTACATAGAAGAAAGCAATATTACAATGCCAAGTATAGTCAACTGGTAACAGTTTTCTTAAATCTCAAGTGGCTCCTTCAGATGACAGTCTAAATTGTAAAGTTCTTAAAGGATAAAAAGTTTCAGAATTATAATATTTGCTTTTGGTGAAATTATCTGCATTAAGCAAAATAAAATTATTAAATTTTTTATATTATCTTACCTTTCCTTTTCTCTATTCTACAAATTTGCTGATTTGATTCATAAGAGAATCAGGCATTTCAGTGAGATTTTTTTAAATATAATGCATAATCACACTGTCCAACAAAAACTATTTTTCAGAATCCCCTCACAAAAGATGCAAAATAAAGATACATATTTATTTCATTACAAAATTACTATGTGGCAGGTTGCAACTAAATATCATGAAACAATGAGAGTAATCTCATCAATACTATATGGGACTATGAATTCACAACAAATATCAATTAAAAATTTAATTTTATTTGAACACTTGAATATATTAAAATGAATTATTTAAAAGAAAGAATAATGGTATTTAATGGTGTTTAGGGTGGATGTTATTAAGAATGAGGAACATTATGTAATCAATAGTGGCATTTAGAAAGAAAGAAATCACAATAGTTTAACTTTATATCTTACATCTTCTGAAAAAAGTAAATCTAAGTCCTTTTTTCCAAATATATAAATATTTTCATTAATAAATTTATGAATCTTAATATCTCTGGTGGAAAAAGGACTATGCATACTTTTCTGCTAATTAGCTGAGAGTATATAATATATTTTGAATTATTATGAATTCAAACTTTTTGTTTAATAATTTTTTGGTTCCTTTTCAGTCCAAACATAACAAAATTAACATTAAAGAATGTTTCATGTATTGCTCTAATTTTAAGTCATTAATAAGAAAATATTCACCATATGATGAAAGAGCAAAATAGGAAAGATCACATATTAAAAGACACCCAGGGTGAAAAAAAAGAAAAGAAAAGAAAAAAGAAAAAGAAAGAAATCACCTTCTATTTTACTTGACATAAGGACTTTAGATGTAGAAATTTCTAGACCCCTGTGATAGTTTGGATATGAGGTGCCCCCCCCCCCCAAAGCTCTTATGTTCATGCAGATATTCAGAGGTGAAATCATTAGATTATGAGAGTGGTAAATAACCTAAACAGTCTATCTTCTTTTAAATGCACTAGCTGAAGGGTAACTGTAGGTAGGTTGGGCGTGGCTAGAAGAGGTTAGTCACTGAGGCATGCCCTAGAAAATTTATCTTTCCTGTCCCTTTCCCCTTCTGTCTGCTTCCTGGTTACCATAAGCTAAGCATCCTTTGGCCATGATGTTATACCTCACTGGAACCCAGAGCAATGGAGTTGGCTAACCATGTACTGAACCTTTGAAACCATGAGCCAAAATAAACTTCTCCCTCTAAGGTGTTCTTGTTAGGTATTTTGGCCACAGTGACAAAAAGTTGACCAACACGAGACAAAATAATCATTAAGCAATTAAGGATATTCCTAAAATATGTTGAAATCCAAGAACATTTTCTTCTAATTATTTTTGCTTAGGCATATTCTATACACACCTTTTCAAAGAACTAATGACCTAGAGCAACTACATAGCCTAAAATCTAAGGAAAAATAGATGCCTACAAGAACAGATAAAATGAAAACACTGACTCACCTATAGCATAGTGTAGAAATAAAAGACTCAGGTTTTCATAGAAATAAATAAGAACAACTCATTTAAAATTTTTAGCAAATTTGTAGAGTCCAAACAGCATAAGAGAGAACTTCATAGAAACTACAGATTCAAGAAGAATTTATTCCCCATTCTTTGACCTTTCCACAGACATCTAATGAGTACTCTTGAGAAGATTATGGAAAGAGCAGAAAGCTAAAACCAAGCAAACAAAAAGCCTTCCTTCATTGTGTAGTCCTGTAGGAAAGAAGCAACCAGAGCTCTAGGAGAGGAACAAGATCCTGCTCAGACCCTTCTCCCCTATAGAGAAAACTCATAAGACTTAATTTAGTAAGAGGACAAGATGCAAGTGCAAACACTTTGCCCCAGAAGCAAGTGTAAAATATATTCCTATGGGAGGAGCAGAAATAATCCTAGGATCAGAACTCAATATCAATATTATAGGGGTCTCCTACTGACAGCAAAAGCCATCAAGGATGCAGGTGTAGTTTAACCAGATAACTGGCATAGTCTCATCCCAAAGGCCCAGGAACACAGACTGAAACTATAACAGGAAACAGAGGCCTCCTTCCCCTACACAAACCTAGCAATCAGAGAACAAGTAAAAGTAGTATACCTCTCTAGAATGTGTCAAGAGAATGAACAGAGATCACTCCAAGGGCAGACTCAGAAGAACCAACAATGTCTGAGGATACTATGAAAATATTCAGTCTAAGCAAAAGATAAAGCTAGAAGAATATAAAGATGATGGTGCACTGAAGGAAACCATAGCAACATTAAAGCTGAAACCCAGCAAGCCCCTGATGAGATCAACTCAGCAACACATATTAACCGTGTAGCAGGATTGTCAGTTGCAGGCACAAACACTATCTACTAAGTCTTTACTGTTCTGGTTAAGATTTCCACAATTCAAAAAAAAAAAAAAAATCAAAGATATACAAAAAATAAATTAAAAATAAGGGGGTGGAGAAATAGTATTAAAAGACAAAGCAACCAAGAGAATCAAACTAAGATTTGAGACACTTATTGGACCTATCAAGTGTATCCTATATTATTAAGCTATCATTGTAAAGGTAGACCAATGAATGATCAGATAGGCATTTCAGCAAACTGATGTAAACTGTAAGAAAAATTCAAATGGAAATGCTAGGAATAAAAAACACACTTGCAGAGATGAAAAATACTTTAAATTTGCTCATCAGTAGACTCCAAATAACTGAATAAGTATTCATTAAATTTTAATATACACCAATAGAAGTGCACAAATTGAGATACAAAGAGAAAAGAAAGAATGGAAAATAAAAGAACAAAGCATTTAAGAGCTGTAGGAAAAGATGAAATGGGATAATATTACTGTAATCGTAGTTTGAGTAGGAAAAGAGAGACAAAATAGGGCAGAAGAGATATTTAAATAATAATAGTGAGAAATTTCCATAAATAGTATAAAACATCAAACCATAAATCCAATAATCTTAGAGAATCCCAAGCAGAGAAAAAAATCCCTCAAAGCACATCTAGAATATAAACATGCACTCTTATATTCTTACACATTTTAGTCAACCACAGAAAAAGTCACATTTCATTTGGAACAAAAGTACATTTAAAAAAAATAAAAAAACTGTGAAAGTTGTAAGGTAACAACAGACTGACATCCTTAAAGTGCTTGGTGAGATACTGGGACCACAAGCCCAGTGCCATATGCAAAGGAAAATTATTTTTCTTTCCAAACTAGGGACAAATGAAAGATATTTTTTCTGGCTAGCAGAAACTGAGAGAATAAATAGCCAGAAGACTTTTGCTCAAAAAAAAAAAAATGTTAAAACAAGTTCTTAAGGGAGTAGGAAGAAAACGGAAGAGAAATATGATCTGCTCAAAGAAGTGACAAGTGCTAGAAATGGTAAAAGAAAGGTAAATGTAGTTTTTTTTTTTAAACCTAATTTCAATTGTTCAAAAAGAACTGTCTAAAGCAAAAATTATTATAGCATACTTGAAATTTACAGAATACATAAAAGCAAAATATAGAACAATATACAAAAGATGGAAGAGTAAAATTATGACTATTAGAAATGAAATAGTATATGATTTAAATTTATACTGTGATTAATTAAAGATGAATATTGTAAACTCAAGGAAAATCACTGAAAAAAGTTTAAAGGAGATACAATTAATAAGACAATCATGAAGATAAAAGGAATCATAAAAAATGCGCAATACAAAAAACAGGCAATAAATCAAAGAAGATGAAAGAACAAATGAAACAAACACAAGACAAATGTCATGGGAAAAAAAAAAAAAAAAAAAAAACCTTTAATCCCAAAAAAATTGCATTAAAGAGAAAGCGTAAAGTCAAAATCCAAATATTTGCTGCCCATAAGAAATACAATTTATATATAAAGATGTACGTAGATTAAAAGTTGCACAATGGGAAATGATGTTGTATTCATTAGGATTATTTAGAGGAAAATAACTAATAGTTCTATCTATCGACAGAGAGAAAGAAAAATTTATTATGGGAATTATCTCATACAATTTATGGAGGCCAAAACATCCATGAAATACCATCAGCAAGTTGTAGAACCAGGAAAGGAAATGGTATAATTCAGGCTGAGTCCAAAGGTCTAAGTACCACAGTAGACAACAGTGTGACTCCCAGCCCAATATGGGAAAGCAGATGGTAGAGGGCAGGGTGCTGATGTGACTCCTTGGGCCAAAATAAGAGAGGGAAGAAGTACCCTCCTGAATATAACTAGTATAACTAGAAATAATGTTTTACAAACTAACTGAGTTTTTCTTAGTCAAGTCAAATTGCACTTGCACAGACATATCATAAAAACAAGCAAAAATGTAAATTGGGATGGTTTTAATAATAAAGAAGGAAATAGACTCCAGAACAAGATAAATGATCAAAAACATAAAGAGATCTTTCAAGTGACCAAGTAAACCTAACAATCCTAAATGCGAGCATCTAACAAGAGAGATTAAAAATGCAATGGGGTGAGCATCTAATAAGAGAGTTAAAAATGCAATAATGTGGGGGGACTCAATGAAGAAACAGCATAAGCAAATTCACAAATATGGTGTTAGACTTCAATACGTCCTTTTCAGTAATTAGTAGAACATATGAACAAAAAGTTAAGAAGGACAGTGAAGATGCAAATAATACTACAAACCAATACAATTTACTTGATACTTATATAAAACTCTACCCAATATTTTGCAGAACATAAATTTATTTCAAGTCCACATGGAACAATCACCAAGATAGGTGACATTATGGGTCATAAAATTAACCTTGACACATTTAAAATAATTGAAATGATATAATTTTTAGATACAATGGAATTGAATGTGAAATAAACTACAACAAGTTATCCAGGAAAATCCTCGAATATTTCAAAATTATCCACCATATTGCTTCATTAACCATGTAGGAAGAAGTCAAGAGAAAATTTAGAAAATATTTTAGTTGAATGAAAATATAAGATATCGAAATTTGTTGTATGTCACTAAAACTTGGTATATAGAACAATTTATATTATCATTTATTTCTGTTATTCATCAAAGATGATAAACAAGTGTCAAATAAGCACACAAAATGATGCTTAGAATCAGTAGTCATTAAGGATATGCAAATTAAAACCAAAAGAAGATATCATTACAAATCTATTACTGCAGCTAAAGCAACAATAGAAGTCTGACAGTTCCATGTGCTGATGACACTGAACAGCTGGAACTCTCCTACATCACCAGTTGAAATGTAATATGATACAATCACTTTAGGAAGTTTGACTATTTCTTTTTTAATTGAATATATACTAACCATGCAATCAGCATTTCCATTCTTAGGTATTTATACAAGAGAAAACCTAACCAAACAAACAAAAATATAGATTCATACAAAAAATTCATACAAATGTTTATTGTGCCTTTATTCTTAATCACAAAAACAAACTGGACAAAAGGCACACTGGTGCATGTAATGACACAGATCTTTCTTAAAAACATTATGCTAAATGAAATAAGCCACGTTCAAAAACTAGATACTATATGATTTCTGAATATGATATTCTGAGTAAGAGAAGTCATAAAATAGCAAATCAGTGCTTGTTGGAGGCTATATGATTTGGTGGGGAAGAAGAGGGGCATGAGTACAATGGAACACAAGGGGGTGATAGCAATGTTTTTATTTTGAATTTTGCAGTTATATGCACATATACCACATTACAGAATCCTATGTAATGCTCAAAATAAATATTAGAACTATGCAATAAAAAAGGTACTTTTTTATATTTAAATTTTTTCAAATAAATCTATCTGGGAAGAATACCATAATGAATTTCTTCACCCAGGTCATAATCACAGCTGACATTTGGATTTACTTTCTTGTGTGTGTGTGTGTGTGTGTGTAATCACTGAGCTACATCCCCAGATCCTGTTCATATTGTTTTTCATGAAAACACACACACACACACACACACACACAAGTGTTCACCTATTCTTCTGAAAAGTCTATATATCATCTTCATAAAGCTTTCCAGAAAAAAGTGCTATGTTTGGATAACATTGTATAAAGGTCTTAGAATTGAACTGAGGGTCCTCATCCAACATAATTTTTCATCCTACACTTAACACTATGCTGACAGTATTTCCTCATTCTTAAATTATCTACCAAAAAATAGTTTTTTAAAAAACAATGGTGCCGTCAAATTTCATGTTAAACAAAAAAATCCTTGTATGCAAGAATGCTAATTATCATTAAATGTTATCATATTTGCAAAGTTTGATAATCCAAGTTCTAAATAGATTTTAGACTCCCTGTGTTCATTTATTCATTTTTTTCATTCACTACTATCAATAAACTGATAGAGGACGAAACTAAGTGAGGCTCATTATCTCAATGATGTGACTGAGTAGTGGAGACACAGCCAATTCAAAAAATAATTACAATCCTGATGACATATGTTATAAAAGAGGTATAAAAAAGTTCAATTATTTATAATATTATTCATAAATCACTATAAGTCTTTCATAGTGAATCATTTTATACAGTTAATCACCATTAAGTTTAATTATTTTGTAAATTTGCATTTATATGCCTGCATTAATGAGATTTTTCTTTGGTCATAGTACCATTCTGGTCACTCTTGCTTTGAAAAGATTCTGTATAAACCTATGTTGAGCAGATTTAACATTACATCATTCATAAATTTCTCTTTCATGTGTCAGATTTAAACCACAACACTCTCTAAAAAAATCCATGCTTTTGTGCAGGGTTTCTCTTAGTGTGGAGCCAGGGTAATCATAAAGGACTCAACTTTTGGTGAAACCTTTCCACTTTTATGAGAGATCATCAAGTCTTTTGCCCAATAAGGTAGCCTAGTTTTAACCCTTGGTTAGCAACACAGAGACAAACTTTATTTTATGGCTTATCTTGAAGTTGAAGTACTCTCTGTGGCAAAGTTGTCCCCACCTGCCCATCCACTGTTCTCCCACCACCAGACCACCACCCTCTGGGGATGGAAGCCAGGGCCTCTCGCTTGCTAGGCAAGCACTCTACCACTGAGCTGCATCCCTATATCCTGTTTTTATTTTTTTTCTTTTTAACACAAATACACACACACAAACAACACACGCACACACCATGCACACACAATGTTCATCTATTCTTCTGAAAGCTCTAGATCTCATCTTTAAATAAAGCTTTCTTTCCTGGAGAAGGTTCTAGGTTTGAATTACATTGTTTGAGGATCATTAAAATTGCGCTGAGGGTCCTCATTGATCCTGCACCACTTCCTCAGCTTCCATGATAGATACAGTACACCCCCTCCCTCACCTGAAGAGGATGGTTTCTAAGACCCTCAGTGGGTGCCTGAAACCCTGGAGAGTGCTGAATCCTACATATGCTGTTTTTCCCTCTGCATACACACCTTAACATGCACTATGGCCCTGAGTTTTACATGCTGAATGAAACAGAAAAACTGGCATGAGTTTCTTTTTCCTTTTTCACAATTCATGAATAGAATATTTGTTCTTATTGCACAACTCTGTAACCTCATCATATAATTTCCTTTCCTTAAGTGGGGAACTTTCATCTTTCCACTTAAAGAAAGGACTTTACAACTTCTCTTAAGTATTAACATAAGTAATATAGGAATCTATTTGTTTGATTCCTCTAGAGCTATCGTAACAAAATACCAAAGACTGGATGGCTTACAACAGAAATTCATTTTCTCATAGTTCTGGAAACTGCTGGTGATTTTCGTTTCTACCGAGACCTCTTTTCTTGGCCTGCAGATGGTTTGTTCACATGAATATCCTCTTCTTATAAGGACACCTGTCTATTGGTTGAGGACTCACCCATATATCCTCATTTTACCTTAATTATCTCTTTAAAATTATCTCTTTCAAATATTTCAAGACATTATGTGTTGGAACTTCAATATATAAATTTGAGGTGGAGGAAGAACCACTTTAATCCATTGCATAGGTTAATGCTTAATAGAGAAATGCTACTGAAAAAAGTGTTCACTTTCACCAGGACATAGTGGTGCACACCTGTAATACTAGCAATTTGGGAGGCTGAGGCAGGAGGTTTGTAAGTTCAAGGCCAGACTCAGCAACTAAGTGAGACATTTGACAACTTAACAAGACCCTGTCTCAAAAATCAAAATCCATAAAGACCAAGGATGTAGCTCAGTAGTAAAGCACCACTGGATTCAATCCCTAGTACCAAAACAAAACAAATGAAAAAAAAAAAAAAACAAAAAGAAAAAGTGTTCATTTTTCACCCATATAGAATAATGCACTACTGGCTTTGAACGAAATAATGTATTGTTCCCACTGAGGAATATGCTTTCAATACAATGTAAATCATGAAACTGATTATATTTTGTATATTCCTTGGGCACCCAGAAAATCTGTGCTCAACTTAAGTATCTGTGTTTTACTTAAACCTGCAATCTCTACTAAATTCCATCTTTCTTCTAGATTTTGATTACTTTTTTTTTTTTTTACCTGTCTGGTCAGAGTTTGATTCTTATCTTTTATCTGTTTATTGTATGTAGTATGCAAGATGGCATCCTGGGTGGCCAGATTAAGTGAATAAATAGTTGAGACATTTATAAGTAGATATAAAAAAGACCTAACCTCTAAGTGACCACAGGTGTCTTCATCAGATTTTTCTGAAATATAGTAAGGCCCCCTGCACTGTAAGCAATAGCATGTCTAAAGACAGAAGCATTTAAGTGCTAGTTATCTCCTTTGAGTAGATATTCTTTGTCTTTTGTCACAATGCCTTTAAAAATTACTGAGAAAAAAAAGTCACAAAATTTACTGCCTATCAAAAGACAACAAAGTATTTGTGCTGATTAAGAGAACAGACTCTGGACTCAGACTTCTGGGTCTGAATGTTGGCTTGATCCATTAGTAGTGATAATACTCTGAGCAAGTCATGTAAGATCTTAATTCTCTCTCTCTCTCTCTCTTTTTATTCCATTTGTAATTCAAGGATAGTGGGAATACTTAAATTCTACAGACGTTATGATGATCAAATGAATTCAAAAATAACTCTTAAAACAATTCCAAAAAGATAGGAAAATTTATTCATTATGAACTACTGTCACTAATATCATCCCAGAAAAATACACTCCAAAATCTCTTCCTGAGTTTTCACAGACATCCTTCAATTCACCTTTCCTAGACAGTCCTGTACCTCATGAACCACAACTAAGGATTTCTGCTCTACATATTTTACAGTAGTAATAGATTAAGTTGAATTTAACTTATAAAACAGTGTTTGTGTTCTGAGTGACATTTTTGAGCATCTACAGAGTATATAACAGTGGAGTATTAAAATACATTGTTTTGTACTTTATTATACTTTTCTTTTTTTCTTTCTTTCTTTTTTTTTTTTTTTTTTTTTTTTTTTTTTTTTTTTTTTTTTTTTTTTTTTAAGAAGTATACAAGTCTAAACAGTCCAAATGACATTGAACTGTGAAGTTTTATTTGGCCATGTTTTCTTCTGGGAAATGACATTGGGTAAAAAGCTCTCCTTTGTCTTTTTCTCTGACAAACATTTAGTGAGCATCTCCTTTGTGCAAAGCAGTCAGCTGGAGAGAGACAGAGATAAAGTATCTAGTCTTTCCAAGCAAAGGCTCAATGTGGATTGTGGCCAGATCGATGAAACCACAAAAATCAGCATTGATTGTGAAAACAATCAGAAGGATGGACTAATTGTTCTCATGCTGATTCCCTTGCCACATGAGCACAATCTCAGGCATCAAATTTCTAAATACGATTTTACAGCAGCACAAACTCTCCTTTCTTTCATTGCTTTGTTAACCCAAAGATTATAAAAGATACTACTTGTATGTGTCTTCATGCATGTCATTACCCAAAATAAATGGAAATACAAGAAGTGTTAAACTAAATTCAGCCTGATCTTGTTAACATAAAATTGTTGTAATATCATTTTTCTTTTTCACCAAACCCCGCATGACCAACTCATCCACGCAGCCTTAAAAAACTGTGGACTGAATAAAAGATGTATTGGGCATACTGGATGTGAACAATAAAAAGGAAAAATTCCTTTACATAGAAGCTTGTATTTTGTATAAAAGCTCTGCATTTCTCCATTGTATTTTAAAAGGACTCTAGTTGTCAGATAACTTTGCATTAGCTTTGGTTCAGCAGTAATGTTCTTTTCTTTGAATCAGCTTGCCCACAGCTCTTTAAGCCTTCACATGTAAATTAAAGAGAATGAAAAATAGCTAGCATCCAGCATCTTAGAGACCTTGACACTCCATCATTATTGCCACAAATGTCCTCATTAAATTTAATTCACTGATGTCCCTGATCCAAAACACTTTTTTCTCCTAAGAATAAAGTACATGCCTTACTTATTCTAAATCTAATTTACTTATCAGTAAAAGAAATCTTTAAATTTAATTAGATAAAAAGAGTTTATATCAATTTAAACCTCTATAGAAGAATTTTCTACATGTCCCATCCTTAGTAGTTTCTGTCTCAAACTGAACTTAGTAAACATATTGTATTTATAATAACTTCATAAAGTTTACATATACATTCATGATAAAATAAAATTAGCAATCAGGTTGTAATTATCCAGAGAGTTTATGCCAGTGTTTCAATAAATAACATAAGTATATTTCCTTTTATAATTTTGGGTAGAAAATGGTGAAACATCAATGACTTGAGATAAAAAAAAAAATTCAGACTCATTTTTTTTTTTTTTTTTTTTTGCTACAAAGATTACAGAAGAAATTTACTCAAATTAACCTTAATCATGGTTTTGGAATGTTCTTATTAGTTAAAAATCTAACTGCATATGTAACACACTGGCACACCAAATTATATTTTCAGAAAATAATTTAGTCATTTGTATGCTAAGATAGCCATGATCAGAAAATAAAAGTAAATTGAGGAAGGGTACAGTTAAAAAGCTAATTTTGAATATAAAAGGCAGCAAACATGGAGGGAGGTTGGTTTTATTTCAGCATTTAGCACAAGGAATAGATGAAAAATTGACATGAGATAGATCTGATTACAAAAACTGGAAGACAGACAAAGTCAGACAAGAGCAGAAGCAACCCAAGTGTGCATCAAGAGACGGATGGATGAACATGATGTGCAATATGCATGCAAGGAAATACATTCAGATATAAAAGGAATGACATTTGAACACACAGTACAACAAGGATGCACCTTAAAAATTATGCTAAGTGAAATAAGCCAATGTTGTAGGATAAATAGTGTATGATCCTACTAATCTGAGATATCTAGGATAGGCAAATGCACAGAGAAAAAAAGTAGATTTGAGGTGTGCAGGGGTTTGGGGGTAAAAGGGAATAGGTAGTAATTGTAAATGAGCCTAGAGTTTCTGTTTGGGTTGATAGCAATTTTTTGATATAGAGTTTATGTTCATACAACATTGAGATGGAATTAATTCCATTGAATAGTACACTAAAGAATGGATAAAGTGGCAAATATTATTTGAATTTTATTACAATTTAAAAAATAGATATTCCATCAATGAGAAGCAGGGAAAATAATGGGAAAATGAACATCAACCACTTACAACATAGACGGTGATGCATCTGGCTCATGATATGTATTCAATCAACACTTGATTGATCTTAAAGGGGAAAAAAATGATTCTTGTCTTTAAAAGAATGGAGTCTACAACATAGGAATGTGAGTTTTTTGACAGTTGATACTGTTTGCTTCTCCTTACCCTCCATACAAACGTGCAGTTCAGGCATCTGCTATATGTTTTGTGACTGGTTGAGGAAGTTCGAACTGTTGCCTTGAACGAGCCCAGTATTGCTTCTACTTCATGAAGACAATACAACATGGTAAATAATAGAGAATTGCAAGGTTCTCACTAAAAAAATAAAAATTAAAACATCTGAAAGTCAGAAGAGAGAAAGAATTGAAATCTCAGATTTATTGATGTATGCAATGTCTCAGCTAGACTCTGAAACTCCATTTCAAACTATCTTTTTCAGATAATAAAATTGAAGGTAGATGAAATGGAAAGGACAAGTGAAATAGATATGAAGTGAAAATGAGTTAACCAAGGCCAAAGAGCTCCTTACAAATATCTTTGTTCTTATTAATATCATGAATTCAGAAAGCATTGTCTTATACTTCTCCTAAGCTTAGTAGAGTGCTCTGTTACATTGCAGGATATGACCAGCAGTATTTATTACTTAGTTGATTTGGTTATTTTATTATTTGTATGTTAAAGAGATTAATATAAAATGCTTCAGGTATACTGTACAGAAAGGCAGAAGTGTAAAATTTCCAATTCCTGGATCTAGAATGCTCAATTCATAGTTACCATTAAAAATATTCATCCCTGCCAGGCGAGGTGGCACACACCTGTAATCCCAGCACTTGGGAGGCTGAGGCAGGAGGATTGCAAATTCAAAGCCAGCCTCAGCAATGGTGAGGCACTTAGCAACTCAGTGAGACCCTGTCTCTAATAAAATTCAAAAAAAAGGCTGGGGATGTGGCCCAGTGGTCGAGTGCCCCTGAGTTCAATCCCTGGTACCAAAAATAATAATAATAATAATAATAATAATAATAATAATCCCTGCACAATCTCTGAACACTCTCTTTGTCCTTCCCGTTTATAGATATGCATTTTTAAAAAACAAAATCACTAAGTTAAAATTCACTCTGATTTTGTGATAACAATAGCAGTATCTGCATCCTATGTTGGAACACAACTTCTTTTTTCTTCCCAAAGGTATATTAACAAAACAAATTTTAAAAAATCACTAAAAGACCATTCCAAAGCTACTAAATAAACCATGAAGAGATATCATCCAATATAAACAAACCCAGTTAGAAGAAAGAAAGAACAAAAAAATATCAAGGACTGTTGTTTAAACAAACAAGACACAAAATAGAATCTAGCAATATGTAGATCACATATCCTTCTCCCAAGGAGTCAGTCCCAAAAGAACACAGATGTCTCCATCTGTAGAAGTCTAACTTCTTTAGAATAGTTGAGCTTTGTGTCCATTCTTGTCCATATTATATCAGAAAATAAATTTATTCTTTAATGTTAAATTTCAAATGTATTTTTCATTTTACTTATATGAATGTTATATTCAGAAGCCAAATTTAAGACTTGAGAATAAATATTAAATTGCAATGACTCTAACACATAATTTGAGAGAAATTTTGTTTTATTCTTATATTTTAGGAGAATATAATTTCTTTTAAAGTGTGTTATATTTTACAGATGTCTGCAGTAGTATTTACTAAAATTACACTCTAAAAAAGTGCATCCTTCTCTTTAAAAGAAAGTATAAACAGCTTTGTCTAAAAGTGATGGAATGAACAAAATAGATCTAGTACCTATTGCACTACCACATCTTAGTCTCTAATACCTACGGAGAAACTTTCCTGATACTGGCCAGTGTCAGCCTTATATATTATAGAATATGGGTGGGGAAAGAGATCGTTATCTACTGGAAGGAAATAGTTTATCGAAGCAACTAAAAAAATCTATCTTGGGTCTGAATAAAAAGCTTCAAAAATCCCACTTAACTTTATTTTTTCTTTTATAAGTAGTTTAAATAACAGTTACCTAGTTTGTATTTTCAAAATATTATTTTTAACCTTTGCAAATCCAACATGGTACAGATGCAGTAAGTAAAACTCAAGGAGTTTAGATGACTTTTCTGAGGTTACACTCTGCTAATTAACATATAATGTAGGATTTTTTTTTTCTTTTACCTTTGAGACTCATATTGTCTGATCAGATAATTCATCTTGGCAACAAGGTCCAGCCAATGCATTACAAGTTGAGTCTTGTTCGTTGTTGGGCAGGACTTCCAACATAGAGTTTTAAAAATTATCCTTGGTGTATCTGATTATGTATACCTGGTTATGTGTCTCATAAGAATCTTTTTTTTCCTAAGCTGCGTGCAAGATCATAGCACAATATCAGCATCGCTATATAAGATAGAAGAGAAAAAATGATGCTATATAGAAAATGGATGACAAATACACACATAGAAAGACTATATAAATGAATGATAAGTAAGATGTCTTGGATCCTAAGGTGTTAAAATAATGAACATTACCTAACCAAACCATTAGTTCATTTGCTAGAAAACACAATTATTAATATTAGTTTTCTTCAAAGGTTACCAATCATAGGGCCCACTCATGATGGTTTAATGGTAAATCCTGGAGAATCAATACAACTAAGTGGAAAATATTCTTTGTAAAATATAAGATCTGGATTCTGAACATGTAGCACGGGCTGAAGTATCTGACATCCATATGAAAGAGGTTTTGCCCAAAATATGCAGCTCATGCTGTGACAGTGACAGTGATGTGCACTGTGTAATGTCAATTCAAGAGGGGAGGCCACAGCAGAGTGAAAAGGAGCCCTCTCAACATGCATTTCATGACACTATGGAATCACTTAAGAACCCTGACTGCAAAGTGACTGAAAAATAAGCTAGATGTGACACTTGCCTTTAGACCATTTAATGAAAAGAACCTAATAGGGTGTCTTCTCATTTGAGTAACGGCATTTCCACTCATTTTATCATTCTGTTTACTCCTCAATATTTGGCCCTGCTTTCTGTAGATTCAGGGCACCCTAACGTATTTACCAGAAACATTTCTCACTGTATTAAAAAATATTACTTCATCCACCTCCGTTCCTCTCTAGAGGGTGCCATTGTTGGGAACAAGCCAATCACACCCTGAACCAAGCAACAAATGAAATAGTGTGGTCATTTCAGTCAATGGCAAGAATTCAATTGCACAATATTGTTTTTCACTGTTGCTGACTAGTGATAATCCATTTGTTAATGGTTACTCCACTATTGCAAACTAATTTGCTAGTGTTTCACTAGTAGTGATATCCCTTTCTCGAGATCTGCAAGCACTTGTATGTTAATGACCTGCCATCATACCTTTAAAATTTCCTGCCATCATACCTTTAAAAATACCTTTAAAAGATATTCATTCCTGGTTTGTAGAGCAAACTGTATGCTTCCTGAACAAAACTGTGTATGCATCACTACTGGAATATACCTTCATTAACCAAGTTTCTCAAGGGAATCATTCCCCTTGTCAACTTCTTTTCAACTGAATGAAATGAGCTGGGAAGATCAATTGCCCCTAAATATTTTGGTAAATGCTCTATTTTA
This sequence comes from Tamias sibiricus, assembly GCA_025594165.1. Lineage (NCBI taxonomy): Eukaryota > Metazoa > Chordata > Mammalia > Rodentia > Sciuridae > Tamias > Tamias sibiricus. The sequence goes on from CM046666.1 coordinate 101,062,400, forward strand.
TGTAACATTTATTGCATAACTAAAGATGCAAACACTGGTAAAGCCCAACAACCATGTTCTCACACTAATACTTTGGACCTAAGAAAATAGTTTTATGCAAACTAAATTAAACAGAAAAAATGCTTTTCTACTATTAATTATGAGAAAAGGATTTTGTGTCTATACGTATACAACTTTCATTTTGGCCATATCACTGTCTTCTTCATCAACACTCTCTTAGACCCAACTGTACACCTCAGGCACTACAGGAGACACTCCACACAGTTTCACTGTAGGAAGAGTTTATTATTGTATTGATCAATTTGCTGTCTTTGACATATTTAATTTCTCCATTAATTACATTTTTTTCAAAGATGTGAAATATGACTACATTTGGCTGGGTGGTCATTTAATGAGCCTATCTGTTTTTCCATTTCTCAGCAGATGCATATGAGGCAAAAATGTCAATATCATATCATCTCTTGTTCAGACATGTAGGCAGCAAATCTCTATGTGTGGGAATTTTACAATCTGGCAGGGAGAATAAGCTTCCATCACAAATAAATCTAGAAGTGTTAACTGATAGAGCTCCCTATTGCCTCTGACTTAAAGAGATTTGCAGAGAAGAGAAAATGCACCCCCAGCACCCCCATCATTAGCTTTTATCCTCATTGTGGTTTCTCTTCTAACTTCCATGCAGGGTTCATGAAATAACTAGAAGTGACAGATAGCTTCTTGTCAGAAGTAGTTTAGGTCCTTCTGCTATAGACGGCAATCATCCACAAACCCTCAAGATTTTCTTCTCTTCACAAGTGAGAAAATGAGCAGGTATGTTATAGAATTGGAGAGAGGAAACAAAACTTTTGGCTGCAGCTATTGCCTTACCTATTTATCTATATAATAGCTTTTAACTGAATTAAAAATAACTTTTTCCACCCATGCCAAGAGATAAGAATAAAGAGTAATTCAAATCACGTCTTTTCTTTCTTAGCAGTTTGCAACTTAATTTAAATAATTAGTTTTACATTTGAGGTCAGGATGTTGCAGGAAGCCTAAATTAGGGACCATACTCAGTGACCCCAGGCTCTTCTGCACGTACTGCTTTCAGCTCTCTGCTAAACATAGAAAAGGACGTTTATTAGGGGAAACTTTAAAATACAAATTTGGGCCTTGAAAATAATAAAATATTTATTTGCATATATATTTGCACAAATTATTTTATAAATTAAAAAAATGAAGAGGATTATTTTCATGAAAGGTGCTGTTGTTCAGTGTGATATGGCAAAAGCTAATTCCGTAGCCACTCCTCCCTGCTTCTACTAAGAATAAAGCAATAACTCCTAGATCGTCTATGCAGTTGTCACTTGCCTACTTCAGTGTTTACAAATGATTCCTATGAATCTGGTTGATCCCTGCTTAATATGGCCTTCACTCTGGCACCCACAATTATGATTGCATCCTCAGGAGTTTTCTTTGTTTGGAACTGTACCAACAATATTTCTTCTGTATTCAGACAAGATAAATATAAACAATAAAGGCAGGAAGGGTTCATATCTTTTGGTGATAACTGAAAGTATCAGAAAGAAGGAATTCTGAAATGATTTTAATTACCTATATAATCCTTAGATATTATGTGTTTCAAAGCCTAGAAAAATTAAGAATGCCTATTTCTCTGGGCAAGATTGTTAATTTTATCATGAACATATAGGAATTGAGAAATACCAAGAGCCAGACCAGTCAGAATTTCAGACGGGCCTTAACATCAAATTCTGTGACAAGTTGAATCTAGATATTATTTATATTTCTTTTGCCTATACTCAATCCAAATTGACATTTTCAAGTTCTCAAAAGGCCCTGACTTTATGAAAGTTCCTCCAAAACTTAAAAATAAAATCACATTACAATCCAGCAATCCCACTACTAGCTATATACACAAAGGGAATTAAGTCATTATGTCAAAGAGACTCCTCAACCCCATGTTTATTGCAGCACTACTCATAATAACCAAGATATGGAATCAGCTTAAATGTGTATTAGTGGATGGATGGATAAAGAGAACGTTATATATATACATGGGTAATTCTATTCAGCCATAGAATGAGTGAAATCCTTTCATTTGTTATAAAATGGATGAGCTTGTAGGACATTGTATTAAGTGAAATAAGCCTGACCAGACACATACTGTATGACCTCATTGATATAAGAAACCTAAAAAACTTAAAGAACTCATAGAAGGTTAAGCCAAGGTAGTGGTACTCAAAGCAGGGAATAGAAGGTTGGGGATGAAGAATGCTTGGTCAACAAGTACAAGGTTAAAATTAGTTAGAAGTAATAAATTTTGATGTTCTGTTACATGATAGAATGACTGTAGTTAACAATCATATATTGTGTACTTCAAAATAGCTAACAAAGAAATTTAAATGTTCTCACCACAAAGAAATGATAAATGTTAAAGGGGATAAATATTAATCACTCTGATTTGTCATTGCACAATGCATACCTATATCAGACATCATGTTGTACTTCATAAATATGTCTAATTATCATGTGTCAGTCAAAAATAAAAATAAAACAAGAATAAAAGGTCCTAAGCTCCAGAGAAAGTGGCATATTCCCATGATGAGGAATAAAATCTATGTATTCATCTAACCATTTTTCTGGTCATTCATTCAGTGCTGATCTCCTCTGCATACAAGGAAGAAAAGAGGCAAATAGATAAATAAGGTTATTGTCCTTACAGAGCCTACACTCTAACGGGAAGAAAACACACTACATATACATCTTTATGTCAGTATGTATAGAAAGCAATAGAGTGGAGAAGGAACTGCACTTTTTAGCCAGCATGATCACAAAAGGACAGGGTAGAAGGTGACCTGGGACCTGAAAGAAGTGAACTGGCAAATGATAGCATCCAGCCAAGTGTTTGGCTTAAGTCATATAAAGCCTTGCTAACTCTTAAGAGTGATCTGGAGACCACTAACAGAAACATCACCAAGGAGCTTGTTAAAGATGCAGAATTTCAAGCCCCACTCTAGAAATCTTGAATCAGAATCTCCTTTTGAACACTATCACCAGGTGAACCATGTGTACACATTCCTGTTTTAAAAAGCCGAACCCTGTAGTAACTTAACAGCCACATAGGACTGAAATCCAAACTGCTAATTTTTCATTTCTTTCCGTTCTTCAACTTTTCATTATATATGCACATTTATTTCATCCTGCTTATTATAAAATAGACTAGAAATTTAAAAATCTGGAGGAGACATATATTTTCAATATAGTAAGAAACTGTTCATATTTATCTAAATGTCAGAGCTTTGGACCTAGTCTAATGCACTGCATCATATCATAAATTAAATCTGGAGTTTTAATAGCAGGTGCTGAGTTGATGTCCCCACTGATGAGGGACAGGAGTTTTCCTCCGGTTCCTCGATGCTAGGCACAAGGCCAAGTAAGAACACAGCAGTGACAAAGGAGATGGATAGAAATGAACCCGCTGAGCTCTCTCCCCTCCTGTACATCAAGCCAGAGCCAGGCAGCATGCCAGCTCCTGTGCCCCTGATTGGGAGCTCCACTTGCCCCTGCCTAGGCCTGTGGCAGCCCTCTGCTCTCCCCAGGGCACGGGCCCTATTACCCTGCCAAACTGCTCTTCATCCATGTTGAAGAACAAAACCTTTGGCTTATGGTACACTTAAATAACTATTTTCCAGTCTTCCAGAGCCAGACCTGTTCACATGGTGTTCAGAGTTTGAAGTAGAATGACTCACCTTCAGGCATAAACTATCATTGCAGAAATGCCATTACTGGCACTTAATACTGTCCCTGTTATCACTGTATTTATAAAATTGCTTCAGGTCTTCCACCAAAAGAGAAAAAAAGCGAGCATTTAACAAAGCTAAAAAACAAAAATAGTGAAACTTACATACTAATTTGCAAAAAAAAAAAAAAAAAAAAAAAAAAAAAAAAAAACCAGCAATGTGCAGCGGGCCTTCCTCTTTTCCTGCTCTGATCTTTTGAAGTAATTTCTTGAATGCTTTTCTCTAGAGTGGCTTTTTTTTCCATAAATATAATAGAGGCATCTTCCTAGCTCATTCTTTCTTTGTACAACTCTGTACATTTGCAGCCCATAGATGCAATGATAAAAACTCTCATGGTGGCTCGTTGGGGATGCATGCATATCAGGAGACTGGCATAATTCCAGATCATTTACCATAGCCTCCAAGTGCCCATTCACATGGAAAAATACGTTGCTCAAATGCTTCTAGTATGTGCGAGGGGGAGACAGGCAAGTGGTAATTGTTGTTTATGTTTTGTTTTGTTATTGTTTTCTCTATGTATACCAATGCCTTTTCTGGAGGTATTTTAAAGTATCTTTGTGTCACCATATAATCAGTTCTTTACAATGCTCTAATTTCTTGACCCCTTAGAAATCCTAAGTGAATGATTCTGACTACCCACTGAAGTACTCTGAAAAAGGAACAGCATGTGCACAACTGTGGAAGGTGATGCAGAACCTGAGGAACACACATCTCCAGAGCCATCAGAGACAAAGGGGAGTGGCGCCTCTCATCAAACTTTGATTCCATATGGTTGTTTATCCCGCTAAGTATTCTGTGGCTTAGTCATTCGTTTGTGTACACTCACTTCTGGTTTTAAACCCCTGCATTATGTCTGGCATACCAGCTGTGGATAGGCCTCTCCATGAGAGTTCTGTGCTCCTTCACCATTTGTTATGGTGACAAATGTTTTACCTAGAAAAAGTGCTGGGCTATTAGGAACTCTCCTTGTTTTACTCAGCTTTTTTTTTTTTTTTTTTTCACTGCCATGACTAGAAAGATCTATCCAGAACAACTGTGGAGGAGGAAAGGTTTATTTGAGGGCTCATGGTTCCAGAGGTCTCAGTCCATGGACAGCCAGCTCTATTCCTCCAGGCTTGAAATGAAGCAGGACATCATGGTGGAAGACTGTGGCAAAGGGAAGCAGCTCACATGATGATCAGAAAGCAGAAAGACAAACTCCACTGGCCAGATACAAATATGTACCCCAAAGCCACACCCCCAATTTCCACCTCCTTCAGCCATACCCTACCACTTCTGTTGCCACTCAGTTAATCCCTATTAGTTGACTGATTCACTGATTAGGTTAAGACTCTCACAACCCAATCATTTCTCCTCTGAACCTTCTTGCATTTTCCCACACGTGAGCTTTTAGGGTACACCTCACATCCAAACCATAACATTCCCCAAAATCAATATGAGCAAAAGCAGATGTCACTGGATTTCAGGTTCCACAATTCTTTACCATTGTCCCATGATGAATGGGACTTACAGAATTGAAGCATACTTTAAGGTCAATATAGCTTCCAGATATTATTTTTTTTTGATTATTATTAACATTATTTCTATTACACATTTATACCAGTCTAATTCCCAAAGAGGATTTATATTGAACTACATTCATAATTAGACCATTAAAATTTGGAAGGAATATTCAAAATAGTCGAAGTAATGGTTCTTAAGCTTTTAGCAAAAATATGATGAAAGCAATGAATCCTCTCTACAAAATTATGGATATGCACATTTTGATATTTAAGGCTCAAAAAGAACACTAACTCATAAGAAAAAACTCAAAATAGCTGCTTATATTAAACAGTGGTATGCCAATACTAGAGGGTGACCAGACAGATAAAAGAGTGCAGTGTGCCGAGAGGAACAGAAGGGAGGTGCGAAAGTCCATTGGAGGAGATCCAGGCCAGAGGTTCACCCATGCAGAACAGCTACTCATCTCTACTGCCCGGTGACAATGCCATGTCAAAGATGTAGCCAGAGATTCCAATGTTTCAAAAGAAAACTCAAATAGATTTTTATGTAAAATATCTCAGAGCTTAAGTTTCAGAAGCTATTTCAAATTTGTTGTAAAAGCTGTGCAGAAAAATAAAAATCAGTCAAACAAGATAGAAGAACCACAACAATGGCTGAATGACAAATGTCTGATGTGTAAATATTCTCTCATTTTAAAAGAGATTTATGTTATTCTGGTAAGTCTCAGTAGATAAACTGGTGTTTTTCTCATAGAAAATTAATGGGTCAAAATGTTCTTGCTACTTCACCTTTAGGGGTAAAACTAGAGCAGTATGTGGGAATAAGACTAAGACTTCCCTAAGAAAGCAACTTTTAATCTACTTAAACAAATGGAAATATAAATCATTAAAGCAAGTTTTCCACAGATAAGAAAATTTTAGTCTCAATACTGAGGACAGTAGGTACCAATCAGTAGCTTAGAGCTTTAAGTCTGTTCTTGAGCAGACGATGCTGATTGACCAACCAAAATCATGCAAAATGTTCTCTCAGATGACTCTACAAATTGAACCATGAAAGGGATTAATTTGGAATTGTCCATGAAAGTGATAAAGAACATCTTCAAACATTGTATTTTCTATTGTGCAAAAACAACATTAAAATCTTCAGTCTGTTTGACTTGAGGCAAATTACAAAGTAAAATTAATATAACAATATTTTTAGAGATTATTTGATTTACCTTCCAAATACACAGGTACCTTTGATGATTTGAATCAAACCATCTTCTGAGGGTACCCTAAAATATCAGCAGGAAGAGAGTCTCAATTCTGCTCAAAGTTCACTGATAGAAATGAATGCAACATAAAAAAAAAAAAAAAAAAACTATTAAAAAGTTTCCCCATTAAACCAATATATGCCTGTGCCGCCAAAAGTTATTGGGCCATGAAGAAATAGTAAAACAAAAGATAAACTTCTACAACCTAATCGTGCCTTGCTTTCTAGTTAGAATGGCACCATGAGGTGACTGGGCATTTATCTAGCTGGAAAGCATTCACCAAGACCTCATTGAGACAAACTGTTCTTATATTTTATAAGACGGAAATATTGTACTCTAAGAACATAGGCTCTGAGCCTCACCAAACAGCCCCTTGCCCCAAGAATTGCATGGAAGCAGAAACACAACCAAACTCTTGTTAGCCATTATGAAAAACACAATGGATGTTTCTCAAAAAATTAAAACTAAAATTGCCATGGGATTCAACAATCCCACTACTGAGCATATATCCAAATAAAATGAAATCACTACATTTAAGAGATGTCTGTTCTAGTTTATCCCATGTTTGTTGAAGCACTAGTCATAATAGCCAAAAAAATGAAAATAACATGTTTCTATCAATTGATGAATGGATAAAGATACACACACACACACACACACACACACACACACACACACACACACACAAACATATAATGGAATACTATTCATACTTTAAAAAAATGAGATCCTGTCATTTGCTATAACATGAATGAAACATAAAATCCTTAAATTAAGTGAATTAAGATAGGCACAGAAAGATGAGTACCCATGATCTCACTCATGCAGAATCTAAAAATGTTGATGTTATAGAAGTTGAGAGTAGAGTGTTGTTTACCAGAAGCTGGGGAAAGGTTGATCAAAGGGTAACACCACATTACAATTAGAGCAAGAAGTTTTGATGTGCTATTGCACATGAGGGTGACAACAGATAACAGTAATGTACTAAACCCTTCATAAAGCTAGAAGAAAGGATTTTGAAAGTTTTTACTATAAAGAAATGATGTTTGAGGAGAAAATATTTTAACCTAATTTAAACACTACACAAGTATGCATGTATTAAGACATCACAGGCTACCACATTAATATTTTCAATTTTCATGTCACTATATACCAGCTAAAAATAAATTTAATTTAAAAAATTAATTAATTAATGTTGATGTTGATTTTTTGAAAGGTCAGGTTCCAAACCAGAAGGGAGTCTATGGATGGGACAATCATTCCATCACTAGTCATTGTTTGTTTCACTAACTCCCACTGACGAGAGGGCCCAGCTCTGTACTGATTCTGAGGAAGACTGAGAACTTTTGCACAATTCTGAGTGATGGAAGGGGTGGGCAACAATGACAAGATTGAATTTCTTCCTTGCTAAGCAAAATGAGGGCTCTGAACTAAGTTTAGATTGATTTTTTTTTAAGTAAGAACTACATTATTATTATTTTTTAAATCCAAAGTTTATCAAGTAAGTTTCATATCCAAAATAATGTTAATATTTATAATCATAACAAGCCTAACAATGTTGATATGTAGCATATTTTGACTTATACAACATTTTGGTTGATCCAAACAATAATCAGTCTGCCTTAGTACTAACATTACTATAAAAACACAACATTTCCCATCTGTACTTAGTAGATTAGTGACAACCATGAAGTAGGGTGATCAAAGAGAAATTCAAATTCAGGAAATGTATAAAACAGCTATTGAGCATGAAGTTAAGGTAAAAATAAGGAGCTAAGATATTTTATTGAGGAGGAAGAAAAGTTCAAATATATTTTCACACCATAGGATTTCTGCAATATTCAAAACTAAAGAATAGTTATTAGGAAGAATCTTGTTATCTTGATGCAAAATTGACAGTCTCCTAGTATGATTATTATTCTCTCAGAGGAAACTGCTGTTTTGAAAATCTTGTCAGTACTAATGGAGTGAACTCAATGCTCCTAGGTATTCTAAATAGTAAGCTGAGCTCCCTCAGATGCAGACCCAGATTCTCACATTAACCTAAAGTGGCATCTGAATAAGAGATGAAAACTCTTTTGAGGAAACCAAAGCAGTTTTCTATCCAATCTCAGTGATTTTTCTCAGACCAGCCCAAATAAAAATTAATGTAACTCATAGACCACTGCACTGAGTTTGACAAATGTACCTTTTCAAATGATGACATTTTAAAATTTAATGCAAATATATCCATTTCAGCGAAGTAATTTTATTCATCTAATAAATATGTACCAATGTCTTACTATTTGCCGGCACTGTTCTTGCTCTGCACACCCACAAACACACCAGGTACTAAGTGATAAATCTAAAAGAAGCTTAACAGGAAAAAATTCTATAGGAAGAGTTGAGTGCTACCCTAGGCAGAGTGTAGTCATCAGGAAAGGCCTCTTTGGCCTAACTGATGAGATGTTAGACTGGGGACCAGAATGAAATGAAGGCTTGAATGATGAAGATGTCAATGAGAAAAGCATGGTGAGCCAAGGCAAGATCAAATGAAAAGGCCCCGAGGCCATGCACACCTGCTGTGACTGAAGGCCAGCATGACCTGAGCACCCAGATCAAGAGGAAATGAGGCAGAAGAGGAAGTCAGAGAGCTGCTTTAGCCAAACCATGGGCTATAGTGGTCTCGAATTTTACAGTAAATTGGGATGAAAAGCCTTTAGAGGATCTTGAACTAGAAATTTTATAGAATGACTTTTATATTAAAGCATCAATCAGGCTGCTGTGAGGATAGTAGGTTATAGGGGACAAAGTGAAGCTGGCAGGTCAGTTAGAGGCTAAGGCAATAATTAAAGAAAGAGATGAAAGTTGCTTGGAATAGTGTGACAGAGGTGGAAGTAATGAGTGTGGATATATTTCAAAGATAGTACAAACAGAATTTGGTGGTTGATTGAATGTGAGAGTAGAAGAAAAGGAAGAATCAATGGTGGCTCCAAAGTTTTGACCTGAGCACCACTGACTAGGCTACAGCTGTTACTTTCTGAATCAGAGAAGACTACAGTAGGATTAGTGGCAGAAAAGGTTTTTAAATTATCTTAGACTACTGAAGTTTGAAGTGTTTATTAAATCTGTAAGGGAAGATGTCAGAAGGTAAGTGTATGTATGAGCCTGGCCTTCATAAATCTGAAACTCTGAGAGTTGTAATATTTGTGTGTCATTTGGAAACATACTAGAGGAAAACCCTAAGGCAATAAATATTGATAGGAAATAAAGAGGACCCAAGTCATTGAGCACCATGGCATTCCATTACCTAGAACTGGAAAAGACAAGGAAGAACTATGAGGAAAAAAGATATATTAATAGAACATCTATTGAGGTAGGAGGAGAACCAAGAGAGAGTGGTCCTGAAAAGCAATTAATACAGGTGCTTCAGGAAATGGGAAATGACCAGTTGTGCCAAATCCTGCAATGAGTTGGGTAAGATGAGTGCTGAGATATAGCCATCAGATTTGGCAACTGGGTGGCAGTCAGGGACTATGAACAAAGTAATCTGGAGGGGCGATGGGAAAAAAAAACAACCTTATGTGGAGATAGTTCAAGACAGAATGAGGGAAGACATAGTGTTAGGTAAAATAAACACATCATTCAAAGAACATAAATGTAAAGACAAAGGCAATAGGTAGAAAGGAAAGTGAGTCAAAAGGGTTTTATTTGATTGCTTTTTGTTATTTCCTCTAAAAGAAAGCATATTCATATTCCAACAGCCATGTTCCAATTAGTAAGTGTGTTTCTGTCACTTAACAAAATACCTGAAGTTTACTTTTTCTCAGAGTTTCTGAGATTTCAATCCCTGGTTGGCCAAGTTGTTTATGGTCTTGTGGGCAGGCAATACATCATAAAGTTTGGAGCTTGTGGTAGAGGAGGCTGCTCAGCTTATGGAAGCCAGGGAAAAAAGAGAGGGGGCAATAAGTGTCCTTTCAAGGGCACATACCCACTAAGACACGTGTCCTAAAGGTTAAACTACCTTCCAAAATTGCCAGAAGCTGATGTCCAAACCTTTAGCACATGGCCTTGAGAGATATTTAAGATACAAACCAGAATAATAAGGAAAAATTATAATGCAAAAGAGAAAAGGAGGAAGAGCTGAGAGGTGGTGTAGACTGCGTATTTGACTGCAAAGTGGATCCAGTGCAATGTCTTATGATTCAGTCTTAGGAGCATGAATTGTTCATTCATTATAATGGTGGCAGCAGGGGAAGGTGGGGGGAGCAGTGTTTACAATATTTCAGTACCAAGGAGAATATTTGGTAGAAGTTCTCTTCTGCTGGTTTATCAATGAGGAAAGAATGAAAGAGCGTTAATTGAGAGAAAAGAGGATAGAGTATGTGTTAGAAGTTTTCAAAGAAAACTAAGGAATGGAATGGAAATACTGGTTCCTTATAGGACAGTAATGAATTTCTATTTGCACGTGAGCATGATTGGTGGTACAAAAGATTTTTAAATTATCTTATACTACTTGAGTTTAAAGTGTTTATTAACTCTCTAAGGGCATCTAATAAGCAGATTGTACTTCAGAAACCATGGCAATTCATAGTTAGGTAGAAATGTTATAGAAAACAGAAGAGAGGAGGGGTGTAAGATAGCAGAAAAAATAAAATAAAAAAAAACCCTAGAAATAGATGACCTAGACAAAGTAGAAAAATACTGAGAACTTCTCTGGCAGTTGGCAGATCAGAGCACACGCAGGGATGGTATTCAAAATGGAGAGGCATGAGAGTACACCTGACATGAGATAACATAACCAAAGTATTATGAGAAAGAAATGTATGGAAAACTATGAAGCATTGTCAAGAATATTAAAATCCTATTAAATGGAAGATTATGCCATAAATATGAATTGCAAGATTCAATATTGTAAAAGATGTTAATTCTCACCAAACTAATCTAATTAAACTAAGTCCAGTAAAAATGCCAACAAATCTGTTTGTGTAAGTATATAAATGTTTATACGTTTGTGTATGTAATTTTAAAAAGTTTTAAAAATGTATATGGAAACAAAAATCATTTAGAAATGCAAATAAAACTTAAGAAAGGGACACAATTAATCAATGCAAGAAAAAGTTACACTGGCTAATACTAGAATAATATTAATTTTGTGTCTGCCATGATGATAGATTAGCTAACCAATGAAACAGAATGGAGAGTCCAGTAACATAACTGCATGGATATAGTTCTCTACCACTTCAGCTGACAGTGCAATGAAATGCAGAAAGGACATCCACTGCAGTAAATAGTGCTGTGTCTAAGTGTGTTTTCACAACATATGTGTGTGTGTGTGTATGTGTGTGTGTATATGAATATAAATGAATATTGTGAAATATATATATGTCTCCTGACCTCCTATACACAAATTTACAAAAGTTATTTACAGATAGATCGCATATATAAATATGAATGATTTAAAAAGTCTCCAGAGGAAAATGATTGCATGACCTTAAAATAGGCAAGATTTTCCTAAGCAGAACACAGAAACCACTTCTGTAAAGAAAAAAAAAAAAAACAGAAGAAGATAAATTGATATGTATTAAAATGAAGAGCTACATCAACAGACACCATTAAGAGAGTGAAAAGCAATGGATAAAAAAAAAAAGTTTTCAATAAAGGATTTGTGTTTTGAGTATATGTAAACACCTAAAAATAAAAAGGAGAAATATATACAATTCATCAACTCATTAGGAAAAAAATATGCAAAATACATCAGATATTAACAAAAGAGGAAAATAAGGGACATTTCACCAGGGGCAAATAAATATAGGAAAATGGCTTTCAATCAGTCCCTTATATAAATGCTAATTAAAACAACAATGTGATATTAATCCATGTCAACTAGAATGGCCAAAATGAAATGGACTAAAAAATGCCAAATGTTGGTAAGTACGTGCAGCAACCAGCACTATAATATATTGATAGTGGAGTGTAAATCAGTCTGTGTTCCATGGAGCACTGGGCAGTATCTACTGAATCTAAACTTATTCTTATTCTGTGCCCAGAAGTTCTATTCCTATGTATATAACCAACAGAAAGAAAATACACATGCCCTCACAGAAACACAGGTAGTAAAAAGTTAAATTATCTAGTGACTTGAGAAAATGGAACAGAGAAATGTAGTTTCACCTAAGATCCAGAGGCAAGTTAAGAGTTTATGAAAGGAAAGTATTATAATAGGGTCCCTTAATTGAAGCACAGAAGATTATGGCTCTGGGATGTGTCTCTCAGTGCATTTCAGATTCCCTTTGTCTTTTAGCCCAAGGAGCCCGCCCCGCCACAGTGATCTACCTTCTAAGTGTCTCTCCAAACTAGATGTCTCTTCCATGGATATTACCCCCCTGCCCCCATCTTCCCATCATTCACTCCATTCTTCGTTTCATTCAGAATTATTCTTTGAAAACTCAAATATGATCACATTATCTGTAGTAGTTTCCCCTACTGTCAGGATCAGTCACTCTTGTCTTTATGGAGTAGGGAGACTTGAACGGCACCCTAAGGTTCCCACACTCACCCATCCTTCAATCCAGCTAGGGTGCTTGCAGTGCTACAGCCCTGTCTCTGAATCCTTTGCTACAAGCCTCCCCCACTGCTACTGACAGCAGTCTTTTCCCTGCTCATAGCCTACTGATGCCTCCTCGCAACTGCAGATAATAGTCCCTCTGCGAGGTTCAAGTGCAACTCCTCTGTGACACGGTGATCATCTCCCTGCAATGCACACATGTAAGCCATCCTGTCCTCTGACCTCCCATAAAACCTGGAACTATGTAACTGTTTTTCTTTGCTCTTATTTTATTGTATCTTAGTTTTCACATGAGACAAAACTAGATTTAAATTCAGACTCAGACGTTTATTACCTGTAATTATTCCTTAACCTTTTATACCACAGTCATTTATCAGTTAAAATCAAGACTATAACACATAGTAAGTCCTGATTCTCACCATTTCTGAAATTTCTTTTTATCCAACAACAGAATTGAGCAGCACAGAGGAAAAATATTTCCTATTTCCATGCTGAGACAAATTGTCCATAGAGAATGCTTTAATTAAAGCATTTTAGTAACAATGACTACTAATATGACCAATCTAAAATGATTAACTGCCCTAAAACGTGAAGAAATATCAAAAGCAGCAAAAACTGTATTAATGTTCCTTTGAAGATACTGCGATTTTTTTTCAAATGTATGCTATATGTAAAACAACACCATATAGAAGAGTTAGGATGATGATTGGGCACAAAGGGAAATCTTATATTCACTCTGTATTTATAGGTTGTATGTTGGGAAGTACTGGGAGAGGCAGATGGCGGGAAGACAGACCCAATTCTGTGTTGTGTTACCTCCTGTCATCAGTGACAGCAAATGGATCTCAGCTCCAAATTTGCAGTCATGGGCTCAGGGCGGTTAGCTTCAGTGATTATCTAGGGTAATATTCTGTGGTGCATTTTCCTTGCTTTTAGTGGCAAAGCCTTTGATTTCTTTCTAGTAGCAGGAATTAATTATGCATTACAATTGCCAAGTAAGAGAAAGATTTTACCCTAAATTTACAGAGACATAAAAAAGGTTAAGTAACCTTATCAAGGTCACACAGCAGGCTATCAACAGAGCCAGCCATAAGTCCTTTGAATATTCACTGGTGAAATATTTAATATTAAAAACAAGTTTTCCCAAAGTACTGTCAAAGGTAATGAACACTATACTTTGTGTGTAGAATGAAAAATGAGAATTCTCTGAGGAAAAACAGTGAAATGACTCACTGTTGGTTCCAGCTGAAAGAAAAACACTCGTTACAAATGTTCCTGCGTTTCAGTCCACTTTCTGCAGAAATCCTGAAAACCTTTTACAATTTGTAAGGTTATGACATTCTACACTGTTGTAAAATGGTCTGTAGGCAACAGAGCCTTTAGCCATACTTGGAGTCAAAAGACCTGGGTTTGAGTTCTGACTTCAATTACCACCTGTGTGACCTTGGACAATCACTTATGCTCTCAGAGACTCCACTCTATTATCTACAAAAATGAAAACAATAAGACAATAACGACCAAGGTTATTATGAGGGTTAAAAGGGATAACAGAAGTGAAAACTGTATTTCACAAATTGCTACATACATAAAAGCTATTACTAAAGGAGAAGGACACAGAGGTATTCTTTCAGTTAGAAAGTGATAAATGTATAACTGCAACTTGGAATTTCACTTAGGTTTAAGGCAGAAAAAGCACTGCCAAATGCAACTGGAAATGGAGATGTGAAGTGAGGAGTATTTGGTTACTTTTAGCCATGTTGGAACAGTGTGCCTTCTTTAGTCTGAACAAATCTGTCCCTACTCATTGTCAGCCAGCCTAATATAATAAATCCTGAGGGATGTGCTGAACTCATTTGACCAAGGTTTTCAGCTTGGGGCTAAAAATCTTGTGGAGCAAGCACTCTGGCCTCACAAAGCCACCGTGGAGTCATTAGTGTCCATATTGAGCACATCAGGCTCTGATTCAGGTTTTATCGCAAGCAATACCTTTGATATATTTTTCATGTTCACTGCATTAAACATTGATATGTGAATGTCACAATAAAGGGTGCAGTTTTTCATTAAAGAAATAAACAGGCACCAAATTTGAGCAAGAAGAAAATAATCAGATATCAAACAGCAAGGAAAATAAACCAATATTGTCATTACACTTAAGAACTATAACCATGACATATAAAGAGACTAAAAAGGTCAGATTAGGGATAAAATCCTTGACATGCCAAGGAAAGATAACTATTTTTACTGTTTTTCCTCTGAAACCTATAATGCAATCAACATAATTCCTCCAGTATATATTTTATACAAAAGAAGTTTCAACCAAAAACTGTAGATGAATCACAGCAAGAGGTAGCATGATTTATACAAGTAAACCCAAAATGTTCCAGTGAACACTAAATGTGTTGTTTTTGTCTTCCAGCAATTTGAGAAATTACATTCAAGTTAAAATGTAGCACATGTAACAAAATTTCTTCAGAAAAAAATTAATGTATTGCCCTTAGAAGTAACCCATAATTCTTATAAGGTATTACTAAAATGTATTAAATAATAACTAATTTTTTTAAAAACTGTTAAGCCTGAATAATTTTTAATAACTTTTTTCCTTAAAGGATGACATATATTTCAAAAATACAATTTTATTATTTTAAAACCTTCAAGTTCATATATGAATAGAGTTTATTTCCATTGATATGATGGTACAATTACAACTGAAACATTCTGATTATTTCAAAATGAAATAGGCAATTTTGCAATCCATATGCAGTCAATTGGGGCATTGCTTTTTACTCTTAGATTTAAATTACTGAAGAGCTATGTATACAGAAGTGAAGAGAGGTTGGGGTGGTGGAGAGGGCATATGTATGTCCTGCTAGAAACAAAGAGATGTTGAGCACAGTTTTCACAAAATACCCATAACAGTTTTGACCGATGACTCAACTGGGAAACAATAGAAATATTATTCAAAGGGAAATTGGTTGGAAATGGTAGAGGTGGTGGTGGAGAATAGTGGAACCATTGTAAAAGACGTCTTTGCTCCTGAGTAGACTTGTTTTCCTGAACCTAAGGAAAAGAGATGGGGCTGAAGATCTGGGCAGATTAGAGAAGCAATTCTGCCACAGGATCAATTATATTAGAATCTGTTGGCTATAGAAGATGCACATAAAATATAGAGCTGAAAATAACCTTAGTATTTGGAAATTAGGATTAAGGAGGAGAGTGGCATTATCCAGTGAATTCAAAATATAGAAAAAAAAACATTGGGAAAAATGATCATAAATTTCATTTCCAGTGGGATAAGTTTAAGAAGCCAGATGGAGATGTAAAGTTAGTATCTGGAATTATAAAGTTAGAGTCAGGGAGGACTCTAAGGCAGAGCTGAAACTTAGTGTGCACAGGATTCATTAGAGAGTCTCATTATAATGCAGATTTTGGGTCAGTAGGTTCTACGGTATAACATGAGATTTTGCTTCTTAATAGCTCTCTTGCCAGCATTGCTGGTCCAGAGATGATACTTTGAGTAGCAAGGCTCTAACTACCATGGGAAATAACCTATTGCAACAATGTTGCTCACATTTGAGGGAACCAGTGTCAGATATAGACAAGCCACAGTGATCCTTAAACTGAGAACTAGGAGCACATCACATAAAACAGCTTCACGTTGTTTTGTTCCATATGCTTTACCTTACTTGTGTGCATTTTCTTTCTGTTGATCATATATAAGATATTCAACAAGGAATACAAGAATTTAATCATTCACAAACAAAATAATTCCACTTAAAATGACTGCCTTCAATTCATACTTTAGATGCAATTTGGCAAATGTTTGTAACCTCTGAAACTACAGTGCCCAATCAAGGACACAGGTGGTCATTTCATAATGAGGGAAACTTGAATACTAGTCCCAGTTTTACCACCAGATTGTTGTATAACTGTCTGAGCCTCCCATGTTTCTCTATTTTCTTTTTCTTTATTTATTTTTTTAAGTAGGATGTTGTTTTGTTCACCAGGATAATCTCAAATTCCTGGGCTCAAGTGATCCCTCCTGCCCCAGCCTCCCGAGTGGCTGAGACTACAGGAATGTGCCACTGTGATGCCTGGCTTGGACCTCCCATTTTTCCCAAGTCAACTGAAAAATTCAATCTGGAAGATTTTTATTTCTCTGCCTTATTTCTCTACTGATCATTCCATACCCATTAAATCATTCATCTGATTTGACCTCTCTTAGCCATTTGGGTCTCTACCCATCCAGGAAAGGGAGGGACCATATTTAACTCCTCTTCCCCCTCACACAGCCCTTCGCTCACAACAGCTGTTCACTGAGTTCATATCTGATAATCCTACAGCTCCTTCATTCAATAATTCCTTAATTTCAAAGCTAGCATGATGACCAAAGCCATCATCTCTTAGTAAAAATGTTCACCCAGTTGCCTGGATGGGTCCCTCTATTCTCAGTCCCTGATTAGCATGCTTTCTTTACTGCACACCAGGTGGCTTTCAGACCCAGGGCTGAGATAGCAACTGAGGCCTTCAGAAGTGTGAGCACTAATTCTTATTCCTTGAAAATTCATCTGCATCTTTCTGGTCTACAAACTCAACAATATCCAAATTCTGCTGTACTGGCTCTAATACCATCCTAGTGTACAGACATTCTGCTCTGATCTCTGGGCCTCAGGCATCCATAGAGGAGTGGGTATGCAAAGGGTCTCAGCTGGCTACAACAGCAAGTTGTGGATAAAGCTTTAGACAGCTCCTTTTTTACAATGAACTTATTTCACACACTTCCCTGCATCTGATGCTTATTACTGCAGGCCACACCTGAGTATCCCCATTAGCTGGAATAGCCCTAGGAGGCACTTGCTATTGGAAGGGACTTCCTTTGCAGAAATATTGTGTCTGTATTCTTCCTTGCCCCAAATGTAGTTTTTAGGCAACCTGTCATTTCTATAAGTTATTAATTTTGTCATATACCCCAAATATAGAATATACCGTCTGTTGTCTTCACCTTGACTTTGTACCCTACTTAATGTCTTTGTTTTTCCACTCTCTAAGCCTATCACTGTTATGAATCACAAGTCTCCTGTCACAGTCTTCTGATAACTTAAGTTGTCCTAATGGCCTTCCTAAACACCCTCTGCAGTACAATCTGTTCCTCTTGGCACTCACAGCACCACCAGCTTCTTTGGGTACATTCTGTTCATAATCCTTCCTGGCACCGTCACTGTGCACCAGTGATGGAGCTCATCTCCCCAGTGTTCAGTGGCTGCCACTGAGGGAGAGGAGCTATGTGCAGTATGAGGTACAGCAGGCTGCTCATCCAGACTCCAGTCTGATGATCGCCATGTCCTATTATAGCCCGAATGACTTGTGAAAGTGCCATCTGAACACATTGGCATGATTATGCACTTCTAATTTGAGAATCCAGTGCAGAGCAGCAAAGAGCCCTGGAGTGGGGCACAGCCAAATGGCTTTTCTCCTCATAATATGATGACAAATCTATTCAGCAGGCACCAGGCCATTGCTAATGCTGCTCTTGGATGGAGTATATTTGAAAACAATACCAACAATAACTTCTATTCTATGATCCATCAAGAACAGCATGTTCCAAGTATCCAGCCAGTACAGGTGCCCAGCTAACACCATGCAGCATGAAAGAAAACATTGTACCTTTCTAGAAGGAATCCACCACTATAATC
The DNA here is from genome assembly GCA_025594165.1 of Tamias sibiricus. NCBI lineage: Eukaryota > Metazoa > Chordata > Mammalia > Rodentia > Sciuridae > Tamias > Tamias sibiricus. The sequence goes on from CM046666.1 coordinate 101,081,189, forward strand.
AAAATGTCTTCCCAACACATCCCCAGAAGAAAACCAGGTTTTGTAAATCCTTTCTTATTAACCATGGTGGTATTTATTAATCCAAGTGACTTCTCTCTCTTTCTCTGATTTCCCCATTGAGCTCTGCATTGCAACTCATTCATCTGAATTGGCTTTTTTATCAACTGTTAGTGCATTTTCGTCTGTCCTTTCATGCTGTGCAATCCTGTGAAAAGCAGGGACCATAATTGACTGCTTTTGATGATCAGCCTCCAACACTCACACAGCCGTTTGCTCATGGGAGGTGTTCCCTCAATGTGAAACTGACTAAATTCAAGTTCTAAACACTATGATTTTAAATGTGAAAAGGATCTATTTTCCCCAACCTCTCCCTTATTACTTATCAACAGATAAAATTCCACCCATAGGTCTTGGAGGGTTATATAATACTGGAGCTATAATTACCCTTGGATTTCATGTAATCCCATCCCAGGCCTCTTCTGGTGAAGGAAAGAAAAGCACCAAAAGCCAAAGAACTCAAGGTACAGGCTCCCCTGTGGCACAGCTCTGGTAGAGCCAGGTCTTATGTTTTCCATCCTGGCACATCACTGTGCTACGATCCCTCCAAGTGGTTGCTACCACCATCTCATCACTCTCTGTTAAGCTCTGTTTCTTGAACTTCTAACTTAGAGGTGTAAAAATAAGATTTCTTTCCTGCTAGGAACTCATCAGCATTATTAATGCTACAGCTTTATGAAGAAACACAAATCACAGATAACTCCAATCCCAATTTCCAAGAATCTTAATACTATGACAAATGAGACATAAACTTTCTTTAATAAACAAAGGCCCCTGGCCATTCAGAGAAAGACCTGAGGCTGGGCTACCATGCCTGGCATCAGTCTAGCTGCTGCCATCTCAGGGGTGTGACTGGGATGTGGTGTTTGGGGCCATCACTAGTGCAGCATCCCAGTAGTAACTATCAGGGCCATTGTAATACCAATATCTATAGCAGTGGCAAGCAGTTTGCTAAATCCTTTCCTTTGACCTAGTATGGATTTTATCAGTAAGGACACTCAGAGAGAAAGACACTTGAAATAGTATCTTGTTCAGAAGAGTACAGGTCACAAATACTAGGAAAACCTCCTTTTCAAATCTGAATAATAGGGTAATTGTTTCTTTATAGCATTGAATTTCAACTGTGCCTACAGAGTGGAAACCACCAGAGAACTACTAAAGGCACCAATATCTGGGCTGACTCCAGACCATTTCAATTTGAATTTCCAGAGTTCTTGGTGTGGGAATGGGCATTGTTGTGTTTCAAAAGCTCTCCAGGTAATCCTAATATGGAGCTGGAGTTGAGATCCCTGTATGCTTTTGTAATTTTTCTATGTCAATGTCCTTGTCCAGATGTTCTCGTGATTTTTTTTTTTTTTTTTTTTTTTTTTTTTTTACTATCCTACATGCCTGAGGTCTAGAAAAGTTCTCCCTTTCATTAACAGAGACTCACTAGAGCATTGGTGGGGACAAGGGAGTGGTTTATGGGGCACAGTGTGGACATCCTCCAGGCAAACATCTCAGAATTTTATTGGAGAAAGAGAAACAAGGAAGCTGTGTGTGTCAAAAATTTCTCCATTTATTTCTCACCTCTAATCTTCCTGATGGTGATGGACAGTTTCCAAGATTTTTTCTTTCTTTCCTTGAAAAGATCAAAGTAACATCTAATAATTCTCTCACTTTGCTCCGTGTTGTGTTGCCAAAATGTATAAAATACGTATTTCCCTTGATGCTCATCTTCAGATCAAGTCTGATTTCATTGCTTTTGACCAAAAGCTGTTGCAGAGATTACAGAGCAAAGGTTGCTGTAATCTTTACCTCTAGCTGAGTTACCATTTGCAAGTGCACACCTAAATATCTTAAAGGAAAAGCAACATTTTAGAACCAATTAAAAATTAAATCATTACATTTATTATATCATCATAGCTAAAATAGCTTTAGCTCTAATTTTTAATAGCCATTTAAAAGAAGGTATCTTAAATTTATTTTCCTGTGTTAGAAAAGAGACAATGTACTATTTTGAATAGAACATTGATCTTAGTTACTATTAGTTGAAATTTATTTGAAAAATATCTGACACAGATCCAGGCAGATTAAGTGAGAACACATATATATGGCAATTACTCCATGAAGTCTCCACATTCAATACCACTAAATGGGAAGCTGTCAGCTGGTCATAAAAGTGTGAATTTGGAAAGAATCCCTCTATCCAGAGAGATTAAGCAACTATGATCACTTTGATTCTCATGTCTCACCTTTCTGGGGGCCCAGGAGAAAATACATTACACAGAAAAAAGAGAATAGTCTCACAAAGAAAATAGAACGCAACCAACACAACCATGGAAAGTGAACAAGCAACTTTAAGCACTCTCCTTAATCAAACAAATTCCTGAACATGTCTCCTTTAATTATCAGCCATCAGTTAATACATTTTTTTAGAAATATTTTTAGTTGTAGATGGACACAATACTATTATTTTGTTTTTTTTTATTATTATTATTTTTTAATGTGGTTCTGGGGATCAAACCCAGTGCCTTACTCATGCTAGGCAAGTGCTCTACCACTGAGTCACAACCCCAGCCCAGTTAATACAATTTTATCATGAGTTTGTGGTGGATTTTTTTAAAGTCAGGATAAAAAATAAAGAGAAAAATACAATTTTAATCTGATTAGGCTGATTTTACTTGTTAAATAGTGCTTTAAATACTCAAAGTAGGGAAAATACTTTAGAAGGTTTTTAACAAAGTAAATATTCTGTTTAAATCAAAAACATACATACAGCCTATACCTGGGGGTGGGCAATGGGCCTTGAGCCCCAGTGGAACCCAGACTTTCCTGCAAGGTGATTACATCAATTGTCATTTCCTCCAGCAAGACTTCCAACACCTTGCAGAGCAGGTCAGGTCTCAGAAGCCCTTTGTCACAGCACCCTGCTCTTTTATTTAACTTTCCATAGATTTGTCCAAGTAAATTGTGTTGTGATGAATTAAATACTATTTTCCTCAAAAGCTTTAGCTCCACTAGGGAAGCCACTGTGTATTATTCACCAATGGATTGCCAGAAGCAAGAACAGTACCTGGCCCAAAAAATGTGCTCAATACACATTTGTAAAATGACTAAATAAATGAATATCAATAATTAAATAAAAATGCAAGAAAGTCATAAGTTATGTAAAAAGTGAAATTAAAAAAATAAAAGATGGGAGATCCCAGTTCCTTCCGGCCCTATGACCTATGGACAGAATTCCCAGTTCAGACTGCCAGCATAAGTTCCCAGTTTGGCCTGGGGGGCCCTGCGACCTACGGGACCGAATCCCCAATTCAGACTGCCAGTGCACCCGCCCTGAAGGACAGACCCAGCCACCAGTTCTCCTGGCCTCCAGGGCCCAGAGTAGCAGCTCCCTGCAGCTGCACACAGGACTCAACCTGAGGAAAAACCCCCTCCACTCCCGGGAGAAGTGCGACCTGCACAACTGCAACCAGACAAGAGGGGAAGTGCAACCTGCCCAGCTGTAACTAGAACAAGAGGTAGGCATCCACCAAGCCACTCTTCCACTGTGCCATTCTGCAACTGGCCAAAGGTGCAGCCTTGACTCCACTAACAGGATCGCTGACTGGACGTGAACCAAGTCAATTGACTTAATCTGGAAGGGAAAAAAGATGGGCTTCCAAGGGTCCGTTTTGTTTGAGACTGGTTCCTGGGTCCAACTTTTTTGTTTGTTTGTTTTGTTGTTTTGGGGGGTTATTTTGTTTGTTTTTGCTTTGTTTTTGTTTTGATTGACAGTGTGTTTGTTTGCTTCTACTCCTCTTCTCTTTCTTTTCTTCATTCTCACGTTTGTATTTTTTCTTCTTCCTTCATCTTCCCTATTTACACCCTGACATTGCATACTGAAGAGAGGAAAAAACAAGTTATATGCAGAAATTGGGAGTTCTAGAACGGGTACAATTGAAATATATAGCAAAGTGGTGTTATATATAGTTTATTCTCTATTTTCTTGACTCACTCCTCTCTCCTCTCTCTTACACTAATTTCTACTCTTTTGTCATTTTTTTTTTCTTTTCCATCTTTCTTATTTCTTCTCTCAACCACTGCATAAGTTAGGTTTATGTATAAATCTGACTTTCCACCTAAGCATTCACTTCATTCTCTTTGCTCTCTTGTCTGCTGATACTAAAGCACTTCCATAAAACTCTCTTCTCATACTTTATAAGAAAGAACAATTCAATATACTCACTTCCTTCTTCCTAAACATATCACCTCTGTGTCCAATTCTTGAAACTATAAAACCCCATCAGAAGCGTACAGAATAAATTGGAAACAATATCTGGGTTAACTAAATCTGTACATTGTAATCAAACTGGGATTTTCTGAATAGAAAGTGTTTGATTTTAAAGTGTAAAGAAAATATAAGGAGATCTGATAACATTGTACTATAGGAGCAATATAGGGCTTTAAGGTAAAATCAAAATAGTCAAGGTCCCACAGTGCAGAAAGATAAGACACACAAGCAATATGAAGAAACAAGGGAAGAAAGTGACACAAACAAATAAATATACATCCTCAGTAGATTTCATGGCAAGCATACTTGGTGAAATGCCAGAGATGGAATTTAGAAATTACATATTCCAAGTGTTTGTGGAACTTAAAAATGAATTCAAAAATGAGATGAGGGAGCAAATACAGGAGGTGAAAGATCATTTTGACAAAGAACTCCATAAACAAATACAGGAAGTAAAAGATTACTTCAATAGGGAGATAGAGGCTCTAAAGAGAAACCAAACAGATATTCCAGAAATGAAAGAAGCAAAAAACCAAAATACAAGCTCAATCAAAAGTATCACCAACAGAGTAGATCACTTGGAAGAAAGAACCTCAGACAATGAAGACAAAATATATATCCTAGAGAAAAATCTAGATTACAAAGCAAAAATGGTAAAAAACCAAGAACAAAACATTCAAGAATTATGGGACAAAATAAAAAGACCAAACTTAAGAGTGATTGGGGTAGAGGAGGGGGCAGAGTTTAAAGCCAAAGGAATGAATAATTTATTTAATAAAATAATTACAGAAAATTTTCCAAACTTGAGGAATGAATGGGAAAACCAAGTTCAAGAGGCCTACAGAACACCAAACATACAAAATCTCAACAGATCCACACCAAGACACATTATAATGAAAATGACTAATGTACTGAGCAAGGAGAGAATATTAAAAGCCACAAGAGAAAGGAAGCAGATTACATATAGGGGGAAACCAATCAGACTATGTTCAGACTTTTCAACCCAGACCTTAAAAGCAAGAAGATCCTGGGACAGCATATTTCAAGCTCTGAAAGAAAAGGGATGTCAACCAAGAATCTTATATCCAAAAAATTGAGCTTTAGATTCAACGATGAAATAAAAACCTTCCACAACAAGCAAAAGTTAAAAGATTTCGCAACCCGAAAGCCAGCACTTCTGAACATCCTGGGCAAAATTTTTCATTAAGAAAGAAGAGAAAAAATAACAATGAAAATCAACAAAGGGAGATATTAAACTAAGGGAAATACCAACCAGAAGAGAAACCAAATCAAACTAAAGACCATAATACAAATAAAAATGGATGGAAATAAAAATCACATCTCAATAATAACCCTGAATGTTAATGGCCTAAACTCGCCATTCAAAAGACACAGTTTATCTGAATGGATTAAAAGAAATGACCCAACAATTTGCTGTCTCCAAGAAACACAACTCATAGAAAAATACATCAATAGACTGAAGGTAAAGGCTGGGAAAAGTCTTATCACTCACATGGCCTGCGGAAGCAAGCAGGGGTTTCAAATAAGGTAGACTTCAAGCCAAAGCTAATCAAAAGAGACAAAGATGGATATTTCTTACTACTTAAGGGAACCATTCATCAACAGGATATAACAATCATAAATCTATATTCCCCAAATAATGGAGCACCTACATTCATCAAACAAACACTTCTCAAGTTCAAGAGTAAAATAGACCACAACATAGTTATCTTAGGGGACTTCAAACACACCTCTCTCACCAATGGATAGATCATCCAAACAAAAGCTAAACAAAGAAACTTTAAGCCTCCTTAAAACAATTAATAATTTAGACCTAACGGACATATATAGAATATTTCATCCCTCAGTAAACGAATACACTTTTTTCTCAGCAGCACATGGCTCCTTCTCCAAAATAGACCATATATTATGTCACAAGGCAACTCTCAGCAAATAAAAAAAATAGAGATACTACCCTGCATGCTATCAGACCATAAAGGGATGAAATTGGAAATCAACGACAAAACAAGGAATAAGAAAAACTACTCCATCAACTGGAAGCTAAACAACATGCTACTGAATGAACAAGGGATTGAAAAAGACATCAAAGAGGAGATTTAAAAATTGCAAATGGTAAATGATAACACAGATACAATGTATAGAACTCTCTGGGACACTATGAAGGCGGCAGTAGTAAGAGGAAAATTCATTGCACTGAGTTCATTCCTTAAAAGGAAAAAAAACAACAAATAAATGACTTAATATCACACCTCAAAGCACTAGAAAAAGAAGAACAGATAAATACCAAGAGCAGTAGAAGATAGGAAATAATTAAAATCAGAGCAGAAATTAATGAAATTGAGACTAAGGAAACAATTCAAAGAATTGACAAAACTAAAAGTTGGTTCTTTGAAAAAATAAACAAAATTGACAGACTCTTAGTGAAGCTAACAAAAACAAGAAGAGAAAAGACTCAAATTACTAACATTTGTGATGAAAAAGGGAATATCACAACAAACACCTCAGATATACAGAAGATAATTAGAAATTACTTTGAAAACTTGTACTCTAATAAAATAGAAAATACTGAAGTCATTGACAGATTTCTAGAGTCTTATGATTTGCCTAAACTGGATCTGGAGGCCATACACAATTTAAACATATCGATTACAAGCGAAGAAATAGAAGATGCCATCAAAAAGCTACCAACAAGGAAAAGTTCAGGACCTGATGGGTTTACAGCTGAGTTCTACAAGACTTTTAAAGAAGAACTAATACCAATGCTCTTCAAACTATTTCAAGAAATAGAAAAAGAGGGAGCTCTTCCAGACTCTTTCTATGAGGCCAATATTACATTAATTCCAAAGCCAGGCAAAGACACATCCAAAAAAGAAAACTTCAGGCCAATATCTTTAATGAACATAGATGCAAAAATCCTCAACAAAATTTTGGCAAATTGGATACAAAAACATATCAAAAAGATAGTGCACCACGATCAAGTGGGGTTTATTCCAGGGATGCAAGGCTGGTTCAAAATTCGGAAATCAATAAACATAATCCATCATATCAATAGACTTAAAGGTAAAAATCATATGATTATCTCAATAGATGCGGAAAAAGCATTTGACAAATTACAGCACCCCTTTATGTTCAAAACACTGGAAAAACTAGGAATATCAGGAACATATCTCAACATTATAAAAGCTATTTATGCAAGGCCCAGAGCTAACATTATCTTAAATGGAGAAAAATTGAAAGCATTCCCTCTAAAAACTGGAACAAGACAGGGATGCCCCCTTTCACCACTGCTATTTAACATAGTACTGGAAACTCTGGCCAGAGCAATTAGACAGACAAAAGAAATTAAAGGGATCCAGATAGGAAAAGAAGAGCTCAAATTAGCACTATTTGCTGATGACATGATAATATACCTAGAAGACCCAAAAAACTCTACCAGAAAACTTTTGCAACTAGTAAGTGAATTCGGCAAAGTAGCAGGATACAAAATCAATACCCATAAGTCAAAGGCATTTTTGTACATCAGTGACAAAGCCTCTGAAAGGGAAAAGACGAAAACTACCCCATTTACAATAGCATCAAAAAAAATAAAATACCTGGGAATCAACAAAAGAGGTGAAAGATCTCTATAAGGAAAATTATAGAACACTAAAGAAAGAAATCATAGAAGAACTCAGAAGATGAAAAGACCTACCTTGCTCTTGGATAGGTAGAATCAATATTGTCAAAATGTCCATACTACCAAAAGCATTATTCAGTTTCAATGCAATTCCAATCAAAATCCCAATGTCATTCTTCAAAGAAATAGAAAAAGCAGTCATGAAATTCATTTGGAAAAATAAGAGACCCAGAATAGCCAAAGAATCCTGAACAAGAAAAGTGAAACGGGGGGCATCACCATACCAGACTTTAAATTATACTATAGAGCAATAGTAACAAAAACAGCATGGTATTGGCACCAAAACAGACTGGTGGACCAATGGTACAGAATTGAGGACACAGAAACTAATACATATAATTTCAGCTATCTTATATTAGACAAAGGCGCCAAAAATGTACAGTGGAGAAAGGATAGCCTCTTCAACAAATGGTGCTGGGAAAACTGGAAATCCATATGCAACAAACTGAAATTAAACCCTTATCTCTCACCATGCACAAAACTCAATTCAAAGTGGATCGAGGACCTAGGAATTAGACCAGAGACAATACGCCTAGTAGAAGAAAAAGTAAGCTCCAATTTCCAACATGTCGGATTAGGCCCCAAGGTCCTTAATAAGAATCCTGTAGCGCAAGAATTATTACCAAGAATTAATGAATGGGATAGATTTAAACTAAAAAGCTTCTTCTCGGCAAAAGAAACAATCAGTGAGGTGAATAGAGAGCCAACTAATTGGGAACAAATATTTAATATGTGCACATCAGATAGAGCACTAATTTCTAGAATATATAAAGAACTCAAAAAACTTAACAAAAAAAATAAATAATCAAATCAATAAATGGGCTAAGGAATTGAAAAGACACTTCTCAGAAGAAGATACACAATTAATCAACAAATACGTGAAAAAATGCTCAACATCGCTGGCAATTAGAGAAATGCAAATCAAAACTACTCTAAGATTTCATTTCACTCCAGTCAGAATGGCATTGATCAAGAACACAAACAACAATAAATGTTAGAGAGGATGTGGGGAAAAAGGCACACTCATACATTGTTGGTGGGACTGCAAAATGGTGCAACCGCTATGGAAAGCAGTGTGGAGATTTCTTGGAAAACTGGGAATGGAACCACCCTATGACCCAGCTATCCCACTCCTGGGTCTATTCCCAAAGGACTTAAAAACAGCATATTACAGTGACACGGCCACTTCAATGTTTATAGCACCACAATTCACAATAGGTGAACAATTTTATCAGCAATAAAAGCGAATAAAATAATGGCATTGCAGGTAAATTGATGAAGTTGGAGAATATAATGATAAGTTAAGTTAGCCAATCCCAAAAATCCAAATACTGAATGTTTTCTCTGATATAAGGAGGCTAATTCACAGTGTTGTTGATGGGGGTACATATGAGGATTAGAGGAACACTAGAATGGTCAAAGGAATGAGAGGGGAAGGGAGGGAGCAAGGGGGGGGAGGAAAAAAATTGGTGGTTGAATGAGATGGATATCATTATCCTAAATGCATGATTGAAGATCTGAATGGTACTTATATACTTTGTATACAAACAGTTGTATGTTAAAAGATGCTATATGTGTGCATTATGAATTGTAATACATACTACTATTATAAATTTAAAAAGAATGAAAAAAAAGAAATAAATTTAGGAATTAAATTAACAAAATTAAAAAATAAAAATAAAAGATGGCTATATGTCTGGTGGGCAAGGGAAAGATTCAAGGAGTGCAAATATTTATTTTTTACAAGATTACATGTTATTTATTCCTTCAAGGGGGCCATGAGTTTTTACAAAGTTTTATTGAGGGACAGCTAATATATAAAATATACTTCGGGTGTTTAATATTTATAATGTAGTGAGTTTGAACATATGAATATACTCATGACATCATCATCACCCCAGTCAAAGTAACAAATATAGCCATAACCTCCAAAATTTTCCTGTGTTCCCTTGTGCATGTTTATATGGTATCAACAGAGAATCTAAGATCTACACTTTGACAAACTATTAGTGAACACCATATTTAAAACTACCAGCAATATATCATTCAGCAGATCTCTAGACTTTATTTATCATGCATAACTAAAACTTTATGCCACTGGGCAACAGCTCCAAGATTTCCCTCCCCACAGCCCTAGGGTGAGTTTTTTAAGAGTTTTCCTTATTCTTTTTAATAGGCTTATTGAGATATAATCTACCTACATGAAACTGCATGTGTTTAAAGTATGAAATCTTGTAAATTTTGATATCTACATACACCAGTGAAACAATAGCTATAAGCAAGATATTCATCACCTCAAATAAGTGTGTCATTGTGCTTCCTCTAAATGCCTGAATTCCAGTCTCAGACAACTACTGAGTTCTTTCCTGTTGCTCTTAATTAGTTTGCATTTTCTAGAATGTTATATGAATGAATTTGGTCTGGCATCTTTCACTTATTTTAAAATTCACCAATCCTGTTTGTAGTGTCAATAATTTATTATTTTTATTACTGAGTAGTATTACATTATGTAACTATATCACAATCAATGTATCCATTCACCTATTAATAGGTATTTAGGCTGGTTTTGTATTTAGCTATTACAGATCACCCCTTTTCCAAATGCTTGTGAATAAGTACGTTTCATATTTCATGTATTTTAAGATTTCAGGATATTTGCATATATAAATGAGATATAATGGAAATAGGACTCAACTCTAAATACAAAATTCATTTATGTCTTATATACAGGTATACCTATAGATTGAAGGCAATTTTGTAAAATATTTATAGTGTGCCTGTGTTTTGACTGTAACCAGTCACAGAGGTCAGGTGTGAATTTTTCCACTTGTAGCATCATGTGGGTGCTCAAAAACTTTCAGATTTTGGAGCACTTTGGATTTCAAACTTTTTGATTATAGACTCTCAAACTGTTGTTATGAACATTATCATAGAAATCATTATTCAGACATATGTTTTTATTTATCCTGCATAAAAACCAAGAAGAAGAATGTATGGATAACAATAGTAAACATAAAATTAAGTTTTTTTTTAAATAGGTTAGTTAAAATGGTTGGCTTATTTTGCATTTCCAACAGCAGTTTATGACAATTCCAGTTGTTCCACATCCTCATAAATTTTATATGATCAGATTTTTTAAATTCTGTCCATTCCAAAAGGTATATGGTGATATTTCATCGTTTAAATTTGTATTTCCCCGCTGACTGATGATGTTGAATATCATCAATGTGTGCTTATTTTAATATATACATCTTTTGTTGAAATATCTCTTCAAATCTTCTTTCCTATTATTATTTTGTTTTTGTTTCTCATTGTTGAGTTTTGAGAGTTATCTATATATTCTTTGTACAATTACTGTAACAGATAAATGACTGAAAAAAATCCATCACTCTGTTATTTGCCTTTTATTCCCTTAACAGTGTCTTTAAACAAGCAGAAGATTTTAACTTTGATGAAGCCACAGTTATGGCTTAAGTTGTAGAGAATCCTGCCTGGCTATATAGCTGTTTGCTTTTTCATTTATCAAGAAAAAAATGGAATTATTGCTTAAAATTGCTTAAATCTGAGTTCAGAAGCTAATAAGTTGAATGTGTATTACTAATCATTGTACTTTCTTCTCAGATCTAGTTTTCAAACTAGAAAAGCACAACAATAATTTCTCTAAGGAGTTAAATTATGTATACATCCTAAGCCTGAACAACACCCTAGTATTAAGCAGTTAGTTCTGGGTAGACAACCTGTCTTGAAATACCTCTATACACCCAAGTGTGTTACTGATTTTCAGCTCCATATCTCTGAAGGTTTAATGGTGATAATCCAATAAGGAATATGGCTTAGAAAGAAGTTGCTATTTTTTCAGACTTAATGTGGACTATAGAAAATCTATTCCCTAGGCATTTGGCTAATTGCACACTGTCATCAAGGTTAGCATGCCCCTTTGTTCTTGCAAAATCAGTTGGAATAAGCCATTAACTTTCTATTAGACCAGCATTAGGGGAATCAGTGTGTTGATCCCCTTCTGATAGAAAATTTATATGCAATAAATAATTTAACATTGAAATTTACACAGAAATTTCCTGGTGTGATATCAAGGATTATTATCTGGAAAAAAATTACAGGCAAAAAATATCTTTTATACAATAACCATACAAGAAAGATAAGTTTTAGGAAATCACCATTAATTAGACCAATAAACCATAAAATGACAATAGATACTATTAAGTCCAAGGAAAAACTCAACTCTTATTCAAAAGTTTCACTTAAACATTGACACAAAATTTTAAGTTATGTTTGGAAAAATCAGTATGTTTAAATTAACAAAAAGCCAACAAGATGAAAAATTCTCACAAGAGCTTTTAAAAGTTATTTATTTGAAAACATTTATATTCCATTTCCAAAGTTTCAGTACTCACTTGGAAATGGGAGCATTATTCTAGACCAAACTGGAGATTCTGCACTAGTTTATGCACCACAAAAATGTTCAAAAATCTATGTCAGAGGAAGAGAAAAACTTAGATTTCACTAGAAAAAAAATACGTACTTTTCTGGAATTAGAGTTATTGTAATTGTGTATTTTCATCTCAGTCTATTTCTGAAATCCTGCAAAAATGTTAAATATAATTAAACAATATGGCAATGAAAGTGGATTCCCAGAAATATATTTCTGGTCTGTGGCTGCTACTTAAATAAAATGATAGATGGAAATGCATTATTGCAACATTAAGCAATTAAGGAGATATTATCAAATTAGAGTGTCCAAAGATTGTTAAAAGCTGGCACAGTAAAATTTTTCTGCTTATCTTGGGTCAATCATCACTCATTTAATTCATAATACTTTTTAAATAGCATCAGTGTAATTTTCCTCTCCATTTTCAAAAGAGTACAAACAACACTTTCTCCTGAACATTGGAAAAAAAAGTCTCTGTTTCCATTCCCACCAGAGTCTAGCTTATGTTTGCCCAGACCTAACAGAGAAATTCTTGCTAAGTCTCAGAAGTCACCCACAAAGCCAATTCAGAAAACCAGTGCATAATCTCTTAAACCAGAATATATAGTACGGCAGGTATGTGATTGGAATATGTCACCAGCATGGAATCTAGGGAACCAGGGCCCTGGTCATACCTATCTACATCAGTTAGCCACCCACAGTATAATGGAGACACCTTGAAAGACACCCTCTGAACAGAGGGGCATAGGTTTATTTTACCCTACTCCTCTTCTAAAAATCTTGGAACTGAAATAGATTCGGCCATGGGACTCTGGTGGGTTGACTCTTCTAAACAAAATCACAAAAGTACCACAAAACCCATTATTCATACTCTTTCCCTGCAGTACCTCATATGACAAGGAACACTTGAGATCACTTCATGTTCTCTGTTAGGAACCCTTTTGAATCTAAAGCATCAGACTGAACCACAACCTGGACTAGGCGGGAGCTAGCAAGGAGCAGGGTCTGATTCTAACATAAGAAAGAAAGTGAATGGTGGGAAATTTATGGTAGTATCTCTGCTACCATTAAATAATTATTATTGTGTCTTTCCATGGAAAACTGGACTGATGTTAAGTACCTTTCAAGTAGGAATGTTAAATATCAACTAGAACATCAAGGGATGTCAAATGGAGCTAATAAGATAAGATCAGGAGAAGGGAGAAAACTTTGACCTGTATGAAGAGTCACAACTATCAACATTTTTGTGGGATTTACAATTTACAATGTGCTTTAATCTTCTATTCTTCAAAACAGTGATAATGTTATCTACACAAAAGGATGGCAGTGGGAATTAAATCAGTTAAAACTTACAAAGAATCTGGAATACCATCTGATGCATATAATATCATATTTTATATGTTAATGTTATCACTGTAATTGTTATTAGTTTTTATAATATTCCTTTACAGCATCAGTATCCCAATGCTATAGATGAGAAGACTAAAATTTCTAGCTGCAGATCTTGTTTTCTTTTTTAATATGCCATCTTGTTGTTGGATTTTTTTCCAGCAATGGAATTTTGTTTTATTCAACAATGAAATAAATGAAAAAAGACATATTGTAACATAATATAGACATATCTCAAAACAACATGAAAGATAAAAGCATATTACAAAAGGGCAAATAGAGAAAAAAAGTAAGTGAATTTTTTTCAATCACACAATATACTGCAAGTGGTTTATGAAAATATGCTGTCACACTGTTAATAGTGGCAATCATTACTATTTTATTACAAATAAAGTTAACATTCACCTAGTGTTAGTGACGTATCAAGCAGGGGTTAAACTCTTCATACAAATCAGCCCATGTACCTCTATCAAATAAGGTAGTTTTATCTACATTTTGGTAATAATATGACTAAAGCCCCAAGAAGTTAAACATGTTTTCCAAAGTCATACAATTTGGGAGATGTTGAGCAGGATTTTGCGTAGAATTCATGTTGCCTATAAAGCTCAAATTCCTAATTGTTCTCACCATGTCTTCACTTCTACCCACCCTTACTTAAGAATTTCAGTTTTTCTAGTCAATCTCCAATTGACACATGGATCAAATGAGCGGGCCTTAGAGTTCCTCCTTTTCAACCTCTTGTTCTGAATGTGAATGAACAAGGAAGAAACTATGGATGTTATGGTGCTATGCTTTCAAGAGTCACTGTCATCCTCAAAACCACAGACCTCCTCTCTGACATCCAACTCCAGTTTTGCTGAGGGTAAGATGGGAAGAGCTGATAGCATGTTAAGCAGCACCCTTAATCTCTACCCTCTAGTCTATGACACCAAAAGCATCTCTACTATTACTAAATGCCCCTGTGGATAAAACTGTCCCATGTTGAGATTCACCCATCTGGAGTTCATTGTTGAAAAGCTATAGCCAACGACAAGGATCTAAATTCAAATCAAAAAAAGAATTGGTCAAGGATAATTTGGGGAAGATAAGAAATGTCAGCGGGGACAGGACTGGCTGGAAGACACAATGACAAACTTCAGCTTCAATCAATTCAACAAACATTCACCAAGTGCTGACCAGGCTCAGGGCTACTCACTGGGGCTGTGAGAAGAAACTGCATAGCCCTGACCTTTGGGACCCACCACCAGGCATCACCTCCTCAAAGCTTTGCCTGAAGCTAGCCTGCCCTGCTAGGCCTCCCCAGATGATTAATTCCTGTGATTTCAATTTGCTGACTTTCTATTTCTTCTCCCTTTCTAAAACTGCCCAGAAGATGGGACCTGGATTTAAAATTTTATAAAAATGGCACAGAGTAAAAATACACGTTCCTTGAGGTCAGAGCTCTGGTTATCTCTAACTACAAAAGCAAGTACTTCACTTGAATAGAAATGGAAAGTCCCTCTGAGACCAAATCCTGGCAGTCTAAAAGAATTTCACTTCTAAATGTTTCTGTAGCTATTTCAGAAGTTTTTTTAGGTTTCTGTGGGATTTTTTTTCATGTTATTATTAATAAACTTAGATTTTTCTACTACATGAGTTCAAATTCTGTTTCTGCCACTTATTATTTGTATAATCATCCACGGATTATTAAAACTCTCTGCGTCTCAGTTTCATCTAAAAATAAGAAGAAATACAGTACATACATCATTAAGGTTATTGTGGATATTAGATAACATTTATTAAGCACTTAGAATAGTTTCTATCACACAATAATTAGTGTTATGCTGTTGTTGTACTTTTATTATTAATAGATGGCATATAGACATACATAATGTACCTAACTCTGTGGTGCACACCTTATAACTATGATTTTTCTCAAATACTCACAGAAATAGTATGTTGTAAGTATTACTATCTTCATATTATTATAGAAGCAAAACCTGAGATTTAAGAAGATAAATAACTTGCCCAGAGTCATAGTTAGTGAACTTGCCCAAGGTCTTAGTAAATAAATGATGAGTCTTGGACCCCTAGTCCTTGGTTTGGAATAAGTAAATTAACAGTAATTAAAAATTGAAGAAGAGGTGGCAATTAGACATTGATCTCAGGGATGAGGAGGGTGTTAAATATAATCGTCATGGAAAAAAGTCTGCAGAGACAAACCACTGTGGGTGTTGAACAGGTTTCTCTCATAAGTGTTTTATATTTTGTTTTAAGTTTTTAACACCCAAAAAGACATATTTTGGTTCTTTGAAAATCTCAGTTATGAGAAAGAATATGAGGTAAAGGATGATACTAGGCAAAAAATTACAAAGATCCTTTTAATAATTTCTCATATATTCATTCAATGTATGCATATAATTACCATTATTACATATTGGATTGTGTTTTTAAAAATTCATATGCCAAAGTCTTAACCCTCAGTACCTCAGAACTTGACCTTATTCAGATGTAGGATTGTTCTAGATTAATATGTGAAGAGGTCATACTGAAGTGCATTACGCTTCTAATTGAATGTGACTGGTGTCCTCATAAGAGGGGAAATTTGGAAGCAGACAAGCATAGAGGAAAAGCAATGTGAAGAAATACACACAGAGAAAATGGACAGCTACAAGCCAAGGAGAGAAACCTGGAGCAGATTCTACCTCACAGACTCAGAAGGAACTAACTTTGCAACTCCTACATTTCACACTTTCAATCTCTAGTGCCATGTGGCAATAAATGTCTGTTGTTAAGGCCACCCAATTAGTGGTACTTTGTCACAACAGCACTAGCAAACTAATGCAATCCTCAACTGTACCAGGTCGGGTAGACAAGGTCATAACAAATTACACCAAATCACAGGGTCTTATTCCAACAAGTTTATTTCTCATGCAAAGCCTCAGCAACTCTCCAAGGAGGCTGCTGTACTGTATGTAGCAGCTCAGAATTTCAGGATACATCTGTCTTGTGGAAACTTTACCATGGGAAGAAACACCTGGAGGATCCCACACTAGCATTTAAACAACAAGGGGGTTGGTAAACATGAACATCCTATGTCCAAGAAGGAAAGAAAAATTAATAACACCTGCCATACCAACTACATTTCAGTATTAGACACAAAATTAAAATTTAAAAAAATATATATGAGTCTCACCCTTACAGGAATTACAATATAAAGGAAGAAAAACAATTGATAACATTTTAAAATGCAAATAGCAATTGCATAAATCAATAAAGCACTAACACATATTTTAAAATGCAAAAATGATTCAAATGTTTGTAAACTCCCTGAAGGAAAGAAATAGGGCACTTAATGATGAGAGGTTGAGGGAAAAGTGCTGACCTGGGGGGGCCTCTCTGAGTTACATTTAAGTTGAGAGTTGGGGGCTGGGGTTATAGCTCAGTGGTAGAGTGCTTGCCTAGCACATGTGAGGCACTGGGTTTGATTCTCAGCACCACATATAAATAAATAAAATAAAGGTCTATCAACAAATAAAAAAATATTTAAAAAAAAAAGATGAGAGTTGGTAGATAAGAAAGACCAGCTATGAACAAAAGCAAGGAGAAGAATTGATCAAGCACAGATCTTTTCACATTGTGATATGGCACACTTAACTTCCACAGGATTTAGTGTGTACCCAGAGTTATTCCACATGCTGTGTGTGTATGTGGGGGTGAGTGCGTACATTTTATTTGTGCCAACTGAGTAATGCCAGAAGGAAACATTAAGCATGTCATGCTCAGAATGTCACCAACCTGGCACCTTTGACCTAAATCCTTTCCTGTAGTATCCCAGTCATTATCCCTGTTCAGATGCCACTCTGGTTTCTGATCATCTTAAGAATTTCAAATCTACCTATTCTTCCTCCCTTTATCATATCTCCAATTAAAAATAGTTCAGTAACCAAAATATACTCTTCTTGATGACCAAGTCATGTTTCTTTTATTGTACTGATTAAACCTGCTCTCTTTCTCACAACAAAATACAAAGTTAGGCACAACACATTACATAATATGTATGAATAAACTGTATTTCTTACATGTTTTACTCCTGACCAAAGCAAACACCAATAAAGAAGGTGTTTACATCATGGCACTTTTGGGAGGACTACATTATTAAAGTGTGTTTGTGTGTGTTAAACACATGTGCACATGGGTGTGTATGTGTCCAAAGAGTCCATAAAGATAAAAGGCAAGTTGGAATCCATAGTTTCCTCTGGGTGGGGAATATCAATGATAATCACATTGTTTCATATATTCACTTTTTTCTCACATCAAATATGTATATGAAAAAGAAGAAAAGTCACTTCCACTTTAAAATAAATTTGTGTCTTAAGAGGACCGCAGTAGCTGCTGCCCTGCCCATCCTCTGTGCACCATTAAGTGTATATCATGTACTACTAGCAGATCCACATTCCGCTATTGCTGTTCACCAGTCACACTGGGCTACATCATCAGGTATGTGAGAAACATACGCCCTATTTAAATAAATAAATAAATCTATGTTGAGAGCTAATAAAATTTCCATCAACAGATCAACAAGATTCCAGCTGCACCAAAACTCAGTAGAGGGAAAAACGTCAATTTTTGCCTCATTCACTTTCGGAGGAAGATTGTTTGTACCTCATTGATTTTTCTCTCCTCATTAGTTAATGTTTGCCTGCTCATTTAATTTGAAGTTGTGGTGCCATGGGTTGTACATCAATTCTTTATTTTCTGTACGCGTTTTTTATCCCTTCAATTTCTTAACATTAACTCTTTATTTTACAATAGCCATAACTGCCACCTAACACCTGAAGCTTACCAACACTTAATGAGGTTTAAATGAAGAACTTACAAAATAGCTTTGAAAACAGAATACCAGGCACATGTGCTTCTTGATCTTTTCTCCCTAGTTTACAGAACTCCCAGACATACTTTAATTTCCTATCTAAAACTTGGATATGTCAACCTTTGCGTTTTAAAGTTTTATGGAAGGATACCAGAGTAGCAAATATTTTAGGTCAATAAAATAAAGCAAGTTAGACAAGACTCCAAAAACACAACATTCATTATAACTTATGTGGGTAATTAAGAATCTTTAAAACAATCCTTTAGTTTTTTCCCAGTCTTGTTAAATTTTAATAGAAAAATAAAAAATCATACATTTACTGTGTATAAAGTAGTATTTTGACATATGTATACATGTGAAATGATTACATCTAGCTAATTAACATTCATTATTTAAAATATTCATTCTTTATTTTTGTGAGAAAACACAAGATCTTTTCTTAGATAGTCAATTATACAATTAAATACAGTCACCATGCTAAATAATAGCTCTCTAGAACTTATTCATCCTGTATCACTGAAAATTTTCAGTCTTTGGCCAACATTTCCTCATTCTACCACAGACCTGCTCCATCTCCTGGAAACCACTCTGTTATTCTCTGCTCTCTAAGTTCAATTTTTTTAGATTCCATATGTAAGTGATATCATGCATTATCTGATTTTCTGTGCTTGACTTATTTTACTTAACTTATCCTGCATGTTCATCACAGTTAAAGCAAATGATAGGATTTCCTTCTTTTTAAAACCTAAATAGTATTTCATTGGAGATATATATATATACACATACATATACAAACATTTTATTCATTTACCTAGTGACATATATTGACTTTTGTGAATTCTATATCTTTGCTACTGTGACTAGCACTACAATGTATGTAGGAGTACAGATATCTTCTGGAAAATATAATTTACCTGGAGATATGCCCAGATACGGGATTGCTGGATTCAACTGTAATTCTATTTTTAATTTTTGAGAAACCTCCATGCATTTTGTATAACAACTGTAGCAATTTACATTCCCACTAACAGTATACACAGGTTCCCTTTTCTCCATATCCTTGCTAACACTTGCTATCTTTGGTTGTTTTGATAATAGTCATGATAATGGTTATGTGGTGATATGTAACATAGTTTTAATGGTTAGTAATAGTAAGCACTTTTCATATATTGGATGGCCATTTGTATGTCTTCTTTTGTGTGTTGCCTATTCAGAAACTTTTTCCATTTTTAATTGAGCTATGCGTCTTCTTGCTATTGTTTCTCTTATATGTTTTAGAAAATAGTGCCTCCTCAGATGTATGGCTTCAAATCTATTTTCCACTTCATAGATTGCCTTCACTTTGTTGTTTCCTTCGCTGAGCAGAAACTTTACTGTACAATCTGATTTTTCTATTTTTCTTTTGTTGTCTGGGCTTTTAAGATCATTTCCAAAAATCATTTCCCACATCAATGGCAAGAATCTTCCCCCAATTCTTTTAGTATATTAAAGTTTCTGGCTTATGTTCAAATCTTTAATCCATTTTAAGTTGATTTTGTACATAGAGTGAGATGAGGATCTAAATTAAATTTTGCTGTGTGTGAATATCCTACTTTTCCAGTATCATTTTTTGAAAAGACTGTATTTTCCTCATTGCAGTTTCTTGGCATCTTTGTTGAAACTCATTTGACTATACATGCATGAATCTACTTATTTCTAGGCTCTGATGGTCTATGTTTATGTTCTTATCCTGGTAGCAGGCTGTTTTTAATTTTATAGCTATGTAGTATATTTGAAGAATGGAAAGTGATACCTCCAAGTTTGTTATTATGCTCAAGAGTGCTTTTGATATTTGTTACTATTTTTTACTCTATATGAATTTTATAATTGTCTTCTATTTCTATGGAAAAAATATCATTGGAATTTGGATAAAGATTACATTGGTTCTATAGATTGCCTTGGATTGTATGGTCTTTTTAACAATATTAATTCTGCCAATCCATGAGTTCAGGATATCTTTATTTATTTGTGTATTCCTGAGTCTCTAACCCCCACAAACAATGTACTTATTAACTGTTACATAAACAATTGAATCAAGTAGTTCCTTGACTTGCATAGCCATTAATTCAGAAAACTGGCGAGGGGCAATGGGGAATTAAGAAAGATTCACAAACATTTAGAAAGAAAGCTGGGATCAGGTGGGACACTGATCTCTTCTGGAGATGCAGTGACACAAAGCTGGCCCAGCATGTTTATTATATAGTGTCTCATAATCAGGAATTTCAAAACTAAAGAGGCATTGTTCTTTGTGCACTAGAAAGTTACAGGACAACAAACATTTTTGCAGCTATTCCACTGTTGCAATGCTAGGAGATTCCTTTGGCACCAAGGAAACCCACTCTCCAAAGTTCCTATTAAGTGGGCAGGCTTGGAGGTTACAGCATTGGTGAAATATTGTAGTTATTTTGTTATGCTCAGAATCCTCTATCCCTGGGAGTTGATGTCTGAAGTCTAGGCCAAGACCTACACAGCTTCTGTGCTTTGCACAGAGCCTTCATGGACAAGGCATTACCACAGCAATTAGGAAATCTTGACCCATACTTTTTGTGCAGGAAGTTCCCATCATTTACAGGTGCACCACAGCCAGGAGACAATCAAAGACTCTGATCCAGATCACCACACTCCACAATGAAGAACAATTTTTTAAAAGACAATCAAGAAAGGCAAAGACCAGCTTTCCCAACAAATAAACTGGGTTGGCCAGCAAAACTCTTTTTGAAGGCTGAGAGATAAACTGTCAATAGAGTAGAACACAGAAGATGTTTTATCTGTTAAACTCCTCACACTCCTAGTATCCAATGATAAAATTTCCAGGAGAATTGACTCTTGAACTGGTTGGAGACATCACACAATACCCTCAAAGCCTCAGTTTAGTCCTCCGTCATGTAGTCCATCTTTGATGATGCCATATGAGTAATCTTTTCTCCAACAGAGCTATGGCATAGTTACCCCTGCATAAAATCCTTCTGTGACTCTCAATTGCCAGCATTGGTATTGCTTGATCTGTGATCCAGTTCATGGAAGTTTTTGACATGCACATTTTATCTGGATCAAGATTTTAAAGGGCAGAGACAGTGTGATAAATCTGAAGTCTAGACCAGGGTTCAGAAAATCTGGCCCATTGACTATTTAAGTGTAACTTCCAAACTAAGAATGATGTGTACATTTTTAATGGAGTAGAAGCCAGAAAAGTATATGTTAATTGGTATTGTTTTCTTACAGAAAAAAATTTGCCAACTTTTGGTCTACACCATGCCTTCCTATGGGACCCAAACCCAATTCCCAAAAGGCAAGTGCAGCAAGCCTCCGCACTCTGGCATTGGTGGACCTCCCACACCATCCCCTGCTCCTACCAGGCTCCAGCCTTGTGCTCTCAACTGGAACTTACCTTCTCCTTTTTCATGTCTCTGCTCATGTTTCCTACCCTGTCCTAATGAAATGCACATTCCTCATCCCTGGTCTGTCTTCCTGAAACTCTCTTACTCACAGTCTAAAATTATGTGTTACCTTCTCGATGAACTAACCCTGCCTTCCTACACCACACCCAAGGCTGAGCTATACCTCTTATTTCTATCTGTAACTACTTCTCCTTCTCAAATCTAAATTTGTTACTTCAAAATAATACTAATAATAGCTGACCTGAGGCATGTGACAAGTTGATTCAAAGTGATTCATAGGAGTCATTTTTTATCACAACAAGCCATGAGATAAGTGCTTCCCTTATGCTTAGTTTATAGATCAAAAGAATTTGTCCCAGGTCATAGGAGATTAAACCCAACCATCCTGGCTCCATAGTTCACATTCAACCCTTATAGTCTTCTCCCACTCATTACTGGCATAATAATACAATAACAAGTACGTTATGTGTGAAGGTAGAATGAAAATCAGCTTGAAACTGGAGTCGGTAATGGGCTTTCAACTCTTTTCTAAATTAATCTACACCAGACACCCATACAAATACTGCCAAGGAACCCTGCTCCCAAAGGCCTATAGGGTTCACCCACAGGCCAGAAGAGAAGGAGGAGTGCAGAGAGCTTTCAGGTAGGCAAATCAGGAAAGTTCCTGGGGTTTTTTTGTTTTGTTTTGTTTTGGTTTGGTTTGGTTTGGGTTTTTTTGTTTGATTATTTTTAATTAGAGAATTATATTTCTACATATTATTTGAGGTCCTTTTGACTTATTATACATACAAGGAATTCGATTTCAATTCCCATTCCCCCCACGTCCTGTCCCCTCACTCTTCCCTCTACTGATTTTCCTTTCACTCCTTATTTTTTAATTGGTACCTTCTACATATACATAAAGATAATATTCCCTTTGTTGCATTTGTACATGTACATAACATATTTCTCTTGGATTCATCCCATAGTTTTCCCCCCTTTCCCTTCCTTCCACCTTCCCTTTCATTATTCTATGTCACTCACTAATCTTCCCTATAACTTTATGATAGCTGATCCCATCTACCACTGCCTTCTTTCCCTTATTTTGCTTTAGCTTCAACATAGGGTAGAATGTCGATAGTGGTGATTTGAATCATGGTATTTCTGACTGCCCTGTGGCTGCATTTGTGTTGGGAACTTCCTGTGTTCAGGTTAAGATGGCCCAGTTGCTATGGTGCAGTCAGCCAGAGGAGACCATGTGCAAAGGTGCAGAGCTGTATCAGCCAGGACCTTGAGCTCAGGCACCAGTTCCCAGGGATAGAGAATTAGGAGCATAACAAGATAACCCTAATGTCTTGCCAGTCCTGTGTTCTTCAGATTGCCTGCTTTGCTGAAACTTTCCCACAAATAACCTTTTTTTTTTTTTTAAATATTTTTATTTATTTGCTTTTAGTTGTACACAATGCGTTTTATTTGTATGTGGTGCTGAGGATCGAACCCGGGTCGCCCACGTGCTAGGCGAGCGCTCTACCGCTGAGCCACAATCCCAGCCCCCCACAAATAACCTTTTGATGAAACCTAAACATGCTATACTAGCTCTGGGCCAGTCAAACTCCATCAGAGATTGGCTACCCACCTAGCCCCAGCTTTATCTCTCTCTCTGTATTTGTTTCTCTTTTCTTTATCCCCACCACCCCTTCTCCAGTTCTTTCCCTGAATTAATGGCCACAGCTGAGAGATGAGAGGGCCACAGCAGTAGAAAACATTCAACACTTGATTTTCTGAGTCTGGCTTACTTCACTTAGCATGATTTTCTTCATTTCCATCCATTTACCAGCAAATACCATTATTTCATTATTCTTTATGGCTGAGTGAAGCTCCATTGTGTGTGTTTGTGTGTGTGTGTACATATATGTGTGTGTACATATGTGTGTGTGTGTGTGTGTGTGTGTGTGTGTGTGTGTGTGTATTACATTTTCTTGATCCATTCATCTACTGACAGGCATCTGGGTTGACTCCATAATTTGGCTATTGTGAATTGTGCTGCTATAAATATTACAGTGAATGTATCACTATGGTATGCTGATTTTAGTTCTTTTGGATAAATATCAAGGAGTGGGATAGCTGGGTCATATGGTTCCACTTTACTTTCTTTCTTCAATGTTCTATAGTTTTTATTGTAAAGATTTATCATTTCCTTGGTTAAGTTAATTTCCAGGTTTTTGTTTTATTTTTGTTTAGGTTTTTGTTGAGGCTATTGTAAAGGGATGGTTTTCCTGATTTCTTTCTCAGCTGAATCACTGTTGGATTACAGAAAAGTTATTGATTTATGAGTGTTGATCTTGTATTCTGCTACTTCAGCTAAATTCATTTATCTGATCTAGGAGTCTTCTGGTGGAATTATTTTTTTGTGTCTTCCAGATATAATATTGTGTCATCAGCAAACAGTGATAGTTTCACTTCTTCTTTTCCTATTAATATCCCTTTAATTTCTTTCTCTTACCTGATTGCTCTGAATAGAGTTTCAAGAATTATATTAAATGGAAGCAGTGAGAGTGGGCATCCTTGTTTTATTCCTAAATTTAGAGAAGATGTTTTCCATTTTTCTCCATTTAGTAGGATGTTGGCTTTGAGTTTGTCATTTATAGCCTTTATTAGATTGAGGAAATTTCCTTATATCCCTAATTTCTCTTAGCATTTTTAACATGATTGCTTGCAGCACTTTTTTCAAATGCCTTTTATCTGTATTACAGAGATGATCATGTGGTTCTTCTTTTAATTTTATTTACATGGTGAATTACATTTACTGGTTTGCATATGTTGAACCGACCTTGCATCCCTAAGATAAAGCCCAGTTGGTCACTGTGTATTACCTTCTTCATATGTGTTTAAATGCAAGTTACAAATGTTTTATTAAATATTTTCGTATCTATGTTCATCAGGGAGATTTGTTTGTAGTTTTCTTTCTTAGTTGTGTTTTTGTTGGTTTTGGTGGCAGGATCACACAGGTTTAAATGAATATATTTTGGAGTCTTCCTTGACTTTCAATTTCATGAAATAATTTGAAAAAGACTGATATTAATTGTTCTTTAAAGGTCTGGTAGAACCCAACTGACAATCCATCTGATCTTGGTCTTTCCTTTGTTCGTGGACTGTTTCAATTTCATTACTTGATATTGGCCTCTTCAAATTTTTTATATCATCCTGATTTAGTTGGGGCAAGACATGTGTCTAGAAATTTGTCAATGTCTTCCAGATTTTGCAGTTTATTGGAGAAAAATTTTCAAAGTAATTTCCAATATCCTTTGGATTTCAGTAATGTCTGGTGGTTTCTTCTTTTTTTTTCGTCTCTAATTTTGTTGATTTGGGTCTTCTCTTTCTTTTAATTTGTTTGGGTAGGGTTTATCAATATTATTTATCTTTTTGAAGAAACAATGCTTTGTTGCATTAATTCTGTGTATTGTTTTATTATTCTCCATTTAATTACTTTTAACTGATTTTTTTTTTAATTTTTTTATTATTTATTTACTTATTCATCATGCACAAGTATAGTATCTTTTTACATACAACTGCTTGTATACAAAGTATATAAGTACCATTCAGATCTTCAATCATGCATTTTAGGATAATGATATCCATCTCATTCAATCACCAATTTTTTTCCAACCCCCCCCTTACTCCCTCCCTCCCCTCCCTTTCCGTTGACCATTCTAGTGTTCCTCTGATCCTATGTACCCCCTTCCAACAACTCTGTGAACCAGCCTCCTTATATCAGAGAAAACATTCGGTACTTGGATTTTTGAGATTGACTAATTTCACTTAGCATTATATTCTCCAACTTCATCCATTTACCTGCAAATACCATTATTTTATTCTCTCTTATTGCTGAGTAAAATTCCATTTTGTATATATACCATATTTTCTTTATCCACTCATCTACTGAGGGGCATCTAGGTTGGTTCCATAACCTAGCTATTGTGAATTGTGCTGCTATAAACATTGAAGTGGCTGTGTCACTGTAATATGCTGTTTTTAAGTCTTTTGGGAATAGACCCAGGAGTGGGATGGCTGGGTCATAGGGTGGTTCCATTCCCATTTTCCCAAGAAATCTCCATACTGCTTTCCATAGCGGTTGCACCATTTTGCAGTCCCACCAGCAATGTATGAGTGTGCCTTTTTCCCCACATCCTCTCCAACATTTATTGTTGTTTTGTGTTCTTGATCGCTGCCATTCTGACTGGAGTGAAATGAAATCTTAGAGTAGTTTTGATTTGCATTTCTCTAATTGCCAGTGATGTTGAGCATTTTTTCATGTATTTGTTGATTAATCGTGTATCTTCTTCTGAGAAGTGTCTTTTCAATTCCTTAGCCCATTTATTGATTGGGTTATTTGCTTTTTTGGTGTTAAGTTTTTTTAGTTCTATATACATTCTAGAAATTAGTGCTCTATCTGATGTGCATGTATTAAATATTTGTTCCCAATTAGTTGGCTCTCTATTCACCTCACTGATTGTTTCTTTTGCTGAGAAGAAGCTTTTCAGTTTAAATCTATCCCATTCATTAATTCTTGGTAATAGTTCTTGTGCTACAGGATTCTTATTAAGGAACTTGGGGCCTAATCCGACATGTTGGAAATTGGAGCTTACTTTTTCTTCTATTAGGTGTATTGTCTCTGGTCTAATTCCTAGGTCCTTGATCCACTTTGAATTGAATTTTGTGCATGGTGAGAGACAAGGGTTTAATTTCATTTTGTTGCATATGGATTTCCAGTTTTCCCAGCACCATTTATTGAAGAGGCTATCCTTTCTCCACTGTACATTTTTGGCACCTTTGTCTAATATAAGATAGCTGAAATTATATGTATTAGTCTCTGTGTCCTCAATTCTGTACCATTGGTCCACAGTCTGTTTTGGTGCCAATACCATGCTGTTTTTGTTACTATTGCTCTATAGTATAATTTAAAGTCCGGTATGGTGATGCCCCCCTGCTTCACTTTTCTTGCTCAGGATTGCTTTGGCTATTCTGGGTCTCTTATTTCTCCAGATGAATTTCATGACTGCTTTTTCTATTTCTTTGAAGAATGACATTGGGATTTTGATTGGAATTGCATTAAATCTGTATAATGTTTTTGGTAGTATGGACATTTTGACAATATTGATTCTACCTATCCAAGAGCAAGGTAGGTCTTTCCATCTTCTGAGTTCTTCTATGATTTCTTTCTTTAGTGTTCTATAATTTTCCTTATAGAGCTCTTTCACCTCTTTTGTTAAGTTGATTCCCAGGTATTTTATTTTTTTTGATGCTATTGTAAATGGGGTAGTTTTCATCATTTCCCTTTCAGAGGCTTTGTCACTGATGTACAAAAATGCCTTTGACTTATGGGTATTGATTTTGTATCCTGCTACTTTGCCAAATTCATTTACTAGTTGTAAAAGTTTTCTGGTAGAGTTTTTTGGGTCTTCTAGGTAAATTATCATGTCATCAGCAAATAGTGCTAATTTGAGCTCTTCTTTTCCTATCTGGATCCCTTTCATTTCTTTCGTCTGTCTAATTGCTCTTGCCAGAGTTTCCAGTACTATGTTAAATAGCAGTGGTGAGAGGGGGCATCCCTGTCTTGTTCCAGTTTTTAGAGGGAATGCTTTCAATTTTTCTCCATTTAAGATAATGTTAGCTCTGGGCCTTGCATAAATAGCTTTTATAATGTTGAGATATGTCCCTGATATTCCTAGTTTTTCCAGTGTTTTGAACATAAAGGGGTGCTGTATTTTGTCAAATGCTTTTTCTGCATCTATTGAGATAATCATATGATTTTTATCTTTAAGTCTATTGATGTGATGTATTATGTTTATTGATTTCCGAATGTTGAACCAGCCTTGCATCCCTGGAATAAACCCCACTTGATCGTGGTGCACTATCTTTTTGATATGTTTTTGTATCCGATTTGCCAGAATTTTGTTGAGGATTTTTGCATCTATGTTCATTAAAGATATTGGCCTAAAGTTTTCTTTTTTGGATGTGTCTTTGCCTGGCTTTGGAATTAATGTAATATTGGCCTCATAGAAAGAGTCTGGAAGAGCTCCCTCTTTTTCTATTTCTTGAAATAGTTTGAAGAGCATTGGTATTAGTTCTTCTTTGAAAGTCTTGTAGAACTCTGCTGTAAACCCATCAGGTCCTGGACTTTTCCTTGTTGGTAGCTTTTTGATGACATCTTCTATTTCTTTGCTTGTAATCGATCTGTTTAAATTGTGTATTGCCTCCAGATCCAGTTTAGGCAAATCATATGACTCTAGAAATCTGTCAATGCATTCAGCATTTTCTGTTTTATTAGAGTACAAGTTTTCAAAGTAATTTCTAATTATTTTCTGTATATCTGAGGTGTTTGTTGTGATATTCCCTTTTTCATCACAAATGTTAGTGATTTGAGTTTTTTCTCTTCTTCTTTTCGTTAGCATTGCTAAGGGTCTGTCAATTTTGTTTATTTTTTCAAAGAACCAACTTTTAGTTTTGTCAATTCTTTGAATTGTTTCCTTAGTCTCAATTTCATTAATTTCTGCTCTGATTTTAATTATTTCCTGTCTTCTGCTGCTCTTGGTGTTGATCTGTTCTTCTTTTTCTAGTGCTTGGAGGTGTGATGTTAAGTCGTTTATTTGTTGGTTTTTTTTTTCCTTTTAAAGAATGAACTCAGTGCAATGAATTTTCCTCTTACTACTGCCTTCATAGTGTCCCAGAGATTTCTATACGATGTATCTGTGTTCTCATTTACCTCTAGGAATTTTTTAATCTCCTCTTTGATGTCTTCTTCAACCCCTTGTTCATTCAGTAGCATGTTGCTTAGCTTCCAGTTGTTGGAGTAGTTTTTCTTATTCCTTGTTTTGTCGTTGATTTCCAATTTCATCCCTTTATGGTCTGATAGCATGCAGGGTAGTATTTCTATTTTTTTATATTTGCTGAGATTTGCCTTGTGACATAGTATATGATCTATTTTGGAGAAGGAGCCATGTGCTGCTGAGAAAAAAGTGTATTCATTTACTGAGGGATGAAATATTCTATATATGTCCGTTAGATCTAAGTTATTAATTGTTTTAAGGAGGCCTAAGATTTCTTTGTTTAGTTTTTGTTTGGATGATCTATCCATTGGTGAGAGAAGTGTGTTGAAATCCCCTAGAATAACTGTGTTGTGGTCAATTTTACTCTTGAACTTGAGAAGTGTTTGTTTGATGAATGTAGGTGCTCCATTATTTGGGGCATATAGATTTATGATTGTTATATCCTCTTGATGAATGGTTCCCTTAAGTAGTAAGAAATATCCATCTTTGTCCCTTTTGATTAACTTTGGCTTGAAGTCTACCTTATTTGAAATGAGAATGGAAACCCCTGCTTGCTTCCGCAGGCCATGTGAGTGATAAGACTTTTCCCAGCCTTTTACCTTCAGTCTATTGATGTCTTTTTCTATGAGGTGTGTTTCTTGGAGACAGCAGATTGTTGGGTCATTTCTTTTAATCCATTCAGATAATCTGTGTCTTTTGAATGGCGAGTTTAGGCCATTAACATTCAGGGTTATTATTGAGATGTGATTTTTATTCCCATCCATTTTTATTTGTATGATGATCTTTAGCTTGATTTGGTTTCTCTTCTGGTTGGTATTTCCCTTAGTTTAATATCTCCCTTTGTTGATTTTCATTGTTATTTTTCTCTTCTTCTTCATGAAAAATTTTGCCCAGGATGTTCAGAAGTGCTGGCTTTCGAGATGTGAAATCTTTTAACTTTTGCTTGTCGTGGAAGGTTTTTATTTCATCTTCAAATCTAAAGCTCAATTTTGCTGGATATAAGATTCTTGGTTGACATCCCTTTTCCTTCAGAGCTTGAAATATGCTATTCCAGGATCTTCTTGCTTTTAAGGTCTGGGTAGAAAAATCTGAGCATAGTCTGATTGGTTTCCCCCTATATGTAATCTGCTTCCTTTCTCTTGTGGCTTTTAATATTCTCTCCTTGCTCAGTATATTAGGCATTTTCATTATAATGTGTCTTGGTGTGGATCTGTTGTGATTTTGTATGTTTGGTGTTCGGTAGGCCTCTTGAACTTGGTTTTCCCCTTCATTCCTCAAGTTTGGAAAATTTTCTGTAATTATTTCATTAAATAAATTACTCATTCCTTTGGCTTGAAACTCTGCCCCCTACTCTACCCCAATCACTCTTATGTTTGGTCTTTTTATGTTGTCCCATAATTCTTGAATGTTCTGTTCTTGGTTTCTTACCATTTTTGCTGTGTAATCTAGATTTTTCTCTAGGATATATATTTTGTCTTCATTGTCTGAGGTTCTTTCTTCCAAGTGATCTACTCTGTTGGTGATACTTTCGATTGAGCTTTTATTTTGATTTATTGCTTCTTTCATTTCTGGAATTTCTGTTTGGTTTCTCTTTAGAGCCTCTATCTCCCTATTGAAGTAATCTTTTACTTCCTGTATTTGTTTATGGAGTTCTTTGTCAAAATGATCTTTCACCTCCTGTATTTGCTCCCTCATCTCATTTTTGAGTTCATTCTTAAGTTCCGCTAACATTTGGAATATGTAATTTCTGAATTCCATCTCTGGCATTGCACCAACTGTGCATGGTATGGAATCTACTGAGGAGGTATATTGATTTGTTTGTGTCACTTTCTTCCCTTGTTTCTTCATATTGCTTGTGCGTCTATTCTACCTGCACTGTGGGACCTTGTCTACTTTGATTTTACCTTAAAACCTTATGTTGCTCCTGTAGTACAATGCTATCAGATCCCCTTATATTTCCTTTACACTTTAAAATCAAACACTTACTATTCAGAGAATCCCAGTTTGATCACAATGTACAGATTTAGTTAACCCAGATGTTGTTTCCAATTTACTCTGTATGCTTCTGATGGGGTTTTAAAGTTTCAAGTAATGGACAGAGAGGTAATATGTTTAGGAAGAAGGAAGTGAGTGTATTGACTTGTTCTTTCTTAGAAAGTATGAAAAGAGAGTTCTATGGAAGTGGTTTAGTATCAGCTGACGAGAGAGGAAAGAGAATGGAGTGAATGAATAGATGGAAAGACTGATTTACATATAAACCTAACTTATGCGGTGGTTGAGAGGAGAAATAAAGAATGATGGAAAAGAAAAAAAAAAAAAAAGAAGAGAAAAAAAAATAACCAAGGAGTAGTAATTAGTGTAAGAGAGAGGAGAGAGAGAATAAGTCTAGAAAATAGAGAATAAACCATATATAACACCACTTTGCTATATATTTCAATTGTACACGTTCTAGAAATCTCAATTTGTGCGTATAACTTGTTTTTGCCTCTGTTGAGAATGCAATGGCAGGGTGTAAATAGGGAAGATGAAGGAAGAAAAAAATATATAAAAGTGAGAAGGAAGAAAAGAAAGAAAAGAGGAGCAGAAGCACACAAACACACTGTCAATCAAAACAAAAACAAAAAACTCCCAAGAAACAACAAAACAAACAAACAAGCAAATAAAAACAAAAACGTTGAACCCAAGAACAAGTCTCAAACAAAATGGACCCTTGGAAGCCCTTCTTTTTTCCCTTCCAGTTTAAGCCACCTGACCCAGATCATGTACAGTCAGCAACCCTGTTAGTGGAGTCAAGGCTGCACCTTTGGTCCTTGCAGAGTGGCACAGTGGAATAGTGGAAGGGGCTTATCCTCAGGCTGGGCCCTGCTTACAGCAGCAGGGAGATGCTACTATGGGCCTTGGAAGCCAGGCAAACTGGTGGCAGGTTCTCTCCTTCCAGAGGGCAGGTGCCTACCTCTTGCTCTGGTTGCAGCTGGGCAGGTCGCACTCCCCCAGGGAGTGGAGGAAGCACTTCGCCAGGTCTGGCCCCGAGTGCAGCAGCCGGGAGATGCTGTTCTGGGCCCTGAAGACCAGGCAAACTGGTGGCTGGGTTTCTCCTTCCAGCAGGCGGGAGTCTACCTCTTGCTCTGGTCGCAAATGGGCAGGTCGCACTCTTCCCGATAATGGAGGAAGCCCTTCCCCAGGTCTGGCCCTGCGTGCAGCAGCAGGGAGCTGCTACTCTGGGCCCAGGCGGCAGGGACACTGGCGGCTGGGTCACTCCTTCCAGCGGGCAGGAGTCTACCTCTTGCTCTGGTCGCAAATGGGCAGGTCGCACTCTTCCCGATAATGGAGGAAGCCCTTCCCCAGGTCTGGCCCTGCGTGCAGCAGCAGGGAGCTGCTACTCTGGGCCCAGGCGGCCAGGGACACTGGCGGCTGGGTCTCTCACTGATTTTTATAATCAGTTAAATTCTACCAATTTGGGGGTTAGTTTGTTCTTCCTTTTCTAAGGCCTTAAGGTGAAGCATAAGCTAATTTGTTTGGGATCTCTCTATTTTTTTGATGTAGGCACTCAATGCAATAAATTTTCTTCTTAATACTAATTTTATACTGTCCCAGGGATTCTTGTGTTTTGTATTATTATTTTCATTTGTTTCTAAGAATTTCTTGCCCTCTTCTCTCATTTCTTCTTTGATCTATTCCTCATTTAGAACAGTATTGTTGAATCTCCATGTGTTTGTGTTTTCTATTAATTTTTTTCCCATTGATTTCTATTATTAGAAATCCCATTATGGTCCAATAGGTACATGTGATTATATATATTATTTTATATTTTCCAAGAATTACATTGTTACCCAAAATATGGCCTACTTTGGAAATTTTTCCATGAGCTGCTTAGAAAAGGGTAAATTCTGCTGTTTTAGGATAAAATATTCTATAGATGTCTATTAGATCCATTTGATTTGTAGTATTATTTATGTTGGACATATCTATTGATTTTATGTTTTAATGACCTGATTTAATGTCAAGAAGTATTTTTTAATATAATCAGAACTCTCTCTCTCTCCCCCCCATCTCTCTCTCTCTCTCTCTCTCTGCTTTCTGATCATCATGTGATCAACCCACTTCCCTTTGCCACACTCTTCCACCATGATGTTCTGCCTCACCTCAAGTCCTGAAACATGGAGTGGCTATCTGTGGACTGAGACTTCTGAAACCATAAGTCCCCAAATAAACTTCTCCTTCTCTACAATTTTTCCTGTCAAGTCTTTTAGTCAAAGCACTGAAAAAAACTGACTGAAACAGGGCATATATATTTACTATTATTATATCTTCTTGTTAGATTGTTTCCTTTATCAGGGCGTAATGACCTTCTTTATCTCTTTTGGTTAATATTTTATTTGAACCCAACTTTGTCAGCTATGAGAATAGTTACTCTGGCTTGTTTACAGACTCTGTTTGCATGGAATATTTTTTCCATTCTTTTACCTTTAGTCTCTGAATGTCTTTGCCTATGACATGAGTCTCTTGCAGATAGCATAGTTAGATCTTGTTTTATAATCCATTCTGCTATTTTATGTTTCTTAATTATTCATTGTTATTATGGATATATGCTTATGGTTTACTGCCATTTTAACTTTTTGTTGTGTTTGATTCCATCTTGATTCTCACTTAGATGTTTAGTTTCCTATTGATCTTCATCTGGGAGTTTTGGAATTTGTTTTGGGGTTCCTATGTGTGCAGTTTATCTTTGAGAATTCATGGTAGTGCTGATTTAGTTATCAGAAATTCTTTTAGTGTTTCCTCATCATGGAAAGTTTTTATTTCCCCATCAAATATGAAAGTGACTTTTGGTGGGCAATCTTGGTTGGCAATTGTTTTCTTCCAGACCTTGGAATATTTCATTCCAGGCTCTCCTTGCTGGTAGTGTATGAATTAAGAAGTTAGAAGTGAAAAATATTGGTTTGCCTCTAAATGTGACCTAGTGTTTCTGTCTTGCAACTTTTAATATTCATTTCTTATTTTTTATATTCATAATTTTGATTATGATGTGTCTAGGAGAACTTCTTTTCTGGTTAGGTATATATGAGATCTTGTATATATTCTGTGTGTTTTCTTTTAACTTTTTTTTTTTTTTTTTTTTTTTTTTTTGATACCAGGGATTGAACTCAGGGGCACTCGATCACTGGGCCACATTTCAAGTCCATTTTTTATATTTTATTAGAGACAGGGTCTCACTGAGTTGCTAAGTACTTCTCCATTGCTGAAGCTGGCTTTGAACTCGCGATCCTCCTGCCTCAGCCTCCCAAGTGCTGGGATTGCAGGCATGCGTCACTGCACCCAGCTTGTATGTATTCTGTTATGTGGATGTTTATCTTCTTTCTCATATGGGGAAAGTTTTATGTGATTAGCTCACTGAAAATGTTTTGATGCTTTTAGTTTGTATGTCCACATTCTATTCTATATCAATGATTCTCAGGCTTGGACTCTTGATATTGTCTCAGAGTTCTTATATATTATATTCATGTTCTATTTCTTATATTGTATTCTGTGTATTCAAATTTATGTATCCTGTCTTCAAGGCCTGAGGTTCTGTTTTCAAGTACTGTAGTTCTATTTTTTGCACAATCTACTCTGTAGGTAATGCTTTCCAATAAGTTTTTAATTTGATTCATTGTCTTTCATTTCCAATAGTTTTGTTTTAATATTTCTACTACTTTACTGCAATGGTCTTTCACCTCCTTTATTTGCTCCCTTAATCCATTCCTTAAATCTTCTTTTAGTTCACTGGATATTTAATGATCAGTTTTTTAATAATCTTTCTCTAGAATTACATCCTCTTCAACATCTGTGGGATCCTTTTGGAGGGATTGTGAATGCTGAAGGAAGATTTGTGTGCCTGATTTTTATAGTTTTCAGAGGTCTGGGACTTGTGCATTGATTGAAATGGATTCCAATCCTCACTTATATATGTGTCCTTACATTGTAGTTCTTTTATATTCTATGATTTCTCTCTGGTATTGTTATATAAGTAGATGCCAAGGGGTGGGACCTGAAGTTACCTTCTGTTTGTTCCTCCTGGGGCCTGGTTTTTGGTTTCTATGAGTTGGGGTAATGTTTAGGCTCACGTGGGGCTAGATCATCTGTGGAGTGAGATTATCTGTTGCTTGGCTGAGTCTTATTTCTCAGCAGCAGGATCTATACTCTGTGGTATTGAATTGCCCCAATTACTTCCAGCCCCTCTTAGAGAGGGTACCAGGAGTAACACTAATGTCAGTCACAGATGTATGGTTTTGACATCAATATCTAGTGTCTACTTTGACATCTATAATACTAATTATCTCCTATATATAAATGGTGGGGTCAGCATTTAACATCAGTAGCAGCAATACAAAACTGTGAACTAGATTGGGTATTCAATATCAGGTGTCTACTGTCATCTACTGCGTTAATAACATGAGTAGGGTATGAATTACACAAACTATATAATTCTATTATTTAGTGGAATTATAGTTTCTTAAGCACAAAGTATGGTGAGAAAGTGAGAGAAAGTTTAAAATTTTTTTAAATGATCAAAGGAGAGGCACGGGGTCAGCTATGAAGAAGAAGAAATCAATGCTTTACAGAATGTAATAAGATAAAGAAATACAGAACAAAGGAACAGGAAAAATTCAGTTGTTAGTGGGGGGAAAGAGTGAAGAATAGGAGATAAGAGAGACAAGAATCAAGGTATGGACAAACCAACAACTGTAAAATTAAAAGAATTTGGCTGGGTGGTGGCACATGCCTCTAATTCCAGCAGTTCTGGAGACTGAAGTAGGAGGATCGGATCGTGAGTTGAAGCCATTCTCAGCAACTGAGCAATGCCCTCAGCAACTTAGAAGATGCTTCCTCAAAATAAAATTTAAAAAACATTAAAAAATGGTTGGAGATGTGGCTCAGTAGTTAAGTGCCCTGTACAAATCCTGATACCAAAAAAAAAAAAAAATATGAACTCATACTCACATATAATTGAACCCCACCTGAGAAAAATAAAGACTATATAAAAAAAAGTGCAGAAAGAAGTAATTAATGTGAAAGTAAAATTTTATGAGTATACATATATTTTTAATCTATCCACATAGTACATACACACTCACACACCATACATACACAATCAAAAAAAGTAAAAATTAATACAATATAGTGAAATGATGTTGGCATTTTTTAAGTTAAAATTTTAAAAAGGAATAGATTAAATATTTCAAGTATGAAGAAAAGAACAGACAATAGAAATCAGGAAAGAAAAATCTTTTAAAAATAAAGAATAAAACATGAAAAATCTTGCTGAGAAATAAAGATTTTATTTCTATAGAGTTGTTCACATCACTTAGCAAATTTGGAAGTTCATTCATGGCACTTGTTTTTGACTTTGTAATCTTTGGGTTGATGGTTGGGGGTTAGTAAACCCAAAGCCTTTGTGGTCCTCTCTTAACTAGCAGCCTCTGTAGCTAGGAGGCATGGCTGGTTGTAATACATCTCAACTTTCAGTCTCCCAGTATATAGTTGGGTAGCACAGTTTGGGTGTTGACAAATTGTGTGTTTCCATGGTGAGATGTTGCAGAGTTCTAAATTGGAGTTTCCAGTAATTTCCATTTAGTCCACACTGAACTTTGGAACTCCGTGGGAGGGTGTTTGAGAATTGCTCTACACTACTTATTGGAGGGGGATGCTGGTCTCTGCAGAATGTCCAGAATTCTAGGTTCTGTGGTAAATCCACACTTAGGGTGTAGTGGCAAAACTTCCACAGATTTAGCCCTCACTGCTGATGTGTGAAATACCAGTTATCTACCCTGGAGTTCAGATGCTCCTGCGTGTCCTCTGTAGAGCCAGCAATAGTGGGAAATTTCTCCCTTGGGATCCAGAGCTTGAATGGTCCAGATAAATTTTTCTTATGTCTATTTTAGTCTCTCTGGTTCTTGTCCCTTCTGGGAATCTTTGGTTAGCTGCAGGGATTCCTGACTTCCTGTTTCCAGGGTGTGGGAGCACTGGAGGGAGAGTGGTTGAAGGTGGTGGGCATGCTGTGGGGCTGCACATAGAACTGCAGCAGGCTGTTGCTTCCTCAGCTAGCTGGAGCGCAGCCTTTCCAGGGATGTGGTAACACAGTGGATCACCTACCTCTCCAGAGGCACAAGCCCAAGCTCTCACTTTCCTTGCTGCAGGAACCCAGCAGGCAGCCACTTTCTCTGCTAGGGCCAGCCCATGCTTTCCCTGGTAGTGGGGAGTGCCACCAGAAGCCCAGAATCTGTTTCCTGTGCCCAGAATATTTCCTCTCCCATGGGAGTTATTTTTAAATTTGCTTTCACTGATTCACTTCCCCAACGAATTCTGTGTCAATTAAATTTAACCTCTTTCTGTAATCCACAGGTTACCTCAAGTCAATTTTTTCTTTATTTTCTAATTTTGTTACTTACTGGCTATGCCTTCTCCGTTTTTTTTTTTTTTTTTTTTTTTTTTTTTGGTTTGTGCCGCCCTCACTGGCAGCCATGCTAGCGCCCAAACTGGAGCTTCTCTGATGAATTATTTCTTATATTCCCATTTGTGACTCTATAGGGTTTTTGTTTTTTGTTTTTTGTTTAACAGTTCAGTATTAAGTTTCAGTGAGACTCTCCCAGTTACCCACCTCACTGAGAAGCTATTTTTCCTGCTTTTAGGTCCACTGTTGAGGATCTGCTGGGACATGAACTCTTCCTCAAGTCCACCATCTTCTCCCCAGAAGTTCCTGTCTTAGGGGCAGTGAAAACAAGACAATGATGAAGCGAAGCTTGATAAATATGGGTTTGATTTACAAATATAAATTTTAAAAATATTAGAATAATTATCTCAGAGCTAAAAAGAAACTGATTCAATGATTGAAAGTCCTCTATAATATTGTTTTAGTCAGCCTTTTCACGTCTGTGACTAAAAGTACCTGACCAGAACAATTGTAGAGATGGAAAAGTTTATTTGGGGCTCACAGTTTCAGAGGTCTCAATATGTAGACAACAGGCTCTGTTCTTCAGGGACTTGAGGTGAGGCAGGACACCACAGCAGAAGAGTATGACAAAGAGAAGCCCCTGGCACGATGATCAGGAAGGAGAGAGAGAGAAAGAACTCCACTCTCCAGATACAAAATATATACCCCATAGCCACGCCCCCAATGAACCACTTCCTCCAGCCATACCCCACCTGCCTCCAATTACCACTCAGTTAATCCTATCAAGGATTAATTCATTGGTTAGGTTATGGTTATAACCCAATCATTTCTCCTCCAAACCTTTCTGCATTGTCTCACACGTGAGCTTTTGGGGCACACCATATATCCAAACAATAACAAATATCAAAAAGTGTTCTTGCCTTAATTACTTCAACCAGTTCACTACACCCCAAAACATCATACAATGTAAATTTTTGAAAAGTTCTTTAAATTTTTCTGGTATCTTGGCTCTCATTTACTTTTACTCATTTGCCCTGGTTCTCTATTATGGAGACAAATATCTAATCAACTCTTCCTTTTGAGACTTTGATATATTAGTCCTAAATTCATTCTGACCTAGGTCAGATGTCTCCATTCATTGCACTGTAAGCTATGGTTTCCTGGCTTTTCATCGTCCACTCATTTTCCTCTGGGCCTAATGCTATCTCTGGCAACTCATCTCTTCAAACCTGTGGTGTCAAAAACTGGACATAATACTGTGGGTTCAAAGTCCTGCCAGTACTGGCAAGACTAAAACTATTTCTTCTACATTGAAGAAGATAACATTCTTCTGTTAACATAACTCATCATTTACTTCGAAGGATACTGCTATTCCATACTAAACTTCATATGAAATTTCTTAAAGCAAAACTCTGTTTCTGTTTAACAGTGCTACTATTTAGCTGTGACTTGTCTAGCCTTCCACATGTCAAAAATGTGGGAGCTTTAAAAAAAAAAAAAAAAACGTATGAAAGAGTTATAGAGTTATCTCTAAAGAATTTTATCTTTCTTTATGAACCAATGTTTTAAATAACCTATTGAAAATTATTTAAACTTCTATTGTTTTGGTAATTCCTCCAGCTTCATTCTCCTTTTGTTTATCTATCCATGAAGAATTTGCTAAAAAAAAACCCATTCATCTGTTCATCAATGCAGATGGCTTTAACCAAGTTTATGCAACTCTAAAAACCTGAAAGTCAAGAAATAGTATTTCTTATACAAATTCCCTATGTATCTTAGATGTCCCACTTTTCAAGCTGGCCCCTGCCCAATTAGTATAAATTATTGAGGCTCTTCAGTAGATATATCAATGCAATTTGTCAGCAATCTGTAGAGCGATTTGCCATTGCATCTGGCACTGACAGTTGGCAGCAAGTGTACTTCACTTTCAAATGGTCTGGTGACAGTTGATAACTATCATTCAGTCAGAATCCTGAGTGTGTCCCCTGTCTTAAAGTGAATCACACTAAAACAAAATGAGGTGATGGAATTAGCCATCAGATTCTTGGGTGTATGCAGAGGAGACTCAACAAATCATTCATCTTAGTTGTTACTCCTGATGCCATTCAGAACCTTAATCCAAAGTATCATTCACTAAAATATATTATTAATTTTTAAATCCCTTAATAATTTACATTAATGGAAATTAATTTGCATTACTTTCCATTAATATTATAACCCTGATGTTCATTACTTTGATTTTCTTTTAGGTCTTCTAAATAGATATCTGCTCATTTGAGCCATTAGAAGCATTTTTCATTCTACACAGGTAATTTTAAACCTATTCCAACAAAGATGGAAGAGATGGGGTAATTAGAAAGGAGTCGGCAGAAGTACATATAGCTGAGAGTTTTCAAAATTTAAACTCATACATCAGCTCTTATTACTTATTTTTAGAATTAATAGATGTCTTATGAGCATCAATTATGGAATATGGAAAGAACTAAGGAAGGCACTGTCAAAAATACATAAATAAGACATGTCCTGCACTCAAAAGAGTTCCCAAACTATTAAAATAAGGAAAAGATAAATCATTTGGCAAATTAATAACAGATAAAAGAAAAGAAATATTTTTGATCAGCACTTGGTATTTAGCACAAAATTAATAGCCAGAGGAGATTCATAAAAGGCTAATGGTATGAGTTGAAAGGACTGATGTGGATCAATATTGGCAGGATGCATATAAGAAGATATTTATGGAGGAGGAACGATTTGGGCAAGGTTCAGTGGGGATAATTTAACTGCATAAGATGATAAATTATGCAAATAAGCAATAATAGAAACTAATAATTTACATTCCTTAGCATTTATTCATCAATCAATAAATTATTGACTAGAATTGAACAGACATTCAATCAGCTGTGATGGCAACGAAAGGCCAAGAAAAAAAATATATTCTTTAAAGAGAGTAAAGCCAAACAGAAGAGATCAAAGAAGTACATCTGGAAAAGTCATACAAATAAAATCAGAGATAACTATCCCATAAAAATCTGTGCTCCAGTACAGAACTTGTAATGTCAGTATTAGAGTTACTGGCATGGTTAGTCCAGGTGGGGTTTTGTTACATAGTTGATAGAGAGATTTTATATTAAGATTTTACTTGAAATATTTATATTCAATCTTTCTCAAGATTGGATTATTTTGTATCTAGTTTTAAGTTCCTTAGAGCCAGATTCTTAAAACATGATTGTTGCTTCATTATCTTTTTCTTAAAAGTGAAGAATTTATCATCACTTTTCTTTTGTGTATGAGTTCTCATAAAGCCTTTGTTTCACAGAATATATATTATGTAATGAGACCCTTTATGTTCTCTGTTTCAAGAATTCTAATTGTTATTCAAGGGTCTCCTTAACATTCTGTATAATGAAGGAGAGTATTACTCTTTAATCATTGCTTGATGGATTACAATCAGCATGTCTAGACAAAGTGAGTTCATGTTTTTCTCCCAGGAAAATTAGCAAGCAACAATTATGCAGCTTGTCCACTTTTTATACAAGGAAAGCCTCAGGAATCTCAGTAGCTCAAGCTCTTAGAAGATGACAAATCGATTGATAATAATCTTCTGTTTAAATGGCTTCAAGGCATCCTATTCGCATGTACACAGTTGCTACTGCCAATGAGGCTGCTTTAGATTTCCTTTAGTCTTTTGCCTTTTTCTACTTATAAGAAGAATGCTTGGTGTTTAAGGACCTGGGGAATGATCTATTTATGCTATGAACTACTCCTTTAAGAGATGGTTATTTTTCTTCCCAACTCTTAACTTGAGTAATGTATTTATTTTAAGACAAACCAAAGTCATTGGGGGAAAAAGTGGTAAATGAATGTTATCCATAGTGCACTTATAAAGCACTTTGGTTATTATCTAAAAGGTATTTCAATTTCACTTATTCCTTCTTTTTCTTCCATGTGATTAAGATGCATCTTTTAATTCTAGGACAGCATATGTGTCTATTATCTGCTTTCCCTAATACTCGAGAACTCATGATCTAAAAAAAAAAAAAAAAAAAAAAAAAGAAACAACCTATAAAAATATTGTGACACTGATATTTTAATTTTGGCTACAGCAGAAGCCACAATTAAAATATCAGTGTCACAAATATCTCCAACTAGGACACCTAGATGGAACTTTATTAAAGAGATGGCATTTCAAGTGACCTATGAAGAATGAGTAGTATTAACCAGGTAAATAAAAGGTAGAAGGGCATACCTGAAGACAATGCCAAAGAAAGCAAAGCCAGAAGGAGACTTCAAATGTTGACCTATTCAAAAGTAATATATTCTGTAGTTCCAGCTAAAAAAGCTTAGAATTTGTGCTCTAGTATAGGGAAGCCAATAAAGGTTTCTAGAAACTGGGTGACGTGGAAAGGTATGCACAGCAATCAGATGAAAAGCAGATAGAATAGTCAATAGCAACTATGTACATACCAATATTTTAACTTTTACAAAGAGATCATGAATTTTTTGCCACAACTACAATCATTTTTTTAATGACTACAATCTTGATATTCTTGTACAGTCTTTTCATCTTGATTTTCACATGCAGAAGACAGAGCTTGAAATAAACTGAAAAACCATTCAGCCTAATAACTTTATCTTTCAGATAAATAAACTGAATAATAAACCAAAAAAAAAAATCACTGCCTTAAAAAAAAAACTACCATTTATTTAACCTGTGAATTTGTGGGTCAGTGGTTCTGATCTGAATGCTGATCTACACTGAGTTCACTCATGGCTCCATGATCAGCTGCCAAGATGGATGGAGCTGGTTGGTCTAAGATCAAGCAGTCAGAACAGCAGCTCAGCTTCAATCCACATGGCCTTCCCACAGATCAGCACCCAAGCTTGTGGCTGGGTTCAAAGAGCAAAAGGACATGTGCTTTCTGGTGCCCACACTTGAAACCAGATCAACTATGCTTATCCTGTTCAATTGGTCAAAACAGGTGACAAGTCCAGCTTAGATTTAAAGGGTCATCCCTGGATAGAAGATACAAAGAACTATTGCCTTTTTCTTCAAGCTACCTGCCTCACAGAACTGTAATGACCAACAGTGCTATTTTTATTTCTAAACAACTTATATGTCAGTCTGGTTTTGCATTGACAAGACCAGAAATTAATTTTCTCAGTTGGAATTGATTTATAACTCTCCATTTTTTTCTCTATCAGTCATTTTAACAATCCATATCCCTCTTTTTATATAAACTTTAACAAAACCACATGTAAATATCAAGAATACTGTTTTCATTGACTCTGTTCACAACTATTAAACATTATTCAGCTTACACAGAGGTTTTCATAAGAAAACACAACATTACTAAACATTCTCTGTGTTTTGTCCAAGCCTGGCTAAATAATTTGTGCATGTTGAAATCTTATCTCAACAGAGGGCAAGAAAAATCTTTAGATCTCTGTCACCACCCGAATACAGCCCTCTTGTTTCCAAGGGTGCTCATTTGTGAATGCAAGAAAGGACCTAAAAATAGGAATGTAAATGTATTCTTTTATTTTTTTCCTAAACAGATTTGGACCACTTTAGTGTATTTTTGGAAAACTTTGTTCACTTCATCTTCTTGGCATTTCATTATACTTTACGATCACAAAGTCAACTCTCCTGCAACAAAGCGAAACATGGCTCTTTGAAATAAATGTTGTCATTAACAAGCCATGCCAGGCTCAGTGACAGATTTGCAGCTGTAATGAATAACATTTCCCGCAAAGTTCTTCTGTCTGACAGAAAAGCTGTGACATTACTGCAGGCAACAGTGTTGAAAACTAAAAGATTGATTGATGCAAGTGGATAATTGAAACCTCAGTACTGTCACATGCGCATCAGCCTAACAACTAGACTACTACTCTAAGATAATATTTATCATGATACAGCCTCTCTACAAATAAAAACCACATGTTGAAAAACGTAGACTGTATCCCATTAAACATGATTTAGAGGGTGCCATTGTAGATGAGACTATCAACAGCAATCAATTACGCAGTGCCTAAACCTACTCTAAAATTCACGTTTTAGTTGAAAATTAGTTTCTGCAAAGAAATCCAGTCAAAGTCGGCCCTTTAATTCTCTTTTTAATAGCAGAATGGAGGCTGCATTTTCTAGTTCATTTGTAATTAACCTTAAAGTAGACCAGTATGTCAGTGGCTGAATCTGAAACATTAAGCAGCATCAGAACTGTGCTAAAGTTTTCTTGGAATTATAAAGCCCTGTGGGTATTTCTTTGTCTATTCATTTATACCAAATTTTCACCTGAATATTTGTAGTCCCACACTTATACAGAGATTATATAGAATTCATATGTTCTAAAAGAGATAAATTAGAGAAATACAGAACATATGTTTTTGCTGATGTTAATTATTTTCACATTTGATACATTAGAGGAAGAAATAGCAGAATTTAGAGAGACAAGGCTTGTAACATATGAATTACCTCTTCACATGGAAAAGGCAGGCCACCTTAAAGTTAGGTTGCAACTTTTCCAGTAAATTTGAAGTCCTTGGAAATTCATGTCACTCTTCTAAGTTTAAGTTTCCAAACATATAAGAGGATTACACTCATCATTGGGATGACTAACGTATCCTGGCTTGCCCAGAAGTTTCCCAGTTGTATAATTGAAAGCCCTGCATCTGAAGACACCCCTGAGTCTCAGAAAACAGGAATGATTGATATTCTAGTAGTCACTAACATGTTGGGCTTGGTGGGTTCTTTTAAGAAAGTATTGAGAATGATGCACCCTTCCTTCAAAACACCCAATGTATATACTCAGAAAACAGTCCCTAACATTTCAGAGGGTCATTGGCCCATTTATGAAATCACAACTAATGACCTGGCTACTAGATTATATCCAGCTCTTTCCAGTTGACGTGATATTTATAATCAATGAGATGATCTTTTGTGTTTATCACCGACATGAACTTTGCATTGTGTTGCATAAATATGAGGGTGAAAAGAATAAGTTTTGTCACCACAGGGCTTTATAATTCCAATAACACACAGAACAAGGAAAGTGACATTTTTCCCCCCAGGGAGTATGGCAGAAAAATAAAAGGAAAAAACAGAATAAACATGGCCTTTAAAATATTTTTAATCATATTTGCCTCCTAGGTTTTGTTGTAGCATTAATGTCAAATATCTTCCAACCTTCTCATTCTGTCTCTTATTCCTGTGACACTGGCCATCAATGTCTGCATTGTGTAAAATCATTTCTCCATATCTTCATTCAGTGGTGCTACTTTCTTGAATTTGTTTTGCTGTAGTTTTT
This sequence comes from Tamias sibiricus, assembly GCA_025594165.1. NCBI lineage: Eukaryota > Metazoa > Chordata > Mammalia > Rodentia > Sciuridae > Tamias > Tamias sibiricus. Next base: position 101,125,867 of record CM046666.1, read on the forward strand.
CTCCAAGATGTTGTATGCCTACATGTTCTCTCTCTCTTTTTTTTTTCCCTAGATACTTTTTTCCTAGCATTTCCTGGGCCACACATGTTTAGGTCTCTTTCCTTTTGATCTAACAAGATCTGAAGAACATTCAGAATTCTGGAAATGTCTCACCATTGGCACTGCTGCCTGAAAGTTCAGATTAAGCACACGGTTTTCTTAATTTCTTATTAAAAGCATGATTTTAAGTCCTTCCTTGGATACCCTCTTGCCCATAGCACAAGGGTTGACATGAAATCCAAAATTCTCAGACACCTACACCTTGCCTTTCAAGCTCACATTGTTCTACCTTGACCTGTTCAGTCATAATCCCAAATTCAGTGGGTATTTACCTACTCCCACACCTCTGATTCTGCCTTTCTCATAGGTCCATTCTTTAAATACTGCATGGTCTTTGACTTTGAACTCCCATGTAGTTAATTCCTTTAATGAATAATTATTGAGCACGAGTCCTGCATCAGATATTGCTATAGAGAGAATTATAAAGGAAAAAATAATATCCCTTTCCCTATTTCAGGGAAGATAGTAAACAGTGAACATGATAAAGAAGTAAAATTATATAACAGTTTTAGATAATGAAGGGTATTATGAAAAAAAAATAGAACAGAAAAAGAGAGATTAGTAATGTCAGGAATGTGAACAGCAGTTTCAACTTTAAATTAAATAACTGATTTAATTATATGAGCAGTTAAACTTTGTACAAGAAGGACATGAGGCCATTGGTTTTTAGGGGACTGGCTTACTTCACTTACCATGATAGTCTCCAGATCAATTCATTTACTGGCAAATGTCATAAAGCCATTCTTTTTTATGGCTGTGTAATACTCCATTTTGTACATATACCACATTTTCTTTATCCATTTATCTATTGAAGGGCACCTGGGTTGATTCCATAGCTTAGCTATTGTGAATTGAGCAGCTATAAATATTGATGTGACAGCATCACTGTAGTATGCTGATTTTTAACTCCTTCAGATATACACTGAGGAGTGGAATAACTTGGTCAAATGGTGGTTCCATTCCAAGTTTTTTGAGGAATTTTCATATTGCTTTCCAGAGTGGTTGTACCAATTTGCAGTCCCATCAGCAATGTATAAGTGAAACTTTTTCCCCACATCCTCACCAACATTTATTGTTACTTGTATTCTTGATAAATGTCAAAATGGATATCCCTTCCTCAGTGTCCAGTGTCTGCTGTCTTTTGGAGTTTAGAACTTGAGAAGATGTACATGGTAAGTTCTCAGAGAGAAGGATGGCTGAGCATCTTTTCTTCTTCTTCTTTTTTCTTTCCTTTTTTTCCCTTTGTACTTTTTGTTTGTTTTGTTTTGGTTTTTGCTAGTTTTCAAAATCTCATCTAGCAGCAGCACATATTTTTCACAGTTAGGCTGTAACTGCATCTGAGCATGTATTGTCCTAGATGGCACCAAGCCCACCCAGGCCCCCGAGCTTCTCAGTATGTGGCCCATTCTACCCAACCCACTTAATATCCAACAGACTCAGACATGGTGCCTCACACACTGAAGATCTCGGGGGACAGCCCACCTTCCCCACTCCTCTGCCCCCCACCCATACATTCTTAGCCTTCTTTCTATGCCTTCATTTAGAGATTAATCAATTTTTAAACTAATCTCATTTGTTTAGGTCACGGTGGTAAGAGATGTATTTTTAATCTTTACAGACCTTATCAAGATGTGTTATACATATTTATTGAGTAAAGATGTGAGAAATGAAATCCAGAACAGCTAATAAATCTATCCCAAGCCAAGCAGACAGTTAAGATCAAAGCCAGAACTGATTAGAAGGTTAAACAACATGGAATCACTAAATCAGTAAAAGGAACATCTATGCCTTATCATTTCACTAGCTACAGGATGAATTGCTCTTCCAACAGAAATTACATGTCCATATAGTAAAAGACTCTACTAAAATAAAGTACTTACTGATATCGTTCATAAACATTATTTAGTTAAAAAGCACCTACCACAATGCCAGGGGAATGCCATGCCTCTCTAATCTAATTTACCCTTGATGTAGTCTTAATAAGAGACCAGTGACTTGCCATCTCCCACCGACGTTCATGAGAAAATAGTACGTCAATATACTGAGTCCTTATCCTAAAGAGTAGGATATTTTGAAATAGTGTAACTTTTCAGCCTAGAGTTGAAGCTGTGTGTTTCAGATTCTGTATTAACACTTCTGGGCACACATGTAATGAGACATCCTGCTTCTTATTCTGGTGCCTGGTGGGATAATCCCCATCTCTGCAAAGTCCAGAATTTTCAGGCCCTCTATACTGACTATGTGTCTGAAATCTGCTCCTTATTTGCTTTCTTTTTGTTTTTCATTACTTAGAGATCTTGCTCTGCCCCTTGACTTTGACAGGAATTTCTGGAACAACCTTATTTTAACTCTCCATTTTTATCTTTGAAACTGTTATGGAATTTACTGTTCCAGAAGATGTCTCTTGATTCTCAATTCTTGTTGTGGGCTAAGCTGAATGTGCTAGAACTTTGCTTTGATCACTCCCTAGTTATCAGCCCTCCCCTCAAAGTCTAGGGGCATTAACTCCTGTTAGTGCTTGACTCATTCTCCCTTGATTTGTTACATGCCACCCACCCATGGTGAATCACAGCTTCCTGTCTGCTGGTTCTACTTTATAACCTTTTCCAGTTTTTCTTAATGAAGACCTGCATTCTTCAAGCCCAGCATCCCTTCCTAAGTCATAATGTAAATTTCTCAGCTAGGCAGACAAACCTAAGTCTGATTAACTTAATAAAAAATAATTTATTGGATGGTGAAAGTTGACTCACAAAAATGAAAAAAAAAAAAAAGGAAATTGAGCAATAGCTTTTGAATAAACAGAAAGGAGACAGCTTCTGGTATCTGAGATCTGGAACGAGTTATCTCTTTAAGTAAGCACCATCAGGATTTCAGTATGAAAGGTAGATATTGCCTCTCAACCCCCAAAGACATCTGTACTCTAATCCTGAAGTCCAGTAATGTGTTGTTTTCCATAGTGAAAGGAATTGGCAGATGTGATTCAGAGTATGAAACTGTTGTGAGTAGAATGCTCAAGAAACACAGAGAGTCCGAATCAAAGTCCCATTAGAGCACTTTATTTCCTGACCAGGGACTGTTTCCCACGGAGACACAGAGACTGTAGCCCCTAGGGAGAACAGCAATTTCCTGACCTGTGTCCTGAGAATTTAAGGATGAAGACTACAGCTCAGGGACTTCCCTTAGCGTCATGCAAGCGAGCCAATCACAGAAGCTAAAACAGCAGTTAGCAGAACCCGAGAGCCCCTCAGCAGAACTAAGGACCCCCGTGGGCAGGTGTACAGCATGGGTTTTAACACACTAGGGGTACAAGCGGAACTCAAGAGTTTCTAAGCAGAACTAAAAGACCCCCAAGGTGGGCGTACAGCTTACTTTTCAGTACATTTGCAGGGTACAAATTACACAAAATACAACTCTTTTGGGGAAGACAGTTTATGTGCTGATTTCCCAGAAACAGACCTTGCTTACAGGAACAGCAATGGAGTCACTTTAGTTATGTTTACTGATGTTGGCCTGTAGCAATTTTTATCTTAATATGACTATTTTTAAAAATTATTTGTCTCTTTTAACTTAACCTATATCATTTTAACATTAACTTATGGCTATAGTTAACCTATGGGCCCACCCACACACATTTATAACCTTTATTGTCTATACCTTATCACTAACATCACCAACATGCTTAAGGCTTATGTCTATGTACTATATAAGGCTAGATGTTTGTACTATTGTACTGTAATTTTTATTCTTAAAACTAAAGCCTACTTAAGAATCTTAATATTAACTATTATTTTTGTTACTTAATATTATATTATTTTATATCTATTAACCTATGCCTTATCAATAATCTACACTGATTAATTTTGACTGTAACAAAACTTTATGGGGGGAGGATATTCTAATAGGTCCCCTGAAATCACAGTGAGTTTTTTTGACTGGATTAATAAAAACATGTGATGAAGGAAGAAGAGTCAGAGGGATGTGATGTTGGTAACATTGAAGCTGAAGGATTAGAAACCAAGTAATTCAGGCTACCCCTGGAACCTGAAATGGGTGAGGGAAAGGATGCACCTCTTGACCCCCAGAAAAGAACACTGGTACTGACATCTGGTGTCTACCTACCTACGCTTGGGGTGTCCTTCTGACCTTCAAAACAGTAAACTAATTAACATGTGCTGTTTCAAGCCACTAAATTTGTGATAATGTTTTACAGGATCTTAGAGAACTAATATAATCAGCTACAGGAGGACTTCTCTAAAATACGAAAATGAATAAAAAAATTAATCCACCTCCTATATGAAAGAAAAAAGAAAAACAGAGGAAAGGGAGGGAGAAAGGAAGACTGAGCTTATTCATAATTTTGAAGGCAATATAAATCAATCTGGATGCTTTGCTATGAGGCATTTATAGCATGTATGGAAACACTGCCTACTTGTCTGTACTGTCACCTTTTTGGCACAGCAGATATTACGGTGCTTAAAATGTCTGTGTAGATTGGAATTATTTACGACTCTATAATGAGCTCTGAGAAAAGAGCTACAGCTTAGGGCTCTAGAGTTTTAAAGTGAAACAATATCCCTTTTAGCTAGTATCTCTCTCTCTTAGGAGAAACCGTTCCTGACTTCCTTGTAGGGTCTGATGGATCCTGAGCATAGGCCCTGAGTTGCTGGTGATGGTATGTCCTAGCTGTCCATGAATGGAGGTCGGTAAGGGCCAGGCCTGAACAGGCTTTAAAAGCTCAATGAGGAACACAAACAAGTAGTTGCCACAGCTAGGAATTGTAAAGAAATGCTGTCAACCACCATTGAAGTCATCTGTGGTCCTTGGAGAGTACTCTCTGTGAGTTGACAAGCATGAAAACTTATCACCTTAGTTTTTAGATAATTCTGAAAAAAAAAAAAAAAAAACTGCTGGTGTAAAGCAGAAGTTCATTGCAGTGAGGTTGATTCTTCACTCTGGAGCTATTCTGAAAATCTATGGACAAAGCAGCATGATAGAGCATTGTGACAAGATGTGAAGAAGGAATATGTAGAGGGCTTCTTAGAATGGACCCAGAATTTGAGATATTTGTATCGCATGTGAAGGTGTAACCAAAAGGCGGGCACTGAAGAAATGCTTATAAATAAGGAAGGAAAGATAGCTTGTCTCTGAGTTTCAGATAACCCCAATTCCCAAATAGCCCAGGATTTTCCCAAGGGTCTCATGAAAACGGAGGATGTGTGCATGATGTAATCTTTGTCATGGGCTAAGTACCATGGGCTTAACTGAAGCTAATCTGACTTTGTTTTTAACAGAAGAATGTTCTAGAAGCAGCAAGGAGCCATGAGCCACCCTCCATACAGTATCAAATTTTGAAAGGTTACAAAACTACCCATTTACTTATTATACTGCACCCCTTTACAATGAAAAAAGTACCAATTCTTCTTCCTTATCTCACACACACACACACACACACACACACACACACACACATCTCTCTCTCTCTCTCTCTCTCTCTCTCTCACTGTGGAATACCACAGTAGAACTTGTTATCTTGCCCCCTCATTTGTGGGCTTCCTAAACACCTTATATATCCTAATAGCATCTTGAACATCATGACTGTTAACCAAGAAACTTATTTATAATAAAAATTAAGGCAATGAGTTAATTCCCCACAGATTCTCTGCTGTTGCTTTTTAATATGTTGTCACTATCATGAATCCCTACAACAAGAAATAACTGTGGAGTCAGCAGCAACATTCATAAGAATATATATGACTCCATGACAAATAAACGTTGTTTCTTCTAAAACCAAACTGTATAGGTCAAGAAACAAGGAAAGGAAGTAGAAAAATAAACACTTGTCAAGTTGCTATATAATAACCCTCATGATTTTCCAACAGTGCAGAACCCTCAGAGATGAAGATGAGCATCATGACAATCTGGGGAAAAGAACCCAAAGGATGCTTCTGGAAATCAAGTAGAACCTTGACTATGAAATGGAGGAGTAAAATTTAGCAGTGACTTCATGACTGTTGTAAAAAAGAAAAAATGCCTTTAGGGGAAAAAAAAAGTTTAAATAAATACATGAGACTAATTTGTTTCAGTTAGAAACGTTTGTGTGCTTTTTATTGTAGATATGTAGTTCTAATCATAGGGCATTTTGATGTCTTTGTAGGGAGGTTTTCATGATGGTAGGACATAGTCTGGGTTGCAGGGCACATCTGTTGTTTTCAGTGTTGCCTCTCACATTAGCAACATCACCTCAGTTTTTTGTCTAGGTAGACATCCTTCTCCTGCTGCTGCGAGATGTCTATGGAGCTCCCAGGACAGTGCTCTGCCCTTCCCTGGACAAGCAGAACACAAAGAATCCAGGTGAAACAATCAGACTTGGAAGACATTGAGCATTTGTAGCTGAAACAGAATGTCACAGAGCTGGAAAATGGCTGAACATCATTCATTTTACTGCCAAAACTCTGAAAAGACTGCATATCCATTTCTCCTCCTTAAATTCCCAACGCTACCTGGTTTCTAATCTTTCTCCAGCCTGGACTGTAAGCTTTTCCTTTAGTAACATAAGCTATTTCTTGTCTGGTTAATTCCTTTAAAAATAGAAAATCGAGCTGATTTGGGTACATACTTCTCATGCACACTAATTGACACATTTCTCAAATGTTCATTTCAGCTACGCAGAGAAAAGAGTCTGTTTACAGTGGAACGAATCAGACTTAACTTTCCTATATATGACTATACCACAGTGAATCTCACCATGATATGCATCTACAAGAAATTAATTAAAAACTAATAATAACTATGAGTAAATGGTAGAAAGATCAATAGAGGGAAGGGAGCAGGGGGAGGTAAAAGGGACAGGGAAGGAAAGGTACTGGGGTCTGAATTAGAATAAGATATATTCCATGCTTGTATAATTATGTCCAAATGGATTCTACTGTCATGTATAACTAAAAAGAACCAATAAAAAAAAGTTTCTATTTTGCATAGAAAAAAAAAAAGTCTTTTATACATTACCCATGTTGTTGAGTGTTGGTTTGCTTGTTTTTTGTTGTTGTTATTGTTGTTGTTGTTGTTTTGTTTTTCCAGTGCTGAGGATTGAACCCCGGGAATGCTGGTGAGCATTCCCCGCCCTAGGACTTGTTCTTAGTGAAGAGTGCTCATCCTGGAGTGTACTGCAGCAATCCACTCCTGGGAAACATCTAACCACCTTGGGAAACATCTCTGGCCTTTATCAGCCTCAATTTGGTGAGATTCTTTGTGCCTGTTGAGGAGCCTTGCTTCATTTGTACTATCTTTGACACCAACCTTTTTAAGGGATATTCATGCTCCTTTTTAAAGGGATATTCATCTCTCTTCATAAACTATGCAAAATTACAGTTATGGGTTTTCCACCTCCCTGTGTTGTAAGATTCCTCTTCCTCCTTCAGATAGTTCTCTGTCCTTAATGCGCTTGTGCTGTGTGAGTGGCAACTCATCTTGGCATGGCTGTCACTCTCAGGACACAGCAGCACCTCCACTGCAACTTTACTAAAATATGAAACTGAACAGCTTCAGCTCTGGAAACCCAGCCTGCATTATATACTAGAAAGGACCTTAACTGTTTTACCACTGGAATCCTTTTTACAGATGTACTAGTTTATATCTATCAAAAATGTCCAAATTTTGTAGTAAGTTCTCATCTCAAGGCTGCAGCTCCTTGCTCATTAGTGGGGTTAAGGTGCCTTTGCTGACTCAGTATGTTTTAGTCAACTGTGACCAAAAGATATGATGAAAACAATTAGAGCAGGAAAAGTTTATTTGGCTCATGGTTTCAGAGGTCTCAGTACATAGATGGCTGACTCCATAGCTCTGGGCCTGAGGTCAGGCAAAATATCATGGATGCAGAAAGGAGGAAGGCAGCTTAGGACATGGCAACAAGAAAGTATAGAGAGCTCCACTCATCAGGGACAAAATGTAAGCCCCAAAGATACGCCCCCACTGTCCCACCTCCTCCAGCCACTCCCCACCTGCCTGCAGTTATCACCCAGTTAATGCATATCAGCGAATTAATGCACTGATTAGGTTAAGGTCCTCATAACCCAATCATGTCAACTTTGAAAATTTTTCCATTGTCTCACACATGAGCTTTTGGGGGACACCACATATCCAAATTGTGACACAGTATTGACCGCTTGATCTACCTATTCTAAGCATCCAAAAGTATTGAGTTATTTGGTTTTTGCTCCTTATTTTAACTGCATAATTGTTAAAGTTATCATTCTGCCTTCTCACTTTTGATCAAAGATTATCTTCAGATCCATCTTGAATATCAATAAACAAAGAGAACTGGTAACACTGTATGCATGACATAAGAAGTCCCCATGCTTAACAGCATCTTGACTTTGGACACAGAGATCAGAAAAGGTCATAATCAGATCCTAAGAAGATCTAAGAACTGCAAACATTATGTTTATACATCAAAATAAAAGTAAAAAACACCCTACAAAATAAAGTTAATCTTATTTTTCCACATTTATTATTTTGACCCTGTTTTCAGATATAAAGTATGAAATTATTTCCAAAAATTGTTTTGATGTTTTGGCTTTGTTGATAGCAAATGCATGTACTTAGCTCATCATTAGAATCTACCTTCCTTCCCAAATTTAACAGTTTAGTCAAGCCTCTCAGATACCTCCATGATGATTTTTTGTTAAAAGATATCTTTAACAAGTTACTTTCCAATTTTATCCTTTGTTTGGAATAGATCCAATCAGGAAATTAATAAATTTGTATCTGAGCTAGCTGTCTATAACTAAGAATTTTTCCCAGAACATCTACAATGATGCTATCTGTTCTGGATGGGAAATGCTCTAACATGGTAAGTGGCCTCTTGTTAATGATGCTCATATTCTGAATGTCTACTTATAGGAAAAGAAATGAGAATTGGATGAGTCACATTTAAGGACACCTTTGGGGAGTAATAATGTGGCTGGATGTGTTAGGTATAGTTAGAGTGAACTTTCTTTCCTTTCTTAGATCAGAAGAAAAACATATCTCTCATTACCTCTGACCTCAGTCCCTTCTTCAAAATTCCCAAATATAGTAGAGTTCTCACAAAAAAATTTCCTAGCACATTAGCACCTATTTCCACAGTAATACCACACCCAGTTTACTATTAGTATATGGTAATTTCATACATGTACAGAGAGGAGATCTGATGTTGGACATCTACATTCCTGCCACTGAGAAGGGTCATTTTGCCCCTCTATCAGTGACTGTAGTTGCAAATCATCCCATAGTGCCTTACATCACCCACTACCTTTCTCTCTCCTCCCTTCCTCTGAAGCAGTAAGAAAGGGAATGAGGGGTGGCCAAGCTCCTAGCCATACTCTCTTCTCTCCAGTAATCATTTTGTTATAACAGATGTTAAGGACTTCTCGGCTGGATATGGTGTCAGTTCACACAGAGTAGCCTTGTGACAGAGTGTATAAAGCTCTGATTCTTCACACATCTATGATCAATATGGAAAACAATCCACTAAGAAAGTCACTCATCTTAATCCACAATGTACAAATCAGTCAAAGGTATTTATGAAGGAGTTACCAGACCTTATTTGGAAGGAAACATCTGGACAAAGTCCTGTAACTTGTGCATAATATATCACTTCTGTCATAAGTATTACATTTATAAATAAGAAGATATCAAGCTTCAATATCAGACATACGATCACTAGTAACAAGACCTTTCCCCAGAAAACTCCTAGTATAGCTCACACACCCAGGCTACCTGTGTGAGTGTCAACATGCTAATAAAAGACTTTGGGTCCTAGGTTTCTCTAAATAATCACTTCCTCCAGATCCATGGATCATGTCACATCTCTCTGCCCAAATTAGAGACTGTTTGTGGTAAGTCTTTATCTGACAAAGGATCTTGCTATCAGGATATAATCAGGAATCAAAAGTAATGTCTGATTCCTGATGTTACATTCATAGTGACCAGTGAACCCCTCACTTCCAAGATTTATTAGAACCAGAAGAGGGTGTTGTGGGTTCAGTAATGGTTCTTGAAAAGATATATCCATGCTAATCTATACAATCTTTGCAATATTACCTTATTGCAAAAGAATAGCCATTACTAGCCAAAGAAAAAAATGGGATGAATCTAGATTTTAAGAGGAATTATCTATCCTGGGATGTGAGGTAATCACATGTGTCCTTATAAAGAAGAGAAAAAAGGATTTTTGACATGGACAGAGAAGAGCAGGAACCAATGTGACCACAGAAGCAGAGACTGAAATGATGCATCCATGAGTCCAGGAATGCTGAGGCAGTCACTAGAAACTGGAAGAGAAAAGGAACTGAGTCTCTCCTACAGCCTCAAAGGGAGCACAGTCCTGCCAACACCTTATTTTCAAACTTTTAGCCTCCAGCACTGTGAGGAAAAATTTCTGTTGTTTTAAGTCACTGAGTTTTTGTGATTTGTTACATCCACCAGAGGAACCAATACAGGAGATAGCAAGCCTTTTTATTTACCTATATTTTCTTTAGACTAGTGTTAACACCTTGTTCAGATATATTTTGTTCCACATTCTTCAAAAGCATTAGAAAAGACATTTAACCAGAGACAGTGGCAACATCACCCCTCAAGGTAATCAAAGACTTTCATTTTTTGAAAAGACTTGCCAACACACAGTTGCCATCACACAATTACCTCATCCCAATAAGCCAGCTCATCTAAACTGCTCACCATCCCTCAAGGAGCAATGACATGCTGAAGCACCTCCCAAACTGAAAAACTCATCTGGATTGAGTTTTTGTTCTTTTTCTTCTTCCCTACTAAGAGAAACACCCTAAATAAAACAGCATCACTAGCTTTCTACTCTACAGGCAGAAACAGCCTCAACTTGAAGTAAATCGTATTCTTTTCAGATTTAGATCCTTTTCCTATCTTTAGAAATATGCAACCATTACAATCGTGGAAAATTTTTAAAGCTACCACAATAAGCAATAACTGAGGTATAATCCCATTAACTAAGGACCTCTCATGCTGATGCATTTAATCTTTGATTTCTGATAAACAGGCTTTCTATAACTCCTTCCTGCAAGGTCACAGAAACTCTGTCTCTGAATGTTGCTATTCCCCTTTCAAGCGCAAATATTCACCCAAGAAGAAAGAACACAGAACAGTTTCCACCCTCATTGTGTAAATCCTTCTCTAGCACTCTATCCATTTTTCAAGTGTTAGAGAATCTCCAATATCAAAACTGTTGGTATTTTCCTGCTGGCCCTCCCTCCCCTACCACAGTCTACATGCTGGCATACATTAGGAAGCTCTTCCTGATCTTCCTGGATTGTATCTGACTGTATACATTAACATATAAGACAGACATGCATAGTTGGGTCAAATACAGCACATTGTCAAAATAAAGGACATGGCATGTGAAACAGATGAGAGTGCATCCCCATCAGGACACATTTTCTTGGATGCGCAAAATCTATACAAAACCCCACACCAGTGAATCCATTTCATCAAAGCTTCAGAAGTTAACACCAAAAGTTGAAGCAAATTAGTAAATTAGTAGCATAATATCAAAATGTTAGACCATACATGCTTTGATTTTTCTGAAGGACAAGAACTATGTTAAGGACTGGTCCAGAATCTGACCCAAAATGATTGGGTCTTATAAAGACCTGATAAGGATGGCTTCTGGGAAATAACAAGCTTCAAACATCAAATAAAATTAGATTAGGGGTCCTGGAAGGGCATATATGGATTCATGATTATTTTTTTGAAAAAGAACTCAGAAAGAAAATAGGAAAAAAATTAAAATTATATAAGGAAAAACTAAAAGCTCTAGTTTTATGGCAATATCTTCTATGAATTTAGAAGAGTATTTTTCGAATCTTACTATTCATACAAGTCATCTGGGAAACTTGTTTAAATTCAGATTTGATTCCATTTATCTGAAGTTGAGCCTGAGAATCTGCATTTACAATCAGTTCTCAAGAGATGCACTGCTGGTCTGAGAACCACACAGCAAAGCTTCATGGCCTGGATGAAGGTTTGAAATAGTGTAGTGCCTTTTTCCAGTTCATTATGACAACACACATGCTGCTCTTGAGTCTTGATGAGTTCAGTGCACTCATCTACATGCTGATCTATAAGTAGAGGAGCAATATTGAAAGCTGATGCCGTGGGCCATCTGTCATTGCAGATTCCCAATTATGATGTACTGTTTCCATTAGAAGTTATGTTACAAGATCTCTCTGACCATGCTCTCTGGTTGATCAGATCATCATAGAGACTTATACTTTAAGGTAAATATTTGATGAGGTAGCAAAGTATCTAAAAGATTAATAGTGGCCATAAGGAATCAGCATGGGTTAATAACAACTAAAAGAAGAGAATCTTACAGTGTTTCTAAAAAGAAGCCATTGCAGTACCTTGACCAATGAATTTACTGTTATTCTCAGAATTGATCTTATCAAAGCATTGACTGGATGCTGTATCTTACAGGTACATAAGGGAAAGAAACTGGAACTAATTTGGATTCCAAAAATAGAAATATTTTTTAAGGGTTTATTAAATAGTAAGCTAGTCAGCATAAGTCTCCAAATTCCCCATTCTTCTATGGAAAGGGGCCAAGAAATTTTAATCAAGAACCATGTTGAACAGATATTTCTTGATCATGTCAAAATTTAGAAAGGTTTTTTTTTTTATGATTATATGTCAAACCACTACTGCAATAATTACTGTTTGTGCCACTGATAGTGATTTGATGTCATCTCAAGTGAACTTGATTTGTCAGTGATGCCTCATCTAAGTATTAGCAAAGCAAGACACAGAGGAAAGAGAAAAAGTCTGCAACCTGACACTAGCACTGCCAGGAACACTGGGTGGGAATGCTGGGTCTGAATAGGTGAGAGTTGTGGGGCAGCAGATGAGTCAGGTCATTCAGATCCTGAAACACTGGGTCTTGTTTTTGGAGGAAACAATGTGAAAGCTTTCTAAGTTTCTCACATATTAAGATAGTCATGCACTGTATTAACAACATTGTGATCAATGATGGTGGTATCATAAGACTGTAATTGTCTTAGCACAATGTGTTACATGATTCTGGTTATGTAGGTATGTATAAATAAACTTACTGTGCTTCCAAGCATATGATGGTATCATACGTATATTTATGCACAGTACATAATATTTGATAATGAAATTAGTGACAATGTTATACCCATAGCAGCCTCAGACGTCTATTTACTGCATTTCTCCACCGCATTGTTTTCCTTGTGCCTAATTTAATCTCATGCTGTTATATTCATCATGGCCCTAGGAGCAAACATCCATACTATACACCATAGAACCTAGGTGTGTAGAAAACTATACTATCTAGGTTTGCATAAGTAAACTCTATGATGTTTGTACTATGAAAAAATCACCTTAACACATCATTTCTCAGAATATATTCCCATCACTGACACATGAATGTAGTACTATTATGCTAATTAGTTTTATTATATTGATACATGAGTTGCTTTACAGTATAAAATACAACTTTGAAAATATGTTAAACAAATTTTGAAGTGAGACATCTAAGAGAATAAAACTGAAGCTCAGATAATAAGTAATTGGGTGGGGGAAAAGAAAGCTATTAATGAACAAAACTAGATGGAGGGTCCAGTTCTTTGAAGTCCAGTTCTACTTACATTCAGCTGAACTAACCTTCAATGTATTTTTTCACATTCAACAAATGAAATAAATCCTGCAGAGTTTACAACAAGGCAACATGCCCTAATGTCTCCATTCAGAATTATCTAAGACAACACAAACATGTTATGAATATTAACACATCAACACTGCCCTTCACTTACATTATATCACCCAACTCCTCTTTGCTAGGGCCTTTAGTGATGGGCCAAAGTTGAGCTTCAACATTGCATAATTTGAGATCAACATCATGCAACTTCCGAGACAAGTGTAATTTTGCCATGGAAAGCATAAAAATATTAAAACCAAACACAAAATTTTAGAAATATTTCCTGTTCAATTGATATTGTCTAATATATTTGGAGACTATACCTGCTAATCCATAGAGTCATGAAATGGAAGAAACACAACTATTTTCTACCTAGCATAATTGGGAGGGAAGTCAGTCAGATTTTTGCCCACAATTAGAGTGAGTCAACACAGAACAGAAGCAATAGGAGCATATTCAAATACATGAAATATATAATAAGGCCTACCTATATTTGAGAAGGCAGTCTACTTTACTCAGTCTACTGATTCAAATGTTAATCTCATCCAAAAACACCTCCAAAAGATGCACCAAGAATAGTATTTAACCAAATGTCTGGGTGCCCTTTAGCCCAATCAAGTTGACACATAAAATTAACCGCCATAAATCCACTCCTTGCTAATTCTACAGTTATACATACCTCCTTAAACTACACTTAATTCAAATGAAGATAATAACAAGGTTATAATTCCACCTAACATGATACAACTACCTTATATACAACCAAAAACACACTACTTCTTTCCCAAAAGAGGCAGTAAAGTCCTAGACTAAAGTTAACTCTTCTCCTTGATATGCTATGTAATTTAAGTACTGTGATGTAAAATTAACAATACATAAATATTATGATGTAAAGTTAATACATTGTATGTAACATAATAAGGGAGAAGGAAGAAAACACTGACATTTGCTAAATCTCCCACCCCCTTCTCTTCACACAAGCAAACATATACATAACAAAATAAAAAAGAATTACTTCTAACAAGTTATAGCCCTTGTTTCTACAACTGGCCATAAGGTCACAACTGGAATTTACAACTACTCTTTTACCTATCCTGTATTCCCTTCACTTAAGAAAAAAACCTCAGCTCATCCTAACTCTTTCCCTGATGGAATGATCCATGCCTTGCTAGCTAATAGAACATAGTCATTGTCTCATAAAGTGTTGCTTTTTTATTATTTAAATGAATATGTACCTCATGAATGTACAAAGAGTAACATTGTAACACTTCAATCTGTTGATGTTCACTGGTGTTCTGCAGTAGTTTGTCAAAGTTGCTGTGTGAGTGTATGATGACAAGAGGGAGAAGGTTAACTGTAAAAAATTTTACAGCACTTGAAAAATCTTTTAAAGAGTCTACTTAGTCATTCCTTACCTTTTAAATCTATTTTCCAACATAGCATTTGCCTTCTTTTCTAAGTTCATCTTCATTGCTTTAGAGTTAATAGCAATGTCCATTTAACATCAAATCTCCATGAACTCATTATGTGGGTCATCCTTGTGTGCTTTGGAGAATTCAACCTTTCTGAACTGTAAGTCAATTCTGATTTCTCAATATCTATGCAAAACAGTTGCTAAATACTAATAACATAGAAAATGAAACATACTCAATCATCATTTGGAATTTTTTATGAGAGAGACCATGAGTGAAAACTTAAATTCACACAATTGTTATGAGCTCATATATCTGCTCTTCTTATAATTACCACAATCATTTTCCAGCTAATAGAATAATCATTAGGAACAGATAATTTAATAATGTGCAATCATTAATTGTTTCCAGATAAAATTTCATGACCTTTAAGCAAAAACAATCCCTCCCTTATAGTGACTATGGGGGAAAGAAAGTGGAGGGCTGGAGAGTCCCTAATTGCTTGTTTGGGAAGCAGAAAGACATGTTTTCAAAGTTCTTCTAGAAGAATCAGTAGAGAGATGAAAAGAAGTCAGAGATTTGCTAATCAAAATGTGTCAGATGATGGAAGAGATTATGACATACTGAGTTGATGTCACTGTTTATTAAGAACAGGGTGCATAATTTAGCACTTCCTACTAAAATTTTATTATAAGGAAACCAAGAGGGCCATCAAACTCATCTCATGGAATTACTTCCTTTTTGACACAATCCATACTGATTACCATCACTCATTTCTGACTCATCAGGGAAGAGTCTTGCCTTTTTCTATTATTGTCAATGAATCAGCTTTCATTATGTGTATTCAATTATTGTGTAATAGAAGATGTTTTATTAATAACTGGGTAAATTATCATGGAAAAATGTCCTGTTCAATAATGCCATTACATCAAATTCAGGAAAAAAGACAAAAAGATGACTCAGAGTCCAAGATTATCATAAGGAAAAAAGCCAGAGTCCTCTGTGTTCAATGTCTTGTCAAGTAGTACTACCCGCTGTAATCACCACCACTGTTGGGGATGACCAGAAACTGACACTGTGAACAAAGGGAATCAAGGAAGCTACAGTCTTCTTGTAATCCTTGTCCTATGTAAGGTAGATTCCAGCCTTCCTAATGTTTAGTTTTTTGCTTCTCTTTTCTTTGCTCACATTAAATTAACTGATGTTTCTTTTTATTATAACATCAGTGCTCCAGGTGATGGAGGTCTAAATATAATTTTAATAAATAAAATTGAAGTTTTATTATTTGAATAACTATACAAATACTCTTTATGTAATTAGTTCTTTTACCTAAACAGTCCTTTGCTCAAATAAAAATTTGAGGAATATTCAAAGCTTAAATAAGCCTACCACTTAGCATTCCAATTACTGCAATTTCAAAAAAGAAACATTATTAGTCAAAAATGGTGTTATTCCAGATGAAAAACTTTCAATGCACTTTCAGTTCTTAAACATTAAAAAGCCCTATTTCCAATATTCTAACCTGAAAATTTTGAATGGAAAACTCCTGCTAACAACAACAACAACAACAAAATGGCACATAACCCTATTTCCCATTCCTTCCTTCACTCAGAGATGGGAGTTACATTTTTAAATTACATGTAATAGGGAATGAACAGTTTATATTATTATAATAATGAGAAATGGGCTTAAAGAATTTTAAATTAGTATTTTCCTTCTCATGATCAAACCACTGTTGGATACACTAATCCACTCGTGCTGTCAGATCCATTATCTATAATTATTTTTTATTCCAGTGTAAGCCCAGTATTAAACATAAAGCTACTGAGATGAGAAGACAAATACTTACAATCCTCAATAAATGGCATATTGACTGGATCCTTTGGGCATTTGTTTTCTATTTTAAAATAAGGTAAGGAAGCCGGGCGCGGTGCCGCACGTCTGTAATCCCAGCACTTTGGGAGCCTGAGGCAGGAGGATCACAAGTTCAAAGGCAGCCTCAGCAATGGCGAGGCACTTAGTAACTTAGTGAGACCCTGTCTTTAAATCAAATACAAAAAAGGGCTGGGGATGTGGCCCAGTGGTTGAGTGCCCCTGAGTTCAATCCCTGGTACCAAAAAAATAAATAAATAAATAAGGTAATGATACTGAAAAGATCTTGATTTCAAAATCCGACTTTTGCACATACCAACTGTATAAAGTTTGATATTTTATTTAATCTCCCAGAAGTTATATTATGGGTAGAAATGTTGCAAATAACGCATAAGAGATCCCTGGTACAAGCTAAATAGTCTTAAGCATTTCCCTTTACTCAACTCCAGATTTTATTTCAAGATACAACACAAATACAGTAAATGTCTAGCAATGCTGGAAGTCTGGGAAAGTATCATCAATTGAACATTGTAATCAACTTTGTAGAAAATAAAAAGCAGATGACAGTAAGAAAAAAAACTTAAGAAAGATAAGGAAACAGCAAAGACTTAACAGGAAAATAGGAGAACTCCCTAAAACTGAATGTTGATAACAGGAAGAGCTTTATGATTAAAGGGCCTGTGAAAAGGAGTGGTCAATGTGCAGTATGCAGGTAGAACTATAGGTAAAACTCCTAGTTCTACCCTGAGGATATAATCGTGAAATTCTGGCTGTTGGTTACCAGCAGATGAGGTAGTCGAGAGAAGGAAGGAAACTAGGGAGAGAAGGGAAAAAAAGGAAGAAAAAATGGATGAAAGAAGGAGGTTGTCAGGTAGCTTTTAAGTGCCATCAAAGACACGGAGTCCCTACTCAGAGCAGTTCACCTACTTTGTTCTCCAACACACACACACACACATACACACACACCCATCTGACCCAGGGCTATTGCAATCCAATTCTACATTCGTATTTATGACCAGGAAAAGTATTCTCGTTTGAGTAGAGAAAATCCACACTACCCAATAGTTTTCGTTAGTAGAGGTCTTCATCTATAAATGTGAACAAACAAGAACCAATAAACATTCAAAGATAAATAACAGCATGCAAGAGTCAGTAAATTTTAAATGCCAGAATTAAGTAATAAACAAGTACTAATTTAGTAAATAAAAACATTAAGACAAGAAATATGAAAACATTTGAGGAGATGGGTGCAGCCATGTAAAACAAACAGAACCCAGAGTGCAATAAGAAGGAAATAGTAGATTATTTGAAAAATCAGAACAGAATTACTGAAATAAAACTTTATTTAAAAAAGGACACATAGTAGATTTTACATAGTCAAAGATTTAATTAGAGATGAAATTTCCAGTCAAGAAATCTCCTTAGAAGACAGCATAAATGGAAAAAGAAGTGAAAAAAGCATAAAAGAAAAAGGACTGAAGGTAAAGGCAGAATTCCAAGATTGTTGTAATTAAAGTTTCAAAATGGGGAAAAAAACAGTAGAATGAGAACTATACAAGGAAGCAATATTAAATAGAACTTAAGATAAAACTTTCAAAATTTTAGATTAAAAAGTATGATTCATCCTAGGGAAATAAATGCATGCATCCATCAAAAGGTAAGTACCAAGACAATTTTTATTCATAATACCTAAAACCTGGAAACAACCTAGATGTCCATCAACAAGAGAGAAGATAAACATGAACTGATGCTGAATGTAACAACATGGATTGTCTCACCAACATAATGACGAATCAGAAACAGGTCAAACACAAGGAGTGTATGTCACATAAGTCCATTTATTTGTGCATCAAGAACAAGAAAAACTAATCAATAGCAGAGTCATGATATTGGATACCATTGAGTTACGTGAGACTATTAACTGAGAAAGAATATAAGGGAGATAACTGAAAGTGATCTTTTGGTATTTATATGGTCTTTGTGTATATAGAAAACTTTAAGTTATATGCTGAAAATCTGTGCACTTCACAGTATGTATGTTTACCTCAATGAATAATGTTATAGAATCCAATTATCAAGAACACTGAGTAGTCAACCTTTTTGTAACAAAGAACTTTGACTAGTCATTCTGCATACTCTTGTCTTTTGATTGACACTTTTGATTTTCAAGTATAATGTGTGCAGTCAAAAAATTTAAAGACAAGCCAGGTGTGATGGCGCACGCCTATAATCCCAGCACTTGGGAGGCTGAGGCAGGAGGATCGCGAGCCTCAGTAATGGCAAGGCAGTTAGCAACTCAGTGAGACCCTGTCTCTAATAAAATACAATAAAGGGCTGGGGATGTGGCCCAGTGGTCGAGTGCCCCTGAGTTCAATCCCCAGTACAAAAAAAAAAAAAAAAAAAAAATTAAAGACAAATAATAGATGTCATGTGCCTAGTATAAAGCATTCTATCTTCAAAAAAAATAGCTCTTTATTATACTTTAAAATTTAAAGACTCATTTTTGTCAAGAAAGTTAGTTAATGGAAATATTTTAAAAGTAAATAAACATATTCTTGAGATTTAAATATATTTATGTGGTCATTATTTTCTTAGATTCTCATTAAAACTCTGCAAGGCTTTGCAGATTTTATTCCTGATCTAAAAATTAGTACATTCAGTGATCTGTCAGGAAATTATGCTGTCAGGAGTGTGAGCCATATCTGCTGAATTCAAGTTGATTAAAATTTGCACTAACTATTCTCTTAAATCTACCAAAGGATGTAGTGAAGTACTATTTTTCTTTTCATGGATCATGAAGTAAAATGATCCTCTCAAGATCAAACATGCAAAAGGATGAGGATTCGTTTCACCTCCAAGTCAAAGTGTAGTGGCCGCTTTATCCTTGGCATGCCACCAATTCACACCCTCCATGCATATTTGAGGAATGCTCAGATGGCCAGAGATTAGAAAGGCTGCTTGCCTGTTAATGAAGTCGACATTTAGTTAAACATGTCTACTCTGGTAGAAAATGCAGGAACTGAAGAAGCAATGAAGAAATATACTCCCATGGTTTCTAGCTGATGGCCTCTAAATTCTGAACACTAACAATTAAAACTGATTGCAAGGTCACAACTAATATAAATTGTTAGGCATTTGTGATAATCAAGATTTTCAGAGAAAACAGATAATAAATTGGAAAATGACAATATGGCCAGAATCCCAGCATATGTTGATTTTATTCACTTGAGTGCAAATGCTGACATGAAAAAGAAAGGTCACATAAAGTTTCTCTGGTAATTTTGAATTCTATGCCATTAGGTAAACTTTCTTAAAGACAAAAACTAATAAAGATAATATGGAACTAGTAACATGACTCACATTGCTTATTAATATTCTCTACCTCACCCATTCCTTAAGCAGATAAAACTATACCTTTTCCCTATAAACAAGCAAATGCTGTATTTTCTTAGATAGCTTCATCTCCAAATTGATGTCAGCATTAAGGATATCTATATAATCAAAACTCTCTATGTCAGAAGAATCTCTGCTGTTGAACTTGCACATTCCTGACTTTGGATTACAGCAATTCTTTGTCCTTGGAATTTATCTTTATTAAGATGGGCAAACTTAAATTACCATTTTCTTTCATTACAACGTATTATAATTTCAGAGCTATTTAAGTAATGCACAAAAAGCACAGAGAGTAGATAAATGGAAATTGCTAAAATAATTCAATAAATAATAATCAAAGCAGGACAAAGAGGAAAATCATGTAAAAATTTTTTAAAAAGGCAAATTTAGAGTCTTTTAAGCAAGTTAACAAAATGTTCTCATTTTTCTTTAAATATTACTTTACATGCCCACTCTCCTTATTGGTTCTGGGAAGTTAGGTCATAAGTGGAAAGGTGATAAAGTCCATCTCCTTGTTGTGTACCACTCAGCTCTTTCATAGCTTCTCCAATGTTCTAATGTTCTGTAGTGAATTCATACATGATCCTTCTGAATGAGGTACAGAAGAAACATTAACACCATTCAATTGCACCTTAGAAACTGTGCATTCAGTTCAAAGTTCATATGAAAAATCTTAAAATACATTTTTTCACATATTCATTGGCTGTTTGTATTTCTTCTTCTTCACAATGCCTGTTCAGTTCTTTTGCCCATATATTGATTGGGTTATTATATATATATTTTTTTGATGTTAAGTTTTTTTTTTTTTTAGTTTTTCATATATCGTGGAGATTAATATTCTATCTGAGGTACAGGTGGCTGACATTCTCTCCCATTCTGTAGGCTCTCTCTTAGTGTTCTTGATTGTTTCCTCTGCTGTGAAGAAGCTTTCTAGTTTGCTACCATCCCATTTATTGATTCTTGATTTTACTTCTTCCACTTTAAGAGTCTTGTTGAGGAAGTCAGTTCCTAAACCGACATGATGGAGAGTCAGTTGGGCCTACATTTTCTTCTAGTAGGCATAGGGTCTCTGTTCCTAGGTACTTGATCCACTTTGAGTTGAGTTTTGTGCAGGGTGAGATATAAGGGTCTGTCCCCAGCCATCCATGGGCTGCGTGTGAGCTGCCACACATCAAAGCCTATTGAATAGGAGAATCTGGTGTCTGGGAATGACCATTGGACATTTCCTCTGGTTGACTGCACTGACTCATTGTGAGCCCTATTCAAGCTCTGCCAAAGGTCCCACACAGCACCAGAGATAGGGTGACCTGCTATAGACACACAGCCCCTCTGAGATGAGTGTGACCTGCCAAGATGCCAATCAACCTGCAGACTACAAGACATCAAGAAGAGAGACTCCACCCTTGAAACCTCATCCATGCCTTTGATGTACCCCCTTAAATAAACCACTGGAGATATTTCCTTTTGTCTAGCTCCAGCTCCTGTGTGGACTAAACCTATCGGGGGATCTGCTGCTTTGGAAAATATCATTCTGACTCTTTGCCTTTTGTTCTTCACTAATTATTCTAGACTTTCATTTCTCAGGTGGCTTAAGCCCTCCTTGGCAGGAAGATGAATCACCCCAGGGAGATGCTGGACGATACCCCACAGGGGTCTAATTTCATTTTATTACATATGGATTTCCAGTTTCCCCAATATCATTTGTTGAAGAGACTATCCTTTCTCCAATGTATGTTTATGGCAACTTTGCCTAGTATGGGATAACTATATTTATGTGTGTTTGTCTCTGTCTTCTATTCTGTACCATGGGTCTTCATGTCTGTTTTGGTGCCAATACCATGTTGTTTTTATTACTATAGTCCTGTAGTATAATTTTAGGTCTTGCATTGTGATGACTCCTGTTTCACTTTTATCACTAAGGATTTTTTTGGCTATTATGGTCCTCTTGTTTTTCCAAGTGAATTTAATGACTGCCTTGTCTATTTCTACGAAGAACCTCATTAAAATTTTAATAATAATTACATTAAATCTGTATAGTGCTTGTGGTAGTATGGCCATTTTGACTTTATTAATTCTGCCTATGCAAGAACATGAGAGATCTTGGGCAATTAGATAAATGCAAATTAAAACTACACTGAGATTTCATCTCATTCCAGTAAGAATGGCAATTATCAAGATTACAAGTAACAATAAACTTTGGCAAGGATATAGGGGGTGGGTTTCACTCATACATTGCTAGTGGTAATGCAAATTAGTACAACCACTATGGCAGGAAATATGGATATTCCTCAAGAAACTTGGAATAGAACCACCATTTGACCTGTCATCCATTCCTTTTATGTCCAAAGGACTCAAAATCAGCATACTACAGTGATGCAGGCACATCAATGTTTGTAACAGTTCAATTCACAATAACCAAGCTATGGAACCAACACAGATACCTTTCAATAGATGAATAAATTAAGAAAATGTGGCGTGTATACACAATGAATTATTCAGCTATAAATTACTCAACCATAAAGAAGAATGAAATTATGGCACTTGCTGGTAAATGGATGGAACTGGAGACTATCATGCTAAGTACAATAAACCAATCCTCAACAAAACAAAGACCAAAAATTCTCTCTGATATGTGGATGCTGACACACAATATGGGAGGTAGGGAGAAGAGGGAAGAATAGAAGTTCATTGGATTAAACAAAGGAGAAGGAAGGAAAGGGAGGGGTATAGGAATAGTGAAGACCATAGAATTAATTGGACATAACTTTCTTATGTTCACATATGAATACATGTGAAACTCCACATCATGTACAGTCACAAGAATGGAATCCTAATAAGGATAAGTTACACTCCATGTATGTGCAATATGTCAAAATACACTCTACTGTCATATATATCTAAAAAGAACAAACAAATAAAAAAGAAAATATTAAAATACAAAACAAAAAGCAAGCAAAATAACATTGCATAAAGATTAAGTAGAATAATAAATAAGGACTTTTGCTAAGAGCAGATTTTTTATTGCTATGGATGTTCCACAAAGATTAACAGTTGCAATCATGCTGCTTGCCTGTCTGGAGAAAGTTTCAACCTCTTTCTAGATTTCTTAATAGTTCAACTTCTTCATACGAACAGCTCCTCAAGAGCATCTTTATATCTGGTTTGACTCAGTTCCATTGCCAAGACAAGAGTCTCCCGGATAAGAGTTTTTTCTGCATTCAAGGTAGGATAAGAGCATACCTCTTCATATTATAACAAGTGTCCTAGGATATAAGAAAGGCAATCCATAATAAAAAGAAAACAGGGGAGGTAGCCAACTGAACTCTGTGGGATGCAGGAGAGATGAGGGTCCAACTTGTGATTGAGAAAGGATGATCCCTAGCACATGATGCGACCTAAGACGTTCTTGCAGAGAACCAAAATGCTTAAGACATTTTTTCTATTTATTTGCTGTGTTGGGTCTTAGGTAACCTCGTGTCTTCACTTGTCCTCCCCCACCCCAAGTTATTCTACATTGTTTACTAATATTTTAACAAAAGGGCAGGTTATTTACAGAGACTCAAAGAAGAGTGCTAGGAATTAACTGCTCTATCAATTTTACACATGCAGCTCTAAATCCCTATTGTACATTTGCAAATCTGGCCCTGTCTACTTCCTCAATTCATCTGGACAAGATTGGACTTTCAGTAATTCCCTGTTGTGTAAGTTATATTGCTAAAAAGCAGTGTGGTCAGCAAAACTTGTTTGGCAAGGTAAAGGTCTTACATAAAATATGGGGTTAAAAAATGAAATGGCAGTAAATACAACTTTAAAGCAGTAAGCAAACTTTCTAGTTGACATCTGTTTCTAAACCAAACTATATTTATCCATTAAAATCTGCTTTGGTAGGTAAGTCGTCTTTTTTTTTTTTTTAATCTTCTCCATCATGAAACACTGAAGTTTTCTGCTGAGACAAATTCTTTCATAAGTTTTATGCTATGCAGACTCAGTGCCAGCTCCAGAATTTCTATAATAAAAAGAGTTTATGAGTAGTTTTCTAGTTGGAAGATAGAAACTTGACTTGAAGCAGTACTTACTATAGTAAGAAATTTCTCCAAGTTTACTTGGGAATATCAAAGTCCTCCTAGCTACTCCTTTGACATCACTATAATATAGACCATGATTCTTTGCATAGTTTTCAAAGAGGCCTTGCTAATGTCATACATAGCTTTTCCTTGCTTTTAGCTGTCCACCAAAAGTCGCCTCAAAAGAATGTCCATCCAAACACTTAGAATCTTCACAGGGTATGCTTAGCCTTTCTGGACCTGGCATTTTAAACATACATTGAAATGGTAGGGTATACAACAAATAGATTTATTTTTACATGTGACCTAATAAAACTAGAAAACCCCATGTTCTGTTTAGGAAAGTTTGAAAGGCATAAGTTTAAGTACATCTCGAATAACATGGGTGTTTTAGTCAGTTGTTTGTTGCTATGACCAAAAGACCTGACAAGAACCACCAGAGGAGGACACATGGCAGAAGGGTGTGGAGGAGGAGGAAAACTGCTCAGCTCATGGCAACCAGGAAGCAGAGAAAAGGCAGAATCCCCAGAGACAAAACATAAACCCCAAAGGCACACCCCCAGTGACCTGCTTCCTCCAGTCACACCTTACCTCCTACAGTTACCACCCAGATAATCTATATTACATGATTAATCCACTGATTCACTTACAACTCTCAATCTAATAATTTCACATCTGAACATTTTTGCATTGCTTCACATGTGAGCTTTTGGGGAATCCCTCTTATCTAAACCATAACAATTGACTTCCTTTCTTTTCAGGGGACTATATTACACTGTCATGACTAAATAGGCAAAAAAAGATATATCACTAATAGGATAATTAACAAGGGGGAAAAATTCAAAATCCCCTTTCCTAAATTTCCAAAACAGTGTGCCCTTTGTTGTTCTTCACCTAGATCATATGCTATCTGAAGCAGAGTTAGTTTTATCTGTATTTTTACCACCCTATAATTTCTAACATAGGTCCAGGTAAAAAATTATCAAGAAATAAATATTTGAATCATATCTTGTACAGAAAATCAAATTCTACAAGCAAACAAGAAAGGAGTATTCCAGAGATAATACCCCTGTCCAAGCTTTGAAGCATGGGGCAGGTGCACTAGCGGAATCTCAGCAAAGCAGAGGATATGTGCTATGGTTTACAAAGGTAGTCTACATAACCATTCAACTCATCTTCCTGGTCAAAGGAATACCTGGTGAATTTCAACAGTACTACAAGAACTGAATTTGGGGCCCATGGCTCTCATCCCCTATCAGCAGGAGTAATTGCCAAATATCACTGGGTCTTTGCCACATTTCTTCCCTCTGTTCCCACCATGTTTTTCTTCCAAGTCTTTTTATGTCCAGTTTCTTCTCATTCTTTGGATTCAGCATTTGCGTAACCCCAACACAAACCACTCCAACTAAGCAGACCTCCCTTTCCAATCACTTTATATGAAAATATCTGTTATCTTCTTTATTATTTAGTCAGTGAGTTTTTCATCAGCCCATGCTCTTATCTGGCAACATAATTGAGTTCCTTAGGGGGGACCTCTGTACACCTACTGTCCGTTTCAAAATATCCTAGCAATAAAAATGGTACCTGACCCACAATGGCACTCTAGGATGGCCTGAAAATTTGTATGCACCCAAAATTCACATGTTAAGGCCCAAGCCTCAATGTGATGGTATTAGGAGATGGTACCTTTGGGAGATAATTAGGTTTAAATGAGGCTGTGAGAGTGGAGCCACAAAGAGGAGATTAGGATTCCTATAAGAAGAGGTACCATATGAAGATATAGCAAGAAAGTGTATCTGCAGTCCAAGAAGAGTGCCCTCACCCAAATCAGAATCAGCTGGAACCTTGATTTTAGAATTCCCAGTGTGAGAAACTGATAAATAAGTATTTTATTTTCTAAGTTATCCAGTGTATTACATTTTGTTATCATGTCACAAACTGATTAAGACATACTCAGTATTTTTTTTTTTTTTGCTAATTTTGGCTATGTTGAAGAAAGCTGGGTAATGAGTCATGTCAGCTTCCAAGCAGGGAAAAGTTAATATTAGTCTTTCTACCCTTATTCTGGCACCCAATACACCAGAAATAAGCTCTGGGTATATACACAATGTCTAAGACACAGAGTATCCTTATTCTACATGCTTTGAAGCCAGCTGACATTACTAACAATAATAATGATTACTATTATTAGCTAAAATGCATTGAGTGATTATTAAGCCCTGTAGTGTTCTAAATGCTTTACTAAAACCATTTTTTATCCTCACAAAAACACCCTGAAGTAAGTTTCATTGTGGTTCTCATTTTACAAATGAGGAAACTGAGTCACAAAAAGGAAAGAGAATTGCTTAATGTGATATACGTGCATCAGTTTTCCATCTTTGACTTTAATTTCTACCAAGATTAGAGTTGTAACATAAATATTTGCTTTTCCTGGCTAAAATTTATATTCCTATCTGACTCTGGGAGCTCCAGAGTCAGATGGGAATATATTGACTAATATATCCAGTATTAGTCAATTTTATGTTACTACAAAGAAATACCTGAGGCAAATAACTTAATAGAGAGACAATGTTGATTTACCTGGAAATTTAGGAGGTTTACAGTCCAAATGGCATAATGCAGGCTTGATAATAGCTGTCACTGGGTTTCATCACTATGCTGTGTCAATGGCACTGGTGGGTAGTATGTGTCAGAGAACCACACTTGCATCTCCAACTAAGCAGGGAGAGAAAACTAGCCACCCAGGATCCCTCAATCCCCTTGGAAGGCACATTGTCAATGACCTAAGGACCTCCCACTAGATCCCACCTCTTAAAGGTCCACAGCACCTCCCAATTGCACTACCCTGGGGACCAAAATTTTATGTATGGTGCTGTTAGGGACATGTATAAACCATAGCACTCCCTGTACTAAGCAGATAGAAACTTCCTTCAGGATTTTACATCTCTAACTCAGGAATTCCGTATGTTTCATGTCTGAACATAGGGTGATTTCTTCCAGAAAGTGTTCCTAACTTCCAAGCTTTAGATTAAGTGTCTGTGATAGCCTGGACCTGGAAAGTGCCTTAAAGTTTCATGTGTTGAGCCTTGTTCCCCATTACAGCAATGTTCAGAGGTGAACTTTTCAGAAGTGATGGGCTCATGAGGATTCAGATCTATCCATGGATTAATCCATTGATGGGTTCACAACTGATAGAATTATTGGGACTTGATAGAAACAGTGGGGGTGGAGCCTAATTGGAGGAAGTTAGTCACTGCGGGTGTGCCCCAAAATACTATTCATTGTCCCTGACCCCTTTATCACCCCCCTTCTCTTTCTGTCTCTCTCTTCTTCCTAGCTGCTATGAGCTGAGCAGCCTTGTTTAACCACACCTGTCTCCCATGATGTTCTGCCTCACCACAGGCCAGAAACAATGTAGTCAACAGACCATGGATGGAGATCTTTTAAATCCATGAGCCAAAACAAATCTTTCGCCCTTTAATTTGATTTCCCCAGGTATTTTGTCACAGTTACAAACAACTATCTAAAAAACGTCATTCCTAATTGTTCACATGAAGCCTGTACTACCGCTTTTGGAGCATTTCTTATACTACAATAGATAATTTATATTGCTACATACTCTTTGGGCATAGAACCATATTATTTCTATGCCCATATTATTTCTATATCATGTATATCTGACTGAACAATCTAACCATATTATTTCTATACCATGTATATCTGACTGGGCAATCTATCTTTGTTATACTGATGGCCCCACAGGGCCTGGTACACTGTGAGGTGTTCAGTAAGAAAATGTTGTAAAGGAATGAAGGAATGAGTGAATGAATACTATGTCTCAACATGCATTCTGACATGAATGGAATGATCTCCTTGTCCTTTTCATTTTTTAAGGGGGATACTGATCAGTAGGGTAGAGACAAGGGATGAGGAAGGCAAGGGGAGTTACTGGGGATTAAAATTGATCAAAATATGTTATGTGCATGTAAGAATATCCCACAATGAAGCCAACTAGTCTATATAATCATAATTTACCAATTAAAAATTATTTTTTTAAAAAATGGGAATGGTCAGATCCTGGTTCCGCCTACGGGCCCTGAGACATATGGAATTCCCAGTTCAGAAAGCCAGCCTAAGTTCCCAGTTTGGCTGGCGGCCCGCGACCTGTAGGAGGAGTCCCCAGTACAGCGGCTAGCTTAAGTTTCCACTTCGGTCTGCCTGCTTGAGATCCTGGTTCAGCCTACAGGCCCTGAGACCTACAGACGGAATTCCCAGTTCAGATTGCCAGTGCACCCGCCCTGAAGGAGAGACCCAGACACCAGTTCTCCTAGCCTCCAGGGCCCAGATTAGCAGCTCCCTGCAGCTGCACGCAGGACTCAACCTGAGGAAAATCCCCCTCCACTCCCAGGGGAAGAGCAACCTGCACAGCTGCAACCAGAACAAGAGGGGAAGTGCGACATGCCCCGCTGTGACCAGAACAAGAGGTAGGCACCCGCCAAGCCACTCTTCCGCTGTGCCATTCTGCAACTGGCCAAAGGTGCAGCTTTCACTCCACTAACAGGATCGCTGGCTGGACGTGAACAAAGTCAACTGAAAAAGGAAGGGCATCCCAGGGTCCAGTTTTGTTTGAGACTGGTTCCTGGGTTCAACTTTTTTGTTGTTGTTGTTTGTTTGTTTTCTTGTTTTTTGCATTTGTTTGTTTGTTTGTGCTTTGTTTTTGTTTTGATTGACAGTGTATTTGTTTTCTTCTGCTCCTCTTCTCTTT
The DNA here is from genome assembly GCA_025594165.1 of Tamias sibiricus. Classification (NCBI taxonomy): domain Eukaryota; kingdom Metazoa; phylum Chordata; class Mammalia; order Rodentia; family Sciuridae; genus Tamias; species Tamias sibiricus. Next base: position 101,155,198 of record CM046666.1, read on the forward strand.
CTTTCTTTTCTTCCTTCTCACTTTTGTATTTTTTCTTCTTCCTTCATTTTCTCTATTTACACCCTGCCAGTGCATACTCAACAGAGGCATAAACAAGTTATACGCAGAAATTGGGAGTTCTAGAATGGGTACAATTGATATATATAACAAAGTGGTGTTATATATAGTTCATTCTCTATTTTCTTGACTCACTCTCTCTCTTCACTCTCTTACACTGACTTCTACTCCTTTGTCATTTTTTTTTCTATTTTCCATCGTTCTTTATTTCTTCTCTCAACCACTGCATAAGTTAGGTGTATATATAAATCGGACTTTCCACCTAAGCATTCACTCCATTCTCTTTCCTCTCTCGTCTGCTGATACTAAACCACTTCCATAAAACTCTCTTCTCATACTTTCTAAGAAAGAACAATTCAATATGCTCACTTCCTTCTTCCTAAACATATCACCTCTGTGTCCAATTCTTGAAACTATAAAACCCCATCAGAAGCGTACAGAGTACATTGCAAACAATATCTGGGTTAACTAAATCTGTACATTGTGATCAAACTGGGATTCTCTGAATAGAAAGTGTTTGATTTTAAAGTGTAAAGGATATATAAGGGGATCTGATAGCATTGTACTATAGGAGCAACATAAGGCTTTAAGGTAAAATCAAAATAGTCAAGATCCCACAGTGCAAAAAGATAAGACACACAAGCAATATGAAGAAACAAGGGAAGAAAGTGACACAAACAAATAAATATACCTCCTCAGTAGATTCCATGGCAAGCACGGTTAGTGAAATACCAGAGATGGAATTTAGAAATTACATATTCCAAGTGTTTGCGGAACTTAAGAATGAATTCAAAAATGAGACGAGGGAGCAAATACAGGAGGTGAAAGATCATATTGACAAAGAACTCCATAAACAAATACAGGAAGTAAAAGATTACTTCAATAGGGAGATAGAGGCTCTAAAGAGAAACCAAACAGATATCCCGGAAATGAAAGAAGCAATAAACCAAAATAAAAGCTCAATCGAAGTATCACCAACAGAGTAGATCAATTGGAAGAAAGAACCTCAGACAATGAAGACAAAATATATATCCTAGAGAAAAATCTAGATTAAAAAGCAAAAATGGTAAAAAACCAAAAACAGAACATTCAAGAATTATGGGACAACATAAAAAGACCAAACTTAAGAGTGATTGGAGTAGAGGAGGGTGCAGAGTTTCAAGCCAAAGGAATGAGTAATTTATTTAATGAAATAATTACAGAAAATTTTCCAAACTTGAGGAATGAATGGGAAAACCAAGTTCAAGATGCCTACCGAACACCAAACATACAAAATCACAACAGATCCACACCAAGACACATTATAATGAAAATGCCTAATATACTGAGCAAGGAGAAAATATTAAAAGCCACAAGAGAAAGGAAGCAGATGACATATACGGGGAAACCAATCAGACTATGTTCAGACTTTTCAACCCAGACCTTAAGAGCAAGAAGATCCTGGAATAGCATATTTCAATCTCTGAAAGAAAAGGGATGTCAACCAAGAATCTTATATCCAGCAAAACTGAGCTTTAGATTCGAAGATGAAATAGAAACCTTCCACGACAAGCAAAAGTTAAAAGATTTTGCAACTCGAAAGCCAGCACTTCTGAACATCCTGGGCAAAATTTTTCAAGAAGAAGAAGAGAAAAATAACAATGAAAATCAACAAAGGGAGATATTAAACTAAGGGAAATACCAACCAGAAGAGAAACCAAATCAAACTAAAGACCATAATACAAATAAAAATGGATAGAAATAAAAATCACATCTCAATAATAACCCTGAATGTTAATGGCCTAAACTCACCATTCAAAAGACACAGATTATCTGAATGGATTAAAAGAAATGACCCAACATTTTTCTGTCTCCAAGAAATACACCTTGTAGAAAAGACATCAATAGACTGAAGGGGAAAGGCTGGGAAAAGTCTTATCACTCACATGGCCTGCGGAAGCAAGCAGGGGTTTCCATTCTCATTTCAAATAAGGTAAACTTCAAGCCGAAGCTAATCAAAAGGGACTAAGATGGATATTTCTTACTACTTAAGGGAACCATTCATCAACAGGATATAACAATCATAAATCTATATGCCCCAAATAATGGAGCACCTATATTCATCAAACAAACTCTTCTCAAGTTCAAGAGTAAAATAGACCACAACATAGTTATCCTAGGGGACTTCAACACACCTCTCTCACCAATGGATAGATCATCCAAACAAAAGCTAAACAAAGAAATTTTGGCCTCCTTAAAACAATTAATAACCTAGACCTAACAGACATATATAGAATATTTCATCCCTCAGTAAACTAATACACTTTTTTCTCAGCAGCACATGGCTCCTTCTCCAAAATAGACCATATATTATGTCACAAGGCAACTCTCAGCAAATATAAAAAAATAGAGATACTACCCTGCATGCTATCAGACCATAAAGGGATGAAATTGGAAATCAACGACAAAACAAGAAATAAGAAAAACTACTCCATCAACTGGAAGCTAAACAACATGCTACTGAATGAACAAGGGGTTCAAGAAGACATCAAAGAGGAGATTAAAAAATTCCTAGAGGCAAACGAGAACACAGATACAACATATAGGAATCTCTGGGACACTATGAAGGCAGTATTAAGAGGAAAATTCATTGCACTGAGTTCATTTCTTAAAAGGAAAAAAAAAAAAAAAAAAAAAAAAACAAGAAATAAATGACTTAACATCACACCTCAAAGCACTAGAAAAAGAAGAACAGATCAACACCAAGAGCAGTAGAAGACAGGAAATAATCAAAATCAGAGCAGAAATTAATGAAATTGAGACTAAGGAAACAATTCAAAGAATTGACAAAACTGAAAGTTGGTTCTTTAAAAAAATAAACAAAATTGACAGACTCTTAGCGATGCTAACAAATAGAAGAAGAGAAAAAACTCAAATTACTAACATTCGTTATGAAAAAGGGAATATCACAACAAACACCTCAGATATACAGAAGATAATTAGAAATTACTTTGAAAACTTGTACTCTAGTAAAATAGAAAATACTGAATGCATTGGCAGATTTCTAGAGTCCTATGATTTGCCTAAATTGGAACTGGAGGCTATACATAATTTAAACAGATCTATTACAAGTGAAGAAATAGAAGATGCCATCAAAAAGCTACGAACAAGGAAAAGTTCAGGACCTGATGGGTTTACAACAGAGTTCTACAAGACTTTTAAAGAAGAACTAATACCAATGCTCTTCAAACTATTTCAAGAAATAGAAAAAGAGGGAGCTCTTCCAGACTCTTTCTATGAGGCCAATATTACATTAATCCCAAAGCCAGGCAAAGACACATCCAAAAAAGAAAACTTCAGGCCAATATCTTTAATGAACATAGATGCAAAAATCCTCAAAAAAATTTTGGCAAATCGGATACAAAAACATATCAAAAAGATAGTGCACCATGATCAAGTGGGGTTTATTCCAGGGATGCAAGGCTAGTTCAACATTCGGAAATCAATAAACATAATACATCATATCAATAGACTTAAAGATAAAAAGAATATGATTATCTTAATAGATGCGGAAAAAGCATTTGACAAAATACAGCACCCCTTTATGTTCAAAATACTGGAAAAACTAGGAATAACAGGAACATATCTCAACATTATAAAAGCTATTCATGCAAGGCCCAGAGCTAACATTATCTTAAATGGAGAAAAATTGAAAGCATTTCCTCTAAAAACTGGAAGAAGACAGGGATGCCACCTTTCACCACTGCTATTTAACATAGTACTGGAAATTCTGGCCAGAGCAATTAGACAGACGAAAGAAATTAAAGGGATCCAGATAGGAAAAGAAGAGCTCAAATTAGCACTATTTGCTGATGACATGATAATATACCTAGAAGACCCAAAAAACTCTACCAGAAAACTTTTGCAACAGTAAATGAATTCAGCAAAGTAGCAGGATACAAAATCAATACCCATAAGTCAAAGGCATTTTTGTACATCACTGACAAAGCCTCAGAAAGGGAAATGATGAAAACTACCCCATTTTCAATAGCATCAAAAAAAAAAAAAAAAAATACCTGGGAATCAACTTAACGAAAGAGGTGAAAGATCTCTATAAGGAAAATTAGGGAACACTAAAGAACGAAATCATAGAAGAACTCAGAAGATGGAAAGACCTACCTTGTTCTTGGATAGGTAGAATTAAATATTGTCAAAATGTCCATACTACCAAAAGCATTATACAGATTCAACGCAATTCCAATCAAAATCCCAATGTCATTCTTCAAAGAAATAGAAAAAGCAGTCATGAAATTCATTTGCAAAAATAAAAGACCCAGAATAGCCAAAGCAATCCTGAACAAGAAAAGTGAAGCGGGGGGCATCACCATACCAGACTTTAAATTATACTATAGAGCAATAGTAACAAAAACAGTATGTATTGGCACCAAAACAGACTGGTAGACCAATGGTACAGAATTGAGGACACAGAAACTAATACATATAATTTCAGCTCTCTTATATTAGACAAAGGCGCCAAAAATGTACAGTGGAGAAAGGATAGCCTCTTCAACAAATGGTGCTGGGAAAACTGGAAATCCATATGCAACAAAATGAAATTAAACCCTTATCTCTCACCATGCACAAAACTCAATTCAAAGTGGATCAAGGACCTAGGAATTAGACCAGAGACAATACGCCTAATAGAAGAAAAAGTAAGCTCCAATTTCCAACATGTTGGATTAGGCCCCAAGTTCCTTAATAAGAATCCTGTAGCACAAGAATTATTACCAAGAATTAATGAATGGGATAGATTTAAACTAAAAAGCTTCTTCTCAGCAAAAGAAACAATCAGTGAGGTGAATAGAGAACCAACTAATTGGGAACAAATATTTAATACGTGCACATCAGATAGAGCACTAATTTCTAGAATATATAAAGAACTCAAAAAACTGAACAACAAAAATCAAATAATCCAATCAATAAATGGGCTAAGGACTTAAAAAGACACTTCTCAGAAGAAGATACACAATTGAAAAATCAACAAATACATGAAAAAATGCTCAACCTCTCTGGCAATTAAAGAAATGCAAATCAAAACTACTCTAAGATTTCATTTCACTCCAGTCAGAATGTCAGCGATCAAGAACACAAACAACAATAAATGTTAGAGAGGATGCGGGGAGAAAGGCACACTCTTACATTGCTGGTGGGACTGCAAAATGGTGCAACCGCTATGGAAAGCAATATGGAGATTTCTTGGAAAACTGGGAATGGAACCACCCTATGACCCGGCTATCCCACTCCTGGGTCTCTTCCCAAAGGACTTAAAAACAGCATATTACAGTGACACAGCCACTTCAATGTTTATAGCATCACAATTCACAATTGCTAGGTTGTGGAACCAACCTAGATATCCCCCAGTAGATGAGTGGATAAAGAAAATGTGGTATATATACAAAATGGAATTTTACTCGGCAATAAAAGAGAATAAAATAATGGCATTTGCAGGTAAATGGATGAAGTTGGAGAATATAATGCTAAGTGAAGTTAGCCAATCCCAAAAATCCAAATACCGAATGTCTTCTCTGATATAAGGAGGCTAATTCACAGTGTTGTTGGATGGGGTACATAGGAGGATTAGAGGAACACTAGAATGGTCAAAGGAAAGGGAGGGGAAGGGAGGGAGCAAGGGGGATGGAGGGGGAAAAAAGGAAAAAAAATTGGTGGTTGAATGAGATTGATATCATTATCCTAAATGCATGATTGAAGATCTGAATGGTACTTATATACTTTGTATACAAATAGTTGTATGTAAAAAGATGCTATAAATATGCATTATGAATTGTAATACATACTACTACTATAAATAAAAAAATGGGGATGGTGGTGACAGAAATATACATATGCATATACATGTAAAAATGTATATATGTATTATTTATCCATACATGCATATACTTATGTATGTGTATATAATGGGATCCTAACAAGATCCCATTAGTGTAATATAAAGCAGGAAAACAAGACCTAAGAAGCCCTTAACGTATTTTACTTTCCTTGAAAAATGGCGTGTAAAGGAAGTATCACCTTCTTAGAAGAGGGAGCTTCTCTGTTCTGTGATCATGTGTCTACATTCTCATTTGAAGAACTGTGGGCCCTCCTTCAAGATGCTACAGAACCTCTGCATGACCATCACTCTAACTTCAGGAGTTTCTATGCCACTTACATATGGTTATTCATTTTAATATAGGTTTTATTTGCCATCAGTCTCTTCCTACAGAGGTTGGTCTTTCCCTTTTCACATTCACATCTGCAATTTTTTCTGTGTTCCCAACTCCCTGTCAGAGCCACATAGAGCTATTTCCATAAGATGCTACTGTAACGTGATCACATTCCTGTTAAATAAAGGTCAAACACAGGCACTGTCTGTTCCTCAGGCTGGTGTGGCTGCTCTGACTGATTACTACTCTTAACAATATTGATAGCCTGATTAGATTCCAATTACAGCTCCCTTCAGTCTGGTACCTAATTGAATTAAAATCTGGAGGCTTCAACTACACAAGCTGCTTCTGCTCTTAAAATATGCAGATGGTCTTTAAGGAAAGATACACTGTTCCCAACTAAATTACATATACAATAAGCATGGCGGGTCTATTTTGGTGTTAAGCTCCAAAATAGGTGTGTCTGCTGTGTAGGAGGCTAAAAGTCAGTTTTTAAATTCCTAAGAGAAAATAGTTCTGCTAGAAACACCACAGGGACACTACAGAAAATTTATTCATTCAGAAATTCAAAAAACATTGTTGGGCATTTATTCTCCACTCAGAATATTTGTCAGTTGGGATAGATAATAACAGAGGAAAGGTCTCTGCCCCCATGCACCTCATAATTGAACAAGTCAGTCAGTCAACAGAACCACTGATTAGGGCATGTGTTCTTATCTGTAAAAAAAAAAAAAAAAAAAAAAAAAAAAAAAAAAAAAGAGTTAAAATCCTTTCACACACAGAATTCTAGAGCAAAATGTTTTCAAAAGCACAAAACTCACTCAAAATCCCAAATAAAACTTTCAAAGATGTGGGATGATGGCAGAAGATACACACACACACACACACACACACACACACACACACACACACATATATATATATATACCATCAGATTTGCCAGAGCAACCACCTCTGCTAATGATGATGATAGTATTAGAGACACTTTCATCTGAGCCACCAATCCTCAGTTAATTGTAATGGGACATTACTAGGGAAGCACAGGAATTACCTAAAAAGCCATGAAAGAAAACTTTAATACTAAGATCATTTCTATCTCTCTTCTGTCAGCTTTCCAATGACACAAATAGTGTTTCTTGGTGGCTTTTGAGACCATGAACTTCAGATACAGACCATGTTAATTTGTATCTCTATCTCACTAATTTCCTAGTTTTGATCTCCAAGTAGCCTCTCTTATTCTTAGAGTGTTCCTTGACAGGTAGAAATAAAGTCTGATTTCTCTAGTGGATCCCCCAATAAAGCTCTATTGAGATTCTCTACAAATGGCAGTTAACATGTGGAAGACATCCCTGGCAGACAAATGATATCATATGTGGTGGGTATGTTGATGTTCTGCCTAGATCCCTCTTTAGAAAAGACGGACTTGTTCCTCCAGCTGCTGGGAATGCTGATATTTACCTTCAGTCATCAGCCTTCTTTAGCTGAAAACAACTGCCTTGCTCAAAGTTATACCTCCCTTCAGGACTGATCTTCACACATCAGTGTGGGAATATAAAGGCCCTCTCCTTCATCCTTACTCAGAAAGCTCTAAAGGGCCATCCTAACCAGCTCAATAGCTCCCACAGGATCAGCTAATGCAATTGTACATACTAACTGCAGTTCAGTATCTAACAATTCTTCCTTCTTCTTCTTTTCACAACCTGATAGCAATTCCCAGTAAATGTCCTGTTCATTAATCCCTGTTTCAAACATAATTTGTGACCCCAGATTAACTAATTTAGAAATATTATCACTTCCTGCTCTAAAACTTTTTACAAGTAGCAAGTCTGAAAATAACTTTCAATTGTCATTTGTTGGAGGTAGTGTTGGCAAAGGAATTAAAAATTAAGAACATATAAGATCTCCTAGCCTAAGTCAAATTTCTGCACCTAAAGAAACAGATTCGGCCAGCTTCAAGGCTCTCCTTCTTCCCAACCCTCGAATAAGGTGATCTCTTGCTTGAATGAAGAATCAGGAAAGAAGGTAGAGAAAAGAAGAATAAGAAACAAGAACTGGTGAAGACTGCAGCATTTGGAGGAGAGGTTGGGAATAGTAATATACATAAGCAATGGATAGGAGAGGAGGAAAGAGAGATCATAAGAATTAGTACTGGGAAATTGCTCTCTGTGATAAGGTGGGATTGATCCAAGAGTTGCAAGGATAGTTAAACATATGCAAATCTATAAATGTGATACATTACATTACTAGAATGAAATAAAAAATGTGTGATCATCTCCATAATACATAAAAAGCATTTGATAAAATTGGACATTCTTTCATGATTAAAAAAGAAAACTTAGCAAATGGGAAGACTATTCCTCAGCACAATAAAGGCCATATGTGATAAACCCACAGCTAACATCATACTCAAAAGTGAAATTGGAAAAATTTTCTCTACTTTTAGGAACAAGATATGGAAGTATTCAATATAGTACTGGAAGTTCTAGCCAGAGCAATTAGGCAAGAAGAAGAAATAAAAGGCATATAGCTTGCAAAAGTAAATTTTAAATTATCTGTCTGCAGATGATATGATCTTACAGGTAAAGGCAAAACGAAACAAAAAAAAAAAAAACCTAAAGATTCCACCAAAAAACTGTTACAACTAATAGTTTATAAGGTGACTAGATGCAAAATCAACAAACTAAAATATGCACTAACAACAAACTATCTGAAAGAGTAATCAAGAAAGCAATCTCATATATAATAACTACAATAATAAAAGGAAATGCATTTATCTAAGGAGGTTAAAGATATGTGTACAGAAAACTATGAAACACTGAAGAAATGGAAGCAATAATATTGTTAAATGTCCATAGTATCCAATGCAATCACCATCAAAATTTCAAAGAAAATCCTCATAGCAAAATAAAAAAAAAAAAAAATCCTAAAATTTTTAAGGAATCACAAAACACCCGGAATAGCTAAAGCAATCTGGAACAAAAAGAACAAAGTTACAGCAAGCATACCACCAGATCTTAAAAAAAAAAAAAAAAAAAAAAAAAAAAAGAGTAATCAAAAGAGCATGATATTGGCATGAAAACAGACACATAGACCAATGGCATCAAACTGAGAGCCCAGAAATAAACCCACAGATGTGTGGTCAATTGATTTTCAACAAAGGTACTAAGAACGTACAATGGGGAAGGACAATCACTTCAGTAAACAATGTTGGAGAGACTAGTTATCCACACACAGAAGAGTGAAAGTAAAACTTTATTCGCACCATATCAAAATGGATTAAAGACTTAAATGTAACACCTGAAAACTATAAAAATACTGGAAGAAAGCATAAGGAAAAGGTTTCATGGCAATGGTCTTAGCAAATATTTTCGGGATATGCCTCCAAAAACAATGGTAATGAAAACAAAGACAAATGGAAGATGGAAGCCCCACCAAGCTAAAAAGCTTCTGCCCAACCAAGGAAACAATCAACAGAGTGCAGAGGCAAACTACCAATGATAGAAAGTACTCCCCAACTATCATCTGATAAAAGGTTTATCCAAAATCTAAAAGAAACAAATACAACTTATCAACAAGAAAACAATATGATGTTAAAACAGTCTAAGTTTATGGATAGGTATTTCTCCAAAGAAGACATATAAATGTCCAATGAGTATACAAAAAAGTGAAAAGTCTGTTCCCTAAAGAAAAAAAGATGACAAGTATTGTCAAGAATGTGGAAAAAATGGAAACCTGGCACCTTGTTGGTGGGAACATAAATTGGTACATCCATTATGAAAAATAGTATGGAGGTTCCTCAAGAAATTAAAAACATAACTACCAAGTAATTCCACTCCTGGGTTTACATCCAAAGGCAATGAAACCAGTATGCTAAAGAAATATCTGCATTCTCATGTTCATTGCAGCACTATTCTCAATGGCCAAGATGGGGATTTGATCTAAATACATACCAGTGGATAAATGGGTAAAGAAAATGTTACATATATGTACAATGGAATACTATTCAGCCCCAACAAAGAAAGAAATTCAATCACATTTAATAGCATGGATGAAACTGGAGGAAATAAATGATGTATGATAGGCAGAGAAAGACAAATATCACCTGATTGCACTTACACATAGAATCTAAAAACTTTTATTCATAGACATATAGAATAGAATTTCCAGGGGGTGATGTTTATGGAAAGAGAGAGAAGGTTGGTCAAAGGATATAAAATTTTATTTAAACAGGAGAAATTAGTTTCAGAAATCTATTGTACAACTTGGTGCCTATAATTAATAACAAGGTATTATATTTTGAAAATCACTCAGAGTACATTTTAACTTGTCACCATGAAAATGTTAAGTATATGAAATGATAAACATGTAGTTTGATTGAGCAATTCCACAATGCATACAAATTCCAAAACATCATGCTATATACCATGAATATGTACCATTTTTACTTGCATGATTGCATGAAAGGATATCTAGAGAGCTGGTAAAGCATTATTTTGGGGTATGTTTATGAAGGTGTTTCCAGGGGACATTGGCATGTAAGAAGATAGACTAATTGGGGAAAAGCCACCCTCAGAGTAGCCAGCCACCTTCTGACCAGCTGGCAGCCCAGATGGGACAAAAAGAGAGGGGAAAGATAAATTTGCTGTCTTTCTCCTTGAGCTGGAACATCCTTCTCCTGCCCTTGGACAACAGAACTCCAAGGTCTCTGGTCTTTGGTCTCAGACTTGCGTCAGCAATTCCCCATTTCTCAGGCTCTTGCCTCTAAGAGTTATACTATCAACTCCTCTGGTTCTGAGACCTTCACGTTTGAACTGAGTCATGATACTGGCTTCCCTGGGTCTCCAACAGGCAAATGGCTTATAACGGGACTACTTAGCCCTCATATGACATGAACCAATTTCTCTAATAAATCCCCTCTTATCTATCTATCTATCATCTATCTACAGGTTCTGTATCTCTGGGGAACCCTGACTAATACAGATGATCAGGGAAGTCCTCTCAGAACCAATGACATTCAAAGTGGTTTTTGAATGACAAGAAGTTAGGCAAGCAAAGGTCAGGTGAAAGCATTCCAGGTGTAAGGAACAGGTGGTATGAAGACCCTAAAGTAAGTTCACACCTGGCATGTTTGAAGATCAAGAAGAGTAACAACATGGCAAAATCATAGTGGGGAAAAACAGAGGCAAATAAGCAAGATATACAAGTATATATAATATGTTTCATGACATATAAAATACATGAAGAAGGTTCCATGTGAAATCAGTGGATATAGAAAATCTGGCATCAATTTCAAGCCACTGGGCCAAATAGGGTATGTGGTCATTGAACTTGCCTTGGGCTAGCTTAAGGGTGGGATGGCATGAAGGGAAAAATGCTATGAATATTCACCTGACTGATAGAAGAATTATGTACCTCCAAATAGATGGTACTGGTTCCCCTGTTTGGAGCTTGATATTAACCTTCTTACAATTTTAACTCTGTTCACATGGAAAACAGAGAAAAGAATGACAACTTGCAAATCATTCTGTATTTATCGATATCTCTACATAGTCAATAAAATATCAGCAATCAAAGTAGACTAATATGGAAGGATTCTTACCTCCAGTTTTCTTCATTGTTCTTCTAAATTTAATGCCATATAAAGAGAAATGCTTGATTTACTTCTTTTTAGGGAGAGTTTTAAAAATATGCACACATTTATATACTCATACTCATCACACATATACAAATGTGTTTATGCACATATATCCATATATACAAAGATGAAAAGTTAGCATTAACACAGACAATACAGATTTCAACAGAATTAAAGTAAATGAAAAAAAAAAAAAAAACTAACCTGGAGTTTAATTCAACTTATATTAAATTTCTCTTTTAGTAATAACAGTAAGCTTCACCCTGTTCCATAAAATAAAAATATATGATCATCTTAAAAAAATTGTCCTTTTTCTGGCTGAGCATGGTGGCAAATGTCTGTAGTCCCAGCTACTTGGGAGGTTCGGATAGTAGAATCAATTAAACATTCAAGTTAGAGATCAGCCTAGGAAATGTAGTGAGACACTCTCTCAAAGAAAAACAAAATGTCCTTTTTATATTTTGGACTCTTATCAGGTTTTACTTCAGAGAATGATACCTATAGGAATAGATCATTCTTCTGCACCAATATATTCAAAAGTATAATCCCTTTACCATCTCAAGTGGAAAGGCTTGCCTGGTTAAATCCAGGATACTCTGGTAACCCTAGAGTTCACACCTACCTCTGACCCATCCTAGTTATGTTTTTGTAGACAGGTTAATTAACTGCTCTGTGCCTCAGCCCAATCATTGAAGTTTGGTCAAAAAAACTGCTTACCTCATAAAGGTTTTCTCTGGATAAATAAAATAATACATGCAGGTATTTTACACATACCCCACCCATAGTAAGCATTCAGTGAGTGTTAATTATCATTTTATTACTCATTATTGGTGAACTACCATAATAAAATGTATTTTCACTATTGTTGCTGTATTATTGAATACTTGCCACATGTGAAGCTCTGTGTTAGCAACTGAAACGTGACACTGAATAAAACAGAATTTGCCAGAAAAGGCTCAGGAAAGATTCCTCACAGGCTCCCACTCAGACCAAACAAAGCTCCAAAGGCTCTTCTTTTCCACTCCTGCCATCCTCACATTAACATATCTAATAAATTATTATAAATATGTATATTTCATATGTGCACATTAACATTATAGTAGGAGATCACTAAAGCTCTAGAAGAATAAGATGGGAAAACAATAAATACAACAATGTGCTTTATATAATTTAACGTTAATATTTTAGTTGCCAAATAAAATCAAACAAAAAGTTAACACACATGCATTTTTCTCTCCTCAGTTACAAGAATCCTATTCATGAAGTGTGACAGACAGCAAAACCCCTAGCACTTTCCTTTCCAGCTTCTCCCTGCTGGGATCAGAGCTCTCATATCCCTGCATAGAGATTCCTATTATTTATGCCCTGCCAGCTGCAATAGAGCAGCCAGAACTCTCCTTCAAATATTATCCTATTTTAGTATCATTTTCTTAAGATGGGCATTAAAGAATCTTTTTAAATGCAAGAATACACATTCATTTCTGGAAGAGCAAGGCTAATTCACTTTTGGTTAATTTTTCATCAAGTATATTTAGCTTTTCGCAATCACCCACATTACCGGTACCTATAGCAAATGCTTAACTCATGGCTATGGTGGGAAGTGGCTCTGTGAGAGCTTAGCAGCACCTCCCAAGTGCTTGCTACTCACATTTCCAACAGAGATTTAAGTTCCCCAAGGCTCACCACGGCTATTGCTGAGGACCCCTTTCTGCTAACCCAGGTTCCTCGGGTTGTGATGTCAGCTATCCCCTTCTGCATCATTCCTAGGACTGTCTGCAATGCACTGTCCTTTCCTGTCTGCTTCACCTTTTCCTGCTATTCATGCCTTCTGCCTCACTAAACAGAGAGTAAAGACACTGAAGTCAGAGTACTCTAAGATGACCAAAAGATTTGATGTTATTTGCAATCAAAATCAGAGATCTCAAAGTTTTAAATGTAGGTATTTCCTATTTTAAACCTAAAAGCTGGGCCATAAATAACGTCTGTACTGATTGCTCAACCTTTATCGTTGAACACTGGTACCTAGTTGTATATCTTAACAAGCAGGTATACCTACATGCTATACATAGTCTGAAAATAATTATGATATCAATTAAAGAAGACATGGATATATATATAGCCAAACACTCAGCTAAGAACTTTTCAGAAAAATAATAAAAACAAAAATAAGTACTATTATTTGGGCACCCACCATGTATCAGGAAAATATATATTTTACATATTAATTGTTTTGGGGGTAGTCCAAAAGGTGAAAGCTGGGGGCACTTTACCAGTAAGCTACATCCCCAATGCTTTTTCTTTTTATTTTGAGACAGAGTCTCACTAAGTGGCTTAGGGCCTCACTAAGTTGGCCAAGCTGGCCTCAAATTTGCAATTCTCCTTCTTCACCCTCCTATGTTGCTAGGATTACAGGCTTGTGCCACTGTTTCTGGCTACATGTTAATTTTAAACCACATAATGATCATACAAATTTGGCTTTATTAGTTCCATTTTATAGTGAGGAAATTGAGCCTTAGGTTTAGTAATAACTCATGTTTCTCATATCTCGTAAGGAACACAGTCAGGTTCTTCCTCCAAGTCAGTGTAGGCATAAAACCCAATTCTGAGTCACTATACATATGTTCTCCCTTCACCCAGTTGTCTATATGTCATATGTGATGATGTCATTATTGGGCAACAAGTCACCCAAATTCCAAGTTCCTGCTGCCACACCACTTAGTGACTACTATGCTCACTGGTAGACCTGAACGGCCACCTGGTCCTACAGCCCACACCCCCTGGATACTAGTTTTCTAAACTGTAAAACTGTATTGTTTTTTTCAACCTCCTAAGAGAATTAACAATTAAACAAGTAAAAGAGGAAGAAGGAAATGCTTTTAGTTCTACTAGGGTAAGAGATACCCACATAATATACAAACTTTTGCCCTGGGGCTATCTTTCAAACATGTGTTCATCTAAAGATGGCTATACTGGGGCTGGGGTTATAGCTCAGTTGGTAGAGTGCTTGCTTCATATTCACAAGGCCCTGGGTTCAATCCCAGCACCACCAGAAAGAAAGAAAGAAAGATGGCTATACTAACAATCTGGAGGAAAGCAGAGTGTTTTAGCTTGAGGAGTTATTTTGAGTTATACCAATTATTTTAAATACTTCTAGACTGAATCTATCAGAAATATACTTTAACCAAACTTTCTTCGCAAGGATTGTAGTTTTTTCAGTCTGAGATTAAACCTGTCAAAGTTTTCATAACTGGTACAGAAATCATAATAAAAAAATTCTTAGTATACAAATTCTTGTTTTATATTTGCAGTACATGTGCATGGTTGATATTTGGAAAGGGGCCTAGAAACCCTACAATTATAATCAAGTTTATAAATTCTGTTCTCACTTAATTATAAATCCTGATTACATTTTCTCTGCCAGATTCCTGCCTAATGTTCCCATTTGATAATGAGCTCCATAAAAGCTATCCAGTGCACATGATTTCATGTGATGTTTCCCCAGGTACCAATGTACTCTGACTTGAAAAGATTACTCTGAGTCCATGCATCTGGAATTGAATTTCCTGAATTCTGTCATTCTCTGGGGTACTACAATAAAGCCCACTAACTGGGTCACATAAGTAGAAAAGGAGTTTGATTTAGTAATAATGAGGATGACTTACTATACTCATTTCCTATTGTTAAGATTACTTTCAGACTTTAAAAGATTTACTTAAATCTACACTGAGTATAGCCGATACCTAGGTATGAGTGGTAAAGATTTGATCTGTAGCCATACAATTTAACCCCCTTCTAGAACAACTTCCCTAGAATTAGTGAAGAGAAAAATGTAGACCCTCCCTCCTCAAGATGATGAAACAGTGGATCTAATATGGATGGCTGTATCTAATAGTAACATTGCATATAATAGGGAACACATTCTCTAAGGAAATGTATAGAAGTACTTTCAAACACTATGCTGGGGTCTTTCTCCTTTAAAATAATCTATTCAGGCTGATGCTTTTCCTAGGTAAACAACTTTCCTTGTTTCTGATTGCAGCTAAATCCATGTCACAGATTTTCTTTTGTAACATTTATGGATCTATTTATTTATTTATTTATTCTAATTAGTTATACATGACAGTAGTACACATTTTAACACATCATCCATAAATAGAGTATAAATTTTCATTCTTCTGATCCATTTCACGGTTTGCCAGGAAAGGGGGGGGGGGCAATCATCAGATTTTAAACTTATGAATATTTGATACAACTTATATAAGCAGGAATTCCACTCTTAGACTCAAGACTTCTTGAATACATGTTGGAAGAAGCAAGATGTGATTGTTGAGATTAAAGAAAGACTTTAGTCTTTCCCATTTTTATTCCTGCAATGGAAAATTTTCATTTCTTTTATTCTGCATATACTTTTATTACTATGAAATTCACATTTACACAGTATATCATATTCCCTTTTAAAAGTTTTGTCAGTACAATGAATTTAATTGTATTCCACTGAAGATGAAAAAAACTTTACAAGTTCTTTTCACATGTTGATAAAGAACTTAAGAAAAGAAGATGAGCCAGAAGGAATGAAAACTGGAAATGAGTCACTCTTGTCCCGGGTCACTCTTGTCAGCTGATTTTAATCACATCTTGGAAACCTTTTTTTTTTTTTTTTTTTTTTTCAAAACAACTCCAAGTCTCCCATCTTATTTAAGATTCCTTTAACAGGCATACTGGCCTTCTGTTGCTTGTGGCATGGAAATTAATGCTCTCCATAGCCTCAATCCATAGAAGGAATCATAAATAGAGAAGAGACGGGTTATTTAATGAAGCAAATGCCAGAACAATGATAATTTACCATTTTTAATCAAACTTTCAGAGTGTTTTCGTATTCAAACTACCTTGCAATTTGTTAGGGATGAAGAAATGAGCATAGAATGATGGCAGTTAAGATTTACACAGTAGATTTATATTCAAACTAAGAGATCTTCTCAGGATCTGATTTATAAGCCAAATTCTAAGTGGTGCTTACAAAACACTCAGATTACCAAAAAGTCTAATCCAACAGTATCTATTTTATGTATGTGACTTCAAGGGAGTTTATATTATATTTCAAGATTGTATATGTAGAATTCTAATAGATACATGATGTTTTATTTTTGTTCTGAGTATATATGTTTACATTTTTACAAAATATATTTTAGTTGTAGATGGACACAATACCTTTATTTTACTTGTTTATTTTTATGTGGTTCCTGGGATGGAACCCAGTGCCTCATATGTGCCAAGCAAGTGCTTACCGCTGAGCCAACCCCTGCTCTATATGTTTACATTTTATATGCTGAATGAAGATGAGTTGATACATTGTCACTAAAGAATGATGCTGAAACAAATTTGTATAAAGGTCCATGTTTATGTATTCCACCAACTATAATGATGGCAGAGGATTGAAATTGTATCATCCTATCTTCTCTGTTGGTTCTAGGTAAATAAATGGCAACAGACTATAGATTTTTATGCTACCTTTACTAAAAAGATAGAATGAAATGTGCCTTGAATTAAAAGCACCAAGTGAAGAATTGTCTAGAAAATACGATATTTCAATAAAACATAGAGGATTCATTTATACATGAATTTCAGATAAGCAATAAATATTTTTTCAGTTAGTATGTTTCAAATACTGCAGGAAACATACTTTAACAAGCATTTTTATGAAGTTGGGGTTGTGGTTCAGTGATAGAACCATTACCTAGCATGTGTGAGGCACTGAATTAGATTCTCAGCACCACATATAAATAAGTACATAAACAAATAAATAAATATTCATCAACAACTAATAAAAATGTTTTTTTTAAAAGCATGTTTATTTGAAATTCAAATTAACTGGAAGTTTTGTTTGGTTTTCCCAAATCTGACAACCCTATAAAAAAATAAATGGGGATCACATTGTGGTATCTTATGGGACCACTAAGACATTACCATATTTATCATTTAAATAGGATTTTGCAGTGTATTAGACACATATATGTATATACATATACTTTTTTTTAACAAAAAGGTTTTGTCTACCTCGTTATACAGAAATCAAAATGGTTTCTCTCTGAGCATGACTTCAAGTCAGTTCCTGGCAGCCACGTGATTGCTGTTTGATTTTCCTCCAGTTTCTTGTCAAAATCAGAATATTGAAACATACTTCATAAGTACAGTGATGCAATTGAAATATTAGTCATGAAATGCTTACCACAATACCCACAGTAGTAATAGATTTATTAAGGGTTAAGGATTAAGAGGGAGGGCTCTAGAACTAGGTATCATGGATTTAGAGACCACATTACTTCCTAGCCCCTTCAAGTTCTCCATTCAAAATTAGGATCATGATAGAAAATCCTTCAAAGGGTTGTTGTTGAATGAAAACAATCATTGGAAGAAGTTCTGATAATGATTTCATAATGATGAATTCAAAAAATAATAATCCTGAGGATTATTTGTTAATTAATGTATTAAATATACACTATGCTACCTAATATTAACAAATACATGTACATTGCATCCATATTTGAAATTATTTTGAAAAAGTTTTGCCTGTTATTTTGGATTTTGTATCGAAAATCACTTCCTAAATTCTAGATTCTTTCATGATCAGAATAAAATTTGCATCTGAAGAGTATTCATGTTTACTATAACATCTGAAATAACAATTCAGCATAACAATATATTTTCCTCACTTGGCTTGAAGTTAACAATTTAGTGTCTGTTTGTAACTGTCAGGTCTTTAAAAACTTGTTTTGTATAATCCTTTTTATAAATTTAATACAAATGCAAGTTTTATAAACTGATTTGATTGAAATATGTAAACTAAGGAAATTACTGATAAAGCAGTGCGCTGGTGGAAGCAATTGCATTTTGTGTGTGTGGGGGGGGGGGGGGGCATTCAGTGTGATCCTAGAAAACAATTCCTGGAACAAAGTCAAACACATTAACATAAAGTCAAATGGAAAGTTAGAAACTATGATAATTTTTCTCTTATTCTCTTTACCTCCCTTTTATATTTCTATTGTCAAAAATACATAAAATATGTATTGTTAAAAATACATAAAAAATGATAACAGGATAATGTAATAGACTCAATTAGCAACATTTGTGAGGTCATATTAATCAGTATGCACTGGTTCATGCCACTGTAACAAGTAAACCCCAAACTGTGGTGACTTAATGCAAAAAGTTTACTTCCTATTCACCTACAGGTCAGTGACAGCTTCTGCTCCACACTCTTCTTCAGGGATTCTGGCAAATGAAGCTTCCACTTTTGCATTTACCATGGCAGAAAAAGAGAGTAGAAAAGAACTTAATACCTGTTTATGAATGCCTTGGCTTAAATGCTACTTCCTTCCCAAATGTTGGCTAGAAAACCACATGGTTTCCCATAACTGGAAGGGAGCTGGAAATTGTGAGAGCTCAAGGATGCTTAGTGAACAGTAAGTGTCTCTGCTAAGAGGCTATCACCAAATATTCAAGTATAACACCATCACGGTCTTCTAAAAGGCATGACATCTCTAGCAACGAAAGCTTGTCTTGCTTTGCAGGATACCAATCACTATTCTATTCCCCCACAGTCAGTCTTGAGATAAAAAAGAGAATGAGCTTATGGTTTAAGGAATTTAATCATTTTTTTCTAACCAGCTATAGTTGAACATGTCAGCCATGTTGATATTGAATAATTGCCTATATATCTTGTCTTTTCTCACAATTTGATTTCTTTTCATAATGAAAGCTCAAGAAATTTGTTGTTTCCTTTAGTACAGATGTTCCTCATTTGGTGTTATGAATGTGCTACTGAAAAGTTGTGTGTAAATCAGATTTTTATAAATCGAATCACATTCCCATTAACTTTATCTTTGCTTCTGCTTCACAGTAGCTCTGGACAATTTATCTTTAAATTAGTCTCAGTTTTACAGAGAAGAGTGATGGGTCAGAGGGTATTTCCCAATAGGCTAGGATAAGAATAGACCTTCCATCACCAGGATATGCACTGTTTCTTCCCATTGATGTGTTATCAGAGTCCATTTAGGGGAAAGATACTCACTTTTTGAAAATAAAAACAAAAAGGAAATGAAAGAGTACCAGAGAAGCAAGGGATGGGAGAAAGAAATTTATTTCAATTTTAGGAGTGTCCATTCAATAAATAATATTTAACCTGAGTGCAGTGGTTTTTATGTGATAGAACAGCACTGAAAAAAAAATTTATTTAAATCTAAGGCCTATGCAAATAAGTGAACAGCCCCATTTTACAGACTCTCTTGAAAACGAAAAGTTCACTTTGAAAAAGAAGACATCAAAAGGAAAAGGCAAAATATTTGAGAATTTATCAGATGTAGGTTCCTTTACAAATTCTGCTAAGTAAACACTGAAAAAAAAGAATAATATTATTTTGGGAAAATGAACAATAAAATTCACTTGATTTTTCTTTCTGCCTTTGTCTGCAAAATGATTTGCTTTAGTCTCTGGTGACTTGGAGAAGAGTCATTGCACCATGAAAAAGCTTTCTTTATCTCTCATGTTATTCTGGGTTGTTCTTTTCTGGTAACCCAACTTTATTATTTACTGATTATTTACTGATCCATAGAAATCACAGATTCGTAGAATCTTAGGGTAGAAAGGGACCATAAAAGACTACTAATCCTTTTTAGTGTTTTCTGAGCTGTAAAAGAGAAAATATTAGCGAAAAATAAAAAGACCAGAGAGTGGGTAGCACAGAAGAGAGATGATGTTATGAGGACAACTAAGATACTGAAATCCCATGGTGTGGGACTACAAAGACTAAATTTTGCTTTTGCAGTCACATTGTGTTCCATGTATTCCCCACATCTAAATTGATTGAAGAATGTTATGAGGGCTGGGATTGTGGCTCAGAAGTAGAGCGCTGGCCTAGCACGTGCGCAGCCCAGGTTTGATCCTCAGCACCATGTAAACATAAATGCATTGCATTGTGTACAACTAAAGCAAATAAATAAATATTTTTAAAAAAATAATGTTATGATATAATCTTCTCTCCAGTCTTATGTTTGTTAAAGATGCTACTATTTTGCCATAAAAGAAATTGCTATTATGTTAAATGTAACAAAGATGTTTGGGAATGTTCCATCAGAATCAACACTTAATTTTAGACATTGAAGTTAAGAAACAGATACGTTAACAAATTGGGGAAAACCAGAAATTAAATTACTGAGAATTAAATTGCTTAATTAAGATCAGAAACCGGAGAATAATTTTTGAAGCTACATAGAGAAAATAACTTTTCCAAGAATGAAAAATTTGGGATGTTCATTACAGCCCGAAAAGCTTCCTGAGACTCAGGATAGTAACTTGAGAGTACCTGAGTCAGTAATTTGATAATTAGTTTAAGTTATTAAGACAATACACTTTACACAGGGATGTAAATAAAGACCATAAATGCATATTAAATACATGTAAAATGATGCTTACAAGGAAAGGAGAAAGAATGGGTAATGTGAGAAAAGACAACCAATGCACTCAATCCATTAATTAGAAAGGGACCTCCTTCTGAGCACTGCTATTGTAGCAAGGGTTAAGTGGCCTCTGATGGCTGAAGGGAGCAGGCCTGCAGAATTGTTTATTGTGATCATGGATGCTGATTCTACATAAAGTAGGCTGTGGTGGAACAGGATGGTAGAGGCCGTGCAGTGATCAGGGGCCTGAACATGATGAGGACAGAGTAACTGAGATAGAAGATAAGAGGTAACTGATATATCTATTATGGTTTGAATCTGGAATGTTCCCCAAATGCTCATGTATTGGAAGAATGCTCTCTTATGCAGCAAGGTTCAAAGGTAGGGCTTTCAAGCAATGAGGGCTCTGATCTCATCAGTGGATTAATCCACTTGATGGATTTATCCATTGATAGCTGGATGGACTGTTAGGAGGTGGGACCTAGTTGGAAAGAGAAGGTCACTGGAGGGAAGGTGTGCCCTGGAAGGATATATTTTGTCCCAGGTCCTTTCCCTACTGTCTCTCTTTCTGCTTTCTGATTGTCATGAGCTGAGCAGTTTTTCTCTGCCATGCTATGCCACCATGAAGCTTCTGCCTTAGAGCCAGTCAACCATAGACTGAATCTTCTGAAACCATGAGTCAAAATAAATCTTTCCTCCCCTAAGTTGTTTGAAGGAGCCTATAATCAAGGAGATAGCTAAAGATTGCGGTTAGCTGAGAGCCATAAAAGATGTTCTAGTTTCCACCTGATAGTAATACATTATCCAAAGAATCTTTGTATGCCCGTGAACACTGCGTGACGCACCTGTAAGCTCGAGCTGTAAGCACGTGTCCTTGTTAAAGCTATATGTACATAACTGGGTGAGTTTGGTTAGTGTGGTGTGGGAAGAAGAAGAAGGTGGTGGTTGGAGTTAGAGCGTTTGGAGTGATTGCTGGAGCCAGAGAGAGAAGAAGAATAAAAGACCTTTTTTCATTTTCATCCTGCCTCCGAATTTTCCTGCGGCGTTCGTTGCTCCAAGGCGGTTTCCGCTTCAGGCAGCAACAGTTGTTCTTCTCAGGTATTTGGGTCACAGCAATGAGAAGCTGACTAACATGAACTCCTTACAAATCAATGTGGCATTTTGGGGATTTGTGCCCACGAATAGAATTGCTAGTTCAATGAGTGTGCAAGACTACTTTTGCCCAATAATGCCAAACTGTTTTCCAGAATAGCTATACAAAGTTTCCTGAACTCTCATATTCTTGCTAACAATAGGTATGAGCCAGCTTTCTGACTTATGTCCCTATAATACATATAATATTCCACCTTTGTTTTAATTTGCCTTTCTCTGATTACTAATGAGTTAGAGTGTATTTTCATGTGTGTTAGAATTTTGGTTTCTTCTACAAATTTCCTGTTTGTAACTTGTCCATTTGTCTATTAACTTTTTCTTTTTTTTCTTTTCTTTTTTTTTTTTTGGTGTGGCACTCTAGATCCCCAGCCTATGTCTATTGACTTTTTCATAGTTTTCTTTGGTTCCTTTGAATTCCAGATTAGTACTTCTCAAACTGTTTGATATGAAGGGTTATTTTTTTACATAAAATCAGTCACATAATAATAGATTCATGAAGTAACAAAGGAATTATTAGAAAAACAAAATTTAAAGATACACAAAATCCAACTATATCTTTACTTTTAAAGTCAGCAGATATAACATTGCATTTCAATAACTAAAAGAAACATTTCACAGGAAAAAGAAAACTGATTGAAAGTAATGATTTAGTTAAGTAAGGTAAAGAATCACTATTAAATTCAGAAAATTCTGCACCACAGAGTTGTAACTGTACAAAAAGTAACGTGTTAAATCATGATTCTATATTTCAAATGCCTATGCCTATATGCATAATTTAGATGAACAATTTGCATATCAATCTTTATGGTTTCCAATCTGACAAATGAGCTTGATTCTTGAATGTTTATTTATCTAACCTAAGTTGAACTATCATCAGTACTATTGTAGGGAAAATGTATTTCTTTTTTTTTTTTTTTTTTTTTTTTTTTTTGTGGTACCGGGGATTGAACTCAGGGGCACTCGACCACTGGGCCACATCCCCAGACCCCTTTTTTTTTTTGTGGTACCGGGGATTGAACTCAGGGGCACTCGACCTCTGGGCCACATCCCCAGCCCTTTTTTGTATTTTATTTAGAGACAGGGTCTCACTGAGTTGCTAAGTGCCTCGCCATTGCTGAGGCTGGCTTTGAACTCGCGATCCTCCTGCCTCAGCCTCCCAAAGTGCTGGGATTACAGGCGTGCGCCACAGCGCCCGGCTGGGAAAATGTATTTCTAAATGATTTATATGGTTTGTTTTAATAACTCTTACTAGGAAACCAGCATCATACAAGTATGCTACTGAAAGTGTTAAGAATATATTTTAATGTAATTCTGAAGATTCAAGATATTAATTTTTAACTTTTGCTCAAAATAAAGCAATTGTTCAATCCCCTTCAAAATACCATGATGTTCTTTATGGATTAGAAAAAAACAAAACTACAATTCATGTGGAAGAAAAAAAGATCCAGAATAACCAAAGAAATCCTGAGGGTGGAGGGAAGCAATGCTGGAGGCATCACATACCTGATTCAAATTATACTATAGAATTAAAGTAATAAAA
This sequence comes from Tamias sibiricus, assembly GCA_025594165.1. Classification (NCBI taxonomy): domain Eukaryota; kingdom Metazoa; phylum Chordata; class Mammalia; order Rodentia; family Sciuridae; genus Tamias; species Tamias sibiricus. The sequence goes on from CM046666.1 coordinate 101,179,234, forward strand.
AAAACTGGATGGTACTCAGAATAGAAGACACAGAAAGAAACCCACACAACTAAATCATCTGATTCTTGACAAAGGTGCCAAAGGCACACATCAAGGAAAAGACAGACTCTTTATCAAGTAGTGCTGGGAAAATAATATATCCATATGTAGAAGACTGAAACTAGATCCTTCTCTCTCACCCTGTACAAAAGTCAAACCATAATGGATTAAATACCTAAGTATAAGACCAGAAACTACAACTATTAGAGGAAAAAATAGGGTAAACATTTTAACATATAGACACAAAGACTTCCTGAATAAGACCTATACAACTCAGGAAATAAAAGGAAGAGTCAATAAATGAGATGGTTTTAAATTAAAAATGTTAAGTACAGCAAAGAAAATGATTAACAGAATGAGGAGACAACTGACAGCATGGGAGAAAATCTTTTTAAGCTACTCTTCTGACAGTATTAATATCCAGAATATATAAAGTACTAAAAAAAAACTCCACATAACATCTAAAGCCCCAGTCAACCCATGGACAAATGAACTGAACAGACATTTCTCAAAAGATGAAGTACAGAGGGCCAACAACTACATGAAAATATGTTCAACATCCTTAGCAATCAGGGAAGCGCAAATCAAAACAGCATTGAGAATCCACTGAACTCCAGTTAGAAAGGCAATCATCAAGAATACAGATAACAATAAATGCTGGTAAGGACATGGGGAAAAGGAATACTTATATACTTTTGGTAGGAATGCACCATAGATATGTAAAAATGTGCTCTATAAGAATAATATGAAGACTTGAATGCTACGAATATACTTTGTATACAAACTGTTTTGTGTAAAAATATGCTCTATATGTGTAGTATGAACTGTAATACATACTACTACTATAAATAAAATTTTTAAAAAAGAATACTAAGAAATGTAATACATTCTGCTTTCATTTCTAACAACTTAGAATAAAAAATAAATTTGAAAAAAAAATTGCAGATAACAATAAATGCTGGTAAGGACATGGGGAAAAGGAACACATATACACTGTTGGAAAGAATGTAGATTAGTGCAACCAGTATCAAAATCAGTATGGAGGTGCTTCAAAAGATTTGGAATGGAAAAACTATATAATCCAGCTATACCACTCCGTGGTATTTATCTCAAAGGATTAAAGTCAGCATATTATAGAGCTACATGCATACCCATGTATATTGAAGCACAATTCACAGTAACTAAGTTATTAAATCCGTCTAGGTGTCTGTTAGCAGATGAATGGATTTTTAAAAAGTAAATATATGTAACAAATTTTATTCAGCCATAAAGAAGAATGAAATTAGCTGGGTGCAGTGGTACACACCTGTAACCCAGCAACTCGGGAGGCTGAAGCAGAGGAATCCTGAGTTTGAAGTCTGCCTTAGCAACTTAGCAAGACCCTAAGCAACTCGGGGAGACCCTGTCTCTAAATAAATTACAACAAAGGGCTGGTAATGTGTCTCAGTGGTTAAGCGCCCTTAGGTTCAATCCCCAGTACAAAGTGTATATATATATTTAAAAAAATGAAATTATGTAATTTGTAGAAAAATGGATAGATCTGGAGACTACAGTTTGAGAGAAACAAGTCAGACTCAGGAAAAAAATCTATTGTATATTTTCTCTCATATGTGAAAGCTAGAGGAAAAAAACAAGGGGGTGTGGAGAAGACTCCATGAAAGTAGAATGGTGACCAGTATAGGAGAGAGAGAAGACCAGGGAGGTGAGGAGCATGGGAGTAAAATTGAACAAGTTGTGCTTTTACATAGGTGTAAATACGCCACAGTGAAACTCTCCCCCATTCTGTATAATTGATATGCACTAATTTTAAAATGTAGTAAATTCAGGAATCTAGAGATACAAAGCTTTGAGATATGTTTACTAGATACTAAATTCTCAGAGATAACAGCTAGAGCTGTCCTCTAATTTTTTTATTAACATTTTTCCTAATGTCTCTAAAACTTTTTCTTTGTATTTCCTTTCTGTATCAAGATTGTAAATAATTTGCAATTCTAATTAGCCTGAGTTTCATGTTTCTTCTGTAAAGTAACAACTTCAAAACTATATTCAAAAAATATAATTAAAAAATAAAGCAAGTGTTATATTTATTAAACTTATCACAAATCCTTCACCTGTGTCCAGTTCTGACAATTTATCCTATTATGTAATGATTTAATTTGAATTACATTTTACTGATTACAGATTTAAAAGTTTTATAGATAGTTCTTCTTTTGATGAAAAGATAAAATTAAAATTGTTTATCAAATGTATAAGGTTTTCCATTAGAACTTTTAACAGATGCACAATATCAAGATCATTGTATTTACCAGTGAAAGTTGTTTATTATGGGATATGTCATAAAAATCTGTAGAAGCTATACTCCTCTAAGTTTATTTTTAAAATGGCCTTCTTTTCTTGCACAGAATTATGAGGGTTGGTAAATACACCAAATACATGAAACAAATAAGCAAGCCCAAATACCAAATTAATATCTTCACAAAGTTGAGACTGCACTGTTTTCTTACTTTGCAGAATCACTAAAAGTTTATTTTGTATTTATATATTCCTTGAAATAAGTTTTCCCCTTGATATACATCATACCTTAGCATTTGATACCAGTTGGTTATGAATAACTTTAGTATTATTACCTAATAAAAAAGGTACCAAATTTAATATACTTTTTATTATGCCATTAAACCCACACTATTTAGTTCATCTGTTATTTATTTTTCATAGGAAGACTTTCTCAATAAAGGAAGCAAAAGGTGGTTCTAGAAAAGCTTCTTAGTACTAGTAATTACTTTATACTCAGTACAGAGTATTTCATGATATTTTCTTGTCATTTCAGTTCTTCCATCAGAATATATTCCCCCCTGCAAAACTTAACTCCAAAACATTTTTTAACAATGCAATCTAACCACATTTTTTTACATTTCAGAACTAATTGTGTTTGTCAGCAATAAAGCTGGAAAAAAAAGAATTCTTCCTTAATCTCACCAGAATGTTTACTTTTACACATAGCAAAAGAATTACTATGTTAGCAATATCTGAGCACTGATCAAGTTTAAATCATTCTATTTGAAGCTTTATTTGTTCATGAGTTGACTTTCTATATCATTTGCCAGGTCTTGAATATCCATCTATTATGATGTCATTGGGAAGCACTATTTAAGCTACCTTCTTTGTTGCAGATTCACCAAGATTTACAAGCAAACATCCTTAACTAATGTCTTCGAAGGTGTTTATGACATTTTAAGCCTCTTAGGAGGCTTGTGTTAGCAAAAAGGTCTACTTTAAAGAAGCCCACTGCTATAAATTGGATATCATTTGGGTGTTCTCAAAAGGTTCATTGTGACTAAAGGTTCGCTCTGGATGGTACTGCTATCGGGAAATGTTATGGAATGTTTAGAGGTGTGGTCTAATGAGAGAATACGTGTAAACTGGGACATACCTTTGAAAGGGATTGTGGGAAACCAATCTCTCTTTGGCTGAGATGTGACCACTTGTCCCAACACACACTTCTACTATTGTTGTCTGTCATCCTCCATCTTCCATGAACCTCACCAGAACTGAGCCAATGCAGGCACCATGCCTTTGAGCCTCCAAACCTATGAGGTAAATACACCTCTATTTCTTTATATACTCACAAATGCAATCAACTCACTAATACATTCATAATTTGCTAATATTTACATGTAACATAAGAAACATTTGATTCTGTTGGATTTTTAATTTAAGGCCTTGTCTTTCATGGACGTCTTCTCAATTTCAACTTATTTCTTTATGTTTTTATATGTAGATGCCACTGGAGGCTTATTTTCTTTGTTAGCGAATACAACTTTGCAAATAATGCTTAGTAGTTTAGCACTATGCCACTAAATTTAGTTACAATACTAAATTAAACTTAGAATATCACACTTCCATATAAAAATAGTACAAATATCCTTGGTCTTAATTTCTTTAACATTACTTCCATCATTATCATTTGGAGTAATACTTATGTCACCCTCAGAAAAGATAAATAGTTTGTTAAGAAAAAAAAAGTCTAGGAGAATTTGCTTCATATATATTTTAGGATCTCCTAATTTAATAATATTGAATTGTGAATTTAAAATCAGCTTTCTTATTTGTTGCTTTAGGAATGCACTAGGGCAGCATTCTTGCCCATCTGCAAATGTCAGCAAGATGCCATGGCCTATGTAGTTTAATAGATTAGGAAAAATAGAAAACCTAGACTCCCACCCTCTAGAGCAAATGCTGATTTGACCAGATGCAAGGAATGGGTAAAATGAAAATCACATGCAGTAGGCAGAAGAGGTGGCATAGGGAGATTGTGGATCTTCTGCTTGGTGATCAGGAGCTGCTACAAGCAATGGGGAACCATGCAGTAGCTGATCCAGGACCTGAAGAACATCTGGTAACCATTTAAGCAGTTGTTGTATGTCACCTGTTCTAAGAAGCAATTGATTTCTGCCTTTGTCTTTATCTTCTAGGAAGTTCAGCCAGCACCAAATTACCCGAGGATGTTCAGCAACAGTAAACCTCATCACCCAGCCACATCTGATAAACCAAGGATGTACTGCTCATGTCTTTGTGATGGAGATGCCTTCCAGACACCTAAAGAGGTAACAGTGATAGGGTCCCCAGGACTTACACTTGGAGTGGGGTAAGAAGGGAAAGGGATAAAAACAATCTCCATTAGACCATACAATGTCCCCCACAACACACTCAACAAAACAAACAAAATGGATTATACTTTTGTCCTTATTTGCATTTGACCCTTCCTTGATCATGTTGCCCCACCATTCTCTACACTTTAAAATCCTTGAGGATGAGGTTGAGTCTTATCTACCTTTGTATCTGTAGCACATGACAGATTACCTGGTACACAGTACATCCTTCATGACTATTTATTGAAAGAATGGAGAGATAAGGATGAATGGAAACACATATGGTATGAAAGGATGGATTTTTAAATGAATAATAACATAACAAAAAAATCCTTTTCCCCTAAGATTCAGAGAAAATTTGAGACATTAATTTTGCTAACCACTGTAAGCCAATCTATCAATTACTGATAAATTTAATCATGAGTAAAATTGAGATGAATTTACTTACTTCACTGATACACTTTAAGGATAACATACACTTATTTATTTGCAAACACTTAAGGAAACCGGACATATAAACATTAGGAACTGTTGTTATTTCTTTATATTTTATTTTCATTTTAAATCATTGTTTTCAACTTTAGCATGGATAAGTCAGTGAGAACCATGTTTACAATGCGTCCACACCACATTCTAAAAGAAGACACACAGAGCCAGAGCATAAGAAGGAAAAGCAATAAAGTTATATCCAAACATAGAATTGAGCCAGTTATTTGTCAAAAACCATACTCCAAACCAAGTTTTCCAGAATATATACATAGCTTCAGACTCATTCTTTATCATAACCATATGAATGCAGAATAAATTAGGGAAAGGGGGTCAAAGGATTTGAATTTTCTTAACATTTACATCACATCTATTTTAAGGTATCCATGGAAATCACCCAAGCCTAGGTAAGAAAACCACTTTGTATTTAGAAATTGTTCACATGAATGTGTTAAAAAAAAAAAAAGTACACATTTTCACATCTGCAGATGCATACTGTCCTATTTTGAATTTGTCTAAAGTGCACATTTGTGTAAGTGACACATATGGTGTTAGGAAACCATATGATAGACTCTGCTGAAGGTTACATTCTTGTTAGATCAAATTCATTGTTTTAGGACCCCAAACCCACACTTCTTCTTTCCCTGTTAAAAAGTGTCTTCACAATCTTTCTGGAAGACATTAAATGCTTTCCATCCTTACCAGTACATTGCTCCCTTTCTTTTCTTTTTTTCTCTGACTGTCCCAACAACCTTCAGAACAAGACAACACAAGCAGCAGGACCCCTTGGCAGTGTCCCTCCTGCTGTGTGTGCCAGTGCCACAAGGCACAGAAGCAGACCCCATGATATAAGCTGAGTCTCTTCTCCTTACCCCTCACACAAATTTTTTCTTCACTCTGTCACAGTTTCCCCAAATGTTAAGCTGCAGGAAAATTATCTTGACATACTAAGTATGAAGACCATTGTTTGTGTTTCATCTTTCATTTCCACTTTCCCCTAGGACATTGAAAGAAACACAGAAGCTAGCCAGAGAACCGAACTCTCAAAATACCCCATTCCCTTCCAAATCCCTACCCTGAAGAACACATTGCCTTGCTTTGTCTTCCTCTGCTATCTGCAAAGTCTTGGGCCAAATTTCTTTAGGTGGGTTTCAGAACCTCCTGTATCAGCTCTCCAGAGGTACTTGTGAAATAGGCAGAGTCCTGGGTCCCACTCCAAGCTGCTGGCTCAGAATCTCTGGGCTGGGCAATGGAATTTGGCTTATGAATAAGTGCCCTCAGTAACTATTATGCATGCTGCATTTTAGGATCCTTTAGAATTAATTGTACAGTTAGCTCATTCTACCTCAGGGCTTTATTTCAGTTGGAAGCTATGAGATTAAATGAGCAATTAATCTCTTCTTAAAATTTAAAACTTAGATATAATTGCAGCAATCTCCCTAAACCATTTAGTTTCAGTTGAAGTTTACTAGAATGGATCTAGAAATCTGAAAAGGCTTTATTTGTATCTATAGGAAAATATAAATTTATAATGAGTATTTACGCTAATGCTGTTTCTGTCATATTGCTTAGAGGAAATAGTAAAAAGAAAAATCTTCTGAGAGTCTTCTTTAAACTATAAAAATCCTGCCTTGGATTGGATTGAAAGCATATATACTTCATTTTGCAAAATAAAACCACACACTAGAGGTAGCAGAGCTCATTTCAAAGATTTAACTAATAAAAGAAAACAAGCTAATGTTGGAGAAAATATGATACTTTTCCAGTTAGTCAATAGCACAGATTCTGTATGCAAGTAAGGGAGAGAGTTTAAGGCATAAATGAAAGGAAACCATCTTAGAGAATGTAAGCATTGTTGTTCTAGGTCAAAAGAGGTCATAACATCATCTGATATAGGACAGAACCTCTCCAGAACCCTGGAATACAGGATCTAACGCTCCCTGTGGGCCAGATCAGACTAGGTTTAGGAAAAGCAAATTGACACTCTTTAGAAGGGATCAGTAGTTCATCCTATCTATTAATGCTTGATGAACTTTGCCCTGACTGGATGGCATCCATGGCTGATGGATGTGATGTGAGCCAGGGCACTGCTGCAGAGCTGTAGGTGTGAAGGAAAGTAGTTCTAAGTTTCAGTTGGGTTCCCAAGGTAAGAGTCAGAATAGTTCTAGACCTATAGCCTGAAGATGAAAATAACATCTATAGTTGAAATGGATGGGGGTAGGATGAGGTCCCAATTCCAAATGGAATAAGAAATCTTGGATATGGTCTGTCACATGAAAGAGAGATTAAATAGGGAGATCCGATCTGTCTTCAGAGGAAAGCAAAGGAGAGTAACATAGGAACAAGTGATTTCAAGTTCTCTTTACAAATGAAAATGGAACTCCTAATATAAAACTAGTCACTGTTGTTTCTCTCTCACTCAGGGAGTGGATATGGCTGTGACTGTCAGGAATAAATATTTGATTTTTTTATGCGTCTGGGTTGCAGGAGAAAATAGGTGGTAGATAAATGTTTGCTGGAAAAATGATGAAAGTGTTCTGAAACAAGAAAAAACTTTCATTGCCAATCTAAGAGAAGGCCAGGAGACAGGAAAGGAGCTCAATAATTATGTGGCTCTCCTACATAGGACTGAAGCAAAAATGAATGCATAGCTATGGTTAGGAAAGCTCTCAAAACAACACGTTACTTGAAATTGGACATAATTTCCTGATGAGAATAAAATTTTCAATACCTGGAAGAGTTCAAAGAAAAGAAAAAGACAAAAGAAGAGGGAAATTGGAAAAATGTCACCTTCTACATTACAATGCTGAGAATTGGGAAAATTTTTTTTTATCAAAGATTATATAACCCTGTCTATGAGAGAGAATTGAGTAACCAGTTTATGTAATTTTCTTATGATAGAAAAATGCCAATATTCATGAAACTATTTTGTAGTCCTAAAGGCACTGTATCAACAGGGTTTTTAATTGTTCTTATAGTGTAGTATCCTGGTATCCTGCAATAGAACAGAGCCCTGCATAGAGCCCTCAAAAATAGATGTTCATTTCAAATATAACATCTGATTATTACAGTTGTTTTTCCCACTTAGGCACCTTATAAGTGCAGAAGCAGATAAAATTTCTATGTACTCTTGAAATGCCAACAATCCAGGTAAGGGGTTTTATATAAATTATTAAATATAATATTTTAGTGTGTTTTATTACATATCCCTTCATATTCTTATCAGTAATAAGTAATATCATATGTTCCAAAAAATAAATTTTCACAATAGTTTATAGTATCATATTTTGAATTTTAAAGGTGAATCAGTTCCTTGGGAACTAATCCTCCCTAAAAATCTGAGGCTGCTATCCTATAGAGAATTCAACTCTTAATATAACCCCCTCTCAAACCAGCCAACTCACCTACCCACTAGATTCAAACCTTGACTATCTTTGCCTCTTATAAAATGTGCCATTCAAACCAAAATCCCAATTAGTACTGGAGTATTCAAAGATTATCCATGAAAATGTTTAAAAACTTTATCATTCTAATAAACAGTTCAGAGTATTTTTTTTTCCAGACAACTCTCTGTGGACTGCATGAATCCTTTAACTTTGATATCAGTGAGGAATCAGTGTTGAGTAATTCCCTGAGTTAGCAGAGAAAAATCTTTATCCTTCCTCTTCTAGACATTGTCTTATGGAGGAACAAACAGAGGTGGTACACAGCAGAAGGACATGAAAGGATGGAAGAAACACAACTGCCTTCCACATGTCTCCAGCATAGAAAGGTAGCACATACTAGTAAAGTAACAATAACACACCTTCAACTTCTTCAAATGAAGAACCTTATAGTGAAATCTGATTAAAAAAAAAAAAAAAAACTAATAAATAACAGCCTTGGATTATTAAGATGGCAGATAAAACACTTAATAAAACACATGTCAAGCAAAATCCAGGCCAGGATCATTTGAGATAAAATAGTCTTATTACCATACAATTTGTAAAAGATTAATGAAACCTTTAATGCAAAGCATTAATGGAACTGGCTGCATACTGACCTTACCTAGTCTTTTTTAGGACTTTGGCAGTTTTAAGTAGGAAGAATAGCTTTATTCAAGAAGGTTTCCTTTCCTTCTAAAATTTGTTCACATTTGAGGAAATGCAGATATATGGGTTTTCCCTTAACACAGAGTGCAGTTATCATTCATATATAATCGTCCATAAAACTCCTTGAAAGTCTATTAATCTCTTCAGTATCCATGAACTTAATACCATAATTGTTCTTAACTATAGCTATAGTGGAAGAACTGCTTGCCTGTTTTCTTGCTAATAACCCACTACTTTTATGACTGAATTGAAATAAAGCCAGTTCTTTTAGCAATAAAGGTGAGGGTGACCCAGATGAATTAGATAACTGCCTTCACAGCCTATTGATCTTCTATTTGAGGTCTTTTAGGTCTGAATATTTTCTCTTTACTAATAGGGCTACAGTTCTCTCCCCCCCAACCCCCCACTAAGAGAGCTAGCTGGAATCTAATGAATATCATGAAGAGAAAAAAAAAGAAGACAAGATTATATTCAAACATGCTTGGATTCAAACGTTTCTTCAATTTCCAACATCAAGATTGCATTTTCTATTACAGAACATGGGACATACAGCTTAAGAACAGGAAGCATTCATTGAGCCAGGCATGTCAAAGTGCTTGCTATTCATTATGTCAGACCTGCAGAAAAAGAAAAGAAAGGAAAAAATAAGAATGAAGGAAGGAAGGAAGGAAAGAAGGAAGGAAGGAAGGAAGGAAGGAAGGAAGGAAGGAAGGAAGGAAGGAAGGAAGGCTGTTCTGAGAAACTCAGAGGTTAGCCAGAAGAAAGACACAAATGTAGATATTTCAATGTCAAGGAAACAACAAAGGTATGTGCAGGATATTATGAGAGTGGAGATAAGAAACACCCAGCTAAATGAGATGCTCAGCATATGATATGCAACTAGAAGTTCATTTCCAAGTTAAGATTCTCTGTTGCAAAAAGTGAGAAGCAGTAAGGGTCCTTCACTTTTTTAACGAGAAAAGACACTTCAGTCATTAAAACCAAAACAACAATAATCAATATTTGTAATTGAAAATATTTGTGATTGAAACTAATTTGCAAGGAATAGGCATTCTAATTAGAGAACCAGCACATAGGAATAATATAAAAGAGGATAGGCATTTAATATTTCATAACTCAATTGCAGAAGGCAACTTGAGAATATAATCACAAAGATAATTCTAAAAAAAATCAGTTCTTACAACCCATACAGAGCCCTTGCACAGGGTTCTGACCTTCTGCCAATCAGTCCACAGTCCTTGAGATCCACAATTTGCATTTTGTTCCAGCCTTTGTGCCTTCTTATTGGAAATCCTTCTCCTTCACTTTCTCCAATTTAATTCCTGCACTGTTGGTGATCCAGCTCTAAACTCATCCTCCCACAAAGCTTATATACTATTCTAGCTCACACTGATTTTTCTTCAAGTCTGCCCACACAACACAGCCACTGAAACACAGGAATTGAGAACAGGAAAAAGAAGCCTCCCATCTTTGAATATCAGAATAAGAAAGTCCACTGAGTTTCAATGATTTCCCTAAGATCACATAACCAATAAAGGCCAAAGTCAAAACTAAAACCTTTTGATTCCAGAATCTTTGGACTCCCTGGTTCAGAGAAATATCCATTTCATGATGTTAGTTATTGATTCAAATTTCCTTTGGTTCAGATCCAGGCTTCATCAAAACACTTTTTTATTAAATGTGTGTGGTAACCACAGCTTGCTTTTAACCTACCAACTTCACCGTTCTCCTGTCCTTTACCTCTTCAGAAAACCAATGAGTCAATAAGTACTCCAAAATTTTCTGTGCCCAGCTCCACAAAAGTCTCCTCTAAGGAAAAGTTTAATATGTTACTTCTTTTGTGGCAAGCTTGCATTGAACTGCCTGAACTAGAAAAAAGAATCTCTCCTAATACAATGTCTTACATAAGCATGCAGGACAAATAATCATTGTGGGGTTCAGAGAATCTTATTCAAAACTCAAAAAATCATATTACATATATAACACTCTATTAGTATTTTCCTGCAACTAGAAAGTTCTCTCCAAAATAATAGTAATAATTTTCAAGTTAACACAAACTTTATCTCTGCTTTCATGGTCAACAGTTCCAGGCACAGAAAATACCTAATAAATTCTCACCAATCTTACTCAACCTGACTTTTAGTGGAATAACATGCAGCAAAAAGCTACAAAATACGTTTATGTTTACATTCTCTCTACCTATCTGTGATTTACTTATTCAAGGACATGAATGCTCAGTTATCTGAAAGTGGGAAAAATAAAATTTTTGGAGGTGGTCATATTTTTTATAAAAGATTAGATTAGAAATTGCTATCCCAATTATGGTAGGAATAATAGTGTTCCCTTTCATAGTCTAGTTTTGTAATATTGGGCTTTTTGTTTTGTTTTGTTTTCTCTTTTAACTCTGCATTACTATCAAGTTAATTCTGTAGTGTAGACTCAGGCTTAGGCTGTACTACCTCTACCATCTCTGAGCACCATTCTACACAAGGAAGAGAAGAGGCATGTAAGAAGGAAGGCCCATTTGTGCCTTCACTCAGACTTAGCAACACATGTTAGAGTTCTGTGAGAGAGCATTGATGGCAATATCTGCAGATATGTTCTCAAAAGATGGTCTGAAACACACAGAGCATTCCCAGCAACATTTTGGTGTTCTTGTGGTAAAATGTTACATAAGGTATATATGGGTATGTATCAGAAACAGTAGGAGACAGTGCATCTGACACAAATCACATTACTTGGCACTTGGCATAAGTCAGTGAATATAAAACAAAGATCCTTGCCCTCATGAAACTAACATGTTAGCATGAAGGAGGAAAATTTGTTTTTTCTTAAATTTCAAAAGTAAATATTTTCATGAATAAATAAATGTTCAACTACATATAAGCTCCATGAGGTAAAGGTCTGTATCTGTTTTGTTCAATGCTTCATCCCCAGTAAACTGAACAGTATCTAGAACATAATAAATACTCAAAATATGTTTGTTGGATAAATAAGACTAATTATAAATTGCCTTTCCTGAGAGTACAGGGTGTTACTATGCTTTGTAACGTGAACTTTCTCTTACTTCTTCTTGTGAGAGAACTTCTACTTTTCTTACTAGAGAAGAATCCCTGTAGTTTAATAATCAACTCCTTTTTATTTTTATTTATAGATAATCCCTACTCCCTATGCAATATTTAGGTAAAATATTTCTAATATTGAGTTTCTTCTGAGTCCCTAATATCCTACAAATGAAGTTAACAGTTTTTTTTTCCCCCAAGACACAAGGTTGGTGGAACACAAACAGACATATTAATTTCATTTAAAAATATTATTAAAAGACTTGAGGCAACAACCAACTTCAGCAAGATCCAGATCCAGATTTCCATGGAGATCAAGTGGAGCCACAGCTGAATGCAGCAAGCAAGGGAAACATCTTTAAGTGATGATAATGAAAGTGTAACTGTTGAATGGGTAGAAAATGGAGCTACAAAAGGCAAAGAGGTTGATCTGGAAGTTATCTTTTCACTTAACCCTGACCTTGTTCCTGGTGAAGAAACTGAACACAGCCTAGAAATATCTCCAACATCCTCAGTCAAAATAAACAAAATTATAAAGTATCAATACTGTGAATCTATTAAAAATGACTCTCCTCCAAAAGATGATGCAGTGATTGGTTCTGAACATGCACATCCTAGTCAACTTCCTGAACAGTCTTCCTCTGCACAACTGAATAGTAGTGTATCAGATCTATCTCCAATTCAAGCTGAAGAAAGAAAGAAGGAAGGAAAGAAGGGAGGGAGGGAGGGAGGGAAGGAGGGAAGGAAGGAAGAAAGGAAGGAAGGAAGGAAGGAAGGAAGGAAGGAAGGAAGGGAGGGAGGGAAGAAGGAAGGGGGAGGGAGGGAGGGAGGAGCCCTTCCGTGTAGAAAATCTAATTGTGGGGAAAGAAGTAGATTAATTACAAAAAAAAATGAGACAATAAGAAATTGTAACAGCAAGAACTCAGAGGGAAAAAAGAATTCAAGATATTGATGCCACAAATTCAAATTAAGAAATTATGTGTATGAGCCAGGTGCAGTGGCTCATACCTGTAATTGCAGCAGCTCTGGAGGCTGAGTTCAAAGCCAATAAGTTCAAAGCCAGCCTCAGCAATGGCGAGGTTCTTAGCAACTCAGTGAGACCCTGTCTCTAAATAAAATACAAAATAGGCCAGGAGATGTGACTCAGTGGCCAAGTGCCCCTGAGTTCAATCCCGAGTACCAAAAGAAAGAAAGAAAGAAATTATGTGTATGGTCAGAAACAAACATTAGAGGAAACTGGATTATGGACCATAAATATAGGATATGTATTTGTGCAATAAAACAAACCACTCAATAAAAAACAATGAAAGATCTTGAGATCACAGCCCCCTACCCCTGTAAAGATGTTATGATGGTGCATGAACACAAAGAGAAAGGAGATTTAACAAGCTACCTAGAAAACCAAACATTTGATTTTGATTGTGACATTGATGACTCAGCTCCTAATTAAATGGCTTACTGGTTTACTGCTAGACCACTAGAGGAAACTATTTTTAAAAGAGGAATGGCTACATGCTTTGCTTATGAGCAGAATGAAAGTGGAAAAACTCACACTATGGGTGGTGTCTATTCAGGAAAGAAGGAAGAGTGCTCTAAAGGGATTTATGCATTAGAAATTCATTTAATGCTGAAGAAGACAAACTATAAGAAGCTATGACTTCAAGTATGTGCAAATATTTTTGAAATTTGTAGTGGAAAGGAGTTTGACTTACTAAATAGGAAAACAAAATTTAAAATTCTGAAAGATGGGAAACAGCAGGTTCAAGGGGTGAGATTACAGAAACAGGAAGTAAAATGTAATAACAATGTACTGCAACTTATTGACATAGGCAAATATCTGCAAATGCACATTCATCTTGGAACAATACAGTGTTCCAGATCATTCTTAGAAGGAAAGATAAACTACATGGCAAATATTCTCTCACCAATTTGCTTGGGAATGAAAAGAGGAGATGACACTTTCAGTGCAGACAGGGAAACTGGGCCTCAAGATTTGAAATTAATAAAACCCTTGTAGTACTCAAGGAGTGCATCAGAACCTGAGGTAAAAATAAACCTCATATTCCTTTCCCAGAAATAAACTCACTCAGGTGTTTAGGGGTTCATTCATATATGATAATTCTCATATCTGTGCAATTTCCACAATCTGTCTAAGAATAGCATCCTTCAAAAATATTCTTAATACATTAATTATGCAAACAGGATGAAAGATTGACTGTTACAAGACAACTAAGATTGGTGATAAAACTGGAGTTTTGAGATGGAACTAGATTCTCTGCCTTACCAATTTCTTTCTGGGTTCATATCTTGAAAATTTGAAGAATAAGTCCACGGACAATAACAGAAAGGAAGAGTAAACAGGGTAGGATTTATTTAAGTGAGAAGAGAAGAGATAGAACTCCTACAACACGGGAAGGTACCTAACATCAGGAAAATCCATTTTGGTATGCTAGCCTAGGGGATTACATTAGTTTTGAGGGGTATAAGCATTGATCAAAATCTATGTTAAACAAGCAACGATAAAATATCAAAGTCATTGGCTGTGTCTTTTGGCATTTGAGTTTTAATCCTTTCTGTAATTCCCATCTGGGCTCATTCCACCTTCCATTTTTCAGCTGCTCTGGGATAAAGGAGTTGGCTAGAATTTTCCTATAGGTAAGCCTCATTGTCTGTATATATGAAAAAAAAAAAAGGCCCATTAATTTTTTTCCCTATTAGCCTGGTATAGTCTTTGCATTTGAACAAGACCTTAATTGGGGTCCATTACGATGATTGCCTGACCATTATTGACCACTATCTATTCTTATTCAGTGATGTGTTCCAATAATGCATCATTCAAAGAAGGAGATTGAGGATTTAGAAATACAGTGAGGTGTGTGAAGTTCCCCTCTGTTGCAAGCAATGCTATTAATAATTACTTGGAAGCAGATTGTCTTTAAAAGCAAGTGTATATTCAATCACACCAATCATCAAATATAAACAATGAATGCAAAAATTGTTGGGTGTGCAGGAGCACCCCAACTAGCATTCAGTGCACACTAATTAAACATTATAAGCAAATCACACAATCCTAGGGCAACCATGAGACCCAAAATACCTCCAATGCCACACTACTTCTCTTAGCCAAACAACAGATGTCGTCATCCTTGTCTGGTGGTTCTCTCCAGCCAATGATTGGATGTCAGGGAATGGTGGAGTCAGTCCAGGGACAGACAGCAAGGCAGCCAGTCTCACTGATGTCCATTGTCCACTCTTCAATGTGTCAGGACCAGCAATTTAAATACAGTTCCACGTTGGTGGTGTATGTGGGTGATTGCTTACACGCAGAGAAAGTCAATGTCCATTGGTTATGTCCAGTGAAGTGATGTATTGCAATTGGATATGTTCTTTTTGCATGTCCTTGGAGCTGTGTTCCCTATCAATTGTAACCACTCATTGCTAAGCATGTCTATTGCTAGTGCCCCTTACAGCTCTTTATCAATTACAAGCAGACATGACTAAGCAGTTCAATGCCTGCTGCTCCTTATGGCCAGCAACTTAGTGAGTCCCAGCATATCCCAACATGTCTATGGCATATACTCCTTAAACCTTCCCAGAGATGATATAAAACTTCCTTGTGAACAAAATGAAGAGGTTTCTCCAAAATTGTTTACATTTCACAAGACTGACTCACGAATGGTATAAGAGTTATAGAAGATCACAGGGCATTGTTTCAGAAATTTATTCAATGGTAGATGATGAAAACACTTTCCCAGAGAAGACTGAAGAAATAGACTATGATGTAGATTCCTGTGCTACACAATTGGAAGCTATTCTTAAATAAGAGATAGTTTAACTAAGCTGTGGGATAAAGTAAAATCTTTTCAGGAAGCTCTACAAGAAGTACAAGCCAGCAAGTAAATTTACTAGAGAAACCTCATTGATCTCTAGACTGGTATTTACTGCTAAGGGATCCCCAGCCCCTCACTACTCTAACGTGCAATGGTTCAGCTTTAAGAGCCATTGGAAAAGTTTGAAATTTTTAGTGTCTGTGGAAAATGTCTTGTCCTTCACCTGAATGACATTTTAATTTTGTAAAACATCTTTGTCTGCAAAATGCTTCTAGTCCAGGAGCACAACCAAGAATCAAAATTGGTGAAACTTTTTTTTTTTTTTCATTTTACCCAAATAGTGGTTAACTTTGGAGATCTCCCCCAATTTTCTTTCCTACATGATGAAGTTGTGGACTTGATCCTGTTGTGCATAATAGTGAGACAGAAAAGCATAGAGTAGGGAAGGGGGGCAGTAAGGGTCAACAAGAGAGCAAGCACAAGAACAGCCATTTTAACATGCATGCCCTGACATGTTATAAAACATGTTTCTAAAAGACTAAATTTCTAAATTGGGGAAAGTGAGTGTGTAATCCGACCCTGCCCATGGGGGACGATTGAAATATCAAAAACCAATCAAGAAAGCACACATCCCTAGAAACAGTGAAGAACCAATTAGGAGGAGCTTATCAACCTCTTTAAAAGAAGGAATGTTGTAAGACTTAAACAGCACTCTAGCCCCTCTCAGTCATGCTGCGCTGGGAGTTCTGAGTCTTTCTTTCGCCTTCCTTTTTAATAAAATTCCTGCTCGCTTGCTTACCTCTTCAACTCCATTGAACACGAACTGGATCTCTACTCCTGCTGTTAACAGTAGGAGGAAGCCACAGCATTTCTTATTGGCACCGTTTAATTTCCATAGTGGGACTGAGTTGTTTTAAACCCCTTCCACGCATGCGCACCTTGTCAATGCTCCCTGGGTCTTGCCTACGCCTAGACATATGTGCTCACTCATCCCACTCTGTGCTTGACTGAGGCTATTGACCCTAAATTTCTGAAGCACAACCAAGATAAATTACATTCCTTATTTTTCATTGTATATTACCTTAATTTTTAGCGTTTGAGACATTTTTTGTGTGACTAGTTAATTTTGCACAATGTGCCATATCATTGAACAGTGACTCTAGACACAGCAACTGGACCATTCCCTCTTATATGTAAATACCTCTGGAATTATAATTTTCAAACCACATAACTTGTGATTTTGATTTTTTAAAGCATTTTCTTTATTGAAAACCTAAAATTTAAACTAGTTGGCGTATGAAACAAAGTAATGAAATTCTGAAAAAAAGATAACATTTTACCACCAAGGCAATCACACCCACCATAAATCATCTAGGTTTTCAAATATAGGTTGGAAGACTACATTCATCAGTGGGAAAAAGTGGTTTAATCATTCAGAAAAAAAATTAAAATTAGCTTTATTATCACAAGCAGCTATTTAGTAATTAAAATTGTATTTTAATTTCTTGCAAGTTTTCTACCTAAAAAGAAAGAGTAAAAGTAATGAAGCCACATCAAAAAAGTTAGATTATAAGTTCAGTCCTCGGGTAATTTCCTAACTCATTAGATAACACACCATTCTACACAAGACAATCTGAATTAGCCCATTAAGGAGAAAGAAATAAAAGGGGATCATATACAAGCTGATGAGTGTGAAAGTAGAAATCACCTGCACCAGTGAGCCATTCTGGTATTTTGCCTTCAAATAAAAAGTGTCTTCCACCTGGCCATGCTACTTTGCTCCCTGGCTCTTCCCAATATGGTCAGTGCTGTTACCAGAGAGGAGTCAGTCAATAGCAGTCACTTACATCTTCTACTTTGGACAAGTCTGGGATATGCTATAACTTTGACGCATTTAACAAGTAGGTGTATGACATTTTCCAAAGGTAGCATGGTCCTCCAGTAAGTTATTTTACATCAGCAAAACAATTCAACTTTACAAATTGCAAACAAGAATAATAGCTGTTTTTCTTTATACATCTTATTCTTTTGGAATAACATAAGTAAATACTACTATAATAAAATGCTTTTTAATCACTTAGAAAGCCTAACCTTCACTCAAATAGTGAAAGTCTATAAATATAATAAATGAAAAAATAGTATTTTATAGCATTAAACAGTATCATTTATAGCTTGTCAGTCATATATTGTTGTCCAGTGAAAATGAGAAGCCCAATGGAGAAGTATCTTCATACCTGAAAATGATGAAGGCTATTTTTAAGATTGTGGGGGAATTTGCTAACTACCTTCATGATGCATAGTCAAAAGAATGCAGTATCCTTTTCATCATGCTCATTAATTGTTCTCTCATTGTGAAAAACCTATTTGTGTTGAGCAAATAAATAATAATTCATATAGAATGACCCAGAAAAAAACATGTGGGCTCCTTATATGGAGTCTGGCTGGCTCTGAATATTGCCAACATTTCCCACTCAGTTTGACTTTGAAGCACCTCTCTTATCCCACACTCAGCCTTATTAACAATAGGCTAGAAACAACCTTGTGGTAAGTGTTTTATTTTGAGAGTTTTTTTGACTAGGCCCTTTTGAACAGTAAAGTCCCAATGAAGCACTAGATATTTATGTATGAATGGACAGTCTTTTTTATTTTAACAATTAATGCCTTTTCAGAAATTTCTAACTACTTTGATACTGCATGTCTTAACCTGGTGATCAAAGCAGTTATTAAAAGTCTACCTTTTCCAAAACAACTTTCAGAAAAATAAAGAGTAAGAATTTAAGCACATGTTCATGAGAACAAGCATGAAGGAGCTAGTAAATAGAAATTGACTGCTGATGTCAAGGAATCTACTTAATTTAGATCTTCTTTAGAGAAGAACATTAATAATATATATCTTGAGATCACAGGGTATATTTTTATCACTTTGCAATGATAAAATTTTATTAACAGGAACATAAAAAACTATAACAACATGTCAACATATCAAGAAATATGGATGTAATCAAATTAATTGAGATTATTTCACAATAGTGACAAATCAGATATAGAACCCTACTAACCTCGATTTTATTATTTACCCTATGTTATTTATGTTCAAAGTCAAAGTTTGCTAGTCTGACAGTATCTCAGAGAAAGATCATTAATATTAACATTGTTTTACAGAATCCAATTTCAGAAAGTATGAATTGAGCTTTAAAAGAACAGGACACAGGAATTTTAGGAAATAAACATGGTCCTTGTTTTTAGGAGTTTACAGACTGGACATGGGAAATTATATATAAATAGCAAAACTATAAATGTTTCTTTTTAACCTTTATTTTATTTATTTATTTTTACGTGGTGCTGAGGATCGAACCCAGGGCCAGGCACGTGCTCTACTGCTGAGCCACAACCCCAGCCCTAAATGTTTTGACAGTGTAATAAAAAAGTGGGTGCAGAGTACCATAGAAGTTTTTTAAAAAACGGATGAATTGTAGACAATTATGAGGACTAACAAAAAGTTTGGGTTGCATCATGGTATTTGAGAGAGGTTTCAAAGCCTGGGTAAGATTTCTATATCCTTCAGCAAATATAATTTGGGACTGAAGGTCAAATGAGATAATGCACACAAACATGTCTGATTGAATGTGTGTTTCCTTTGTGAAGTTCTGCTTTCACCTGCATTGCTTTGGGTAGAGCATTCCAGTTTCCAATAATTGCTTGTTACCTAATTTTAACTTTACAATATTTAGGAATTTTATGAAGTTAGGAATAAGTATCTCCACCTTATAGCTGGGTAGGAGTCACAGCCAAACTGAAACTCAGGACAGGAAATTGGTCAAATGTCACCATACTAATGAATACACAATCCATATTGGAACTCTATTGCTTCCTCTCTACCTAGCTAAGCATGTGCAGACCACAATCTTTGTCCCTTCCTAAAAATTTAACTGTCACCTAGGAAAATGTAGACAGATAAGATCAATTCATCTCTCATCTTCACCATGGAAACATTACAGAAATGTTTTCCAATTTCCATGTTGATTTTGTTTTCATCTGTTATGTAAAAAATTAGTTTTACTTCATAGAGAATTAAAAATTTTAAAGGAGGAATTAAATTACTATGAGAAAGACCATTTTATTATCTATAAAAATATAATTAAAACATTTTTAAGACTGCTTTTTAGGTTAAATGAGTTAATGGATATGAAAGACCTAGATGCAATCAAAACTCAGTGTTTTTCTTCTCTGAAGAGGTAGCAATAGTCTTAGAAATCAAGTTTCTGTGACATTTCTTACATAATTTATATCATGTTGTTCCTATAATAACCCTTTACATAAACCTAAATAAAATTTATCAATATTATACTCAAAATTTATCAATATTATACTCAATTATAGTGAAAATTGCTAAAATGTTTTAATTACATGAAATATTCCATTCATTTAAGCATATTCCAGAAGTTAAAAGAACTTATTCAAAACATTATCCAAGAAACATCTGAAAGTATTTCTAATAGTTTCTTCATGTAAATAGCTAATGTGACTAATTTAAGCTACTTCAATTCATAGCTGATCACACTTTTAGCATCCAACTCCCAAAATATCACAAATTTGTCATGTTCCATATTAAATGTAATTTTCTCTTACCCAAAATACTAAGAAAAACAATCTAAAATTAAATCTACTTGTACTATTTGTAGGTTACCAAATAGTCCTGACAGCTGTGCTAGCTATTATTTGAAATACTTTTACATATGAATTTAATACAGGTTTGTATTTGAGTATTTAAACTTTTATATATCACACATAGTATACAGTAGAAGAAAGTGGGGCACATACCTTCCTCACTTAAAAAAATAAGACTTTTCTGACCTTTATATTTTGGTTTTTCATTATTCCAGTGTTATAATCCAGAAATTTGAAATTCCTGTTTCATGCCTTCTTTTTCTTCACACCATGTCTTCAGTCACTTTGCCCTCCAGCATTATTTTTCCTTGATATTTTCTAGATATTTCCTTGAAGTCTTCCACTACCAAACAAGTACTTCTTCCATATAGCCCGTTCCTCAGTGCATCAAAGGATCCTTGGACAGTGAAGGAAATTCATACCCCTGTTCCTTCAGAGAGAACAGAGAGCAATGAACATTGGACAAATCAGAACACTTGCACTGCCACATGGACAAAGGTATGTATGTGTAAGAGCGATGGAACCCAAGCAAACTGCACTGACCTCAGATTGGCAGAGCACCTGGCTGCCCATGAGACCATATTCTAAATCCTCTCCAGAGGAAGGTTTCTCTATTATGGCCTTCAGGATTCCCACTGATGTGATCAAATAAACATGATCTCATAATCAAATATCACCAAACACACAGCAACAAAGTCATCATTAGTGAGAATCTGGGAAAGCACAACCAACAGATTTATATACTCAATATTTAAATGACTGAAATACTGCATAAAAACCATGATGTTTAAAAATATAATGCTCTAAGAAATAAATGGAATCATAAAATGAACAAGCAATAAGAGACAGTGAAAATTACTTTGAATAAAATAGAACTTGTACATGCGAAAAATGTGCTTTTATAATGAAAATTTTGCCCTTGAAAACTATCTCACGAGTTTATCTTCCTTTCCAATTCAATTTCCACATTGTACTGGTTTCTCTATCTACCTGTATTTGTGTGTGTGTGTGTGTGTGTGTTGCTGAGAAATGAACCAGGGCCTTGGGCATTCTGGGAAAGTACTCTACTACTAAGCTACGTTCCTAACCCCTAACTTACCTGTATTTTGAGAAAGAGGTGTTTGGTGCTGTGGTGTACCACACTGATGTTCCATTTCAGTACTGCAGCAGTCGTTACCCTAGCTGCCTGGAGTATTATTGGTAACCTACAGGTGTCAATTAGTCCCTATCTAAGACCTGTCCTTACTGAAAAGAAAAAAAAAAAAAAGATGTTTCCAAAAGTCAAATTCCCTTCTGAGAGCATCTCACAACTAATAATAATTTATTATGAAATTTCCAATTTCTGAATAAAAAGACCAACCAACATCACCCCAATTTGAGATGTTGCTGAAGGGTCTTCCCAGACACAGTTCTTACAGAAATGACTGAGGTCTTCGTTATGCTTGCATCACAGTTTTAAAGCTCTCCCCATGCACATTTGCTTTCTTCATTCTCCCAACAGATATTGATTCTGAGAGCACTCCCAAATAAATGACCTACATGAAAACCTCTGTCTCAAAATGTGCTTACCAGGGAGCCTGAATTGTGATAGAATGAAAATTATTCTCTATGTTCCAGATATTGTTCCAGATATCAATTCACTCCTTTATAGTCTAATCTTTACCATTTAGTACCTTATAGTCTCATTTCAGACTTGACCAAAAAATAAACACTGCCAACTGAGATGGCAACTAAATAACTAGCAGGTGGGTAGAGTAGACAGGATGGACGTGGTGGGTGGGGGAGGATGGATCCCAATACCATAAGGGACACAATAGGACAGCATGAGATTTTTATCAAACTACTCAGAAAGGTGTGCAATTAATAATGTATAAATTAGGGACCATCATTTGTTATTTAAGATGCTATAGGTAGTGTGGTGATGATGATGATGATGACTTATCTTTCCATCTCTATACACTATGTCAGATTCCTTTTCAAGACTACTCATTACCAGTTCTGGTCTGGACTCATGACCTGGTTTCATATTACATATTCTTTAACACCCAACTTAATTTTCAATTTCTTTAGAAATGCATTTGTTAGCATTTAGAAATGCATTTTTTTAGCCACAATAGCTCAAATCAATGTCTGATCCAGGGGCATGTTGGCAAAACTCGGTCTAAACTTGCCAGAATTGACTGCAAGGTTTAGAAGTTTAGAAATTTTTTTAAATGCTCAACATCACATTAGTAGTTTGAAATTAGCCATGGTGGGAGGATTTATACCATAGAAATAAGCAAACACTACAAATGAAGGCTATTCTGAGAGCCAGTGGTTAAGCTTTTTCCAGCACCCCTACAAATTTTCTCCTTCCCCTTAAACAACTTGACTCTTCTCACTTAGCAGTAGATTTGAACCCTAAACTGCTTTCTGACCTACAAATTTGGGTAGCCATAGCATTCTAAATAAATATATCATTTTATGAGAAAAAACATATATTTTATTAACTCAGGAAACTTTTTCCCTAATGCTTTTTTTTCCATTGCAAGAATCCAATAACTGTTTTTGTAAGCAATATGAATCCCTCATATTTTATCTTGCACATAAAATGGGGTGGGGGTGGGGTGTGAACAACAAGCAAATGATGATTTTGAACTTTATTTTCTAAAATAAAATTCATATATATGTGTATATATTACATATGTATTAATATATTCTCTACTCAGTGGTCCCCCCTGACACACAATTTTCCTTCCCGTGGTTTCAGTTACCTGCTGTCAACAATGGTTGGAAAATATTAAATGGAAAATTTCATAAATACACAATTCACAAGTTTTAAATTGCACACCATCCTGAATACTGTGATGAAATCTCCATTAGATCCATTCTGTCCCTCCCAGCACTGAATCATCTTTGTCTGGCTTATGCACGCTGTCCCTGCCACAAACCCATTACTCATCTCAATTATCAGATCAACTGTCTTGCAGCACATGTTCAAGTAAGCCCTATTTTACTTAATCATGGATTCAAGGAGCAGGAGGTAGTGATGCTGGCAACTCAGCTATGCCAAGGAAAGTCTGTGAAGTGCTCCCTTAAAGTGAAAAGTTGGAAGTACATGAGACATTTTGAAAAGAGAGAGACACCACCACATTTACATAGTTTTTGTTGTAGTATATTGATGTAATTGTTCTACTTTATTATTAGTTGTTGTTAACCTTTTACCATGCCCAATTTATCAATTAAACTTTACCGTGGACATTGTATATAAAGGAAGAAAGTTAGTAACTCTAGAGTTTGGTACTATCAGTAGTTTCAGGAATACTGACATACAGTTGAGGCTTTTATAATGCATGCTCTGCAGATACTAAAGGGAGTGCTGTACTTTAAATTACTTACACTCTAATTTTTAGGTTCTATTACTTTATCCTCAATAAACTTTCTTTGCATATATATTTCTTTTTATTTAATAACTTGAATGGAAATTTTCCCAAAATTTATTTTATAAAATGTGTGCGTCAAGGTTTCTTTCTCCCTAGATAATCATTCTTTGACAAAAAATCACACTTGTCACATTTCTGTTTCATTTATTTTTTTCCCCTGTTTGGAAGTAAATTTTTAATATGACTAATAAATTCTTTACTTACTGTTTAAAAGAATGAATGCAAAAGATAACAACAGTTGACTTCAGTTATTAGGATCTTCCAAGAGAAGAACCGAAAATGAAGAGATCCATTTGCCTTTCTTTTTGCTGACACTCCACACTGAGGCCAGTGCTCCTGAGACAGGAGACATCCTGCATATCACTTTGGATTCATGAATCTTGTCAAGTAAGATGCTCTTCTGCCGCAGGCTCCAAGGTTGCATGCTGTCAGTGCTCTCCCACACTGCTGGGTCAGCACCACAGTTGAAGCCACTCTTCCTCATCTCTGGGGATCAGCAGGCTGAGCCTTGCTAACTGGAGAATCCTGTGTAACTTAGAAGCCAGGCTTGGATTGTGGGCTGCAAAAGCCCTGGCATACCTAATAGTACTACTGATACTGTCCTGCTTTTCAACAAGCTACCTGGCTATTTCCTTCTACTTTTCATACTTAATTTCCTAAGTCTGTGCATACACACTCATTCTAGGAAGTAGAGAATTCATAAAATGCATAGAGTATATCACATATTATAAAGCTTCTAGCTCTGTTTTCACATAGCCATGTTGACCATATCCCTGATGTAGAAAGATCTTTGTTTAGAAGCTATCACTGCAGCCAGGTTTGGTGGCACACGCCTATACTTCCAGCACCTGGTGAAACTAAGGCAGGAGGATCACAAGTTCAAAGTCAGCCTCAGCAATTCAGCAACTTAGTGAGGCCCTAAGCAACTTGGCAAGACCTTGTCTCTAAATAAAATTTTAAAAAGAGCTTGAGAAATGGTCCAGTGGTTAAGTGCCCCTGGGTACAATCTACAGTGTCACACACACACACACACACACACACACACACACACACACACACACAATAAACCCTATCACTGCTAGGCTCTTTTAGAATAACTGGGTGTTATGTGAATCAAAATTACCAAAGGTTAAAGATCCCTTAGCCATGAGGATCCTATGTCTAACTTTCAGAGTAAAATACAAAGACATCTTGTTCTTCTAGTAGAAATAATTAGGAGCACAAAAAAAAAAAAAATGGTGGGGGAAGTAGAACAGTGGTCAATTTTGCTAAATTCTGTACCTACATGTGCTTCAATACTTTTATATCACTTTTGGAAAGTGATGTAAGTTTTCCGCATTCCAGAATATTCCCCATAACACATTTAGGATGGCTTTCTTTATTCTTCAAGGTGAGGAAAGGAGAAGTCGGATATTATTTAATGAACTTTTGGAGGTACAGATATAAGAAACATTTGAGAGACTGTGTTATCTATCTCAGCAGGAACTTTATTAGTCAAGACATTTACTTACATTAAAAACAATCTTTGGGCTTCCAGTTTCAGCTCTGACATGTAAAAGGACTTTGAGGTCATCACTCCCAATGCTACAAAAATAAAGTTAGGTAAACTGAAAATCAATGACTTTTCTTGAACCCATCATAAAATTGAGGCTATAGACAAACTGCCCCCCAAATCATGAAAAATAGGTGTATGTAAAGAGTCATATCTGAGATTTGGTTGCATGGAGCCAAAACTCTTATAGCCACAAACTGGCAGGAATACTTTAATGGTAATTTTGATAAATTGCTAGAAGCTGAATTCCTGGATGTGAAAGTCTTGGTGGGGCCTCCTAAACTCACATGGGTTTTATCACCAAGAATCTCACCAGATTCTTGTGGAAAAGATTCAAGAAATAATACTTATAGCAAGGGGAAAGGAAAACTAATAATTTTGAAATACACCCAGAGTGTTCTCTGTAATAAAGGCCTACTGCCCATGAGAAAAGCATTTACCAAAAAATTATCCCAGGTGGTAGAAGGGCATTCTTCCTGCTCCAGGCTTCTGCATCTCTCCTGTCTCAATGGAGAGACACATACTTCACAGAGGTCAATGCCTCAAGGAATAGATTGGGAATTCTGCAACCTAAGGAGAGAATAGGGGATAGAGGGAGGAGGACTATAACACCAGAGAGACAGTTATGAAGATGATAGCCCAGAGATGCAGGCCCACCAATAGACTGATATTTAATGAAAAAATTATAAAATACCTCCTCTCCAGGCTGGCCACACCTTACCACCATACCAAGAGGGTTTGAATATAACAATGTATAGCTCACAGAGGTGCAAGACCAGGTTCCATCTCACAGCGCACTTAGGAAAGCTCAGAGTCAAAAAGGGAGAAAACAACAAGGACATCAAAGGAATTCAAAGGTTTTGGTACCGACAGTAAACATTAAAAGTAGCCTAACTCTTAACAGATAAAACACTAAGTTCTCTGAAGAACTGTTTATAGACGTTCCTTGACATACTATAACATACCCAGCTTTCAACAAAAATTACAAGGCATGCAGATAGTAAGAAAACACATAGTTTAAAGAGATGAAGCAACCATCATAACTAACTCAGATATAATACATATATTGCAATTATTAGACAGGGAACTTAAAATAACTGTGGTTAATCTATTAGCATGATAATAGAAAAAGTAGGAAACATGGTGAAATAGATGGCTAACGTAACTGGAGAGAGAGAAATTTTCAGAAATACTATAAATTAACAACATTGTAACAAAATGGAAAAAATGTCTTCAGCGGGCTCATCAGTAGATGTAATACAGAAAATTTAAAGGTATAGCAAAAAAAAATTTTTTTTAGTTGAAATGTAAGGAAAAATAATAGAAGCAATTGAATAAAATCCAAACACTCAGGTAAAATCTCAGAAAACATATGAATTGGAACGCTGAATGAGAGCAGAGTACAGAAGAAATATTTGAGGTAGGAAATGTCAAGAGATTTACAAAATTAATAAAAATACCAAACCACTGATCCAGAAAACTTGGAGAGAAACAAGCAGTATAAATATCAAAAAGAACCACACATAGGGATGTAATCTTCATAGAGTTCAGTAAAACAAAGAGAAATAAAATATCTTAGAAGAAGTTAGTAGAGAAAAGTGCCTTATCTATAGCGAAATAAGGATAGGAAGTATGGTGGACTTTTCTTTAAAATCCATACAAGTAAGAAGGGAGCTGAATGAACTATTTAAATGTTGAAATAAGAAAGAAAACAAAATTGCTCATTACTTCATTTTTTTCAAAAATGAAGAAGCTAGGCATGGTGTTGATTGACTATAATCCTAGTTACTCACAGGGCTCAGGCAGGAGGATTGAAAGTTCAAGACCAGTCAGGTCAACTTAGCAAGACCCTGTCACAAAATAAAACAAAAAATGGGACTGGGTTTTAATGTACTGGTAGAGTGCTTGCCTAGCATGTGCAAGGTCCATGTTTCAAACCCTGATACAGAAAAAAAAAAAAAAAAAGTGAAGAAGAAACAAAGGAATAATCAGACAAAGACAAAAAAAAAAAAAAAAAACTGACTGAGGGAAGGAATTCATTGCCAAAAGACCTACTCTGTAAGAAGTATTTGTAAAAGTTTAGGCAAAAAGAAAATGGTGAGTCATTTGTCCCTACATGAAAAAAAGAAGAGCACTGGAAAATTAATCAACTAAGGTAAAACTTCATTGTTCTTAATTGGTGTAAAAGACACATTTTAAAAATAATAGTTGAGCAAAATACTGGATGATTATAGCACACAGACAAGTGAAATGAATGACAGCAATGTGATAAGGGTGGGAAAGAAGTGGGAAGATTGTCACAAGGTACCTGCACTATATGTAGTTGTACAGTGGTATTTGAAGGTGGAGTTAGAGTACCTAATGATGCATACTTTAAATTCTAGTACAACCAATAATAAATGAAAAATATTATTGCTATGTTGGTAAATGAGACAAAAGAAAACCATGCAAAATTCCTAATGAGAACCAGAATGGATAGAAAAACAAAACAAAAACAAAAAAAAAAAACTTAAATGAATAGAAAATAGTCACAAACATGGTACTTAGTAATCTAACACATGAGTATATTCCTTTAAATGTGGATGATATAAATAAACCAATTAAAAGACATCTTTTGAATGAATGAAAAACACATTGTGAAATATGTTGGCTACAAGAAATACACACCATATATAAAGACAGATAGGTTAAAAAGTAAATATATAGAAACAGATATCCCATGTTAATTTTAATCAAAAGAAAGTTGAAGTAGCTACCTTAATTTCTGAAAATCAGACTTCAAAATGAGAAAAATTATTAGATAATGTTAAAGGAGTCAAGTCTGTCTCCATGAAGATGTAACAAGACTAAGTGTGTGCACATGGCAACAAAGCATCATAAACACAAGGCAAAAACTGATAAAAAGGAAAAGGAGAAACAAGCAGATATATGACTATAGTTGGAGAACTCAGCATCTGTCTTTTAGTAATTGATACATCTCGCAGGCAGAAAATCAGTAAGGATAGAGTTGACCTGAACTGTACTATCAATCAATCTGATCTAATTGACATTTATAGACCTCTCCATCAACAACTGCAGAATACACATCTTCTAAAGCTCACAGAGAACTTTCATCAGAGTAGACCACATTCTGGGCCAGAGAACACCTTAATGAGTTTAAAAGAATACAGATCATACAAAGCATGTTCTCAGTCCTAGCAGAATTAAACTAGAAATCAATAACAAAAATATAGCTAGGTAATCTCCAAATATCAGAAAATTAAACAACATTCTCTCAAATAACCTATGGGTCAAAGAAGAAATCTCCAGAGAAATTAAAAATGTTTCAAGTTAAATGAAAATGAAAAGACAACTTATCAAAATTAGTGGGATGAAAGTAAAAGGGACTCCATTCAAGTAGAGAGAAGGTACCATGGGGGGAGAGAGGGAAGAGAGTAGGGGAATATCAGGAAATGAAATTGATTGAATTATGCTTTTATGTATATGTGACTATGCCAATATGAAGCCCACGATTCTGTATAAATATTGAACAATAAAAAGTATACATAAAAAATTAATGAAATGCAACAAAGGCAGTGCTGAGACAGAAATTTATAGCCTTTAATGCATAATTTGAGCCCTGCAGGTTGGCACATACCTGTAATACCAACCACTCTGGAGGCTAAGGCAGAATAATTGCAAGTTCCAGACCAGCCTGAAAAACTTAGTGAAACCCTGTCCCAAAATAAAAAATAGAAAGACATGGTATATAGTTCAGAGGTAGAGCACTCTTAGGTTCAATCCCTATTATTGGAAAAAAATGCATAATTAGAAAAGAATGAATATCTAAAATCAATAGTCACAAAGAATAAACCTTAAGGCAAGCAATTTTTAAAACATGATTTAGGAAGTTGAGGAAATTCCAGAGTGAAATGTAGAATGTGAAGAAAGAATATAACTGTATTATGCACGTATGAAATGACCTCACTGAAAATGAGATGTGGAAGAATGCTGACCTAAATAGCTTGAAATGAGTGCAGTCTGTAAAACAAAGGGCAAAGGAGCTGTGCGTACACACTGAAATGTGGTAGATAAAGTCATTTTCCACAAAAATACAGGTTAACAATTCTGATTTTGCTAAACATATATTCTAAAATTGAAAAATTAAGTAATGGGAGGCACAGGGTAGAAAACAGGTTTCCCCTATTGGAATGGGAGTATGTTATAGATAAACAAGGAGATGAAGTTAGAATGATCTGCAAATTAAAGTTTGAGACAGTGTGAAATGAATTAGTATATTAAAGATTTATTTTATCTTATTGATACAAATGATTATGTATAGAAATATCTATGTGTGGATTTGTATTTCCTTGCTATGTGAGAATAAAGGGTTCATAACCAAGGTTACCTAAATCTAGCACACTTCATACCTAGATAGTTATTTTTGATACCATTATTAAATAAAAGAAACCAGGGTTCCTTGGGGGAAAAAAAAAACAGCCAAATTCAGAACTAAGGCAGAAAATATATAAGATGAATCTGGGGCATTTGTACAGCCAGAAATGAACAATTAAGAATAAAATTAAAAGCAATAATAAGCTAAATCAGTTGTCTCAAACTCTAATTTATTAATTTGTGGATTATTCTAGCCTCCTCTCCCTGCTTATCTATAATCTCCCACTCCAGCAGTGGGAATTCTGGCTCCTACCCCCTGGCTCCCATTTATGAAATTGTTCAATTCCCAAAATTGCAGATTAAGTATTCAAAAGTAAATAAATAAACAAAGAGGTTATGACAAAGTGACATAGGAGCCAACTAAAATAGTTCCCAGTGGCTAAGCCTCAAAACAGAAAACATAGCATTGAATTATAACCCAAAGCATAAAAGAAATATCCATAAGTCCATATAAATATAAGTATAAATAAAAGGTTGACTAAACTAATAAATTACAGAGAGAATAAATGCATTCCTTCCATATAGGAAAATTCTACATAATACATGTAGATATTTCATCCTCAAAAAGGGGTACAAGCCCTCCTTAACTGTGGGGTGCACACAGTGAAAACAGCATAAATGTAGGAGACTTGATAAAAGTTACCCCATCCTGGTGATCAGGGTCAACATTAGCAGTGATGAGTCATATTGATTTCAGTACTTTTGATATGATATAATGAAAATGGTACATCATATCATGGCTCTGCCACTTTTCCAAAACTCCACAACACTAGTTTATACCCAACCAAAACTTCCCAAAGTTCAATATTATTTTTAAAAGTTAAATATGTGTGGAAAACTTTATTCAAGACTATTGCCACAAAGGAGGAAAATGAACTTAATTCCATTGAAACAAAAGGGTGAAAGTCTCTTAAGCAATGGGATGAGCTAATGGAAAAAACTGGAATGCATTAGAAGGAGGTTGATAATGGGATATACTGAGCACATTGAGATATTCTTAAATTTGAAAATGTTTTGCTCCATTATTAGCCTGCTCGTGTGTTTGTTAACAGGAGCAAATCAAATTTAGGTCCCACCCTCCCACAGAGACTGGGAGATAAGAGTGCCATCTCCTTCCATGTTTGTATTTCTAAGAGATGGTTCCCAGGTACTTGAGAAAGATATTCTTGAGTTATGAAACTACCAAAGAGCTGGAAGAAAATTTAGATACATTTCAAAGTGGCAGAGAAATAATTTAAAATTTGCAACGTTTTTGCTAAAGTAAAATTGCTAAGAAGAGTGAACTAATAAATTTATGTAATGTTTAGTTAAGCTGAGGAAAACATTCAGAATATCTTGATTACTGTCAAAACCAAGAGTAGGCCAGGTATGGTGGCACACACCCGTAATCCCAGTGGCTCAGGAGGCTGAGGCAGGAGGATCGAGAGTTCAAAGGCAGCCTCAGCAATTTAGTGAGGTGCTTAGCAACTCAGTGAGACCCTGTCTCTAATAAAATACAAAATAGGGCTAGGGATGTGGTTCAGTGGTCAAGTGCCTCTGAGTTCAATCCCCGGTAATCCCCCCACCAAAAAAAAAAAAAAAAAAAAAACAAGAGAAACCTGAGATGGGAAAACTCAGTTTCATACAGTATTCTGAATAAGATCCAGGAACAGAAAAAAAGAGTTTAGGTAAAAACTTTAAATTTTTCCAATAAACTTTAATAATAAAATATTAATATTGGTTCATTAATTATGACAAGTGTACCATAGTTACACAAGATATTGATAACAGAAGAAATGAATGTGGGACATATGGGAACTCACTGTTTTTTGTAATTTTTCTATAACTCTGAAACATTTCAAAAATAAAAAGCTTATTAAAAAATAATAACTCTTTGTGCTGGGCCTCTGGACCTATTTTCTTACTGGAAAGGGTATATTTGTTTTATGGAAGCTATAACTATTACAGCCACACAATGTAATAATTGGGGTTGTTCCTCATGTGGCGGAATTTTACCATTCTTTTATAAGTAGGAACACTGGAAGAAATCTGATGCCCAAAAAGGAAGCCTCTGAGTGAAGAGCCATGGAGGCCTTGTTTAAAGTACTCACTAAAAAAAATAAACTTCATCCTAATAGGAATCCAGATGTTTTTGGTGTATTAAATATCAGGTGAAGTACTGGTTTTATTATCCACACCCTTAGTCCACCTTTCATCCTGCCTTGAGGACAGATATCAGAGACCCACATCAAAGCTGCCACCCATGCTGAGACTCCCCATGCTTCTGCTTCAGGAAGGGCAAAGGTTAAGATTTAGGAAGCTCGGAAAAAAATGGCCCAGAGAAGCTGGAGAGATGCTGCCATTCTGGTGTTGGACCATCTTGTTTTTAAGTGCCAGCTATGGATATGCTGAAAAGAAACTAAGAAAAGTAGGATGCAAGTTGATAACTAGGTCTGGAGCCCAATTAGTTCATAAGCTTTGCACAAAACACCACCCAGACTGGACCAGGTTAGTCTGGATGAGGATGGCCGGGACTGAGCTTCAGGTTCAGTCATTTCCTAATCACTGGAAAAGGCTAACAGAGAGAGGCTGGCTAAATTGTTCACAGCAGCTTTGTTTTTTTTTTTTGTTTTTGTTTGTTTGTTTGTTTCAAAATAACCACACATCTTTCCTACAGAATTTTCCATATAGGAAATGGTATACACACAAACTTTAAATATTTTAAAGAATTATTATATCATAGCCATGTCTCACTGGCACATTGATGACAACATGAAATTTTGATACCCTGAACTGAAGGAAGTTTGATTGATGTTCATTGCACAGTGTTAGAGAGTTTAATTTTGCTATTTTGTACTTTCATATTGTGAGTGGAATTAAAAAGGCATTATGTTATAATGCAATTTTTTGATATCAATGGTTCTTCACAAATTCTGATAATATTTGGACAAAATTTGAATACTTAAACCATATTTGGGGGGAATATTGTATTATTACATATTTTCTTTGGTTTGGTTTTTGACTTCTTGTCCCTACTCTGAAGAGGAACAAGGAGACTATTTTATTTTCCAAATAACTGCTATGCAAAATCAATAATCAAAATATATCTGTTGTTAACAAGCATATCATCAAAATGGTGTTCTAAGTAAAACTTTTTTGATATTAGTATTTTTTGGAATCTCTTTGACCTATTACCCTTTTTATTTTTTATTCCATAAGACCTCTCCTTTTTACAAATATAGTTACAAGTAAAAACGTACCCCATTAATTCTAAGAAATTTTAAAATTATACTTAATTTATACCCCAACCTCCAGTTCATATTCTTCCAAATATTTAAAGGTAATTGATACTTTACTGTTCATTAATTCCTCCCTAGCATACAAACAAATGATGGGCATTAATGAAACCACAATATCACAATAAGGTTCATAAAAATTTGCAGAGCACTTTCATACCCCACTAAATGATATAACATTTTGGGCTTGTGGTATAGCTTAGTGGTGGAGTGTTTGCCTGATGTGAGTGAGGTCCTGGGTTTGATCCCTCACACCACAAATATACAACTAAAACATAAATGATACAACACTGTGTCAGTCAGCTTTTCATCACTGCCACAAAAACACCTAATAAGAACAACTTAGAGAAGGAAAGATTTATTTTGGGTCACAGTTCCAGAGGTCTTAATTGCTAGTTGGCCAACTCCATTGCTCTGACCTGAAGTGAGGTAGAACATCATGGTGGAAGAGCATGGCATAGGAAAGCTGCTCAGCTCATGTCAGCAGAGAAAGAAAAGGGCATAGACAGCTATGGTTCAGGCATGACCCCAGTGACCTACTTCCAACCATAATCCACCTGCCTACAGTTACATATTTTTAAGCATCATGAACATCCAAATCCCCATTGTTCATATTTCAATTTCCATCTTTCTCAGAAATCATCATTTTGAGCAACACTATGAGGTTTCTTGCCAGAAGGAAATTAACAAACATGAACTTATATGACAGATTATATTTAATATGTTTTACAATCCTAATGGCCTTGTTCTTTGAATTTATTTACTTTCAACAAGTGCCTGATCACACAACCCTAGCAGAGAATTCACAGTGGAAAATCTAAGGCAGGAAAACTAAAAGTTCTTGATAAGTTTGAAATGCCTCAGTGCAAGGTTAAAACAGGCAGGGTGTGAATGGACTATGATCCAGCAGAATCAATGCTCACTCTGCTTCTTAATTGCCCTCCCTACTAGATATATATATATATATATAAGTGGCAGAAAAGAAAAAAATTAAATTGCACCACAGGAGAAGGGACAGGCTTGCACTCTACACCAGGTGCAGTGGTGGTGCAAGGTGAGGAACAGAACCCTCAACTGGGTTTGAGGAATCTGTAGTATAACATGACAAATACCTGCTTTGCCTGATCTTTGACAGGATGGCAGCCTCTGCAGAGTCTGCCACAAGTGAGAAAAATGAGACAGGGCTGTGTAGGGTGTATAACCAAGAATAGAGAGAAGTCACATGAGAACTGGTGAAAACAAAAATTGCATTGTTTGAACAAAGAGATACAGCAATGGACCTCTATGTAGACTGTCCATAACAGCATGAGGAAGAGGGCCGGGGCCCCTGTGCAAACCACTAGAAAAAAGGAAAAAGATGATATGTTTGAACCTACAGGTATATGACCAGGAATGGCAAGAATACTCATGGACCCGATGCCTCTGCCTTTACCAACAGAGCTTGCATGGCAGGATGCTTGGGGTTCAGAGTAACTCTGGGGAGAAAGAAATTCTACCTGTCTGAGTTTAATTCAAAATCACTAAGACAAATTTAGAAACATTGGAATTTCCTCAGGAGAAAATAGATCAAGTGTTTAAACAAAACAATAATTCTCTATAGCATTAAGTTCAGGCATAGAAATAAAAGCTTTATAATTTGCACATAAACATAGGTTATGAAGATTACAGTGCAGTGTTGATATGATGATGGTGGTGATGATGATAAAATTTATTCATTAGAAAAGAAAAACCGTTTAACTACTTCAAAACTATCTCTTTATATTTTATTTATCTTTATATTTTATTTGTTCCTCCTGACAACATGGCAAGATAATTAAGGAAGAAAGTGTTAAACTGCACACTAGAGTATAACATGTGGCCAACAAGTGATTTCCCAAAGGTCAGTCTGTTAATCAGCGGAGCAATACAGACCTAGAACCTTGATCTTTGACCACAAGGCTTGTTCTTAACCAAATGTCACCTGCATTTGAAAGCTTTAAAAAAATAACTGGGCTAAATTGTAAAATAAATTGAGACATATACCATCCCTAGAGATAAATTATTCTCCTGAGCAACTCCAAGGGGACACATCCTGGACACAGCTGTTCCAGGGCAGGCTGGATCTGATTAATCACTACCCAACTAGCAGTAGATTCACTCACTCATGGACAGGCCCAAAAGAAGATGTGATGTTTTACTCTTCTGGGTTTCCAAGGAAAGGGAGTTTACAGAAGAATTAATCAAATAAACCCCACAATGAATTGTTCAATTTCAATAATATATTGTTCACATATTAATAGAAAATAATTACAAAAATTATGTTGCAAAAATATTAAACATAGTGCTTCTACAAATTCTAGTTGGAGATATAGAACTAGATTCATTAAATTTGTCAACAATTTAGAAGATCAGTAGATTCTCAAGAGTTTAAAGGTCAATTACTCTACACATCCGATTTTCAAAGCTGAATCAAGTTCTGTCTGTATAGTTAGTTCACTCCATCATTTATAAGACCCATTCCCCTACTCTCCATGTAGAAAAATAAAGAGAAAAAATATTTTATGGACATATATAGGGAATCACACTCCAAAAAACAATACAACCAACAAGAAGAAAAATCTATATAATCCTAAAAAGCCATTTAGAATGATTCTTCAGAAGTAACTGGTTCTATCAAAGTAGCCTGAAAATCCTGTTACTTTCAAGAGAATCTGAGAGTTTCTGGAAGAATTGAAATTATAATAATCCTAGGAAAAGAGCTTGATGTTCTAGAATATGAAAGGCCTATTGGTTCAGTTTCTCTTTCCTGATGGTCTTGAAGGACAGTGCCACTGTTTGACTCTAAAACTCCTTGTAACTACTTTTCCTTGACAGACCAAGCCCACCTTCAGTTGTATTGTAATCCTTTTTTCTTTATGTGTGTTAACACAATCATTCAGGTTATAGTCAAATTTTATAGCCTTAAATGTAGCTCAGTGGTAGAGCACTTGTCTAGCATGCAAAAGTCCCTGGATTCAATTCCCAGCACCAAAAGACAAAAGTTGCATATCCTTAGAGACTCTTAATGCTCACATATTCTGGTCTTTTCAGCATTAATTCTACCATTAAACTCTCAGAAAGCTATCATGCTAACATTTGAGAAAGGCTTTATTGAAACCCTCATACATTGACCATGCCATTAAAATATTAGTCAGAATTCTGGGTTCAAGTAGGAGGCCATCATGTTCATGAAGATGGAAAAAGAAAATAATAATAAAATGATATTACTGTACATATTTAGTTCTTCATTACTGACAAAAACTTATTCACGTATATTATCCCATTTAGAAGGAATAAAATATAGCCATGAATCTAAGAATTACTTAAGACTTTCAAGTGGCTCATCTCAGTACACACTGGTAAACCGGAGAGAGAACACAGCTGAAGAGCTGGCTTTATAACATACTAAAGACCCTAACCTGTAACCCATGGGAGTGAAAAGTAATTGATGATGCATTTTCCAATCTGGTTAGGCAAATTGAGTATAACACAGCTTCAAGTTAAAGAAATGGATCACTTAACAATGGTG
This sequence comes from Tamias sibiricus, assembly GCA_025594165.1. NCBI lineage: Eukaryota > Metazoa > Chordata > Mammalia > Rodentia > Sciuridae > Tamias > Tamias sibiricus. Next base: position 101,216,289 of record CM046666.1, read on the forward strand.
GAATGTAATGGAGACCAAGGCAAAAGTGCATGAGAAACATCAGTTTGAAATCAAATTGCTGCAGGGGGCAAACTAAACTAAACTAACTGCGGTTTCTTCTAGAATCTTACAAATAGGCAATCTGAGGATTCACTCACTCAGCAATGTCAGCAAGAGCTCAGGTTCTTTCCCTTCCTCATGTTGGCTTACCATCCCATGCTTTCCCTTCCTGCCACAATATGACATTCCTGGCTTCAAATATCACATTAGTCTTCCCAGCAGGAAGGAAAGACTGGGAAGAGGCTTTTCCCTTATAATTTTGAGATAAAATTTCCTCCACAGAGTTTCTGTTTGTCTCATTGGTCAGAATCAGATTACTTGTCTTTATAGGGGCTAAAAAATGAAAATGCATGAAGGAATTTTTGTCTTGCATTCTTAGGACCAAAATTTTGAATTAGACTTTAGCATTTTTATATCTCCTATTGCCCCCTTTTCCCACCCTATTCTCATTACCCAACGGGGAACAGCACACTGTTTCAACTGATACTACTTCAGCTCTCAGATTAATCCATGTTTGGGAGAAGTGAACACATTCCAGGAAAATTTTGAAAGCAGAATGTTTCCTGAAGGATTAAGTTTATGATGTTAACAAAAGAGAACCATTAAAGATAAACCCACCTTTCAGTTCTGAACAATAAGAAAGCCAGCAACTGCAAGTGGAAAATTGGATGAGTATACATTCATTTCTTTCTCAATATCTTGACCCACAGAAACATGAAGTTATATGTTTGATTTTTTTTTTCTTTATTTAGGTTTGCAAGGCACCAGCCATTTGTGGGCTGACCCCAGCCCAGAGAAAGTGATGATCAGTTTTCCTTTTGTAAGGACTGTGGAGTGTTTATAAGTGAAGAAGCTAGAGAAAAGAATAAGCAATTTAGATGGGGTCCTGACATAAGGGAATAAGGAGAAAAGTGAGTAAAAATATTTAAACATCCTGGCAATTAGTGATCAAAAAATAGAAAAGTAAAATGATAAATAAACTTCAATTCTTTTCATCCTCTGCGGTGCTACACCATGAGTTCTGTCTCTATTATTTGTACACCAAAGGGAAAATAATACCTTTTCAGCTGTATTATCTGATACCAAACAAATTAGACTTTTTCCCCCCACTATTGCTATTTTTAAATATTCTAATTTAATAAAATCCAAGACAATTGAATGCTTAAGTTCATAGAGGAACAAAAAGGACATAATATTCTTTTATTCTTTTTCTCTGTTCCAGAAATCTCATTTACCTCTTACCTAAGATTCTCTAAATGAATAGCACCAAAAAGTGACTCCATACAATTGGTAAAACATAGAATGCTTAATGCCTGTCAGAGACACCATCAATATATGAATATATTACCATTCAATGAAGTTTCAACTGCCAGCTACTGAGATGACCAAGATAAATAGCCAGCATCATCTTAATCTTCAAAAGGTACTTGTTCCTACTGTCATGAAAAATTCCTTCTCTCATGTGATGGAGTTTACCCTGTAAATTAAATCTCTCAAGTAATGGAAGAAATAACCCATGACACTGGTGAGGGAAATTAAATTAGAGTCACTAATAGCAGGTCAGCACAGTCTGAGCAGAGGTGATGGAAGTGACCACAGGAATGATAAGCAGGTCTTCTCGAGGCTGTGACAAGTGTCTCCCAGAGAGTGTGACGAGCATTCATCTAGGTGGCAAGCAATTCACAGTCAAGACACTAACATGTTTATAGTACAGCTCGACCCCCATCTATGCCAGAGCATGTCAGCCTTTCTGAGGAGGATGTTCTAATTCCCTGGTGAAGGTCATTAGGAAGAGTTAAAAACGAGGCTCCCTGTTTTCAGGGTAAATCAATTTCTCATCGCTGAGAAACCTTTCTGGCCAGAGCTGGTGACCTTTAGAAACAATAAGAATCACAGAACTCTACCTAAATACCTTTATTTTCTAAAGTGTTAGAAGGAAACAAAAGCAAAATTGTTCTACAGTTTAACAGCCAGAGAGTGGCTAAAACAAATGGAGTTATTTTAGCCCTGCTGTTCAGGATTGGGGAGCACAGTAATGCCAATGACAAAATAACCTATTACGTGGAAAAGTTAAAATGGTATCTTGCACTTTATAGGTAGCCTTTCTGGACCTCAGCTGTGATTTACTACCTAATACCCAGTCTTGATCCTTGACTTTTGCTATAAGTGTAACAACCAAGTAAATAATTGTGGCTGCTGAAAATGGGGACAAGAGCAGGAAAGGGGTGGGGCAGAAGAGGAACTGTGAAGAGTGACTTCTATACAATCACTGATGGTCTGATGACTGCAACTTAATCTATTCTATTATAATGTTTTTCACTACAACCTCAGATTATAAGTGAGAGGATCACAATAACTCATTATTTTTAAATAGGAGAATAGGTTGCATGAAATATCATTTTGGCCATTACAGATTAAATGTGTACTTAATTTAGTACATATCCTAGAAAGTAATATTATATTTGTTATCATATAATACTTTTTCTAAGTTTAATGTCCGTAGAGTCAGTGATTTGCAAAGAGAAATGATTCTCTGCATGCTCATTCTTCCATTTTGCTTTAGATAGTAAACACACATTGCTGCTTATATAATATTCAGTATTTTTTATTATTTGCATTAAAAATAAAAAAGCAGGCAGGATAAAAAACATTCATCATAGGTTTATTTTCTACTTTTAAAGAAGTTTGTTACTTGCTATGTAAAGCAATATAAAGTTATCTTTTTTATTTTTAATAGCTACATCTTTGGGTAGTTAACAAAGAAAATCACAAACTTTGGATTTTGATAATATGCTTCACAGGTATATGAAGTCAAATCAAAACCACAGCACTTGCATCAGGAAAACAAAAACAAATTGGATGCTGAAACAGTTTCACAGAATAAAGAGCTAATCAAATTTCATTTTGGAAAAATATGGCCTGAAAATTATTTGAGTTCTTGAAGCAAGTCAGATAAGTTTTGGGTAACATAAAGAATGGGTAGCTAAAGAATTATTTGGGCAATAAGTCCTGAGCTTCACACTCTTTCTAACTTGCCATATTCCTGGGTTAAGTTACTTGCTTCTCTGAGTCTATTTTCTCATTTATAATGCAAAATTGTAAAAAACAGAAAGCCTAACAAGTCCATATAGAAACAGAATTTTTACATGAGTTTTGTTGAACATACTAAATAAAACGTATTAATTTCAAGCTGAAACCATTGCTAGTGATAAACAAAGTGGAGCTGTGAATATAAGTCTAGCCCAATAGAAATGGACCCAAATTTAGTTCCAAACATGCACAATGATTAAAAGTTCCCCCAAATCCAACCAACTAGTTCTTATGCTTAATCAAGTGAAGGAAGAAAAGGGATTCCTATGTAGCAAATGATAATATATTTTTTTATTTATTCATTTTCAATTACCACTCTATTTTTATCAAAATGGAATATCAAAATTGAGGATTTTTAGACCTTAGTAACAGTTTTCTTAAAATACTATGCTTGCCTTTTACATGGCAAAAATATCTCTAAGTCTGAATTAAGAGACCAAAGCAAAATAGAAACCGTAAAGACATAAAATGAAAGAAAAATAAAACTTTCTTTCTTCATTTATGTTTTCTTTCTGTATTATTTATTTTTACATTTTGCTTCATTGATCTTTCAACTTAATTGAGCAAGACTGATTGCTTCAAACTAGATTAATTTTAGAATTAAATAAATATTATTATTTGTTATCTGTTATAAAAGAAAAGCATATTTCTTCTCTCTGAAATATTTGCACAATTTGGTGCCATAGAAAACTGTTGACAATATTTTAGAAAGTGGAAAAACTACTGTTCAACATGTTAATTATAAGTTTTGCTTTAAGACAGTTTTTTAGTCTTAATTTTAACTTTAAGTTTTACTTAAAAAAATCTGTGTACTATAAATACATAATCCTTACACATACTTTTTCTATGTACACACACAGAAAAAAAAACAATACCCATTGATTATCACAATATAGTTGGTTTGTGAATTCTTTCCTCTCTAAGTTTTTCTGTTCACAATTTTCATTACTATAAACATGTGTAACACATATCATCAGAAAATGGTACCAAAATAAATATTGACTTTTATTCACCAGTAAGAAAGAGGTGTACCACTGTGTTCTTAAAATATCTCATACTGATAATTTTCATTAAGCTTTATTTTATTAAGTTTTCTTAGGAAAACAATTATCTAGTTAATACTACTTAACACACACAAAAAAAACCCAATTCTAGAAAAAATACAAAATTAATTACATTACATTCTAATTAAGTAACTCAGTTAACCTTTGGTTTACTCCAACTGTGCAACTTTAATGAAAACAATTATTTTGTGAAATTAAGATAGGTAAAACAATTTGATATTCCTCCCCTATGAATTAGAGTTACTTGACTGGTTATCAATCAAAGCTAATTGACAGATTTGGCAATAAAATGTATACAGGACTCAGGTAGGAAGTAAAAGTTAGTGAATCAAAACACTGGGCAAGCATTCAACAACAGGGAGCAGTTGAGAATAGACAAGAGATTACTCTGGTTGATTACTGCCACTGGCAATGAGGACTCATTGAAAACCAAATATCTAAATTTTCAGAGAAGGAAAAAATTGGGATTTTCAGTTGAGATTTATGTTTTTGAAATATTATGTAAATTAAGGAAAACAATTATTCTGACCTAATATAATTTATAAATTACAAGTTTGAAGTCTCCAGCCTAAATTTTTCTGATCAGTGCTAGATTAAAGAATGCCAAATATATTTTATTATTGAATAGTTACACTTGTTGCCCTATCAATTGGTTGCCCAGATGGGCATAAAATACTTTGATGTATGCCTACATGTGAAATATCATTGTTGATCAAGAATTAAGATTAATTTCATTAATCAGAAAGCATAAATAAACTTCTGAGAAAGTTCCTCGATGATTTGAAAAGAAGTAAAGTGGGATACTTCCTTTAAGAATTTTTAAAATAATTTAGTCAACCTAATTAAATCATAAGTATATTAAGCCGGGCGCGGTGGCGCACGCCTGTAATCCCAGCACTTTGGGAGGCTGAGGCAGGAGGATCACGAGTTCAAAGCCAGCCTCAGCAATGACGAGGCACTTAGCAACTCAGTGAGACCCTGCCTCTAAATAAAATACAAAAAAGGGCTGGGGATGTGACCCAGTGGTCGAGTGCCCCTGAGTTCAATCCCCGGTACCACAAAAAAAAAAAAAAAAAAAAAAAAAAAAAGTATATTAGCTTTTTTTATCCTACTCATTTAAATTAGATGCTTACTATTAAGTGGCTTCATTGCTTAGTTAATTCTTTGTTTGAAAACTCCAGATAATGAATTAACATTGTACTCATGTAATACATATGGCCCAACCCTAATATATATACATATACATACATACATATACATATACATATGTATTTATGTACATATACATATGTGTATATATGTAATGCATCATTAAGAAAAAGACTTTTTCCATAAAACCTTATAAATAGGAACTTCCATGTCACATGAAACAGTCATTTCATCAATCTTAAAATTCTTTTTGTTGATTAACCATATAGTCTTAGTCATTTCTCCAATTTAATTAAAATACACAATATGGTCAGTGTTGTCCATTGAAACAAATCCAGTAGGGCCCATACAACATAGAGAGAGTGAGATAGAATGAGATTTTTTATTAAAAATTGGCTTGCATGATTATGGAGGCTGAAAATTTCCATAATCTGCTGCCTGCAAGATGGAGACCTAGAAAAGTCCATGGTAAAATTCAATTGGAAAGCAAAAAAAAATCACATGAGCCAATGGTATAAATTCCTGTCCAAGACCAAAGATCTAAGAATCAGGATCACCAATGTTCAAGAGCAGGAAAAGATGGATGTCCTAGCTCAAGGAAGAGAGTATCTCCCTTTACCTTCCTTTTTGTTCTACTCAGGCTGTCAATTGCTCTGGTCAGGGTAGTTCTTTAGTCAGTACACTGATTCAAGTGCTAATCTCTCCTGGAAGCACCCTCACAGAAACACTCAAAAGATAGTGTTTAACCACCTATCTGGGCATCCCATAGCCCACTCAAGTTGATGCACAAAATTAACCATTGTATACACTAATTTGTAGACAAACAAATTAAAAAAAAAGTAAAGCAAGTTTGTAGATACAGAATTAGCTTAAAGATCAGACACAGTCACTAAATTGAGTCTGCTTGAATATGTAAGTCTTCAAGTCTCAATGAACATTAATTCAACACATTTTTATATGGCAGTTATTTTGAGCTAGACCATAATCCAAGAGCAGGCAGTAAGGAGAAAAACTTGATCCTGTGATTCTGACAGGTTGAAGCAAACAATAAAATACAAAGAAGAAAATAATAGATGTTCTGTTAACAATTAGAATAATATGATATAATGACAGGAGCCACCTTAGATTGAAGTCAGGGAAATCCTTCATTAGTTTACATAAGCCAAGATCTGAATTGCAAAATGATAATCATAATAACAACAATAATAGATAAATGAAAACATAAGGAGAAAGAGAACTTCAAGAACAAACAGCAGGCCAAAGCAGCTAAGAGCAATGGACAAGAAAGAGATGACATCTAAGACAGGTAGAGATCAGTTCCTGTGGGGGGTACACCAGGCACAGGAGGAGTCAGGGTTTACTCTAAGTATAGATGGTAAATAACATGATCTGATATCTGTTTTTAAGAGATTCCCTTTGCCAACTCTGTGAAGAATAAACTAAGAGGTGGCAGAAAAACAATTAGAGAAGTATTAAAAGGAGGGGTAATTATAGATTGGGACAATGTAGTAGTGGAAGTAGAAAGGATATGTTTTTGGAAGTAGAATTACCTTTACTTTCTAATGATTTAGATGTGGGAAATGCAGGGAAAATTAGAAATAAAAAATTCTCATAGATGTTTGACTTGAGCAACTAGATAGGTGTATCCATTGGCTTTCATCACTATTACAAAATGCTTGAAACAGACTAGCTATGAAGAAATGGGTGTTTTAGCTCACCATTTTGAAATTTCAAAGTTCAAAAAGCATAATGCAGGATTTATGGTAAGGGGTGGCCTTGGTACATTTCCTCATAGAGGATAGCAATGGCAGTGGTATGTGTTGGAGCAAGTGTCCACATATTGAGCCAGGAAACAGAACGAGATGGGGACAACTTGTTCCTTTGATAACAACCATCTTTCTTTAACTAACAAGGGTTTCACAAGAGCTACTTCATGCCCCCAATGACTTAAGGACTTCCTAGTAAGCCCCACATCACATCTTAAATTTCTGCATTAGTCAGCTTTTCATTAAAATACATGACAAGAACAACTTAGAAAAAGAAAGACTCATGTTTACTTACATTTTTAGAGTATTCAGTCCAAGGTTAACTGGCTCCCAGGCAGAAACCTCATTGTAGAAGGGCATAGCAGAGGAAAGTGCTCAGCTATCAGCCAAGAAGCAGAGAAAGAAAGCAGGGGAGGGAACAGGTCAGAGATAAACCCTTCCAGTTCATGCTCCCAGTGACCTACTTCCTCCAACTAGGGCCCATCTCCTAGTAGTCCATCCACCTATGAATGGACTATGAATCCATTAAATGGATTAACCTACAGATGAGAGTCCTCATGATCCAATCAATCATTGCCTAAAAGCCCCACCTCGGTTACCTTGATGCCTTTTGGAACATGATTTCAATATTTAAGTTTTTTTTTTTTTTGCGGGGGGGGGAGGTATTCCAGATCCAAACCATAAAATGATCCTGTCAACTTTCAATAGTACCATCCTGGCAACAAAAACTTTTACATATCAGGCTTTGGGAAACATATTTAACCACATCTAAACTTTAGCAGTTGGTATTACTGCTATTTACTAAAATGGAAAAATGGGGGAGAAACAAGTTTGAGTTAAAGAAGGAAAAGTAAGAGCTATTTTGGAGCAAGTCAAGATTTAGGTGCCTTTAGACATCCAATGAGAAGTAGGGAGTTGGATACATGATTCTGGAGTTGTAGAGGAACTCAAGACCAGGGTATGGATATTGGAATCAGCAGCACAAGGATGATAATTAATAAGACAGCATATTATTTAGAAAGAATGTATCATTCAAAAAGTAACATTACCTGGTGATCAAGATGCCACAATGTTCTGCTCAGCTTGACTAGAGTTCAAATGGTTTCTTCCTGATTATAGCCCCTTAACCACCCTTTTCTTAGAATATTTACTTCAGGGAAGTAAATGTAACTATAAATTCTTTCTCTGCCCTTTGAGATGCAAATCTTTTCAAAAGATTTTTACCACTTTCATACTCTAGAAATGTCTTTCTCAAGAACTCTGGAGCCATCTCTTTGAAATGTAACCATCATGGAAGATGGCACCACTGTCTCATGGTTCCTATGTAACAGCCCAATTTCAGCTGTGCCCATTGTTCCCATTGTAAAATCAGCTCTTGTCATAAAGATATGTGAAGTTTATTAGTAAGTGCAAATGACTTACAACCAGCCCCTAATATTCTTCAGGACTTTTCCACTAACTCTATTGCTCAGAGGGTGACTATAGTTAATAATAATGTAATGTATGTTTTGAAACATCTAAGAAAGGGGATTCCAAATGGACTCATGACAAAGAAATGATAACTGTTTGAGGTGATGACTATGCTAATTATTCTGATTCTATCATTGCATAATAAATATATGTATCCAAACACCACATTATATTCCAAAATATGTATAATTATGTGTCAATTTTTTTAAAACTACTGTTCTTCTTTTTGGTGGAGTTGAGGTCTGGCCTTTCGCCTGTTGCAATAACTTTGAATAAAGTCTTCCTTAACTGTTCAACTTTTTCCAGTATCATTTTTGCTTTGATGTTGATTGCCTTCCATATTTACTGTCCACTTCCTTCATCTATTCATTGTATTCTCTTGTCTTCTCCTTTCTTTGAGTTGCCCAGGAGGAACATGGTGGATCCCAAAGGAAACTTGGAGAGGGAAGGAGGATTTTTATCTCCCACTTTTCCCCCTCTTAAGAGCTCACAGAAGGTTAGGTGTGCTCCTCTGCTCAACCAGAGGAGAGGACTCCTTTCAGGTTGCTTCCTCCATCCAGTTCTCTCTGATTCTAGGAGGTAATCATTAATTCCTCTCACCCTTGAGGCCTAGGAGGTTAAAAATAATAAAAAGTATGGAGATGGGGGAGTCTTATATCCCTATCATGGGGTCTCTGCTATACCCTGCCCACCCGCACATAAATAACACCTTCATTAAGTTTTTCTCAAATTAATTTATGTGTTTCTTCTTCTTCCTGCAGAGATGTTAATTGGTCCATAAGCCAAAGGGAATGATCTAGTAATAAATGATGTTGAAGAACCAAAGGATAAAAACAAAAGGAAAGTTCTTGAGAAGATGATGAGGAATGGGATCCAGAACACAAATAGAAGAACTGAACTTTGATGGGAGTACTTTAACAAAGAAAAAAAAAAAAAAAAAAAGGAAGAATTGAAGCCTCAAATGCAGGTTGACTGTTAAATCTGGTGGTGAAAAGACAAATAAGTTCAAGTCTGATTGTTTGCTTCTAATTTCTCACAGATATTTGAGGCAAGACAACAAACTTGTAGGCATGTAGAGCTTTTAAGGGAAGTACAATGTAGGCTTTATAGGAAGTAAAAGAACAATAATACGTTGGGGGAAAAATTACAAATGCAGGTGAATGTTCAGTGCACTTTGAGATTTGCATTCATAATTGTAGATAGAGACCAATAAGCAGGATTAGCGATTCTTTCCTCTAGATTTACATTAGACAGAGAGTGAATTTACTGGGGTTAGAATTTGACTAATCTGCAGGTAAGAAAAAAAGACAAGAGAGTTAGGTGGTTTTCAAGAGATTGAAAACTGTAATACAACATAGAATCCTACCAGATTACAATGAGAAGTTAGAATCTAATATGATATAAGGATATCACATAAAAAATATAGATTTTTTCCCAATGGGATAGAGAAATAAATAATAAAAGTTTGCCCAACAAAACAAATATTTGATATAGATTTCTTTTGTCAGAATAAAAAACAAGTTTTCATTTTATCCTCTAACATGGGGAAAAACGATATGAAAACAGATAACCCCATACATACTTATTGATCATTTGTGTTTGGACAAAAATGTGCTAAGCCACAAAGAATAGTACAAAATACTGAAATAAAAGGAAAGGAAGGTCTCACTCAGTTTTCTGATTCCATCCAACTCCAAAGAATCACAGATGAACGCACAGGCCTGAGGCTACTGATGCTATAGAGTCCAGAGAGATCAAAAAGGACATTCAGAAGCCTGATTTACCACAAGAATGCTTATGCTTCTGAGGAGGGCAGGGTGGAGAGAGGAAGAGATGCTTAGGCAGGTTTCTACCTTAAAAGCACAGGCCTTAAGAAACACTGTATTTTTTATGTGCATGTGCATGTGTGTGTATGTATGCTTAATGTTAATGTGTTTTATATATATTATGTATAATGTTTACATATTGTGTTTAACATGGATATATACAAATGAATTGATGTACATTCATATGTATAAACACACACACATACTCTGTTGGCTTTACATTGCCATGATCAAAATACCTGACAAGAACAATTTAGAGGAGAAAAAGTTTATTTGGGGATCATGGTTTCAGAGTTTCAATCCATGGTTTCAATCCATTGCACTGGGCCTGAGGTAAGACAGAACATCATGGCAGAAGGGTGCAATAGAAGAAAACTGCTCAGCTCAGAGGGAAACAGATCGATGCACCAACAGGGGCCAGAGACAAGACAAAATCCCCCAAGGACATCCTCCCAGTGACCTACTTTATCCAGCCATGCCCCACCTGCCTACATTTGCCACCCAGTAGCCCATTTAATTATTAATCCATCAAATGGAATAATCCACTGATGAGGTTATAGCTCTCATAATCTATTCATTTGACCTCTAAACATTGCTGCATTAAAAGAAAATTTTAAAAATTACTAGAATCAGGACTTTGAGGGTTTGTGTGTGTGTGTGTTGTTGTTGTTGTGTTGTTTTGTTTTGTTTTGTTTTGTTTTTGGTCCCTGTGAAGCATTTTTCAGTATACAGAGCTTGGATAATGTGAAACAGCAAAAGCTTAGTGAACCACAGCTCACCTCTACTAGCTTAATGTAATGCCACATAATCACCCTTGCATTTGCAAAGTTTCTGTTTCCTCATTTGTAAAATAAAGAAATGAATTAGACTTTCTTTGAATTTACTTTTACACTAAATGTTTTAATTCTATAAAAATTAATCTAAAGAAATGAATCAACACTCATATTTATCATGAAAGACAACAACAGTACCTGAATGGAAGTAGCTTATTGTCACAGGTAAGGGTGCCCAGTCTGGCCAGACTATTTCTCGCTTGAAATCTCAGCCATACTACTTCCTTTCTGCAAGCTTGAACAAGTTACCTGACTTCTCTGGACTTCAAACAGGTCACTTTCCTCAACTGTAAAAGTGAGATAACTGCATCATACATTTGCGCTGAGCTCTAATTGTGCTGATACATAGAAATTTGTAGACCACAGCTTGGCATATGATAAGCACTCAATAATATTAGCTATTATTATCACTACTAGAGAGCATTACGTAAAAAGGAGTCTTGAACTCCATATATAGTATTAAGTATTTAAGTGATTAGAAAATTTTACTTACTGCTCAAGACAGAAAAAGAATTAATATTCTTAGAACACAGTTTAATTTCTGATTCTAAGCCTAGAGGGTCTATTGCCAACAAATGAAGCTAACCCATTCGTGGTGTTCTCCGTGTCCTTTCCAGTGATTTCTTGGGTCTGTTCCAGTCAGGACTCAGACACAGACCATTTTGAAACTCCTTTTCAAAACTTCTCTTCCTCAATTCCAGTCCCCTCCTCAGGCCTCAGTTAATTAATTTCCTGGAAAATGTAAGCCAAGTCAGTCATAATGGTCCTACTATGGTAAGTTTATTTGTTATCTCAGTTAGAACTTAGCAGCCCAGTTCTCCTTATGATAGGATGGGATGATATTGTTCCAGGATACCAGAGAGCTGAGAGCTGTTTGTTTCAGCTAAAAATGCACATGTATTTAAATGCCATTTGTGATCCTTGAATGGCAAGAACCACACCGGGAACAATTAAGGGAAGGAGAGAAAGGGGGGGAAGGGAGAAAGGGAGAAAGAGAGAGGGAACGGGGCAGGGGAGAGCTGGTGAGAAGATGACGGAGAAAAGAAAAAAGAGAGTTCTGCACAAGCCAGGGCTTAAGTACAGAGGGGTGGGAGCATGACTTGTATGGTCCGGATTGGCTCAGAAAGGGAGAGCCCGCCCTGGGTTGAATTCTCTTGAGAGGGGAGTATTCCTAGGATCAGGAAGGGTGGGGACTCGGAGCCTGCCAAAGGTGAATTCTCTTGAGAGTTGGGCGCTTCTGGGAAGGCGCCTGGGGGCATGGCCTGCCAGCCTGAATCTTATCCAACAATCCTACTTCTAGCAACTGAGTCCTGAAGTCAAAGTTACAGTAAAAACATTTATTGGTGCATATACCATTCCTTTTTCTTTAAGTGGAAAACAGAACTACCTCAGAGGAACCCTACCATGAGCTGTTGAACCACTTTCATTTCTCCCCTATATTTTAGCTCACTCATGATAGAGCAAATTACAGTAGTTGTATAAGAAAAGGATGAAAAATTAGACTGGATAGACAAGGACATAGCTGATCATAAAAGACTTTATAAGTCAAATAAAAATTTGGATATTTGTGGTCATTAATGGGCATATATTGTTGTAGTTTATATAAAGGGAATAACATGATCAGATCTTCATCTCAAAAAAGGTTTCACCAATTCCTCAGTTTTATACTCTGTGTGCATTCATGGATGCAGCTTTGTACTTACATGTTTTGGGCTCTGGATTACTCAACTGAAGCCACAGATTTCATTGTCATCCTTCCTCATCACTCACTCCTATTAATACCAAGTATTCAGGGAATATTGATTTACTTACTCTTTCCTCATTTCTTAAAACCCAGACCAAGCCCAATACAGCACCAAGGATATTAAGAAATAGAAAATATGACTATTTTGATAAAATTATCTATATTCTGATAGTTACTGAGCTGTCACAGTAGCAAAACTATCCTACAAAATAAAGTAGAAATAGAGAAACATTCAAAACATGGACAAGAGTAGTATAGAAGGTTCAACTAGAATCTAGAATCAACCATCTCTCGTGTTACTTCTGTACTTTCTAATATGTATCATCAGATGGGTTTACAGCCATAAGCCTCTATTTATGTACTTGTTTGAATTCCACATGTATTAGAGCAAAGAGATCCTTTCAGAGAAGACAAGCAAGTGGACAAAAGTTATGACTGTGACAGAAAATTCATCACCTCCCCCTTTGCCCTTAGGCCATGGCACCAAGGTCTTAGAGCATTAGGGTAGGACCACTTACCCTTTTATAATGGAAAATTAGAATGGCTGGCTGAAAGGATCCACAGAGATGGAAACAGAGCTGATGATGGCTAAGTCCTTGGGGAATGAGTATGCACAATGAGCAAATGGGAATAAGCAAAGGAGCCATCCAGAGGAGCAGAGGAGGATAATTTTTAACAATCACAAGAATAAAAAGGTTATAGCTAATGACTTTTCATATTATTTTGCTTCTTTGGGGATCAATTTTAATTTCATATTTTCAGCAGAATATACATACAACAATTTCACCCGTCATCAATTGCTAGTTCACAAGTTAGTGCATGGCACTGGATACAAAAAGGTTTTAAAATTATATTTTAAGTAACGATACAACTCTTCTCAATGTTTGTAAAACTCCTCTTCAACATAAAAGCAGTTTTGAGACTTTTCTTATCTACACCCTTCAGGAGCACGGGGGTCATGTTCATAGATCTAGCAATAATACTTGCTGAACATCATAGCATCTATCCCTCAGTGTGCACGCAAACACACACATACACACACAGCATAATATAAGGTGACTGTGTTTCTAGCTAGCATAAATCTAAAACGTTTTGTTCAATCAGAGTCAAATTTCATTGTAAGCAAACCTCCCTGGATTCACTGTTTGAAATGCCAATGTTGATTTTGAGGAAATCATCCTAGAACAGCCACAATTAATCTCAAATGGTAGCATCCAGTCTGCTAGACACTGGCCATTTAATCCTTCAGCATGGCATGCTGCTCCTAGAGGATGTCAGACTCTGTGCCCATTATGTCTCTGCTTTCATTGAGTCTGCCACTCTGGGCGTCATTTACAGCCATCATTTGGGGGCATTCCAACCATTACTTACACTAATTTCGAATATCCTGGGATTTAGTCCAATGTTAAAAATGTATTGTTTTCTAAAAGAGCCTCTTAATGTGTCATCAGAAGACTAATTCTCTCTAAAAGAATAATTATCCAGCCCCAGGGCACAGAGCTGAGATTTAATTCCAAATCATAAAGCAAATTTGACTCCCCAAGCATAAAAGCTATGCTACTTTCGAAGAAAAAAGTACAATTGTGGATGAGAATCTAGTTGTTAGCCCTTTTTATCTGACCCATTGGATGATAATGTGAATTCCAATGGATAAACATACATAGAACTCAAAAAAATGAGAAATTTTTTTCTCCTTCAAATTCAGCAGAATAGAAACATTTGGTGCTCTTCTAAGATCTGCAAGGGCTAAGTGGGAATATAAGGATTTTCATCTTTTGGGAAAGTTCCTGAAATTGTTTATCTAACCAGTGACAGAAATAAGGAATTCTAGATTTGTGAGTACAAAATGACAAGCCAAAAGCCACTTGACAGATACATTTTATATAAACTGCATAGTGTGTGTGTGGGGGGGGGGGGGATTCTATTTGAAAGTCTTCAGATCAGGCACACATTCCAATTTCCTATGTCCCCTCTGCTTTTTATTAATTATACCTGCTCAATTACACAGGCACTATTGAGTTTGCAATGAATTGTTTTTGTGGAAGGAGGAATATTTATCTGGATTCTATAAAGGGAAATAATATATAATTATTACCTGTCAACTCAGGTGAATCACTTTAAATCCTGGTAAGGAATGAAGGATTTTTGCCACTTAGATTTTGTCTTTATCTAAGAACCAGACATTCACAGTTTGTTTTTGTTTTGTTTTGTTTTTTTAACTTCAGTTTTCTTTTGTTTTAAATACTATTTGATGTTTATTTTTCTAGCAACCATCTTGCAAATGAAATTTGGGAATGCAGAAGAGTAGAAATTAGATAAGAATCTGTAGCTTCCCCTATTAAATATAATCACTTTAAAATCTGTGGGATTTTGTTGTTTCTTTGTTTACAGTGCTATGAACTGAACTCAGGGCTTTGTACATGCTAGGCAAGCATTCTACCACTGAGCTACATCCCCAACCCAGGTCTTTTCCTTTTTTTTAATGCAATGTGAAATCATACTATGTGAAGTTTTCTCTTGCCTTTTAATTCAATATCTCTTAAGTAATCTTTAATGTTTCGCTTTTCATGAGCAATACTATCATAAACTATTTTTCATAAATATTACTTTCCATTTACTAGGTATACCATAATTTATGCCAAAAATAAATGTGTGTATATTGCTGTTTTTAATATAGTAAACTATATACCATGATACTGTTCTGAATAACACTTTAAATATTTTAAGTTGTTTTCTTAGAAAAGCATAAATTTCCAGAACAAAGACTGAATAATTTTAAGGGTTTTAATAATTATTAACACATTTTCATAAGTATTGAGCCACTCTCAGTGGCATGTTTAAGAGTTTCATTGTACATTTGCAAATGATGAGTATTATCAATTTCTAAACATAATGTGGTAAGTAATCAGGTAGATTATTGAGATTTCTTTTTTAAAGTTCAGCTTTTCCACTCTATATTTTTCCAGTGCTTCCCCCCCCCCCTTTGAATTATGTCCCAACACCATTTTTCTGAACTCTTCATCTGGGTTAAGAAATATATGAAATATAGTCCTCATTTCCATCCAATACCATCATCTTCATTGAACTATATGGATAACATAAAATATATTGATTCACTTCCTGAATCTCTCTCTTCCTTTATATTTAACAATTATTCTTATGGTCATATGCATCACCATCAGTAATTGAACCACCAATTAAATGTAAAATTCAAACAACCAGATCTTTGATCATTGCTATTTCTCCTTGTCTTCTTTTTACAGTTCCCCCTTCAATAGTGACCTCCAATCCATTGACCACTCCACAACCTTTATCACTTCCCTTCAACCTCCTAGTTTCCATTTTCGCCCCAATTTAGATCATGACACATCATCATAATAAACCCTTTACAAGTAGCCTCAAGTTATATGCCTCCTCCTATTCTTGGGCCCTCTTTAAAAACCCCAATCTTGTATAAGCCCAACTATCTTCATTCTCTGTGCCTCAACACAAAAGCTGAACTCTACTGAACAACAACAACAAAATCACACAAGCAAGTAGCTTAATTTCACTCTAAATTTGTGCTTATAAACCTCCTCTCTCCAGACAATCACGCAATCTTATTGCTCTTTTTATCTCTCTGCTCCAGAAAAAAAATTTCATACATCATATCCTTTTGTAAATATCCAGAACCCCTTCCTCTTAAGCCAAACCTCACTTAACACCTCACTGAGAAAACAGATGCCATCTACAAACATAATCATGAAGGAAGGGAGGAGAAGGAAAGTACTGAGGAACTAGATTGATCAAATTATGTTATGTACACATTTGGATATGGCATAATAAATCCCCACTATTTTGTATAGTTATAATGTACCGATAAAAAATAAGTAAAAATTAAATAATTAAAATCACAATCACAAATCTGCCTGCATCTGAACCTACCCTCTTCTACTTAGCTCCTTTTATTAAAGATGAAGCTGTTTTCAATATAATCTCCTTATATCTTCACAAAGACTTAGTTTCTCCAATTCTCTTCTCTTTGTTCCACTGGAAGATGTCTTTTCCAGTGTCAATGTTTCCATCAATATGCAAATATATGGTTATGTTTTTTAAAACAGAATAAAGAAAACAAATACTTCCTTTACCCACACACCCTTCTAAACTACTCTACTAATTTTCTATGTCTTTTAACAAATAAATGTTTCTGGAGAGTACTCTTCAGGGAAATCTACACTAATTTACCTTAGTTAACTCATTCCACTCTCTGTTTTGTCTCCATTATTCCATCAATACTGTTTTTTGTTCAAAGTCACCACTGACCACTTTTTTGTCTAATCAGTGAATTCTTTTTCACTATTGTCTCACTAGTTGATGTCAAAATGTAGTTCTAGAGGTAGGATACTTGCCTAGTATGTGCAAGGTTTCAATTCCTAGTAAAGAAAAAAAAGTAGTTCCAATATACCTGTGGTACCCAAAACCATTTTGTGGGATAGTCTCTTTTTGTAACATGATAATAGATAATATTTATGAATGTAATTTTTAAGACATTTTGTAAGTAAATATGACAGATCAATCACATAGTTTATTGTTTAATTCAGTTAGCTAATATTTTGCAAGTAACTACTGTTTGATGTTAAAAAATGCTGCATGCATAAAATATTTATTCAAAGTATAAACTAGACCATTAGAGTATAGCAAAATAGAATATTAAAAGTTAACTGATATGGTTTCAAAGTGCCACGTTGCAATTAGTTTTTAAGAAATTACCACTTACCAAATTTTGATACAGAATGAAAGAATATCCACAATTATCTTAAAAGAGTACCACGATATTATTCCCTTGTCCAATCACATATATTTGTGGTGCCAGATTTTTTCCATATGCTTTAATCCAAGCAAAGGAACACAACAGATTGAATGCCAAAAACAGATGTAAGAATACAGCTATCTTCTATTAAACCACAAATTAAAGAGATTTGCAAATTTATAAAACAATGTCACTGTTCTCGATATTTTTTGTGTTGAGAAAATTATTTTCATAAAAAAATATTTTATATTAATGGGCTGAGATTGTAGTTCAGTGGCAGATCGCTTGCCTAGCATGTGTGAGGCACTGGGTTCTATTCTCTGCACCACATATAAATAAATAAAATAAAATAAAAAATTTCATCAACAACTAATAAAAATATTTTAAAAAATTTTTATATTAAAATATTTTTGCTTTTGAAAAAATAATAAATACATATTTTACATTTTTCTCAGTTTTAATTCTTAATGTGATAAATATTAATGAACATGATCCACAGAAACAATAGCTTTTTGGTACTCTTCATAATTTCTAAGAGTGTAAAGTGTTCTTGAGACCAAAATGTTTGAAATATTTTCTCTAGGCGAATTCATTCTCCAAAGAATAACTGACTCTTCTTGCTGGCACTTTCCTTTTCACTTTTATAATGATGCTTTCTACTTATTTTTTATATTACACTGATTTTCTTGCTCTCTTTTTATAGTACTGGATCTTCCTTGATTAGCCATTCTCTAAATTGTAGTATCACTCTGAGTTCTGTGATAGCTCTTCTACCTTTCTATATTTTCCTTTCTAAAAGATTTCATTTACTGCTATGGCCATAAATTTTACTCTTTTAGTATAACTCCCAAATTTGTATGTCCACTTCATTATTTTCCAACTTCTACCCTGAGATCCAGAATTTTTATAATCACAAATCACATTTCTACTTCCATCTCTCTAAACTATCATGCTCAAAACTTAATATTCAATTCCGCCTCCCCAAACTGCCCTCCCCACTGAAAAAATTCAGGCCAAAGATGGTGGGGTGGGGGTGTCCTTAAATTTGATTTCTTCTTACCTCCATATTCAAACTAATAGTAAATGCTGCATTTTTCTTCAGAGCTATAATATGGAGCTTTCTACTTCTTATTTTCAAACACTAATTGAATCCAGTCACCATCTTTTTAGATGTGATTCTCAACAATAGTTTCTCCTTTTTTGTTCATCAAATTTGGACTCACGCTTCACCCAATCCACTCTCCAGAACAATCATCTTTCTGTCATCTCCATCACAGCACCTTTAGTTCCCTTGTTACTCTTCAAAACTGTAACTACATTGTATTTTTGTTTATAGTTCACTTCTTACTTCTCTGCTCTACCAGACTGTAAACTCCATGAGGGCAGGGATCTTGTCTGTTTGGTTCACTGTTGGTTCTGAAAGACTTAACCCAGTGTCTGGCATGCAATTCACTCTATTTAATCATTAGTACGCAGTGTTAAAAATTCCCTGTGGTTGCTTTAACTGTGTGAATTTAAATAGTGCAGCATGCTCATATTATCAAGATCTCATAGTTTGCCTTGTTAGTGTTCCTCCAGCTCCTACTAGATCTTCTCATCAGTTGCTCTGAACATTTGCTTTTCCACTGATCACCTGTATCACTAAGGTTTAAGGTGATAAGAAATAGCAGTAGAAAAAAGGTTGTCCTTTCTCTCCTCAGTTCTAGGATGTCCCTGCCCTCCCCAACATCATATTCAATTTTTCCATCTAATCACCAATTCTGTAGACCCACACCTACATAAGGCCATGTCAGATGTAGAGACAATAAATACCCTTCCATGGAATTCTTCACTGGCTCATGAACATAATAATTGCATAATATATAGAAGTTATGATAGATTTCTTTTACAATGTCACTCACAGAGGTTGTGCTTCCTGGGTCAAACTGTAGCTAATACTGAAGAAAAATAAAAAGAAAGGGGGGAGAGAGAGGAAGGAAGGAAGGAAGGAAGGAAGGAAGGAAAGAAGGAAGGGAGGGAGGAAGGGAGGGAGGGAGGAGGGAGGGAGGGAGGGAGGAAAAATGAGAGGAAGGAGGAAGGGAGGGAGGAGGAAGGAGGAAGGGAGGGAGGAGGAAGGAGGAAGGGAGGGAGGAGAAAGGGAGGGGAAGAGAGAGGAAAGGAAGGGGGAGAGAGAAAGAAAGAAAGAAGGAAGGAATAAAGGGAGGGAGGAAGGAAGAAAGGAAGAAAGAAGTCTCACATATCCACATATCTAGACTGTATTACCAATAAATTTTAAAAAGTTGAAAATTAGAGTGAGAAAAAGAAACTCTCAAAAAACCTCTTTATCAATCATTAATTTTCTGAGACCCTTAGAAGTTTGCCAAATTCTAGAATAGAAACAATCAAATGTAAGATTCCAAAATACCCAACATAAAGGATTTCTAAATGTTTCTTGATAAGCTAACAACCCAAGGTTTGTTACCTAGTTTGTTTTTACTAAGACAATTAAATTGGCATATGTGTGTGAGAATAGCAACAATGAAAGTCATGGAAGAAACTAGAAAGCACATATTAGTATTATTTCACTGGCTTCCTCAAATACTGAGCTCTGAATAGCAAAAAGAATCATGAAATCTGATGTAGAACCAGATAGTTTTAAAGCCAACTGGGCTGTAAGCTCTGAAATGACCATTGCACATCCACATAAGAGATTTTATGCTACAGTCTCAATTTGGCAGGGAACTGGCAGATATAAGCAAGCCTGCAAGCCTTTGCTAGTCATCATAAGAAAGAGTTGTTCGCCAAGATCAAATTTTCTGCCAGCCACTGACAACAGCACCAATTATTTTCCTTCCATATTCAATCCGTGTATGTGGATAAGCCTGAGCCTCACTGACAGACCTATAAATTTTCAGGTTGTAAAGATTTAACAGAAGGACCCTGCTAGTGACAGCTCTATTTGTGGTGAGACACCCTCCCAGAGTTGATGAAGGTCTGGGGCTCAGGGTCCAGCTCAATCTTCTTACATCTTATCTGTTAGCTTCTCCAGACAACCCCCCACTGTGAACTCAGGGAAGGTTTAACAGTGATATTCCTAGAAATAAGATCACATTTAATACTTTCCTGATATCAGTTTTTGGTATCACCTTAATAATAACAGCAATGCTACTAAGACACACACCCACATTTGTAGTTTCAAATATTTTTACTTCTTTTTATGTCTTCTGAGGTCAGTAAAAAGGGAATATCCACTTTATAAATAAACACTGATATCATAAATGCCTTTTGCTGAAATCCCAGGGAAATGAGAATTGATTCAAAATTTTCTTCTCTTAAATGCAGTCCTTCTGTACTTCTGTGTTGTTATTGTTGTGGTTTAATTCTTTCTCCCCAACCTTCCTTAGTAATAATACATTGATGTTGCAGTCATCAACACTAGCATTTACCACGTGCTTAAGAGTTGACGATGCCTTTCCACAGCTGTTCTCTCATAGCAGCCCAGAGAAAGTTCAGTATGATGTATTTTCCTCTGTGTGGTTTGGTCATAAAGCTAGAGCATAAAAAGAAGAGTGGGTTGTCATAAGCTGGTCTTGGAAGTGTCAATGTCTATTGAAATATCTCCATAGAGCTATTCCCAGGGGCAGGGCAATGCCTATTTCATAGAGTATGGGAGTTTTATCAAAAGTTGTGGTTTTAATCATCACTAAGGGCTTATGGAGTACATAATCTTACAGCACAGAATCCAGTCCATCCTGTATAAAAGAAGCATAAAGCAGGGTCCTGACCATCACAGACTTTTAACAAAGAAGGAAAAGTGAACAGAGAATGCACATGACATAGAGCAATGAGCCAAAATGCAGTCTAGCCTAGAAGCAAAAGGGGCATTGGTGGAGGCAATCATCCATGTGGGCTGAAGAAAATTAGTGCTGAAGTTTAGTGAAAAGACTGGGGAGCCTGGGATCCCATGATGTTCACCTCCGACAGTCTGTGTGACCCTCCACAAGCTTATTTTAATCTCTTTGAGTCTCAGTTTACTCATTTGTAAAGTGAGTCTAAAAACATCACTTTTTTCCTAAGTACTTTACTTTTCTTTTGACATGTACTATTTGTACATATCACTGTATTCCTTGTGATATCTCCACTATCACTCTTGCAGTGAGAGTAAAAGAATTCTATCATGTAACAGCCATGTAAATCTCCTGGCAGGGAGCAGGTCCTGGAAGAATTTACGGAAAGGCTTCATGGAAATGCTCTCCTCTGAAACCATCTCTGAACCTGTGAATGACCCTCAGACTCGCAAAATCATCAGCAATATAGAAAAACAATCATCATTGTGGGTATTCTAGGAGATGTCAGAGAAAATTTCAGATTAAAAGACAAGAAGAAACTAGTTCATACACAAAACATTGAGTGTCTTAAAAGTTGAAATTGAGTGTCCACAAACACAGGAGATAAATGGGGAAGAGCCCCAGGTTGGAGAATTGCTATATTCAGATGACAAAGAAGCTACTGAATTGGGGTTCCATTGCCTGCAAGAGAATCACTTTGGCCTGGAGTCAGAGGCTGCACCTGAGACCCAAACAGGAAGTATTTTCCTTCCTCCGTGGATAGGAGAGGTATAAAGATGTACATCAGAATGATAAGTGAGCATTTTTAGTTGTTGGGGAATGACTGGAAATTATGTATTGGTCCTTGATATTTTTATCTGTTTGTCAAGCATATTACATTCAGTATTTTTGTCATTATAAAAATATTTTTCAAAATTACAACTCTTGGAAGAAGACTGGAAAAAAAAAAAAACAGTGCAATCTACCCCAGCTGCACTCTGTGGGGAGCTTCAGCATAAGTGTCCTCTGCTTTTCCTAAGTGATGGCAACACAGATGCAATTTCTGAAGACTCACATGGTAGAATCTTTTTAATCAGGTTTAACAGGCCTACAGTTTAGGGTTGCCTTTCCACAACACTGTAGAGATCCGAATGATAACCCTGATAAGTTAATGACTCCACAAGTCCAGTAGAGAATCCAGACAGCTCCTCCCAAAGTCACTTACTGATAATAACAATAGCAGTAACATAAGGAGCTACATCCTTTTGTTGAGCACTATTTGTCAGACACTAGACCAAGTTCTTTACGGATACTGGCCCAATCTTGTAACAACTCTGCAAGTTAAAATTACTTCATTCTAACTATAACAGAACTGAAATGCATATTCTGAAGTAACTTGCCAAGATAGGGTATGCTACATATTGATCTCAACCTCAAATTCTTACTTAACATTTTATATTTTTAGTAGTATGTTGTTAAATGTGTGTGTGTGTGTGTATGTGTGTGTGCATAGTTTCCATGCATTGAGCACTTACAATATGCTATGCACTGTACTTAGAGCAATCCAATGAAGGGAATCACATTCTTCCTGCCTTGTAAATGTGGTAAACTAAAGATCTAAGAGGTTAATTTATGTGGATGAGGTCACATAGCCAGCACACAATAACTAGCTTTTTACCCATGTCTGCTGACATTTACCCATGAGGCCAGATCCTGTTCCTAATAATATAGATTCCCCTTCCTCAATCACCTATAGGCTCTGCCCTTCGTCTATTACTAACAGTTTAAACCTTGAATTGCCCCAACCCAGGAAAAAGAGAGCAGTCTCTGCTTCTTACTCAAGATTCAGGCTCTGGGGACTGGGGTTGTGGCCCAGCGGTAGAGTGCTCGCCTAGCACATGCGAGGCCCTGGGTTCAATCCTCAGCACCACATAAAAAAATAAACGAATAAAACAAAGTTATTGCGTCCAACTACAACTAAAAACTAAATATTAAAAAAAAAAGAAGAAGAAAAAAAAAAAAAGATTCAGGCTCTGTGGCTTCCTCTTGGCAACTGCCCTCCTGTGTCTGAACCGTCCCAGGTTACCACCCTACTACCTGCCTGGTACGACCCCTGGCCCCTGCCTTTACTGATTCCCCCAGAAAAAAATAAAATAAAATAACCTTCCTAGGCCACCACCTGTCAGTTCAGCTTTCTTTTCAAGATACAATTTCTGGCTCTTTAAAAAGAGTCCAAGGCAGTCTCTCTCTCTCTCTCTCTCTCTCCTCTCTCTCTCTCTCTCTCTCTCTCTCTCTTTCTGCCTAGTTTGGTTTGGAATTTCTGGGCTTAAACAATCCTCCTGCTTCATGCTCCCAAGTACCTGTGACTATAGGCACTGGTCACAATGCCCAGCTGATAGTAGCCAGGCCTTTCTTAACTGACCAAGTTCCTGACCTACCTATCCATTACTGCCTGACTCACATCCTATAATGGGGTAACATACATATAAATACTTTAAAATGTTTTTCTAAACAAGTCAATGTCACAAATACAGTACATCACTAAATTAGCATCTAGGTTAGGAAAAAAATTACAATGTAGAACTCATGATCAATAATCCAGACCAAAAAAGAAATTATCATGGAAGGTGCAGTGATGCTATATCATGCAAGCACATTATGCAGAAATATCAATGCCACTGATGTTGATGGATGACCCAACATTGCACAAATAGGAAATTGCCATTTGAATGTCAATTTTTGAGCTTCCAAGGAAGAAACTATTATATCTCTAACTAGTCTGAATGACCCCACAGCTGCACATCAGACTCTTGGGTAAGCTCTCATTCCACAGCTTTCGGCCTCAAAGAGCCTCAAGGTTGTTCTTGCCTCACAGAGCATGAAATATTTCACTGATTATTGCTTTGTGACAGATTTAACGTTTTTAATGTAACTTCTAATACACAAGACGAATCTTCCACTTTTAAATTCACTAATAGAATCAGAGACTTCTGCCCTGAAAGGTTCCTAGGAGGTCTTATCATTTGTCCCTTGGCCTGCAGGCAGGTCCACACTTGCCCTCTCAGACACGTGAAAATCTCCTGTTTTCAGAAGTCTGTTCAGCCAGAATGGTTTAACAAATTCCTTCCATGCTATACCCATGATAACGTAACAGTTCTCACTGTTCAGAAACTTTTTCTTCCTTACAACCTAAATTGCTTATGCTGCCTTCTTAGTGCATTGTTATGAAATTACATACACTTTTTTTCTTTGCAGTACTGGGGATTGAACTCAGGGGTGCTCTACCACTGAGCTACATCCCCAGACCTTTTTATTTTTTATTTTGATACAAGGTCTCCCTAAATTGCCCAGGCTAGACTTCAACTTGCAATCCTCCTACCTCATCCTCCCTAGTAGCTGGGATTACAGGAATGCGCCACCGCACCCAGTTACATATACTCTTTATTTGATAGTTTTCAACATCCCTTTTTCTCTCTTTACAAATCAGCAATTTGCACATTTTATTGTAATTATCCAACTCTTCAGTAGATTATTTATCCTGTAATGGGATCAGATCTTTCCATAGATGACAATCAAGCTTCTAGCAAGATCCTAAATCTACTGTCTATAATTCTTGCACTATAATAGCACTCTTAGCTAGCCCTGTTGTAAAACTTTGGATACTGATTAAAATCCCCTCTCTGGTTGTCTGTCTGACATTGTCTTATCCATTCAGACTTGTCAGAGTAGGTGAAATAAATTAAAACATCTGCCCAATATTAACCACATAATACAACTTAAAAACATTTCTTTTTTTAATATTTATTTTCTAGTTGTAGTTGGACACAATATCTTAATTTCATTTATTTATTTTTACATGATGCTAAGGATTGAACCCAGGGCTGCGCACATGCTAGGTGAGTACTCTACCACTGAGCCACAACCCCAGCCCCTAAAAACATTTCTTGCAGGATGGATATATTAAAACAATGAAAAAGAAGAAGCCAGAAGTTCATATAAGTAAGGAGGAAAAGCTGATATATAAAAATAAGAAAGAGACTGTCATATATAACTAATTACAACAAGAACTATAGAACTGAAATAGCTAATAAAAAGCAAAGTCAAAGAAAAAAAGAAAGAAAGAAAACAAGAAAGAGGTAATCACTGTCATTGAGGAATAAATTTTTCTTTTGGGGAAGTTTAAAACAAAAAGTGGTAGATTTAGTACTTCTCAGTTATAGGTAATCTAAGCTCTAGTAATTAATGAAGGAAAGGCTGAAAGTATATCTGAGAAGCAAATATTTCCCCAGAATTAATTTATAAGAGAAATCTATAAGGTGATCTCTTATTTAAAAAGAAAAATATTAAGGCAATGTTTTCAACACCTGGCTTGCAGACGATATAGAAACATGCTTCAAATGGTCATTTCATTCATTGATTCTTGGTTAAAGACAACAAATCCATTACATTAAAACTATTACTTTTGGCACTGACTTTTTAGATACAAAACCAAAACCACAATCTATAGAAGAAAGAAATCATTAATGTTTGACTTCATTAAAATTAAAAACTTCTACCAAAACTTCTACCAATAGGATACAAAAAAAAAATGAAGTCATAGACTGGGAGAAAATATCTTGGTAAAGAACTAGTGTTTAAATTATACAAAGAATTCTTAAAACTGAATAAGAAAATGAACAGCTCAATTAAAATGGGCAAAATATGCGAATGGATAATCTGTGAAAAAAATATATAGATGGCAAATAAGTGTAAAAAAAGATGCTCAACTACACAAATCATTAGGAAACTATAAATTAAAACAACAGTGAGATGCCAATTCAAATGGAATGGCCAAAGTTCAAAACACTGACATTACCAAAAGTTGATAAGGATGTAGAACAACAGGAATTTTAATTCATTGCTGATGGGAATGCAAAATGATACAGCCACTTTAGAAAACAGTTTGGAAGTTTCTTTTCAAAAAAATGTAATTTTAACCTATGACTTCACAATTGTGCTCCTTGGTATTTACTAAAATGAACTGAGAATTTCCACACAAAAACATACCCACAACTCTTTGTGACAACTGTATTCATGATTGCCAAGAGTTAGAAGCAACCAAATGTCCTTCAATAGGTGAATGGGTAAACTGTCATGGATTCACATAATGTAATATTATTGAGCAATAAAAATAAATGAGCTATCAAGCCAGAAAAAGATACCAGGGAACATTAAATGTAGAGTTCAAGGTGAAAGATGCCCATCTACAGGTTTCCAATTATATATGGTTTGGGGAGGAGGGTATGGCAAACTAAGGAGACATTTGTATATGGTGACATTCTGGAATGTCATTCATTCAAATGGATAATAATGCATAAACCTATATGAAATATGGAAACAGCAGTAAGATCAAGGCTATAGGTATAGCACAGTGGTAG
Source organism: Tamias sibiricus (assembly GCA_025594165.1). Taxonomy (NCBI): domain Eukaryota; kingdom Metazoa; phylum Chordata; class Mammalia; order Rodentia; family Sciuridae; genus Tamias; species Tamias sibiricus. Next base: position 101,243,282 of record CM046666.1, read on the forward strand.
AGCACAAACTTAGTATGAGTGAGGCTCTGGGTTTGATTCCCACCAACACAGTGGGGGATGATGATCTGGGGTTTATAGTATAGGAGAAATGAGTAGGTGGAGAACAGAGGAATTTTAGGACACTGAAAATTACAGTACATAATATTGTAATGGTGGATACATGCCTTATGAATTTCTGCAAAGTCATAGAATGTGCAACACAAAGAGTGAACCCTAATGTAAACTATGAACTTAAACAATGTATCAGTATTGGTTCAATGGTTATAACAAATGGACCACACTAATGCAAGAAGCTAATCAATAGGGGAAACTGGGGCCAGGGTAGTGAAAGGTGTAAGAGAAATCTTTGTACTTTCCACTCAATTTTCCTGTAAACCTAAAATTACTCATGGAAATAGTCTAATAATCTTCAAAAAATATAAGTAATGGCTAATATAAAAATAAGTATTTGGGGGCTGGGGCTGAGGCTCAGTGGTAGTGAACTTGCCTAGCATGTGTGAGGCACTGGGTTCAATTCTCAGCACCACATATAAATAATATAAAAGTCTATCAACAACTAAAAAAAATTGTTTTAAAAATAAGTATTTTGTCATGACTTAACTTGATACAAAGATAAAACTCACACAATCTTGACGAACGGTGGCTACCATCAAGATCAGCACAATTTGGGGGGCCTAATAATCCTTTACTGTGTGGGGAAGAAGCCCTCCATTGCGTTTAGCAGTCTCAGTGGCAACTGTCCACCCCAGCTGTAACAGCTGAAACCATCTACAGACATAGCCAAGTTTCCCTCAAAGGGGCAAAACCACCATCAGTTGAGAGCCCTGTTCTTAGGCTCTCACTCTCTCCATATCTGTTGTGTCAAACCCACTTTCAATAAGAACTGAGGAGCATATAATTGAAGATTTGGTTATCTATTCAAGGGGAAAATACCCTGTGTTTTTGATTAGGAGAAATTCATATGGTTTACATCCCAAACAGATGAAAGACTCGGTATTCCATTAGAAAATGCATTCACACACACACACACACACACACACACACGCACGCACGCACACACACACACACACACACACACACACACACACACACACACACACACACACACTTGTTCCTGTCAGTTCCTTCTAGAATTCTAGTCTCTGTATCTTTCCTACAGTGAAATCATTTGTCCCTTTTATGTGGGCTTAGGCACATCTTAGTTTCCAGCTTCCTCTGATCCTTACCTTGTCTAGACCAAAGAATGGGCTTCTGGTTGGTTTGTCTGGTTTGAAGACTATTTGCTTAAGTATTTCAATCCTCAACAATCAGAACATTTATTCATTCTGTTGAAAATATTGACCTGTTGAAAATGTTTTTTGCCATTTGAATACTGGAAGATAACTATCCAAAGAATTATTAGGAGGTATTGATCTCTTCCTTCTGACTATGATAAGCCAACAGATTGATCTGCTTCCATATTTTCTCCTGTTCTTTTCCTTGTGCTGAGAAACAAACTCAGTTTGATACTACATGGGAAAAAAATAAAACTCTCCTCTTACCCCAATCTCTTTCAACTTACTTCCTCATCTTCCTCCTTTTATTTACTGAAACTCTTCTTGAAGGAGTAGGCACTTTTCTGCATATGCTTTCTCCATCTATTTGCTCTTGAAACTCTTTTGTCTTTCATTCTTTCCAACTCAATGAAATACCTCATAAATATCCCCCAAGGACCTCTGGACTAAAACTACATGAGCTATTTTCAGACTTTATTTTATTTAACCTCTACAACTATTTCCTGTTTTTTTTTTTATATTTTTGGTTGTATATTCACACAATACTTCTTTTTTATATATTTGAGGGTGTTTTGTTTTGTTTTGTTTTTGTGATGCTGAAGATCAAACCCAGTACCTCACATGTCCTAGATAAGTGCTCTACCACTGAGCTACAACCCAGCCCTCCCTGTTATCTTTAAATATTTCTCTTCTTGACTTCTAGAAATGTATTGTGTTCTTTTTTTTAAACTTCCCCAAATATTCATGTTTTGTCTTCATTAATTCTTGCTCAGCTGTGTTTATCTTAAAGACTGTCTCTCAGTTTTCCACCCATGGTCACTATAACTTTCTTCAGTACACCAGGATTTTGGATTATCTCAATCACTTTATTTGACTAACAATAAATGCATTCTTTCCACCATTTCTGAAGCCAATAAATGAAGCTACATATAAAAATAAAATGTCTGTGTTTCCAATCATTTCTTTATTCATGGTATGGGTTAACAAAACTGAAATGCTTGAGTTGTATTTTATTCTTATCTTCTCCACAACTGTCACACTCCATCACCTATTGGATCCTGTCTTAACATTTCCCATCCTCCCCTCTTTTCATTTTCATTGCCTTGGCAGAGATCTATACTGACTCTTACTGTGATTCCAGCATTGTTACTCAACCTGCCAGAAGACCTTTAACATGTTCTTGTAGATTGCCTGCACATCACCTTCTTTGACTTCCTGTTGTCCAAAATGTGTGATCACCCTACACAACAGTTTCCACAACCAGTTCCCAATGTGCCTATTCAACCCCATAGGGAAGATTTACTGTCACATAGCTCAGAGTCTATTCATGTTTTAGTTTCCCCTTTTATAAACTCTTTCAGAAAAAATTTATACTTTTAGCTTAGAACTCAGATGTTAACTACCTTATGAATTATCTCTTCTCCCATATAAAGTCTCCATTATCCTCCCTTTGTAAGTCAACCATGTTCTACTTGCCCTTACCTCTTTTATGGCTTTGTATCATGAAGTATTGTCTTTTTCCTTTACTAGTTGGTTTATTTCAATAAAATGTGAGCCCCCAAAAGGTTATATTTTTTTTAATATTCAATCTTGCTGAAGTACTTGATAATATCAATCTCTTAAAAATGCTTATTGAATAAACACATAAGCAATATTATCATTACACATAAACTTACTTTCATCTAATTTTCTCTGGGAGGAGGGCATGGATCCAATGTATCTGAAATGTAACAAGTTATTAGACATGTTTAAAACATGACAAACTTTTACTCTGAAATTGAAGACTATTCCCATTCACATAGATGCTATCAATAATTGAGGGTAAAAGTTGAAATAAATTTATAATCCCTTCTACAACAAATTCACAGGGTTTGGGCATAGGTATTTCCTATTTATAGAATCAGCAGTCTACACCAGATCAATAAATGCAGAAAAATTCTTACCTTGTTCTTAATTGACATCTTAAGAAAGAAAAAACACTTTTACATCTTAGTCCTCATGAAAGATAGATGATCAAGAGGCCTAAATTTATAAAGTGAAAAAAAAATTTAACATGTCTAAAAAGAAATGGATTATTAGTAAGTTTTGACAAAAGATTATCTTTTTGGAAAAATGTAATAAACCCTCCCTTACAGCCATCCCTCACAGACAAATGCTTTGTCCTATTAATCTTTAAAGTCAGGATTTATCGAGGTATATGAAATGTAAGAGGGACTTAATAAATGGTCACTGAAACCACAAATGAAAAATAAAGAAGTTAAGCTACTCATACAATATGTATGAATATGCATCTTTCAAATTAAGGTGTCAATGTTTTTGGTCCCCATACATCCTTTCAGGTGGCCTTTTTCACTTTCAAGTAACTTAGTTTTCAATGAGTCTTAGTTATTTTATAGTTAGGCACTCGATTTTGGGTGAAAAATAAATAAATAAAATTTAATTTCAATCTTCAAAAAAACTAGTAAAAGAAATGAAAGATAATCAATGTCTATAATCTGAAAAATTCCTTAATACATATTCTAGAGGACACTAGCCTCTCAGATGCTATACCTAAACATGGTCCATAGCTTCAGAATAAAAGCAGGAATGGTCAGTAGTATATCTTAGAGATTCACCATGACTAAAGCAAACAAAGACCTCAGAAACAACGTGCAGCAAGGAAATATCTTAACCCTCAAATCTCCAGATCTATTTGATGAAAATTTTTTCTTTGTATAGCAAGTATTAATATACCAACTTCACTGTCTAAAAGTGGTCAAATAGCACTAAGTTCTCCAAGATAGTGATTTCATGAAAATAGAAGAGGAAATTAAAAAAAAAAAAAAAAAAAAAAAAAAAACATAAAAGGACCTCTGACCCAGCCTGGTGGAGGCGAGCATGGGGATAAACATAATACTCCAGAGTGGAAAAACCTCCATATGGAATTCCAGGTTTATAAATATGATGAGAAAAAGCAACATCTAGTAAGTGTGAAAAAAAAATGACCCATCAAGATAAATTGTGTTTCTATAATTCCTAGTTTGTATTCATTCTTAGCTCCTAGGCAAATTTTAAAGATTTTGCAACTAAGAAGTATCACTTTGTATGAGAATGTGAAAAGATCTAGAATTCAGTTTCAATTCTTCCTAGAGCTGCTTTAGTTCTGCTCTGATAATCCTCACAGATTAATTGTACCTTCTTTCTGTCTCTGAGAGGTGAATCATCATAAGCCAAGTTTAGGGACCTAAGCCTTATTTTATCTCTTGTGCTTCTGAGTCTGCATTGCTGACCTTTCTTGCATTCTAAGAAACTTTGACTTGTTTGTAATGGTACTGTCTTTCTCAACCCTTTCAGTCCAAATTCTGCCCTAGAGTCTGCTGAAACCTGCCACCTGCAATGGGTGTCTTTACCTGCATGCATCGATGTTTAGTTTCCATTTGCCTGAAAAGTTTTTTTCCCCCTTTGTTCGATCTATAGATGATAATGTTGTGCTTTCTGCTTATAGGTCTCCCTAATTCAATGTCTATAGTTTTTGTCATGAAACATCCAGGTTGAGAACAACTTGGCATCTCTATTATTCATGCCCACCTAGTTCATCCTGTTTTGTTCAGTAGGCTTATGAAACCAATCTGTCTTCACATTCCTTTTAAAGCTACTCAAACCAAATCCACCATCATAATCTTTTGTCCCATTCACAGCCTGACTGGGAAGTGGGACATTGTTTTCCAAGCCTGACTTTCCTTGCTGGATTTCAGAAACACAACTTCTCTTTCTAGGAGAAAACACAAATAAAATACAAATTAAAGGGAAAAATTCAAACCAAGCTATTTGAAAGTACTTTGTGCTTTGAAAATGGATATCTAGGTATCTCTCTGTGTCTATAAACTATCATAAAGCAAGACTGAATCAGGAGAAAAGAATTTTATCATATGTAGTACACAGTTCAGAATCTATCCCTTCTGTATTATCCACAATCAAAAAAAAAAAAAAAATGTACTCATGTTTATTTCCAGTGAGACAGGTTTTTCATAAGTAATAGAAGCAACCAGAATCTTTGGATGTAACAAAATTTCTTCTTAAAAAGTTAGGAATATAGCAAACCAATGATTTTAAATTTCCCATTCCAGGGAAATATGTGAGTTATTAGCAGGTACATGCCAGGATACTCTCAATATTCAGTAAAATGCAATCATTTGCCTTGGGTTAAATAATTCCATAATTGCTGATTTCCCAATATTACTAGTGTCAAACAGAACCAATATGTCTGGACCAATTCTTACAAAATGCATGGGATTTCTATACCAGGCCATCTAAAGAAAGGGCAAATTCGATAGGGAATCAGTCCATGACAAAGAATCATAATAACCAGTAGTTACAGAGAGTAAGATTGGATGGGGGTGAAAATCTCTGAGATTATCTTAAGGAGTGGGGCATCAGAGAAGATACAATAGGAGGAGGGGTGGAGAAGCAGTCACTGACAAGCTATATGACATATAACATTATCAAGCAACTGAGCAACAGACATGTCTCAGTGTTTTCCAATGGGTAAATATGGATTGAAAGTTAGATTTAGTAACAGATTATTAAATAATGTGGGTTAGTGAAAGATACCCTCAATTTGAGAGTATTCATGTTAAGATTGGTTTCCAGATGTAAACTAGCAGGTTAAACCCCATTGTCTTTCCTGAGGAGGGTATGTGCACAGCTTTGGGAGACCTTCCTCCTCAGCATCCATGTTCCCAGACACAGGTTCCTAACCATGAAGTTGCCTGTAGCTTATCTGCTGTGTCTTGTTATCTCTATGTACCTCAGCACAAAGTCACATGTTGGATGTAAAATAAAATTTAGATCATTTCTCTATTTTCCCTTGAAAAACGAATGACTATGGGGAAGGAGAATATCCAAAAAAGGAAACATAACAAGTTATGAAATGGTGGAATGTACATCAGCTTGATTAGTTTTATTCAAGAAAGGTGAACATGAAACAAATTTAATAATTTAGTGATAAATCCTTGACTGTGCCACCTGTCCTTGAAGTAGTTTTACCTGAAGCAATAAAATTATCTGTTCATTCACATACTCAAAAAAAATCGAACTAGAAGAGCCCTTTTTGGGTAAAACTTCCCACCTACTCCCCTCCAAGTTCATAATGTAAGATGTTTAGCCAATACCAAGAAATTCTAATTTAGTATCACTTATGAGTATAAGTGATACTAGAAATGCAATAACACCATTACAATAATTTTCAAAAATATCTTCAGAGTCATGACATTTATTTATAGGAAGAGGATTTAAGAAAATGGTCTAGGGAAACTAAAGTGGTAAAATGTGTTATTATTCACATGTCGAATGAGACAACTTCCTCAGATATATAAATGATTGAGAGATAACCATGTAATTTTGTAATGAAAACTATGTACAGTGATGCCTAAAAAAGGAGAAAAGGCAATTATTTTATTGTCAGCTAGAGTTATAGGGCAGTAGAGTAAGCAGCAGTGTTGATTATTATGTGATAACACAGTGTGTTATTCAGCATTTTATTGTGACCAAAATATGTAACAAGAACAAGTGAGAAAAGGAGAAGTTTATTTGGGGCTCACGATTTCAGAGGTTTCATTCAGTCCATGGTCAACTGACTCCATTGATGGGATCTTAAAGTGAGGTAGAACATCATGGCAGAAGGTCACAGCAGAGGGAAGCTGCTTACCTCATGGTAGCCCAGAAGCAGAAAGGAAGAGAGGACAAGATACAATCCACAAAGGCATGGCTCCAGGGATCTACTTCCCCCAGCAATGGCCCACGGACATATAGTTACCACCCAGTAGTCCATTCGAATTATGAATCCATCCAATAGATTAATCACTGATCAGAATAGTGCTCTCACAACCTAATCATTTCCCCTCTGAACATTCCTGCATTGCTATGTGAGCTTGTGGAGGGATATCTCATTTTCAAACCATAACAAACAGCTATTTGTGAAAATTTCTCTCATTCTTTATGCCATTTTTGAATGATATTTAGTAAATTAATAGGCTTTATTCAGCTAGGCACATAGTAAGTAATAATGATGATAATGACAGAAGCAATTTTTCAAAATTCCCTTGCTTGGAAATACAGCTCTGGCTCTAGTCCATCTCTGATCACTCTTGCCCACAAAGCCTGTCCTCCTATCACCTGTCTTCCCAACTACCTCTGTGCCTATTTGTCTACTTGCCTTGTTCACTCCTTCTTCATCTGATACACACGGGATCACTTACCTCCTTGATCTCCTTGATTCACTCAGAGGAAGTTGCTATTTCCTGGGTCTCATGGCATAGTAATCTGTAAACTCCTGGTTAAATTTGCATAATGACTATATCTTGATCCTCTCAGTGATTCCAACTGAAAGCGTTGGAGTTATTTTTTACATTTTTCACTGTCAATTATCACCTATACTCAACTTATTTTTCATAGTCTTGCATTCAGCCAATATTTATTGTGGTACCTATATGTCCAGACCTTGATGTCCACTGCCTTAAGTTAGTCTAAATCTTGAACTGTAAAGACAGTCCCAACTCCCTCTCTGCCCTTATTGCTTGTAAACACCCTACCCACTATCCAAGAATGCACAGGTCCAGTCATTATGTTCTTAAAATAGATTTGCTGTTATTTCAGTTTTCAAAAATATTAATCTCGTTCTTATTGTCTAAATGAATGAAATCAGAACTTCTTACTTAGCACTACATGGAAGCTGTTTAGGATCTGACCCTTTGTGAATTTATTTCGGTTTCTGTGAACATCATAGAATGGGTGGCTTATACAAAACACAAATTTATTTCTTACAGTTCTGGAGGCTGGAAGTCTAAAATCAAGGCACCAGCAGATTCAATGTCTGGTGAGGGTGGCACTTCCTGGCTTATGGGTGGTTGTCTTTCTGCTGTGTCCTTGCATGGTAGAAGAGGCAAACAAAGTCACCTGGGTCCCTTTTATAAAAGCACTAATCCCATTCATAAAATGTTCACCCTCATAATCTAATTACCTCCCAAAGACCCACCCCAAATTCCATGGGATCACGGATTAAGTCTCTACATATGAATATGAGTCCCTGAACAGCATCCCTGCCAAACCCAGGCTTAACCCATCTACTCAACACCCCTTCAACACCCTTGTACTCACATTCACACCTTTACTCTTGCTTATGGACAACCATAACCAGACTTCCCTTTTCTGGTTCACACTATAGAAATCCTGTGGCTCTTCAAGAGTGACCTAAGTGCTGTCTCTTCCAGGATACCTTTTCCTGTACCACAATCAGAATTAGCCATTCCTTGCTGTGTGCCCACAGTGCTTTGTCACTTCCTCTTCTCAAATGTTCTATGTAAGCCTTTTATCCTGTTTTTTTTTTTTTTTGATAAATCAAAATTAAAGTGTATATATGCCGTAGAACTGTTTCTCTCCAATTAAACAGTTCAATAAAAATGAATGCTAAAATAGTTGATAAATAATATCTTTATTCATCTTAAAAGTTTTATAAAAATAGATTCTGCAGCCAGGCATGGTAGCACACACCTATAATGCCAGCAGACCAGGAGGCTGAGGCAGGAGGATTGATCACAAGTTCAAAATCAGCCTCAGCAATTTAGCAAGGTCCTAAGCAACTTAGTGAAACTCCTCTGTCTTAAAAAATATTTTTAAGTTGGGGAGGGGTGGGTTGGGAATGTGGCTCCATGGTTAAGCAACCCTGGGTTCAATCCCTGTGTGTGTGTGTGTGTGTGTGTGTGTGTGTGTGTGTGTGTGTATGTATGTAAAATATTACATATATTCTCCAATAATTGTAATAAAATAGAAGAAATTAAAGTCTTTCTAAAGTAATGCATTTCTAATAAGAATTGGATTTAAATTACGTAGGAGTTGCTATCCTAACAGGGCAGAAAACTTTTCTTGTCTGAGTTTTAATTGCAGGCATATACTTCATAAGCAAAGAGATAAAGATAGAAATACAGAGAAACACATGTGTATTGTACATGAAAGTTTATGTATGGTAGGTATGTATGTATGGTGTTATGTATATGTGGTACATGTATGTGATATACATCTGCACATATATGTATATGACATATAAGTCATTCCATCTGGGAAAACTGTACCAACTCCATCTCTCATAACTGCTAATGGAATCAGACACAATCTGGGAGGACTGGGAGAAAGATTCTTGACTACAGGACAACCTTCCTGGATGTGTGGCTCTAATAACTGACTGAGGTGGCATTAATAATTTCCCTCAGATGACATAACTTTAGACAGGTTTCTTCCCAACTAAATGTCCTTGACCTCCCTTTTAGAGCATCTACTTGAGAAAACTTGGCAGTGGTAAACTTGTTTTCCCCCTTGAGAAGAAATGACTCCCAGACTCTTGCCAGGTTTACAACCCAAGAATGTGTTTCTCAAAGACCAGTGAACCATTCCTTTAAAAATGCAATCATCAAGAAAGACAGTTCCTCTATGTCCTGGTTTCTGCAAGAGGGTAGGTAGGAACCTAACTTTAATAAGTACCAATTAGCAAACAGATGGCCTAGTCACATTAAATAACCTCTCCCCCTCTGCCACTTCCTTCAATATTTTTTCATTAGTTCTGTCCAGTGCTTAAAAACTCTTAAAAACTTTGTTTTGGTGGAATTGAGTTGGATCTTTCTCCCCTCTTGCAATAGTCTTGACCCCTATTGTAATAGTCTTGAATAAAGTCTTCCTTGCCTGTTTAACTTGTCCAGTGCAATTTTTCTTTGACATGACAAGCTGAGCAAGCCAATGCACTGCTGCTGCCCACTTAAGTGGGGAGAGTTTTAATGTGTCATCCTCTATCATCCTTTGATGAGAATTAAACTGGGATGACAGGCTGTTAATGTTCACCATCTCTATGATCCTATGACCATATGCAAAGGATAAATGGGAGGAAAGGAATCCTATCTTATTGTTTCTGGGTATTAAATTAAATTGAAGAAATACCTGCAGAAAATAAATGGAAATTTGTGAATAAATTGTGTTACAATTCTCCTTTCTAAATTTCACAATAGAGGTATAAATATAATCATCTCTTTCTTAGGTTGATGCTGTAATAATTGCTCATATCAGGGTATATTAATTTAAGTAAGTTTGATTTACTCTTGGCTGGTTTTTACAATTTAAGAATGGCACCATCAATTTATTAGACAGCAGAATTTTGTGACTTACTGGATGGTTCATGTATCCACAAATTAAGGTAAGTATAAAATAGTCTGTGACTGCACTTGACCTTGTACTGTATCCCTACTTTCTAAAAAAGTTTTTCTCCAATCATTACATTGGCACATTCTAGGACATTTGCTTCCCAGGACTATTTTATCAAAGAGTAAATAGTAAATTATGAGACCAGGAATTTCACTGGTAATTCCCAGCAATTTGTGGGAATGCAGAGATGAGACCAAAAAAGATGGAGACAAAGTATGTTCAGAATGACATTCAAGAACTCACGAAAGACATGTTCTGTGAATCATTTTGTGAAACGTATTTGACTTGAGTATAGTTTCCTCATTTAAATCATTCTTTGAATGGCTCTCCCTTCGGACATTTTCAGAATAATTTAGCTAGAAAGCAGTGTGTACAGAAGTGACAATTCAAGTGATTTATTGCTTATGGTGCAAGGAAGGCAAAACAGAAAAGTTGGTTATTCCAGTTTAGGAAAGCAATACACAATAGATTTCCTACACTCTCATCTGAACTACATATTTAAGTGAGGCTATAAAAAGAGTTCTAAGTTAGAATGTGGTTTTAAGATTATTCCTTTTGAGTTTGAAGTGAAGTTCTCATGACAGGACTTTTATTGTCCCAGAGTTATATGCTAAGTACCTATGCCTAATTCAAGTAAGTTCAAATTTGGAAATTTTAACCCCTAAAATTATATACCAAAATATTAATAAAGATTATCTCTGATTGAGGAAATAATAGATTTTAAATTTCTTTTCTTTGCTAATTTTTCTTTCTCATTTTTCTTTATTAAGTATGAATCAATTTTGCAATAAGAGGTTCAACATCCTCAAATAAGTTAGTAGAAGGTTTTTCATCAAAAATTTTATGAACAGATGACTGGATAAAGAAAATGTAGTTTATATACACAATGGAGTTTTATTCAGCCATAAAGAAGAATGAAATTATGGCATTTGCTGGAAAATGGATGGAACTAGAGATCACACTAAGGGAAATAAGATAGACTCAGAAAGTCAAGGGTTGAAAATTTTCACTCTTATGCAGAAGTTAAAGCAAAGAGGGCAAAATCTGGGTGTGTGGATTTTAAGAAAATAGAGGAGATCAGTAGAGGAAAGGTGTTGAGGGTGAGGGAAAAGGGACAGGAAAAAAGGAACTGTAGAATGAGACTGAAGAAATTATGTTACGTACATATATGAATATAGCATAGTGAATTCCACCTTTATATGTATCTATAAAGCACCAGTAAATAAATAAACAAACAAATAAATGAATAAACAAGTGGAAAACCAGTAGAGTAGAGGGGAAAAATGGAGGGAGAAGGAGAGGGAAAGAAAAAGCACTGGGCATTGAAATGGAGCAAATTGTATTCCGTGCATGTATGATTATGTCAGAATGAACTCTACTTTTATGCATAACTATAATGCACTAATAAAACATTTTTAAATTTTACAAACACATTCCAAAATTTCCTCTGAAGAGTCCTTTAAGTTTCCAGTTTCCATTTGTTGTTTAATAGATGAATTATCATTGTGAAAGTTGTTTTGTATACTAGATTTACAAGGTCACATTATTTTCTAGAGGAAACAAGGAATAGGAGGTATTTGAGATGTCATGCTCATACATTAAGTGTACCTTGAACTGTGCACAATAGAAATGATTTTCAAATACAAATTAATAACTCCAAAGTGGCTTAAAATCCCTTAGTGGTTCTCCAGTGAGCACAAAATGAAATTAAATATTTCTTACAACAGCCTACAGATTGTGGGGCTTGTAATAATGATAATAAAAACAGGTGCTAACATTCATTGACTACCATTTCACAGCTTATGCTAAGTGCTTTGCAGGAATTAACTCATTTAATCTTGAGAACTACCCTCTGTGGTAAGTATTATTATCCCCCTTTTTCAGATGCAGAGACTCACAAGGTGCTTCCACATTATCCATCTGCCAGGGTGCAATTACTGTGGCTCAATAACAGTTTCTATGACTTGGCCAACTCTGGACAATGGTTTTAAACACAAATGAAGTGCTGGCTATTAGAAAAATTATTCTTATGGAAAGGGCCCATTGCTAATAGAAGCATTTACTACTCCCCAAGTATTATACTAAAAACCCAAAATGTGATGAAAATATTGCTAACAAGCTATTGTTCTTGTCAAAATATTAACAGAAATATGTTTCATAGTTCACAAATCATTGTCAGATACATAAATCCATTTACTCTTCACACCAACTGCAGCACATAAGAATTATTTTGCAGATTATTTACAAAACTAAAATTTACAGATTAAATGACTGCCCAATGGCAATGCACAGAAAGGCAGGAGAGCTGACAGTCAAATCCACATTCTTCTGACTTCTGTCATTGCTCTCCACTCTGCTATGATTTAATATTAATGTTTCCTTTATTCACTATATTCACTATGGAACAAACTGATTACAGTTCAGAAAAAAGGTTAACAGTACTCATTAGGTTATTCTATTTGTCAGAAATGAATCAATGGTAACAAGCTGAAATCTCATTCAAGTTGGGGTTGCTTCTCCCACACTCCTCTCTGTCCAAGTCACCACAGGACTTTGAAAACTGGAAACACCATACATATGCCCAGTGAACAAGGGAGAGGCCAAGTTGCCCAGAGCATCTCCTCCTCCAAGTCTGCGCCAAGCTCAGCATCCATGATGGGGGAATTTAATTACCTTTTTATGTTCTATGGATTCTAACAATAAAAGCTTTGACATCTTCAGGCTAAAGATCCAACGATGCATTTCAATCACAAATTGAAGGTTTCCGCTTTGTTTGTATGACCTGAATATTCAGTCTGAAACTAACCACCAGAGAAAGCCATTTGGGGAATAGCTGGACAGCAATGAAGCAAAGAGTGAGGTTGGAGTGACATTCAGCAGCATACTTGCAGGAATCTTTCCATAAGGGCTTTTACTGCCTTAGGTCCAGGCCTGTTCTAAATTCAGGTCACCAGAGTCTCCTAAGTGCCAGCTGGACCAAGCTCTAAGCTTGTGTATGTGTCACTCACAAAGCAGCTACAAGGAAGTACCATTAGAGAAAAATTTCATTTATTATTGTCAATAACGTGTAGTACACTCAACAGCATCAGAAAATATAATTTTACAGCTCATAGAAGAAGGAAATATAGAATAAATGTAGCATGTGCCATAAGGACAATGTATAGTTGCTGTTTTTATTATTTTATTTATAGAGATAGGGTCTCACTGTGTTGCCCAAGCAGGCCTTGAACTCCTAGCCAGGGATTTCCTGCCTGAATGTCCTGAGTGCTGGGACTGCAGGTACCCAACACTACGCCCAGCAGGAATTTTAAAGACACTACAAAGGAAAATCCTCCCAGCAACACACTGGATCATATGAGGCCTTTCTCAATCTGAATCTTGTCTACTTCATTAATGCCCTTGCCCATCACTGCCAGATGTCTGTGCTCAACACAATGAATCATCTTCAGTTTCCACTCTTCTTGTTGCTGACTTTTTACAGCAATTTCAACAGTGCAAATACATCTTAAGTGAGGTAGTTCTCTTACAAACCTCTCATTTTTGGAGCAACCTTATTCCATCCCAAACAGAAAAATCCCAATCTCCATCTATATCTCCATCTCTCTGAGAATGAACTTTTCTTACAATGCACTCATGTGAAATCACCATCAGTTGTTTAGATATGTGTAAGCATTCTATTAAAAAATAAATTCCATGAAATGAGAAGTTCCCCACTTGTGTCTTTATAGCTCCAAAGCCTACAAAATTGCCTGGCATTAAGAGGAGCTGGTTTAAATGGAACAATGAATAGATAAATCACATATACAAAATACCACATATCATTTAGTTGTTAAAAGCAGAGGAATAAAGCCAAAATTGCTTAGGTTCAAAACCCAGTTCTACCACTCTGTGATTTTGTGATCTTGGATTTCTTAATCATTTTAGGGCTTGAGTTTCCTCATCTACAAAAATGGCTGTTGTATGATTTCAGTGAGTTAAAAATAGTAAACAAAAAAGCACTTTAAACGTAGCTAGGCACACTAACTTCTTAACAAATGGTAGTCATAACCACCACCACCATCATCATTTTTCCACAGTGTGGCAATGTAGCACAGTACCAAGATATTGAGTTATTAACAGTAGACCTGAATTCAAATCATGCTCCTACACATATCATTTATATGACATTGGGCAATTTGCTTCACTGCTTTCTACTTTTGTTTTACTTGCCTCTAAAATACAGATACTAATTATGACTATCTCATAAACAATTTGGAAATATCAATTCAATTATGCATGTAATTACATAGAATCTGACACATGGTAAGTGCTCCATAAAGGTACGCTATTCTCCACTGCAGAGTTGTTTGTTGTTGCTGTTGTTGTTGTTTTAATCTTAAATCATTATCAGTATAAAAGTCATTGATTATTGCCCCAAGACAGGCATCCTCACTGACCTAGCACTTGTACATGTGCCTCATAAGCAGAGGAAGGGTAGAAGAAAGTCACCAAAGTAGAAAATGTGTTACATTTAGGACCTAGCATTACCTTTTCCAATTCTTTAGGAAATAGGATGTGCCATTTGATGTTTGGAACGGGTTTAAGCAGAGTTACTACAAGCCTTAGGACTGCTTGCACTTTGATTCATTTCCAAATCTTGCTGATATATTCTGTACAGCATGGACCATAAGAAGGAAAACTAGCCCCCCCGCAATGGAGAGGTGCGGGGAAGATTGGAGGGTGGGACTTCTCCCATTAGAGAGGTCTGTCGTGGTCCCATTCTCTTTTGGAATGATCTTGGCCCCTGAGTACCAGCACCCTCCACCACCACCACCACCAATTCTCTCCAGCCTAAGGTAATAGCTGTTGCTAATTTCTAAATTTCCTAAAATTTCCTCATAAAATTATCAGTTCCATGCACTGTCAGTATGGCAATTTCTTGAAGTTATCCCTCTGGTTTATTTTCCTGGTTAGACTTCAACTACTCTAGTCATCTTATATATCCCTCTCTCTCTCTCTGCCTTTCATTGATTGAAGAAGTGTATGATTAGCTTGCCTTTCTCTCCACATGCACACACATATATACTCAAATTCTTGGGAGTGATCTCCTGTTAAAAAGAAACGAAGGCCTAATTCTGTGGTCTGGAACAGATTGTATAATTTGATTCCAAAGTGACTTTATCATCTAATACAGTAGTTCTCATCTGGGGAATATTTTGTCCTACTGTTGTCTCTCAGGGCAATGCCCAGAGATATTTTGGGTGGCTACAAGAAGGTGGGGAGTGCTTGCTGCCATCTAGTAGATAGAAGCCAGCAGTGCTGCTAGATGGCCTACCATGGACAAGACAGCATTTTTTTCCTTCGACAAAAGAAGAATTATCTAGCTCAATGTGTCAACAGTGCTGCTATTAAAAAACTGATCTTTCAGTTCACACTGCTGGGTGTTTTTTGTAGCTTCTAAGCATCTACAGGTCATAGAAATATTCCTTAGGACCTAAAGCTGTTGATGATGATTGCATTGTTGACACCCTGCCCATAATCATCAGCTTCAGTACACTGTTCTAATTAATTGATTTGCATAAACTTATATTTCACTATGGATTTCTTTTGTTGTTGTTGTTGATTTGCATACCCTTGAGCTCCTGGAGAAACAAATAAAATAAATCAAAAGACTGAGCGGATTTTCAGATTTCAGATATTTGTGTTAAATATATTTCTATCCTATTACTTGATTTTCCAGACTTTGCCTCAAATGATAGATTTTTCACAAGATAACTTACCAAAATGATGATAATAATAATAATCTGCTTGAATATTTTCCTCCATGAGCTAGCAGGTAGCTAGTTGGCTCTCAACCACATTTCCCATCCTTGTGTGTTAAATAGTCTGTTTTTATCTCCAGCTTGTTGTTACATAGATTGAGGATATGAGACTGGGTCCCCTTAAACTATCCACTAACAGCTATGATAACTTTGATGACTTACAAGAAAGACATCTCTTGCCTTGTGAGTAAAATAGAAAGTTGGGCAAATTAAATGTTCCTTTTCTGTCCTAAAAGTTTAGCCATACATTTAGACCATGACTGTGTGTGTGTGTGTGTGTGTGTGTGTGTGTGTGTGTGTGTGTTCAATACTTGTGCAACATGCTTACAAATTTGTTCTTTAGGGAGTGAAATTTATACCTGTATAATAAAAGTTTGCATCCACACTTGGTTCATTGAATAGATAAATACTAATAAACATAAGTAGAGAATAGAATGTTGCTAGGCCCATGTTCCACACTCCTGATCCTGTTAGAAGATGTGTAAGATTGTCTCTGAGAGGTGAGAAAGGACAACTCTGTCACAAGCAGGCCTGAAACACAGGTGCTCTCTGACAACTTGGGAGTGAAAATGGACTTTTGCCACATTGGGATCCTAAGCCTCAAAAAAACACAGACTTCTACAACTGCCCAGAGATTTCCTCTTCCCTACTCACTGAGGGAAAATGAAAAACATATATAAATCTATTCTTAAAAGAACAGCAAAAAAAAGGCATGACTATGTTACATCTCGACTATGTTCTTGTATATATAAAAAAGAAGCTGATTTTTTTAAAGGTGAGTTTTAGGGGGCTAGGGATATAGCTGGTGGTAGAGAGCTTGCCTAGTATGTGTAAGGCTCTAGGTTCAAACCCCAGCACTGTAAAATAAGTAAATTTTGCTTTAAGAAGGAAGAGCCACATAGAAGCCTTTCTTTTACTGGTTGAAGCCTTTGAAAACTGCTGCTGACAGATGCCTCGGATTCTCTTTGCTGGAGTCCCATAGGTAACCACCTCCCTCAATGCTTCACCATCTCCACTCCCTGCTTTCCCTGAACCTTGCCTGTCTACCCTGATAAAGATCTCAGTGGGTAGAGATTCTGTCTTAATTCTGCTCTCCTTCAAACGTCTCCTAAGTCACCTGTTCTCCATACATGTTAAACTAGCTGAAGGTAAAATACGTCCTTTTGGAAAAAAAAGTTGCAACAAAGCTCACAGCTTTCAATCCCAAGATCATTTTGTTCCCAAATTACCTTTTCTTCTCAGTGTGACTCTGTGAAGGGTAGGAAAGAGTCAGAACCAGCATCTGAACAGAGATCCTGCAGCAGCTCAAAGGAGACAGAGGCGGGGAGAAAGTGTTAAAATTTGTGGTATGTTAATAAGATCATTCAGTCCCTGTCACCTTAAAAAAGCCCAAGACACATTTCCCTCCCTAACTCCTCTTTCTTTTCCCTCTCCTCCTCTTCACCCTCCTCTTCCATATCTAAAGATGAAGGTTAATATTAAGCCTCACATTAATGGCTGTCAAATCAATCATGATTTCCTCTGAGTTATGTTACACAGAAGCAACATGCTTTATCAGAAATCAAAGAAAAGACAGTGCCAAAAGTGGATGAGCTAATGTAAAATCACTTACATGGGCACTCTAGAGACGGAAACCCGTTTAATATTTAATGTAGTCATTAACCTAAGAACGAAAGGGAAAGAGTAATGGATGGTCTACATCCTTGGCCTGTGGGACAGAGGACTGAAGTAGGCTGTCCCTTCTGGGATCAGATTCACACATGTCTAGAATCCATAAAGTGGGTCACAGGTGAAGGGAATTGGAAAAGTCTCAAAACTCCCAGACGTATTGTTCTAAGAGGACAGTCGTGCTCAACAGTCACGCCTGAAGTTCACCACACTGCAGGAACCAGAAGCCATGTCAATTGAATTGCTCAATTAGTTTGTTATGGCAACAGACATGCTGTCCCCAGCACATATGGTCAAACTGCAGCAAATAATCAATTATTGAAGGAAACTATCTCCAAGAAGCATTAATCCATCAGGATATTGAAGGGTTTGTTTTTGTCTCTGTTTAGATTTGGTTATCATAGGACATGTCTGCTTTGCTGGCTACCAGGAGTTGTCCCTAAGAGCCAGAATGTCAAAACCAATTGAGAATGCAAAGGGACAAACATACAAAGTACATAACAGAAAAAGTCATCTGAAAAATAACTTTTTCTATTATGATTATGATGTTATAAAGAATATTCTATTTATGCAATAAGAAGGCAGCATATTCTCCATGTACATTTTTCAACAAGTTCAACCTAAGCACCTAATCATGTAATTCCATTGCAATTACTTCACATAAGTGACAGGATTACTTCTTGACAGGATGCAAGAGACACTAAATCCACACTTGCTGTTGTGTTTAATTGTATTTTTTTCTATCTTATACTATCATCTGTGAATTTCCATGGGTCTAACAAGTATTCAACCCCATGAAAGAAGTCAATTAGGATACTTTCATGGAAATGAAACATTTCTATCTCGACCCACCCAACCACCACCCAATTTTTTTTTTTTTCTTTCACCACACGTTTAAATCTAAAACCCTTTCATGCTGTGGAGATTTTAAAATACTGTATCATGAAAATATGTAATTTCTAATGTGGGCAGAAGCTTCAGGAAGACTGAAATTCAAAGAGAAATAGTGGAATGGACGCTTTGTGGAGATGGAGTCCAAAACCACCTGGCCAGGTGCAATGTTTCCCTGGCTCTTACACCTACAAAATCTGTTTGAATTAGGGACAATTATTTTATGTAGCTTTTCAATTAAACTTGTCCAAGGAACATTTTATTTCATAAAAGTCAATTTGATTAAGAATATCAGTGGCAGCAATAAACAATTATTATCATCTACATTTGATTGAGAAAAGCAAAAATTGTTAAAGAAAAAAAGACTTCTGGTTCATCTAGGTTACCTGAAAGAAGTAACTTTTTAAAAAAAAAACTTAAAATTAAAAATAAAGACTTTCAATTAAACAATAAGATACTGTTAGTTCTATCAAAATGCCTTGGGAATCCAGGCGCAGTGGTGCACATCTCTAATCCCAGCACTTGGGAGGCTGAGGCAGGAGGATCACGAGTTCAAAGCCAGCCTCAGCAATGGTGAGGCACTTAGCAACTCAGTGAGACCCTGTCTCTAATAAAATACAAAAAAGGGCTGGGGATGTGGCCCAGGGGTCGAGTGCCCCTGAGTTCAATCCCTGGTACCAAAAAAAAAAAAAAAAAAAAAGAAGAAGAAAGAAAGAAAGAAAATGCCTTGGGAGAACTGGCTCTTACCTGGCCTTAAATATTCTCCAGGAGAATACTAAGAATGATGTGGCAAGAATTTATTTGCAAAAAGACCCTTTAAATTCTTACTAATTGAATTATAACCATTTTTCTCTTCCACTCTAAATTATTCAGACTGCTATTCAAGATGAGTGACAAGGACATCTAGCAAGAGAAAAACTCACTTCAATCCATCCATTTTGCCACCACAGGACTTTAAATGCTGCAAGGCTTTGACTTAGATTTTCCACTTCTAGGAATTTATCCTCAACAGAAACATCAAAAAAAAAAAAAAAAAACCAATTGTATGTTAAAAAGTTTTTATTGTGCTGTTGTTCATAATGATTTAAAACTGAAAACAGCCAGGTGTTGTGTCATACACCTGCAATCCCAGCAGTTTGGGAGGCTGAGGCAGGAGGATCACAAGTTCAAAGCCAACCTCAGCAACTTAGCAAGGCCCTAAGCAATTTAGTGAGATGCTATCTCAAAATAAAAAATAAAAAGGGCTGGGAATGTGACTCCATGGTTAAGCACCCCTGGTTTCAGTCCCTGATACCAAAAATAAATAAATAAATAAATAATTGTGAACAAAGTAAACACTCAATAACAAGTGAGTAAATGAATGAAGTAATATAGGCATAATAAAATATTCTGAAATATATATGTATACACACACACATGCACACACAACACACACACACACACAAGCACACAAAGAATGGTTGATGAGATACTACATAAGCTATTCTCTGGGCCTAGAACAATTCTTCAGGCAGTTCCCTCCCCTCTTCCCTAACCTTCCCTAACCCAGTCAGTTGATTCACACCATAAACTCCAAAGAAATCAAGTGAAAAGCAGATGTTTCTTTGGACAGTGGCTCCAGAATGGATTCTAAACTAAATTGGTTGGAAGTCCATTGTCAGAATCCTCCATATTTCATATTTACATGACTTCAATCAGCAATTTACAGAAACTGTAAAATGGAACAAGTTTAGGGGCTGGGGTTGTGGCTCAGCGCTAGAACGCTTGCCTAGCACATGCGCGGCCTGGGTTCGATCTTCAGCACCATGTACAAATAAAGGCATTGTATACAACTAAAGCAAATAAATATTTTTTTTAAAAATGGAACAAGTTTAAATTATATATGTAGGGAAATAACTGAAGAATAAAAGACATTGCAGGAATGACAAGAAAACCGTTGTTTTGTTTTGTTTTGTTTTGTTTTGTTTTTGGTACTGGGGATTAAACCAGGTACAATCTACCACTGAGCTGAACCAGCCCTTTTAATTTTTATTTTGAGACATGGTCTCACTTAGTTGCTGAGATTGGCCTTGAACTTGTGATTATCCTGCCTCAGTCTCCCCAGTCACTGGGATTACAAGCATGCACAACCATGTCAGCAAGAAAATTGCTTTTTAAACTGCAAGAATATTTTCAAAAAGAAAATATTTCATTCATAAAACAAGAACAGAAGTATATTTAAAACAAACATTCAGAATACACAAAAGAGCTTTGATCAAATGCAAGACAATTTTTAAAAGTCACTAATACCATTTGAAGACTAAATAAAGAAAATCTCACGGACAGAAAAAAAGTGAAATATAAGAAAATAAAGGATTAAATTAAGAAAGCCAACATATAATTAATAGGCATTCCAAAAACACAGATAAGAAAAACATAATAAATTACCCAAGAAAAAGTTTAAGAAAAATTTAGTAAATTGAGAACTATATATTCAAAGGATCTATCATATGCTAGCATAACAGATGGAATGGGGCAATACTAAAGGACATCATCATGAAATTCCAGAGCAGTGGGGATAAAGAGAAGTTTCTAAATACTCCCAGAGGAGGCATATCAGTTTTCATCAAAGGACTACTATTTCTCAATGACAACTCTGGAAGCTAGAAAACAACAGAGCAATACCATCAAAATTCTTATTTCAAAAATTCCAACTTAAAAAGTAATATATTCTATGTAGGTTCCTGGAAAAGTTATGGTCATCCAGAGCACCTGCCTTTGCAGAAACTATTGCTGTCTCCAGGGGGTACAGAGTCATCAGGCTCTCCACTCCTCTCACAGAGAAGTAAATTAAAATTCAGAAAAATCTGTGTATTTCAAGGGTGTGCACGTGGCAAGTGATAAAGCCAGCTCCAAAACAGTGGTCCAACCCGTGCTGTCTTTGAGTTATGTGCATTATGTCCATCACTTTTACTAAAAATTAAGAAAGCACCATGTATCATTTCACTCAACTGAAGGGTCTTCATAATAAAGCAAAAGTACTAAAAAAAAAAAAAAGTAATATATTTATGCTGGGCATGGTGGCGCATGCTTGTAATTGTAGTGGCTCAGGAGGCTGAGGCAGGAGGATTACAAGTTCAAAGTCACCTTAGCAAAAGCGAGGCACTAAGCAACTCAGTGAGACCCTTTCTCTAAATAAAATACAAAATAGGGCTGGGGATGTGGCTCAGGAGTCGAGTGCCTCTGAGTTCAATCCCCGACACCAAAAAAAAAAAAAGTAATATAGATATCATCAAATAGAAAAAAGGAGAATCAAATATTTCCAAATAATTAGTTTTAAAAATGTACGTGTGGTACAGCCTTTCTGAAGAATCTCTGAAGGAACTGCTCAAACAAAACACAAGAGTAAACTAATAGAAAATACAACAGGGATGCAGGAAGCAGGAGATTCAACACAAGAGAGTAGATACTAGAATTCCCAACACAGTAGTAGAGAGGGACTCCTAGATGACATCAGTATAGTAAGCCTAGAAAAAAACCAATCAAGACAAGAGCATGAAGTAAAAAGGCTCTGTATGAAGGTTTCTTACAGGAAAAGAAAGAAAGAGAGAGAGGGAGAGAGAGAGAGGGAGGGAGGGAAGAAAAGAAAGAAATTATCTGATAAAACCAATGATAGTTACAGGAACCTTTATTTCCACCACAAAATCTAGAGAAGAACTACAGTGATACATATAAAACCAAAACTGAACTATTTTTGTTTTTTAATGTGGAAGGAAATTATCAACTCCTGGAAAAAAAAAATATTGTGCAAGATAGGAAATAAAACACTAGTTTAATATAGTTCTCGATTGTGAAGGAAAAAATGGTTTACATTTTAATAATAAAGTATGAAATTAACAAAAGTTATGATATACCTATACTCAAGAGGAGAGAGGGAAATAAATGCAAGTATATGGGGAGAGGAAAGTAAGAAATTTAAATATTTACTCTCCCTAGTAAGAAGTAATAAAATAATAGTAATAATACAAATATAATAAAATAAGCACAATTTTAGTAAGTTG
The DNA here is from genome assembly GCA_025594165.1 of Tamias sibiricus. Lineage (NCBI taxonomy): Eukaryota > Metazoa > Chordata > Mammalia > Rodentia > Sciuridae > Tamias > Tamias sibiricus. The sequence continues at coordinate 101,266,178 of CM046666.1, forward strand.
GGGATGAATTCCAGAAGCAGACAAAGATGTTAAGATCGTTGTCCTTTTAACTTTCAAATTAAGCATAGGAAAGGACAGGTGAGAGGACTATTTTTTTTTTTTATTGTAAGCTTTGTAGAACTATTTGAACTTTTGGTCTTAATATGTAACTAATGATGATATAAACACAAATTTAATTTTAAATGTAAACCAATATATCTATTCCATCAATAATTATAGGATATTAGGAGCTATATAAAAAATAAGTATCAAGCCATTCTAGGGATGCAAAGATAATAAATTCTGAATCATCTATCTTTGTCCCTTAATAGCTGCTTGACCTTAGGTACACAATCTAACCATGTCTATGCATCAATTTTTGCATTAGAATAAAAGGAGGATTAAGCATGATAATGGAAATAAATTGCCTCAAGATATACAAATAATAGTAGTCTAGTAAGGAGACTTAGAATCATAGTAATAATTTTGATACAATTTAATTATTGTTCCTCTGAAATTATATACCCAATGAATCAAGGGAAAAGAGAAGGATCTACCTAAACCCATGAGGATTCAATTGTCCTCCCTGAAACCAAGGCTTCTAGCAAATGTCAAGCCCTAGGGATAGCACGCCTTCACTAGAAAAACTTTCAAGTTCCCTTCCAACTCTCTAAGCCTAGGAAGAAATTGTGGGAATGCATCTGGGTAGCTGTGAAAACAATCAGTCACTTTAGACAACTCATTGATTTAGAAAATTATCAATTCTGTTTTGATAATATATTTTCATTCTATTTTTTTAAGTATTTAGTTTGAACTTACTTCTTGTAGGAGACACAGTCTGTACTAGACCCTCAGATAAGTTTCAAGAAAGACAAGACATGGAGTCCTTGAGAACTTTACTAAGAAGTAGAGTAAATGTTTTAAACTAATTATGGAAAAATTAGTAAGTAGGAGAGCTATCTGTGAACATTTAGAAAATAACCTGGTTTCTTAAATATTGAAAATCAGGAGATGAGAAGAAGGGTTGAAAGAATTATTGATGCATTGACTTTAAAAGCATAATTTACACGAGTGAATTTCAAATTCCTAAAATAAATGGGAAATAATGAATACATTCTTTATGTGGAGAACTGCATTAAACTGCAAGTGATAAGGTGGGAATAGAGAGGAAGGAGATAAACAAGGACTTTGGCTCATAACATAAAATACATAAATGGAAAATTGGCAGCCCTATGAAGAAATGAAAACCATGATGCTGAAAGTGTTCAATAGAAACCAAAGAACATCTTTTAAAATGTTAGAAAATTCTTGCTTAGGGATTGAGTGAGCTCCAAAGTTCCATCCTTCTCTGGGATTCTACCACATTATGGATCACACAGCCAAAGTTAAAAAGAGAAAATGAATTCTATCAAACATTCAACTCAACAACAAAATTGTATCAGTATAATGATACTATAAAAGAATTAAAACAAGAAAAGAAATCAAACAAACATTCCAGAACATACCCAAACTGATGTTTCTTTTAATATGTAATTATTTCAGGACTGTGTAAATGCAGCCCTATTAAAGTAAAATGTGAACATTGTCTTTTCACCCCAAGGAAAATAGCCAAGAAAAGATGTGTTACCTAAAAAATATTAGACTGAAATACTAGATGAAGATATTGAAATGTAGAAAGATAAGCCACCTAGAGAATCAATACAGCATTTTAGTTAGGACCTTGAGGGTGATTGCTGGTCTTATTGACTATGGCCAGTTCCATTCTGTTAAACCTGCACAGCTGATGAGCCTGTACTCTGGGGTGGAATTACTTCCCAATTCATCAGTGATGCTTATTAAGAAGTTACCACTGATTGAGACCCTGGAAAAGCCTTCTTGATGCTAAGCAATTCAGATGATGGAATCCAATAACTACATTCTGTTTACATCTCTTGAACTTTTGTTCTTTACTGAGAAATTCTTTATAACCCTTGATGTTAAAAGTGTTGTACAAGTCAAGGAGAACCTTGAATTAAAATTACTTTAGAGCCCTAAAAGTTGTCATTATATTTAATCAATAAAACTGAAGGACTAGTAAGTAAATGGAACTTCATGATATAGATCCTAATTATGATGTATGATATGTGCCTAAGGGTAAAGTGGTTTTTGATCAACAGAAATATTTTAGAAATAATTATTTCAAACTGATTTAGGAGCTGGGGATATAGCTCAGTTGGTAGAGGGCTTGCCTCACATGCACAAGGTCCTGGGTTCAATCCCCAGCACCACAAAAAAGAAAGAAAGAAAATAAAAATATTGCAGGGACTGGTCTTGAATTTGTGATCCTCCTGCCTCAGTGCCTGGAGTTGCTGGGATTATAGGCAAAATGATTGAGGATTACAATACTGACTGGAGAATCATAATACTAAAAGAAATGTTAAATAAAAACAACTTTTCAAATATAGTTAGAATAAACAATGGTAAAATTAAAATGAAATACTTCACAATTAATAGTAGTGTACTTGGGGGTTAATCCTACATGAGATATCAGACCACAGTTGTAAATAAGAGTAGCATGATAACAGTTAAATTTATGTTTGGAACTGATGGTGCCTTTGAGTGCTGTTAATGCAGCCCAAGTCTATGTTTCCTTCACTTTCACAACTTGATCATATTCTTTAGCAACTTGATCATCTTCTGGACCAAGGGCCTTATGAGTAATTTATTTACAACATGACCTATTTACTCGTTGTTACAGGAAAAATATGGCAGCCCCAATAGTGTTGCCAAGCAATTAGAAGCACGTTTAAGCAGAATAAAAGCTAAGATGATGGGCAACATTCCATTTGCCCCCTTTCTTACCAAAAATCACCAAAGTTATCTTACATTCAACAGACCACAAATATCCTTTTTTAGAAACTTTGTCCATTCTCCTAAGTATTGCAGAGTGAATTTTATACCCACAGATGCACATCCTGCCTCATATTAAAAGTGCTGATGGGTAGAAGGCCAATATTTCAACAAAATTTATAATGAAGATATAGTTCTTCATTATGATGAAAATTTATAATAAAAAAAGTAGTTCATGGCTAGGAATAGTGAGAAAAAGGAACAGTGAAAAGGTAACTCTAATATAGATGTCTCATTACTGCCTCTGCTCAAACTTTAAAAAGAATGAGGCGTAGAATGAAAATAAATGTCCAGGTTTTTTTTTTTTTTTTTTTTTTTTTTTTTTTTTTGGTCAATTTCACTCTCCAAAATGTTGAGACTATGTTTACCCTTCAACTGATACCTGCTATGTTCATATGAACTACTACTGTGACAGGTCTCTTCTAAGCCAAGGAAACCATCTATTTCTCCCACTGTTCTTTAAAATGTGGTCTCTAATGTGGCTTGCTTTTAATTATATGAATTCTAGGAGAGACATTTCAGTAATCTAAGAAGTTAGTGGGCACAATTCTTTAAAATATCTTCATTTAAGGTCTGGGGATGTAACTCAGAGACAGAGCACTTGCCTAGCATGTGAGAGGCCCTCGATTCAATCCCTGGTACTGAGGGGGGGAAAAAGAGAGACTTGGTAAAAGATATTTATTTAAAGAGTAAGGACTCAATTCTGCAAAAGAACAAGCCAAGAATAGTTAATAAGGAAATCAGATTCTGATATTGCCAGGTAAATAGAGAAAACAACTCCCAGGAAGAGGAATTAATCAACTCCACCAGTTGATAATAACTAGTTCCAAGTTTCTATTTCTTCTGTATATTAATAAATCTTTTGTTAAATGATTTGTTTGAGAAAATATGAATAATCTTAATCATTTTTAAGAAGTTAGATTAGCATTTAGTTAATGATCTACTACTATTTGTTTATAAAAAAAAAAAAGAATATATCAAGATTATTACTGTCTTTGAAGGAAATTGTTTTCCATTCCTCTCATCTGCTTTTACAACTGAACTAGAAATTAATTCTTAACCATTTTCTGATTTCATAAGTGAACACAGACACAATTCTTTTACTGGTGATTTGATGATAGTAATATCAAGTAATAAATAACCAGTTTCTTTAGGATAACTATTTTTTGGCTAAATTATCACTATTTTTCTAGTTCAAAATTTATTTTTTTAGAAGAGAGAATAAAAATATGCTCAAGAAAATCTTGAATCTGAATTTTTAAAAGCTGTGGGAAAAAAAACTTCTTTCTTTTAAACATGTGTTTATAATGTCAAATAAGGCATGTAATCAAACTATTTTAAGAAAAAGAAATAAGGTAAAAAAAAATAGATAACTGAGGTACCATATTTTTCATAACATCCAGAGTTCTGAAGTTATAGACAACATCAACATTTTATAGGTTGAAGCTACTTTAAATACCGTTCAGTCTGTGTTCTTTTGTTATAAGCTCATTCTTCACACTGTACAGGAACAAATCATTATTGTGGGAAAACCACAGGAACCAAATCCCTAATCATTATGGTGTAAATATGCACATTAGTCTCTCAAGAATGACAAGCAGTATTTGTGTTAGTTACCCTGTGATGTAAACAAGAAGGTACATTTGACAACCTTATGTTTCCAGGTTTACATTACAGGTAGAAAGCATGTAAAATCAGAAAACTGATTCGAAAGCTCTCTCAAAGGAAAAATGCTCTTATGTTGCAAAAAGGCTCTTTTTTTCTAAAACTGATTCTCATTCTTCCCACATAGTTTCTTGTTGTGTGGTTTAATCTCACTCAAAAATAAAGCCCCAAAAGTTTAATGCTCAAATTTGCCTTTTATTAAAATGGTCTTTTCACCAAGATTACAGACAACATTCACAACATTCAAATTAATATGAAAAATAGTTCAAAAATTATTGAGGTCAAAGCCAAAAAATTCAGTTTAATGATACAAAAGAAACCATTAAAATTATATCAAAAAGAAGAGAAATGTGTTCCATCCCAACATGTTTTGTATTTTACACCAGTGAGTACATGACTAAATCAATTTCAATGGTTCATTTATGTATTCATGCAGTTTATGGTTCTAAATAATCCACACATCATATAAAATGAAAATGAGATAAGCTTGCCATTGCTCTGACTTTTTTTAATACAGTAGGTATAAAGTTTCACTAATATAAACCATGGAGGGAAGATTTGCAAGGGAAGAGAAGTTTTAGATAAGGAAGAATTTGTCCTCAGAGGCCCTGAAGGAAAGGTTTGTTGTTTTTGTTTTCTATCCATGTTTGCAAATTAAGAATTAAGAATTGGGATATTTTTTACATCCAGTAAAGAAACCATTAATCATTGCAGAAAGCTAGCTGCTTGTAGAACCAGAACAACAATGTGTCTTGCGGTAAATGAGATCAACGGTGTCTTGAACACTAAAAATAAAACAATGGGTTTCTTTATAAAAGCTACAATTTATCCACAGCTAAATAGTCATGCAAGTTTTCATTGCCACCCTCACAATGGGCATGGTAAAACTAGAGACTGTCAACCAGAAAGAAGTGAGGCAGAGCACAGAAAATGGAAAGCAGGACTGAATCATGCAGGAGATGAAAACAAGATTTGGCTGACCTTAAGGTCAGTAGAACTTTCCACAAAATGAAACCTTTCTGTTCTATCAGTCACTTCTGCTTAAAGAGTCACACTTATTTGTCCTAAGATTGAAAGGAAGACCTAAATGATCTAACAGTCATCAGATGTCTCTGGTTATAAAGGAGCAAAGACATTGATGTCTCCCAACTCTGCCTGAGCCCCTCCATCAGCTTTTCCTCCTCTAACTTAAGTGCCTACTTACTTGAATATTGCTTTGCATTTTCTCCCTTGTTACTTGGATGCCCCCTACAGACAATCTCCACAGTATCTGTGGCTTCCAGTGGCACCTACATAGAAATATTGATCACCCCCAGATCTTCATCTTCTCAAAAGCCACTTCTGAGTTCCAGAATTCCATGTACAAGTGTCTACAAAACATCCTTATCTGGAAGTGCAACATGAACACATCAAGACCAAGAAATATAAAAGTTAAATTGTAAATGTTCCTTTCAAACCATCTTCTTCTGTATTTTCTATTTCAAATGATTGTACTGCCAGCCACCAAATCATCAATGAGCAACTCCCAATCACTCCCATTCATATGGCAGACCCTGTTCTAAATACTTTCTACAGAGTAACATTTAATTCTCTCCACAACCCAATAAGGTAGGTTCAACTAATGTTCCCATTTGAAAGACAAGGAAACTGAATCTCAGAGAGGTTATACAATTCACCCCAGATCACATAACTAATAGGAAGCACAATCAGTTTTTAAGCCTGGCCTGTCCGACTGTACCTTCGTATATAGTGCCTTTATGTTTATCAATCCCACTTGCACAATATATCTTGGTTTCTTCCTCCATCCCCACATCACCACTTAATCTTAGTTAGGTTGGTGTCATTTCCCATGTGGACTATGACAGGAATTTTCTAACTGGCTTCTCTACCTCAAATTTTACCTCAAATCTGTCTTTCTCACTGTTTTTTTCTCAAATAGGCATCCAAAATCATTGCCATCCCACATGAAAACAATAAGTACTCCCATGAACTAATATCAGTGTTTCTAACAGGTTTTTATTTGGGTTTGAGCTTATTTTTTGGTTTGGGGAAAGCTTCTGGAAAAAAAAAAAAAAAGCCAACTTTTTTTTTTTTTAAACATTTATTTATTTGCTTTAGTTGTACACAATGCCTTTATTTTTACATGGTGCTGGGGATCGAACCAGGGCTGCGCATGTGCTAGGCGAGTGCTCTTCCGCTGAGCCACAACCCCAGCCCCAAAATGGCAACTTTTCTCTATTGCACATTATGTTCCTTATTTTCGTAAGCTCTTTCATTCTACCTTAGAAAGCTCTTTTCTCATTTTGGCTTGCATAATTCCTAATTTCCTAAGTGGTAAGTTTAGGGGACCATACAAGACAAAGTCTCTCCTTACCCCATAGGCTGAGTAGTCACCATTCCTCTGTGCTCCCAGATAGACCCATAGGTACATGTTAGCACCTGTTCTACCTGACTATCACAGCAGCCAAGAAAATGGACTTCAGCACTAAGAACAATGAGTTTAATTCCCAGCCCTATCATCTATATGCTTTGTGACTCAAAACTTAGTCACTATTATTCATGACTTTATCCAAGTACATTGACTTTATCTCTTAATTTCTCTTTTTTTTCTTGCCAGACTATAATTTGAAATACAGGGATGTCTTCTACACCTTGCTTTCTTCAGCTTCTAGCACAATGCCTAGTCCATAGTAGATGCTCAAATAATGTTAAGCTAAACTAAAAATAAAACACAGAATCCTACTTTACATTCAGAATAATAAATAACATGACTTTTTACTAGAATTTATTGAACTAATTTATAAAATAGTTTAATAGATCATGTATATAAGACAGAAGAAACTACACAAAGATCAGGGTGTTGACCCGCTTCACCTTTAGCAGTGCCATAGGGGAGAGCATATCAAACCTGCTTCAGCTGCCAGTAGAATGTATCCAACTTAGAACACACAGAAAGTTCTCTACTTGATGTGGAAAGAAGCACTCTGACTGAAGAAAACACTCAGAAATGACATAGAACAATCTGGTATATCCTGTGCAAAGGAACGGGTTATCTTGACTTCTGCTTTGTATTTGTGTCATGCTATTATTCTGAAATGAGGAATAAAACAATCTTCTGTTCAGAGCTATTTTTCTCCTATGCACTTTTTTTTTTTTTTTTTTAATAATGAGCCTCTCAAACGGGTTTGGTTGTATTAGCAAATTTTGGTTGTATTAGCTTTCATCTTATTCACTTGGAAACCAGAAATCTGAAATACAAAGAGATTGCAATGAATTATATGTCTTACTATTAACATACTATTTTAACATAATTGTTTTAATTATGCTTCGGAACTAATACATTAAATTTACCAAAGACTTTTTTCTCACAAATTCTAATAATCATGTAATTTAATCAAATAAATACTGGCTTGAATTTGATACAAATGTTCTAAATCTAACCCTGAAAAAATAAAACTAACCACTTTGTCTGGGTTCCAACTTCTAAAAGTAATCAGACTTAAAAAGAATCTGTGAGCATGTCTAATAAAATCTAGCACTCTTTCTCTCCTTACTTTAAGCACTATAGTTTGATATTTCCAAATTCTTTTGTTGTGGAGGAAGGCTACTGAATATCTGAATCTAAAAATAGTCTATTTCCTCTTAGCATAATGTACAGGGGACTTCAGAGGCTGTAACCAACAACTACTTGGCTATTAGCATCAACAGGAAGTCAAAGGAAGAAAAGGGCTGTCTTCAGGGTACCATTACCAAAGATGAACCCTCTTCAATCATTTCCCACATTTGTATTATATGCCTCCAAAAATGATCTAAACACCCAGGAAAGGAGCTCGAGCCATGAGCCCTCTCTTTGACCAGAAAGCAATTCTGTCTCTGTGTGTGTGTGTGCGGGTGTGTGTGTGTATGAGCGCACATCTGTGTTTGTGTGTTGACACTCATGGTTCAGACATGTGATTCAGGTTGGACTAAAGAGACTCAAGTCTAAAACTGTTCACAGAAGATTGTGGGAGAGATATCTCCTCCTTTCACTGGGATTACTAATCTGGTAGGATATAAACTTGGAGTTACTGGTAGCCATTTTATCCCTTAGCCATCTGGTGAAGGAAATTTTCTTCCTGAGAATGAAGCCAAAATAAAGAAGCTGAGAGAGAAAACTGCTGTTCTAAGGGCTGGATCTTTGCTTTCTTTCAAATAAAATAGTGATCTCTTTGGGCCCATGTACTTGGCCTCTACTGGAAGTGCCAGGGTTTTCTCAGGAAAAAACTTTGAATCTCAAATATTTGCACAACTGGAACATCACTGTAAAGAACTTCCTGTATAAACTGTTTTGATAAGTTCTTATCAGTAACCAATCACAAATAACTTCAATGGAGCCCTATAACAGGTCCATTTTAATAACCTGTTTCATGACAAATCATCTACCAAATTGGCTCTGAAATATGTACTGGCACCAAGTTAGTTATGATTAAGATAATGTTTATCCCAAAGAATGGAGGTTCCAAGAGGATGATAAATCACCACAATCAAGGTGAAAGAGGAAGGACATTTTGGGAATTGGACTGAGGTGAAAGGTTGGGCCTCTTTAAAAGACACTTACACTGTGAAGGACCATTATCCACTATGTCTATCAGAAATTGTGGCAATTTCTTATTTTATGGGTGCATATTAACTACACTGACTGGTAGGTTACATCGTAGCATATTTGTACATACGTGAAAACATACTTTGGTCAATTCCACTTCCCAGTACCTCCCTTGCTGTTTTAGTCAGCTTTTTTTTTTTTTTTTTTTTCACTACTATGACTAAAATATCTGACCAGAACAATTCTAAAATAGGAAAAGTTTATTTAGGGGCTCATGGTTTCAGAGGTCTCAGTCCCTAGACAGCAGGCTCCATACCTCAGGGCTTCACATGAAGCAGAATGTCATGGCAGAAGAGTGTGGCAGAGGGAAGCAGTTCGCATAGAGGATCAGGAAGCAGGCAGAGAGGTCTCCACTTGCCCAAAACAAAAATATACCCCAAAGCCACACCCCCATGTCCACCTCCTCCAGCCACACCCTACTAGCCTTCATGACTGGGTTAAGGCTCCCATAACCCAATCCTTTCTCCTCTAAACCTTCTTGCATTGTCTCACACATGAGCTTTTGGAGGACACCTCACATTGCCCTCCTCATTCTTCCCCTGAGCCTCTTCCTGTACCCTAATGACCTTCCTTCTACTTCCATGGTGTCTCTTTTTATCTTGTATTCTTTCCCTCCAGCTTCCACATATGAGAGAAAGCATACTACTCTTTTCTCAGTCTGACTTATTTCATTCAACACTATGTTTCATCCATTTTCCTGCAAATAGCATAATTTTTTCCTTCTTTAGAAATAGCCTACTAATAAACACCCCAGAAAAATAGATTCCAACATCATATGTGGCCTGAATTGATAATAGTCACAAACGAAAGGGGGTTGAGGAAAGAAGGCAAGCGGGAAGTGATTCAGCTGTTGACAAATGAAATCACTTACAATGAGTTCATGGGCTTCTTTAAAAATCTAAATAACTACCACAGAAAAGAAACTGGTGCAAAATTAAATGGCATTCCTTTGGGGCAACTGTAAATCACCTTTGCTAATACCAATACACTTGCACATGGCTAGGATGGGAGAGAGTAATGCCAGGAGCCTCTGAACACACAGCTCCATCAAGAAAGATGAGTGTGTTTAAAATTTTATCTGTGATGTGTTTATTATTGGCCATGAGAGCTGAAGGCAGAGAAGATTTTGAGACTGAGGATAAAATATTCTGTTTGCCTTGTGATGGCTTCCTGCTTTTGGCAACTGAGCACAGAGAAAAAAGACATTCTGCATGGAATGAACAGGGCATGGGCTCTGCCAGCCTCCCTGCTTCCTTCTCCCCTCCTATTCAGACTGTCTCTTTGCTCTGCTTTTCTACCAGTCCCTTCTCTTCTCTTCCCTTATGCTACCTCAAAAGCACAGAAGTATTGCTTACTTTTCCAAGATTACACAGGGGACCAATAGGAGAGCCAGAATTCAAAGCAGGCTGATTCCAGACTCTCTACCCTTCCCACAAAACACAAACCTATTACCATCTTTGAGAAATTACAGTGAAATAATATGCAGCCATGACAATCGATGATATCCTTCTCATAACAAATCTTGGGGCAAAGTCAGCTTACATAACAATATATTTGTTGCCATTTCATTATTGTGCACACACGAAGAAAAATATTGGAGGGAAATATACAAAATATTGGAGGGAAACATACTAAACATTTAACAATGATTATCGTTGAGTAATTGAACTTTGTGTGATTTTTTATTGTCGTCATTATATATTTTTATGTCATTTAGATATTTTTTCTGTAAGCATTTCTCACACTTAATGACTTTTTAAGGAATATTAGACTCACTCATCCAAGAAATATTTGATGAATATTTACTCTGAGTCAGGTGCTATTGGTGACATAGTTGCCCCAGGATTGGCACAAAAACAAAAGAAATCCCTGCCTTTGGGGGACATGAGTTCTTGCAAGGGTGGGAAAGGAAGAGGGAAACAACAAATATATAAAATAAATATATAAAATCCATGTGTTGATAAATTCTTGGAGATATTATAGAAGTGCAAGTCCCATTAGTTTAAGCACACAGATTCTTTCTCTAAAAATATACTAGACTAACAATATCTAATACCACAAATGGAAAGTAATTCAAGTGCTCTAAATTTATTCATCCAATTATTTAACAACTATTTTTCTGAATTTCTTAGACATTGGGGATTTTTGAAAGTGGATAAATAAATAATTATTGCTCTGAAGGAGATCAGAGTCTAGTGAATATCAAGTTATGTAAGTACCCAAAGCGACATTCTTCTGCAGATGCTATGGAGATAAACAAGTAGACCACATTTAACTAAAAATTGAATTCAGGTCATTTACAAAGCAATCAATCTATTGCTGCTGTCCCCACCCTCTAGTACAGCCAAAGGCTTAAAATTGTGACCCATCTGAGAGGTCACGAATGTCTGTGGTACTGCACATGAAGATACAAATGAGAGAGCATAGTGATAGATTGTATATATTTTTATGTCATTTAGATATTTTTTCTGTAAGCATTTCTCACACTTAATGACTTTTTAAGGAATATTAGACTCACTCATCCAAGAAATATTTGATGAATATTTACTCTGAGTCAGATGCTATTGGTGACATAGCATTTGTCCATTTGTTTCTTATTAAATGTCCTGTGATTATATTTTCATAATCCTGGTGTAGTAGTTTCTTAATGATCATAAAGTATAAAATTAGAAACTTAAGAAAACATTTTTAAGAAACAACAAAATCACCCATAATTTTACCAACCAAAGTCAATCATTGTTAATACTTCACTTTTTTCTTCTGAATAAATGGACAATGAAAATGTTTTTCATTGAAACATATGACATAGTTGTAGAATTGGACTAGAATACAGATACACAAGATGGTTATTTTGTAGAAATGTTTTTAAATACTTTGAGACTCAAATTGAGTCTAGTATGTCAGGATTACTTTTCATCTACCCAGTATGGTTTCAATAATTCTTCAAGCTCAATGTAAAGGTATATTTAAATCTTTAGCCATCTTCATTTTCTTTGTTCCCTAACCTCTCAACTCATTTTTTTCTACCTGATCCAAAGGGGATGCTCATATTTGGTTTAAAACAAAAGTGCAACATTAACCAGTTTGCAAAGGCATCTATCAAGAATGTGACACCTGTAATGCTGACAAGTGCAGAGTGATGACATGATTGACAAGATGTGAACGTGCCTGGCACCATGTGTGATGATGACAAGCAAGTGTCAGTAGCAGCTGGTTGGGTGCTGACCAGCACGGGGTGGGGAGGGAGGGGGCTGGGCTGCCTGCAGCAATGGAGTCAGAAAAACCAAGGGGAAGTTGCCATAAGCACACGAAAGGAATAGGCAGTCAAGAGCAATAGGTAATGAATGAGTACAAGACTTGCCAATCTCTTCACCACAATAGGAAGGAAATGACAAATTGCCTAGTATCTTTCTAAACTTCTGTTCATCTCTGTTTCTCTTCTCAGTGGCTCAGTTATCCTATATTTGCTCTATTTTTCTCTAAATTCTCCTTATTAAGCTTCAGACAAATCCCTCCCTCTTCCCAAAGGTAAAGATGAAAGCAGAACAGAAATGAGTGAGTTCACAAGACAGAGTAGAGATATAAGAAAATGGGAAATAATTGACAAAAGACACTAATGGAAGCTCATTGTCCCCTCTTCTGCTTCTAGGTGAAAGGAATCATATAGAAAAAACATTATCCCACATTGGGAAACACAAATTATCAGTTTCCTGAGTACAGGATTGCCAAGTCCTAATTGTATCTCCTGAAATGACCCAACAGATCCCATGCTGTCTCTCATGAATAAGTCTCCATTCCAACAATAATGACAAGAAAAATGATGTCTCTCTGTTAACTTAAACTTCCTTAACAAGAACTGAATGTACCAGAAGAGACGGCTTTCATTATGCTAACCACAATAGAATAAAATACGTTTCTGCTCAGGACAGGTCTAGGAAAGAAACTTGTTCTGCTGCATGGAGCTGGTGAATTTGTGATTTGTGTTTTGTCCTTTACAACGACGAGTGATAGAGGCACTCAGAATGAGTAGAAATTCTCCCCATAGTCTTGAGCAGAAATGAATGTGATAAGTTGCTGAACTTGCTCCTTAATATTTGGGTCTCCTAAAACTATTTTTTAAAGTCTCATTATTGAAATTTCTGGTAAAAAACAACAATCTCATATTATAAAGTCAAACTCCTTAACCCTTCACTCTTTTTCTCATTAAAATAATTATTTTTATATTGCAATTTTTAATAACTTGAGCTTTCCTGGGAATACTACAATTCAGTTTTATTTGAAAATTGTTTGACTCTATTGATTGATAATCATTTTCAATGATTCAGGGATTCATTTTAAGCTGTATATATCAAGTGTTTTAGTCAACTTTTTGTCACTGTGACAAACAAAAAAGCTAACAAGAACAATTTTAGAGAAGTAAAAGTTTTTATGGTGCTCAGAGTTTCAGAGGTCTCAGTCCATAGATGGCCCACTCCACTGCTCTAGGGCCAAGGTGAAGAAGAATATCATGGCAGAAGGGTGTGGAGGAGAAAAGCAGCTCAGGTCATGGCAAACGGGAAGCAGAGAAAGAGAGAGCTCCACTCATGAGGGACAGAATATATATACCAAAGGCACGCCCCCAGTGACCTACCTCTTCCAGCCACACACTACCTGCCTACAGTTACCAATTACTTAGTCCATTCAAGTGGATTAATGTATTGATTAGGTTGAGGCTCTCATAACCTAATCATTTCACCTCTAAACTTTCTTGCATTGCCTCACACATAAGCTTCTGGGGGGCACTTCATATCTAAACCATAACTCCAAACTTAGTAAAAGGATTGAACATACCCAATATTTTAAGATCTTGTAAGATAAAAGAAGTATTATTTTTTAAATACTATTTTAAAAGGGCCTTTTAATCTATCCAGTATGGTTTCAATAATGTGATTAAATGAAATAGGTTGTGTACTTATGGCACCGATGAAAGGTAGCAGAAAGGGCCACTCCACTATACCTACCTCCATGTTTCATTGTATGGTGTGTGTGTGTGTGTGTGTGTGTGTGTGTGTGTGTGTGTGGTGCATATGTACTAATTCATTATTCTGGCTTAAGCATTTTTCTTCCTTTTGGTCCTCTTTAACATTCAAAATAATCTCAGTCTCGTATGTTTATTATTTACTCTTTGTCAGATCCCTTTTATGGGACACGTCCTGCCAAGATAGTGCAAAGTCAAAGGTACCCAACAGAAATCAGAAGGAAAGAATGTTTTCAGCTGTTCCTCCTTATCCACAGATTCAACTAAGCCCAGATAGAAAAATACTCCAGAAAAGCATTAAGGATGTACTGAACACATATAGATATTTTTGTCCTTATCATTACTTTCTAATAAATTCATCTATGTGCATAGTATGTACATTATATTAGGTATTATAAGTAATCTAGAAATGATTTAAAATATACAGGAGGATATGCCTCAGTTACATACAAATACTATCCCATTTCACATAAAGACTTGAGCATCTGTTGATTTGGGTATCAGATGGAGGTCTTGGAACCAATCCCCCATGAATATGAGGGAGGTCTAGACTCTCTTGCACAGCTCTGCACCGATAGGCAACTTTCAGAATTCCGAGTGAAGTTACTAAATCTTACCATATGGTAAACACCACAATTTTAATTTTGATATAGTTTTCTGTGGTAGGATTTGTTTATAGTATCACCATTATTATTTTATTTGACTAATTTCTTAAGACATTAATTTACTAAAATAAAATAATTGCTCTTTACAATGTGTGATTTTTAAACAGATTGGTAAAGTTTTAAACACATTTATGTTATACCTTTACAATTAGGGAATAAACTACTTTCTAGATAGATACATATACAATTTTCTAAGAGTGGGTCAATGGAAAAATATAGTTCAAAACCAGAATCTTGCCATAAAGCTAGTCTTTCAAAGGCATATCTGATTTCTCTGCTGCCAAAAATATAATTGAAAAATAAGGAAAACGCATAGTGACATAACAGTGAGAAGGAGAAATACTTTGTTTTTAATGAAGGTAAAAGTCAGGAAAATTTAAAACTTCCACAGGCTATCTCTGTGTGTTTTGTAGATAAGGAGAAGGTTAAAAAGTATCTGTTGTTTCCACATGATGACAAAATGCTCATCTTTGCTATCCTGCTGACTCTGATCTCCGTGGGCCTCTTATTCCACCAAAAGAATAGTTCTCTGCTGCCATTAGCACCTAATTGGCCCAGCAGCTAACCCAGAAGAGACCTTTCCTTCCATGGTGACTGCCCCCCACAGTGATTTTCACCCACTGACACCAGAGCAGCTAATTCACCTTCACGACCTGTCAACTTCCACTCAGGTCACTTTAACTCTGCCTCCTTTGTGACATGGATCTGCCTTTAAAACGGTGATAATCCAGCCACCATTCCTCTTGGGATTCAGCTGTGATTATATAATCTGTCACAGACCCGAAGGAGTTATAAATACAGGCAGACGCTGAGATTTCACCAGGGATAAGGCACTGGAAGGCCTCGTGTCAAACAACTTACTTGCTCCCCCTTAGAAGCAATTCTCTATTTTTATTCATGTACAAAAGCATACAATGAGGGCAGCACTGTTATCAAAGGAGAGTGAGGGAGCTCTAGCCATTAGCCAAGCATAATTTCCCAAGTTATCCTCTGATGTTAGGCACTGAAATCAAAAGCATACGCTTTGGAGTGAATGGTAATTGGAGCACTAAGTGATTTGAACAGTGATAATTGGTGTGTCATTGCCCAATATAAGCAAAATGGAATACATAAATAGGAATAATTCTGTCCTAGCCTATACAAATTTCACATACATTAAGCAATGAAGCTACAATTACCCACAGTACTGGAGCTCCTGGCACCTCAATTACATATGTTCTCTTCAATACAGCTCCAATTTGAACTCTAAGCTCACAGTTAACTTTCTTTGCAATTTTCTAAACGTATGTCCTTTATGCCAGTACTTCTGTACATATAATTTGGTAAGAAAATAGTAATCTTGGCTTAAAGCCAGTCACCATCTTATGCTGGCCTGAAACCAATCAAGCTGAAATCTGATTCTCACCTAGTCTTACACAGGAATGACTGACATAAAGTATATTCATCTGTACCCACCTGCACACTCACCCATGGAGTGGCACACCACCCCTGCAGGCATCTATCGACACATACAGATAGGGTGCTGATTGCACCATGCCTCCCACAGCCACATATTTTTCTAGACTGATATATGCATGTGTTAACACAGATAGTCACATATTGATACACATAAGGGTAGTCCCATATTTTCACCCACACCTGTCTTTATGCAATAGGATAAGCAGAGCCTTTCTCTAAATCACTCCCAGAGGTCACTGTTCCCACAAAATATTCAAAGCCAAAGTATGGTCCCAGGTACAAGATTCCTAGAACCAAATACACTATAGAACACCATATAGTACTTCCTCATCTCTTATAGTTTCTCAGTGTGCGTGAGCCAGCCCATCACTAAAAGAATGCATGTAAAGTAACATTGCCTAATATTTGCCACATTTATTTATTATTTTCTCCTACTCTTTTTATTATGGAAGCACTTTCAATATGTGGAAAAGGCTAAGTCACAGGTTTTATAGCCATTATATACAGACTAGGATAAGTAAGCAAGGCAAAAAGCAAAGGAAAAGAAAGAGATATACTTCTGGCTATTCTTAGTATGTGAAGTGTGGATAGGATAGCTCAAGAAAACAAAATATCTATCATAAAAATGGCATTAAATCTGTTCAAAGTCCATATTTTAGTCAAGCAATTTTAAACCTATTCATTTTTAAAATCTGATTCCTATAACCAGAAGCTCTGTGTCAAAAAGTAGTTTGTTTCTAAAAAGATTTATTCCAATGTACATTTCAAAGAACCTAAATCTCAAGGCATGTGAATGCCAGAGACAGTTTAAGAAAAAAAAAAAAAAAAAAAAGAAATGAAACAAAGAAAGAAAACATTCCTCTCTTCCAAAAAGATAAAAAAGGAAGAAAGTAAAATTTACATAATACTTCTGAGACATAAGATGGAGTTCTCCTGAGACGATCAATTTTGTTTCTAGTTTTGTAGGAGCATAAAAATGTTTAATGAGAATTTTCATCAAGTGAGGAACCACATCTTTCTCACTCATTCACGTGTCTGCCTAGGAGTGGCCAAAGTGGTGTAAGTGTGCAATCACAGTGTAAAGTGGAACAAAGGCCATTCACAAATCTGGGCCACACATACACCCCATACAAATTTTAATAAGTCAACAATTGAGAGAGAAAGTCCAAAATGTCTCTTTTGGGAACCATACGTGGAAGGAGGAGAGAAACAGAGATCTTCACATAAAGAGTAAGAAAGAAAGGCACCCAACTATAATCAGTTATTCTCATGAACCTATTTTAAGGGCACATTATTTTTAGAGTTTGGCAATACATTCATGTTGATACATTTTAATAATTTCCCCTTTTATTTAAAAAAAAAAACTGCACATGGTGAAAACTGAACAATCAGAAAATCAGATTAAAACATGTCCCTTATCAGACCTCCTGGAGCACCAGGTGTCACCTGTGGTCCCACACCCTTATCACAGTTTCAGTTCTCTTGAATTTCGCAAACCTGCACATAAACACTAAGGCAAAAAACATCACAAGGGGGAAAAGCTGCTGACCATGGTACCCACTGAGGCATTTCTCCATTTTTTGTCAACAAGGTCTTGATCACAATCCTTTCGCACAGACCACTGAGCCAAGGGTTGTCCACCAAGATCACTCTGAGTGACGAGATCAGGTTATTCTATGCAGTCATGCTTCACATCTCCACTGCAACACTGAATCTTTAAAGCAACACAATCTGTGGCCTTTTCCCCTAGGTTACCAGTGTATTCTTCTACACTTTGTTTCTTTGGTTTTAATGAGAACTCTATATTTGCCTAATTCTTGGGGCATAATGGACTCATAAATAACATTATTAGTGTTAAAGAGCAGGTCCTCGTGATTCGTGGTCTAAATTGAGATACCTTTCAGAGTGAAAAAGGAACTAACAAGATTCTTGAGCAATGACTGTAAACTGGGCTTGTCCTGGACAAATGGGGATAAATTATTGCCCTAAGGAGAGTGGACAGGATCCCAGATCTTACTCTAGTCTGGTACATGCAAACATCACATATGGAATTTCAGATCAAAGATGCTAATTAGCATTTCCGCTCTGGATAGTTTTGGCATTCGTCTCACTATTTCTTGGCTCTTTGCCAATTCTTGTCCCATCTGGCCCTGATCTTACGCTTAGATACTATATCTTATCCAAGTAAATCTTCCAATATTTCACTGAGTTTTAGTTAAACTATCCACATAGTCAATTTAAAGTTCAAAAGGAGCATGATAAAAAATTCTAGTAACCACCATGTATTCAAAAGGTGTCAGAAGGTCAAACAACAGCTCTTTTTTTCTCTGCTCATGCTTTTAAAAAAGAGGAAGCCATGATGTTCCAACGTTCCGTTTTTAGATCTATTCTGATTTCAGTTCTAAAAATAAAAAATAAAAGGCACCACATTGAGAACACATAAAGAATGAAAGAAAAACTCAGGAGACTTACACCAAAGAAACCAAGCCTGAGGCTGTGATCATCACAGGCTCTATGTGAGCCCCAGCAGGGTTGGCCACAAACCCAAGGGACACTGATGAGCATGGGTACAATAGCACTGTGAGCTAATGATTTTATTTATTGGCTCCTGCTCAGGGGTCAGGTACTTGGGTTCAAGGTTGTGGACTTCAGATGATTTATTTTCAAAGTTCACTTCTAAGTATAGGACAATTGCCTTCACTGTATGATTTAACTCCTTCCGAAAATCTTCCCTGCAGAAAAGTACATCCCACTAAGTTTGTCATGGATCCTGGCAACCTGGCTTTATGTTCCCTGCCATCTTCTATAACACTTGTTATTACTTGTCTGGGTCACAGATCTCTTTTGAGAGTCTGGCAAAAGTAAAGATTCCTCACAACCCAACCTCACCACCTAAAGAAAAAAATTTGCGTAAGTGAAATTTATTAAATTTTGTGCATAGTTTCAGGAGTTTGGGAAACTTTTCCCACCCTCATCAAAACCACCCATAGTCAAGATTGGCCCTTTGAGGACTTTAGAAAAAAAATCATTTCTTTTTATTTAACAGGCTTAAGAAGTTTACCAACTTGAGGGCCATATGTTCACAGGCTAATATTTTTATTCAGGTTAAATAAAACATGTTACACTATTACACGATATTTTCATCTGACATCTAATAGGATCTTCAAGAATAAAAATACATGACTAAAAAAAAATGTGAGCAGTAATAAGACTAGTGTTATGGTTTGGATGTGAGGTGGCCCCTGACAGCTCACATGTGAGACAATGCAACAAAAATTTGGAAGAGAAATGATTGGGTGATAGCCTTAGCCTAATCAGTGAGTTAATCCCTGATGGGATTAATTTAAGTGGCAGTGTGTGGCTGGAGAAGGTGGGAACTGGGGCGTGGCTTTGGGCATATATTTGTATCTGGAGAGTGGAGTTTCTCTCTCTGCTTCCTGGTCACCATGATGTAAACTGCTTCCATCTGCCACACTCTCCTGCCATGATGGGCAGCCTCACCTCAAGCCCTGTGGAATGGAGCTGGCCTTCTATGAACTAAGACATCTGAAACCGTGAGTCCTCAAATAAACTTTCCTCCTCTATAATTGTGCTGGTTGGGTCTTGTGTCACACCATCGAAAAAGTTAAAACAACTAAGAAGTTTATATTTATCAATAATTTAGATCTAACTTTTCTTCATTTAACCAACTAATAATTATTAGGTATCAACCATGTTTCAGACAAGGTGTAAGACCTGGGAATAAAATCAAGAATAAGTTAAAGAGTGTAATTCTAATTCTATCATGTTGGCTAATGTTTTCAATATAAAGGTGAAAATTTTAGGGGAAGAATTGAAAAAAAAAAAAAAAAACCAACATTAGGAACTTGTTATATGCTGGGTTTTGTGTCAGCCAAATGTAGTAACTATTTTTTTTACAGAGAAATTGTTTATAATGAAGACAATCTTAACACAGAGATCCTGAGCAATTTGCCATAGTCACTCAGTGAAGTTACAGAAGAAAGAAATGAGGCCAGTGCTGTGTGACATAAAGGCTCTGATTCTAACTGTTGCATATCTTGGATTTGCTTTTTGAAAACTAACCTTGGAAACCATGTGGCTTATTAATAGAAGAGGGAGACCTGGGGCAAAGGGACTTGATAAAGTCAGTTGTCTGAGATGCTGATGGCTTGAACTAAACCTTGATAGAGCTGAACAAGAAAGAGTATATTTGAGAGACTGAACTTAGTGACTAATTAATCAAAATAGGTTAAGAATAAACAAAAATAAAGAGTCATCCCTAGGATTCTGACTGGAGTGGCTTGGAGAAGGAAGATGTCTGAAATAGAACATAAGATAGAAAAGCAGCTTGAAGAAAGAAAACGAAATGTGACAACATCCAGTTCAGATTCCTGAGTTGACAATGCTTATAGCAAACCTAGCAGACCATTACTATATGGGTGTAAAAAAAAAGGCTTTTGAATTAATATAGCATTCTGCAAAGGGTAGCAAACTGACCCTGGGTATTCCCCAATAGCTTTTGGGAAAACTTATAAGATCAAAATTATTTAAATAACAATACTAAGATATAGATAGATCTACTTTTTCACTCTGTTTGTACTTGCATTGATGATCCAAAAATGATGGTGTATAATACTACCAGCACCTTAGATGCAGACAGGGAGAGGTGTCCATCACTAGGAGACTGGCAGCATTCAAATACTTTTTTTTTTTTTTTTTTTTTTTTTTGGTACTGGGGATTAAACTCAGGGGCACTCGACCACTGGGCCACATCCCCAGCCCTTTTTTGTATTTTTATTAGAGACAGGGTCTCACTGAGTTACTAAGTGCCTCGCCATTGCTGAGGCTGGCTTTGAACTCGCGATCCTCCTGCCTCAGCCTCCCAAAGTGCTGGGATTACAGGCTTGCGCCACCGCGCCCGGCTTCAAATACTTTTTAAAGACTTTTCTGATAACATCTATGGTGATATTAACAAGTGTGGTTCATTTTCTTGTTTTGATAGTGAATAATGAAATATGTTAATATTCGGAAAATGTGCATAACTTGGGGAATAAGTATTTTCCAAAAGACCAGTTCATGATGATATATCATGCCTGGGTAACAGATCCATTGAAAATGCAAGTTAGATCAATGGATTTTAATGTAATAAAGCATGAGAAGTTATTTCCTACAATTTTGAATTCCACCTTGAAAGTACTATTTTTAAAACCACCACTAGGCACACTCCTGTAATCCCAGCAACTCGGGAGGCTGATGCAGGCTTATGCAGGAGGATCATGTGTTCAAAGCCAGCCTCAGCAAAAAGCAAGGGTCTAAGCAACTCAGTGAGATGCTGTCTCTAAATAAAATACAAAATAGAACTGCAGATGTGGCTTAGAGGTCAAATGCCCCTGAGTTCAATGCCTCGTACCCAAAAAATAATGAAAATAAATTTAAAAAATAAAACCACCACTTGTTAAAACTTATAGTTTCAAAGAAAATATCCACAGTTATATGAAATACAGGGAGAGGTGTCCATCACTAGGAGACTGGCAGCTTTCAAATACTTTTTAAAGACACCTCCCTTTTCCAACCATACAGGCTGATGCAGGCTTATGCAGGAGGATCATGTGTTCAAAGCCAGCCTCAGCAAAAAGCAAGGGTCTAAGCAACTCAGTGAGATGCTGTCTCTAAATAAAATACAAAATAGAACTGCAGATGTGGCTTAGAGGTCAAATGCCCCTGAGTTCAATGCCTCGTACCCAAAAAATAATGAAAATAAATTTAAAAAATAAAACCACCACTTGTTAAAACTTATAGTTTCAAAGAAAATATCCACAGTTATATGAAATACAGGGAGAGGTGTCCATCACTAGGAGACTGGCAGCTTTCAAATACTTTTTAAAGACACCTCCCTTTTCCAACCATACAACTGAGACTGAACAATCTTCATATGCTGCAACCAGCTACAGACCATAATCTCTGATTAACATACATGCAAAAATTCTTAATAAAATATTAGCAATCCACATTCAAAATACATAAAGATGATTGTACACTGTGACCAAGTTGGTTTCATCCCAGGGATGCAAGTTTTGTTCAACATCTGCAAATCAGTAAATGTTATTCATCACATAAATAGAATTAAAGACAAAAATAACATGATAATTTCAATAGATGGGAAAAATAAAAAACTTTTGACAAAATCTAACATCCATTCATGTTAAAAACACTGAAGAAAGTAGGGGTAGAAGGAACTTTCTTCCACATCTTAAAGGCTATATACAACGAAGCCAAAGCTAATATCATACTGAATGTGAAAAACTGAAAGCAGGAATAAGACAAGGATGTCCATTATCACCACTCCTATTCAATAAAGCACTTAAACTTCTAGCTAGAGCAACTAGACAAGATAATAGAATTAAAGTGATACACATAGGAAAAAAAAGAAGTCAAAATATCTCTTTTTTGCAAATGACGTAACCCTATACTTAGAAGACCCAAAACTTCCACGTGGACATAAGACTCCTGGAGCCAATAAATTCAACAAAGTAGCAGAACTAAAGATCAACATACATATTGGTTTTCTACACACCAATAAAAATTTCCTGAAAAAAGAAATTGGGAAAATTATTTCATTCACAATAGTCTCAAAATAAAATAAAATACCTGAAAATAAATCTATCCAAGGAGATGAAGGACCTCTACAATGAAAATTATAGAATTGTGAAGAAATACATTGAAGACCTCTAAAATGGAAAAAAATTAATATTACAAAATGGCCACTTTAACAAAAGCAAGTACAGATTCACTGCAACCCCCATCAAAATACCAATGACATTCTTCACAGAACTTAGATGCAGAACTTAAATTCATTTGGAAAAATAAGAGACCCAGAAAGCCAAAACAATACTGAGCAATAAAAGCAAAGCTGGAGACATCACAAAACCCAATCTTAAATTTTAATGCAGAGCTACAGTAACAAAAACTGCATGGGATTGGCATAAAAGCAGACATGAAGCCGGGCGCGGTGGCGCACGCCTGTAATCCCAGCACTTTGGGAGGCTGAGGCAGGAGGATCGCGAGTTCAAAGCCAGCCTCAGCAATGGCGAGGCACTTAGCAACTCAGTGAGACCCTGTCTCTAATAAAATACAAAAAAGGGCTGGGGATGTGGCCCAGTGGTCGAGTGCCCCTGAGTTCAATCCCCGGTACCACAAAAAAAAAAAAAAAAAAGCAGACATGAAGACCAATGGTAAAGAATAGAAGACATAGAGACAAAACTACAGAGGTACCTACATCTGATCCTTGACATGGGTGCCAAAAACATATATTAGAGAAAAGATAGCCTTCTTAGGAAATAGTTCTGGGAATAATGGATATTCATATGTAAAAGCATAAATCATATTCCTATCTTTCACCCTGTAGAAAAGTCAGATCAAAGTAGATAAAAGACCTTAGGTTTATACTAGAAGCACCACAACTGCTAGAAGAAAACATAGAATCAACACTTCGACATTTTGGTATAAGCATCAACTTCCATAATAAGAATCCTAAAGCTCAAGAAATAAAGCCAAGAAACAATAAGTGTTATGCCATCAAGTTTAAAAGCTTCTTCACAGCAAAGCAAACAATTAAGAATGTGTAGAAAGAGCCTACAAAATAAGAGAAAATCTTTTCCCATTACTCGTCTGACAGGGGGTCAATATTTAAAATATATAAAGAACTTAAAAAACTTACCAGAAAAAACAATAAGCCAATCAATATATGGTCAAATGAATTAAACAGTCACTTAAAGAGGAAATACAGGAGCTGGGCACAGTGTCACATGCCTGCATTCTCAGCTAATCAGGAGGTTGAAGGAGAATTGCAAGTTCAAAACCATTCTGAAAAAATTAGCAAGACCCTGTCTCTAAATAAAAAAGGACTGGGGGTGTAGCTCAGTGGTAGAGTGCCTCTTGGTTCAATCCTCAGGAACAAAACAAAAAAAAAAAAGAGAGAGAGAGAGAGAGAGAGAGAGAGAATGCAAACGAATGCAAATGGTCAACAAATAGATGAAAAATGTTCAATATTTTTCACAATAATGTAAATGCAAATTAAAACTACACTGAGATTTCACCTCAATCTAGTTAGAATGACAGTCATCAAGAATACAAACAACAATCAATGCTGGCCAGGATGTAGGCAGGGAACCAGAATGGGGCAAAGGAAGTACACTCTCCCCTTGGGTGTACACTTGGGAGTACACTCTCCAAGATGTCCATACATCTTGGAGATTTCTAAAAGGCTAGGAATGAAACCTCCCCTATGACTCATCTATCCCACTTCCTGATATTTATCGAAAAGAATTGAAATCATCACTATGGCGATACAAGCATATCAATGTTTATAGCAGCACAATTCACTATAGTCAAATTTTGAAACCAATCCAGTGCCCATCAACAGATGAATGGACATACACACAAACACACACACACACACACACACACACACACGCTGAAGTTTTACTCAGCCATAAAGAAGGAAGTTATGTCATTTGCTGGTAAATCGATGGAAACAAATAGCATCATGCTAAGTGAAATAAACCAAACTGATAAAGTCTAGGATCAAACATTTTCTCTCATATGTGGAAGCTAGAGACAAAAAGAAGGAATAAAAAAGAGTTGTAATGAAATAGAAGAGACACCAATACAGTAAAGAAAGAAGATTGAGAGGGAGGGAGAAGGGAAGGGCATGGAAAGTACTGGGGAACAAAATCAACCAAATTATACTATGTCCTTGTAGGAATGTACCACATGAGTTCCACTCTTATATAAAATTGTAATGCATTAATTTAATAAAATAGATAATAATAAATGGTACATTAGTTCAGTAGAGCAAGGGAATTGGGGAAGGGAGGAGGAAAAGCAAAGGGGAAGTACTGGGCAATGAGATTGATCAAATTGTTATATGCAAATATGAATACTGCATAATGAATAAGCATAATGAATACAGCATAATGAATAAAAAATTTCAGCATTAGAAGAAAATAAAATCATGGCATTTGCAGGTGTATGGATGGAGCTGGAGAATATAATGCTAAGTGAAGTAAGCCAATCCCAAAAAAACAAATGCCAAATGTTTTCTCTGATTAAAGGATGCTGATTCATAACATGGTTGGTGGTGGTGGGCATGGGAGGATTAGATGAACTCTAGATAGGACAAAGGGGAGGGAGGGAAAGGGAGGTAGCATGGGGATAGAAAAAAAGGTGGAATGAGATGGACATCATTATCCTAAGTACATGTATGAAGACATGAATGGTGTGACTCTACTTTGTGTACAACCAGAGATACGAAAAATTGTGCTATATATGTGTAATATGAATTGTAATGCATTCTGCTGTCATATAAAATAAAATAAAATAAAATGTACAAGCACAAAATTCAGTAAAATATCATTATGCATGAAAAAAGAAAACTGCCATTCTTCTTAAAACGTTTTTTGTTTTGGAAGATAGTTATTTTCACTAAAATATTACTTACATTAATAAATAATGCTAATACTTATAACTTGTGTTAATAAATCCCTGATTTTAATGTTATTTTAAATAAATTAATAAATGTTCTAGAACCTTCTCAACTTCTATATTTAATGCAATAAATATCAAGTATATATGACTATTTAAATAAAAGTTCTAAGGGTCCTCAATAATTTTAAGGGTTTAAAGAATTACTAAGAATAAAATGATAACCACTGAGCTAGTGTATATATTTTAGCTAAAATATATAGTATATAGATAGTCATAGCTAAGACAGAACATTATTTTAAGTAATATTCAAGAAGAAATCAGTAAAAACTATTGCTAATCTCTGGTTACAAACAATTAAGATTTAAGAGAAGGGAATTTAAAAAAAAAAAAAAAAAAAAAAAAAAAGGTTCATCAACAGCCAGGGTTAGATCTGAAAGTTCTAAAAACAACTGAAAGGATAATTGAAAGACATCAGTTTTATTATTTTCTCTATTGTCAAACTTAGTATTAAATAGGTATTTCTGCCTGGTCAAAGCAAGAACAAGCAAAGGCATGCACCTGTACTGTTTGATCCAAACAGCTACATTGCAAGCCAAGTCAACACTTCTAAGAATTTCTTTAATAAAATGTACAACAGTCAATCAGCAAAACTGTGTAATTAATTGATTTGGTTGCTGTGATAACTCAAAACTAAGAAAGTGTTAATGGAGATGGAACATTGGGAAGTCTAATTGATTAAGAATTTTTAAAATCTTCAATAAGCAGTTATAAGAGAATCCTGATCATCCTTTAATAAGTCTTTCAACATTAAGAACATCACTGATTTCATTTTATTGAAAACCTAATGAAAGAAAGCAGACTAAACTATTTTAAGGGGCTAAGGCTAGAGATTATAAAACTATATCGACACTGAAGCATTATAAAGGTTAACAGCCCTCAAAGATCAAAAGAGGAATAAGAAACCAGAGACTTAATGTGAAGGTTTAAAGAGCATATGGTATTGCTTGTATGTTGTCTGGGGTCCGGTTAGCGTTGATCTGATTTTACTCTGTGACTCATCTGGATTCGAATTTTTACAGTCAAATTTAATAATCAAAGGTAATTGAAAGCAAAACACAGTAATGCTTAGAGAAGCATTTTATTCCACGAATCTTTCTGTTAAAAACCATATTAATCTGACTGGCCAAAAGCAGTATATAGATCTTTGATTCATTGAATACTGAAGAAAATAATATTTCTACTGAAGTCAGTTACCATGGGGTTATGGATACATTTGGGGTTCTGTGTGTTTGTGTGCTTGTTTATAAGAAATGGTTTGATTTTTGAGTTTGCTCATTAAACTTAAAAATATACATAAAACCTCTATTATTTTCCCCCTTGGACACTTAGAACCTTAGGAACTCCAAAAGCACCACTGCTCCCTGCTTGCCTGCTAGAAGCTCCTCATGATCCATTTCAGAGACCCAGGAATGCCAAGCAAGAAACCTCTGAGGTAGCAGGTCATCCCACCATAACAGCTCGATGGCACCCTCTAGTGGGCAGTCCCCACGCTATAATTTTGAGGAAGGGAAAAAAAGCACAAATGTTTCTTAGCTTCCAATTCATCCTCAAGTGTAATACCACATTTTAAGAATTTGCATATTTCATAAGAAAAGTTGTTTTATAGTTGATTATGTTTTCAATGGAATATTGAATTTTAAAAAACAGGAGATGAATACCAAAGTTGAACTGAGAATCATAGAATAATAAAATCAAACTGACCTCAGAATACCAAAAGGAAGCTTTTCACCGGCTGTAATGGCCCACTCAGAGCCCCCAAAGATAACTTTGGCAATACACCTCGACCACGATGATCAAAAGTAACTTTCCTGCAGAGACAAATTCAACATAAAAGCAAGGAAAAGCCTGTGATAAAAGCACAATTAAACTTTTAAAAGCTAGCTAAGAAAAAGAAGAAGAAAACAAAAGGTGTCTTTTTGTGTCAATACATCTGTGCTAGAAAAAAATTCCCAGGTGAGCATTCTTTGGTTACGAGATTAGAGAACATACAGAGAAGCTGAATGGGGGGAAAGTCTGTAAAACATTCTATCTTGGATAGAGGGCTCAAGGGGCATTTGTGAACATGAATTTACACAATTTTGGAGCATGATCAAGAGTAAGTGCGATATTATTGTGAGAATCACTTACACTCAATTATCTGTATTTGGGCCCATTACAAAAGTCAATAGCATCCTGGAGCTCAGATCACACCCAGAGAAGTGGAATTTCCTGTGCAGGATGCCACAGGGCCAGCTACAATGAATCTCTCAGCAATAGTGAAGCATTATCAGCAGTCTCTTCCTGAGTCAAAACTGAAGATTGATATCAGAACCCACTGCATGCTTGTTCATTCTCATTGTCTGTTGATTATTTCTACTTCATAATGACTGAAGATTCAGGAATTCAAAAAAAGATCTTTTCATAAAATAGTCAAGTAAAAAATATAGAGATATCTGAATTACATAAATCTTATCTGACTCTTAAGTCAAGCTTCTGGTTTCCAAAGAAAAACAGATAAAAATAAAAACTTTCTGCATCTCTTTCATCGAATTTGATTTTAACCTGAATGTGTCTCCTAATGCATTTTATGTTCTGGATTAGTGGACAATGACACCTCAAATACAGTTAACCATGAGAAGCAACTGGTTACTTCTTGAGTCAGAAGACTTGGAATTGAGTCTTGGATCCTGACTGCAAATGACAAGCTTTGAGGTCCTGACAGAGTCACTGAACATCCCTCATGCATGATCAAAAAAAAAAAAAAAATTACAGGAGACATTGTCTATGACCTTTATATATTGAGGGATTTACTAAAGGATTTACGAGATCACATATGCAAAAGTAACAAGTATATAGTGCCCAATTAGTGTTTTGTTTTCTAAATGATTGTTGTTTCTCCTTTTTAATAGCTATCTCAAGTTTTATTTGCAGTTATTTCTCATTCTACAAACAAATATTAGCATGAAAATGAGGCTGGTTTAGTGCAGACACTCAGAAACTTCAAACTGAGAGTGGCTTCTTTGCTAGTGTTTTCAATTGTCCTTTTGCCCAACAAGTCCAAGTCCCTGCTTTCTCAGAGTCATACACTGTTTCATACCAGTAGCATGTCTCCTATATATTGTTGTATAATGTTATTTGATGTGTAAGAGTCCATATAAATTGTTCAAATACTTTTATCTCAAATCAGGAAAGCTTCCTTTGCCATTACTGATATAAATATACATATGTATATATTCCAGATGGACTCAGAAGTATAAAGCTAAACATACCTTTATACTTGGAAATGGTTTGCCTCCAAAAAGGTGTTAATATTTATGTACATTGCTTGTCTGCTGCCTATTAGGAGTCTGTCAATATCTATAGTCCCTGGAAACAGGAAATACTAGAAGAGAAAGATGTGCCTTTGCTATGCTTGATCTTTTATATCTATATTCATGCTTCATTCCTAGTTTCTGGTGGCTCCAGCAATCCTTAATGTCTCTTGGCTTGGATACACATCAATCTAACCTTTCCTATCTTTGTGTGCTATTCTCCCTTTATCTCTGAGTCTGCGCCCAAATTTCCCTTTCCTTATGAAAACACCAGTTATTAAATCAGAGCCCACCCTAATCCAGTGTGACACATCTTAACTTGATTCCAAGCACAAAAGCCCTCTTTCCAAATAAAACCATGAACAGCTACCATGGCTGAGGACTTGAACATATGCCCTACCTGACTCCCAAATACTAAGTAGAGACCCTAAATTCAAACTTTTTCATTAAAATCAATGGTCTCCTTGGGTCAAAATGAAGCTTAATTCTTTTTCATAAATTAATTATAAACAAAGACAGCAACTCATTTAAAAAGAAAATCAATTTTTAAAAAGGCATTGTAACTTGAGCTAAATACTTTAGGATAATATTTAATAAAATTAGCAATTTTTGTAATTAATAAACTACCACCAGCCACATTTTGTGTAGATATAAGGAAGAACAGAAAACTCCCATTCCCTTAATAGGTTGACAGTAGATATGTAGGTTTCACACAATGACCCCTGCCTTTGAGAGGCAATTTTGTACACAAGAGAGAAATTTTTAAATGAAACTTATAGTTATTAACCAAATTTCTAATTTTAAGCATTTGTTTCAATTTCTTCCTTAGCAAAAAAATTTTTTACAATAGCTGTACTAAGTAATGAGATTGATAACTTTTATATCAAAGCTTCTTTCATTTTCCCTGGAGCAAGTTGCTAACATGTTGCAGGGAGAATGTCAAAAATTTGAACAACTCAAGCCATAGATAATCAAGCACAATAAAAATCCAAGCAGAACTGAGTAATGGAAAGAAAATGAGCTCTCTCTCAGACTTCAGTTCAAATCCCTGCTCATCTGTTCATTAACTATATGACCTTGAGCACGGTATTTAATTCATTTTACTCCCTACATCACAACATTGCATGAAAAGATGAAAGAGCAAGTAAATGCAAAGCAATGGGCCCAAATTAGGTGGCTAGTACCTTCCTTCCACCGATGTCCAAGTGGTAATCATTCCAAGCCTATGTATACTTGCCTCAATTAATGAGAATCCAAGAATCTCTCAGCACAGTTCTTTTTATAAAATTGCCTATAAAGTTTTTAAAAGAATATACAATGCAGTTTTTCTTTCCAAAAGTATCTTCTTTTATCTAATCAGCATAGTTGAAGAAATGCATTTTCTGCAAACAAAAAAAAAAAGCTTTACATTAATTTTGTAGCAGAGTGATAATGCATGGCCATAAGGAGAAGAATGGGAGTCACAGAATCAACCCATGAATTCCATAAAGCAGAATGAACAAAAGTTTCATAAAAGACAAGCTGAGAACAAATATATTCTCTCAGGCTGGTCTTTTCCCTGCTTACATGAAAAACAAAGTGTGCAGCTGCCTTCACTGTATTCTTACTATTCATCTTTCCTTCCTTTGAACTTCCTCTCCTAAATGATCCTAAGAAACTGAACACAGCTAACTCTACTTTTCTCAATGATCATTTGGACCTCATCATTCAATCACTTCTACCAAATTACAAGACCTGCTCACAAATTTTATCTACAAGTCACATCTGCCTAAATTCCAACCCAACTAAGGATCTAGCCTAAGTAGTCACCTCTCTCAAAAATCTTAGGTTTTCCATCTCTGGGATATTTTACATGTTCTATTTTATAATTGTCAGCATTAATATAGAAACTAATTTTTATTATTAAAAATGCATCACAATAATGTTGTGTAAAACTAAATGATCATGGTAATAATATGCAGTTATAAACAGCAGAGTTAAATCATCCCCCAAAAAAAAAAAAACAAAAACAAAAAACATCCCATCTTTCCCTCATTGCAAGCTCTGCTTACGACTCTCTTCCACAGAAGTTTCTAGACACTCTCCCACTGGCTTCACTCCCAGACATACCCACACTTCTGCTGCAGCCTCCGATTGCTGCAATTTAGCACTTCAGCTACATCTGTGGTTGCAGAATGTGTGCAAGAGCTTTTCTGTACTATACTTATGGAATTTTCCATACTATCCCCCACTAAATAGGAGAACTTTGCCTTCTAAAATTTCTCAAGTAAACTGTAGATTCCTAGAGAACCTGTGCATCAACAAGGCTTCTCTTATACTAGTTGTACATGTGCCCAAATAAATATTGGATGACTTTTCTAAAAGAAGCTTATAATCTAATGTGGTCAAACGTGTTTTAAACTATAGACCAATGGAATCATTATATTTTAGTTGTAGGTAACATGTTCCCTTGACCTGAAGTCTCTATAAACTCTCAAAATGAAAGAACAAAGGAACACAATGTTTCCACATTTTGTACTTTTACAAGCTGTGCACCATCTTTCTTTTTGAATTGCCACCCCATCATGTTTGAGAAGACTTGGCTGTTTTTGTGCTCAGCTCCATTCATTTCCTTGACATCCTTTGATTCTGGACCAGCTCCCCAGCTACCATCCTTCCTTGTCACAGAGGTCCTGCCAGTGCAGCTCATTCAGTAGCCATCATCAGAGTGAACTATATCCCAGCAGCTCCAGATGGAAGATGGGGGTAAAAGGCTCCCCCAAGAGTGCTCTCCAATGTGGTGCCATCAATCAACCTGCAGCTGGGACTGAAGAACCACTCAGTGACTTTCTGCCAAAAACAGCACATTTCTTACTGCCCAGTTTCCTTCAAAAGGAAAATGTCACAGCTATATGTTTCAGCTTTCAAGAAATTCTCAACACCTAATATTTCTGTTCTAACTTATGTAACCACATTTAGGTTTTTTTAAAGTCTCATTGATATTCATTTTGGTACTATATCCACTTTACCTTCCATTTAAAAATACGTCTCTTGTTTGCTTATTTCTTTCATTAATCCAAATGATAGGTCATGTTACAATGTAGTTAGTATGTTAAATTGCTCTTGTGGCTCTTGTCTACTATCTAGTTAAAAAACAGTAGTAACCTCTGCTGACTGCAATGTGCAGCAGAGGTAAATGTTTCCTTTTTCTGTCTCCAAATAGCACAAGGGGGTGGTTCTTCTTTAAACCAAGATAAAAATTGAGAGGGAACAGCTGGAACTCTGCAGCACAAGAGCCTTGGTACCTGCATGCTATAGGAGGAACATTCTAGTGATGACTGTCAAAGATATTTCCCTTGCCTCTAATGCTATGGGTTATATGAGTGGAAAATAGCCACCAGTGAAAAATAATGAGCTTCATTTATTTTTTATGACAGTAGCTACTATTAAAAATTTTTCAACTGAAGTTATGGCACTTGCATACATTTAATAACATTATTTAGATCATTCTGACAAAAGTCACTTTCTTGGGAAAATATAATATCTAAGAACAATATAGGGCTGGGGATATACCTCAGTTGGTAGAGTGATTGTCTTGCATGCACAAGGACCTGGGTTCAATCCCCAGCACCACAGGGGGAAAAAAAAGAACAATATAGTCTCCCAACATTATATATAGCTTTCCTATTCTCTACAACTACCTTCCCAAGATGCTGTGGGTGTAGGTATCCCTTCTATCAATATCCTAAATTACGTATAGTAGGAGATTGCTCCAGATCTCTGAAAATCATCCTTTTCTGGTTCAACAAACTGATTTCCTTTTCTTTAGTTAGATAAGAAATATGAGTCTATCTACAGATGAAGGATGTCTATTTTTACCAACGTTTTCCCACACACATACATGCAAGCACCCAAAAACACTCACATGCTCCTGCTTCCACCTAATTTCTCCTTAAAATGTGCAGAGAAATTCCAGAAAAATTTAGACACATATAGAATGGGAATGTCATTGAATCCATATGATCATGTGTGCATTAATGCCCAGGAGAGATTCTAGGTAGAAGTGATAGCATACAAGACCAGGAAGTGGGAAAGAGTTGAGTGATAAGAAAGCTCATAACAACTTGAACAATAATTTGGGAATTGCCATGAAAGCATATTTATTCTATAGGTGAGGAAACTGACATTGATAGACATGAAATAACTTGCCACATAAACTCACACTAAATGGGCCAAAGAGGCTGGCTTATTTTAAGTTATACCATAGTCAACAGCAGGGAGAAAAGTATTTTGAAAATCATATGAAAATATCATTCTGTCCAGATAATACCTAATACAATATTCGTCCCTTCTTCAAACATTTATTGAGCAACTAACATATTCAAGTAATCATGTGGCTTATAAAAATCTTATTTAATCCCTTGTCTTAATAGGAAGATAAGCCTAGATATAATCATAAGGTAAATATGATTATAAACTCAAGGTATGTATAAATTAAACCTCACTACTTAATATTCCCACAGCAAGGGATTAACCCTTTTGATAAGGAGGACAATAGAATATGAGAACATTGAGAAATCTCCCAAATCTACTATGTACAAAACATTTAGATTAAAGTCACTTAAATATACCATAAGATTACATATTTAAGTTTGTTAACAGTTTCCGTTACACTTCATGCCATATCTAAAAAATAATCTACCCATAAGGTAAAATCCTAAATATTTATCTTCAATATATGCCCTTTTGATGAATGCTGGATTTGTTTTGATAAATTCTGGGGCTTTGGCCTAAATACAGAAGAGGACTCCTCTAGATCAAAATTGTCTGTTTATGAAACATGATGTACAAAATCTCACTTAATCCTCACACAATTCCTCTGAAATGTCAGACAAGTACTTGAATTCCTGCCCCATAGGTGAAAAACAGAACTCTTTGACCATGATTCCAAACGAGGGCAGAGGAAACAGACTCAATTGTAAGCCTCTTGGTTGCTGCATCATTCTTTGCCCCACCATAACAGGTATTAAACAAAAGACAAATTTTATTCATTCTAATAATTTTTTTCAACTTGGCAAGAATTCAAGAGGCTCTAATGTGCCACATCATATGTGATTATATCAAACTGTCATGAAAGTAGTATACATGTATGCAAGTACCATAATTTCTCTTCTCAGCCAAGGTATTTTAACTGAGGTAAGAAGTCAAGGGGCTGGGGTTGTGGCTCAGCGGTAGAGCGTTCGCCTAGCACTTGCGTGAGCCGGGTTCGATCCTCAGCACCACGTAAACATAAATGCATTGCATTATGTACAACTAAAGCAAATAAATAAATATTTTTAAAAAAGAAGTCAAGATATTTATAAATGGAATCCTTAGTGAACAAGTAAATATAAAATGAATTGCTGATTATGAGACAGTCAATATATACAATATGTAAAAAGAAATGTTGAAGTTGGACCACAACGTCAACTAGAAACGTTCTTATGTGAGAATTGATTGATGGTTCCCACCAGCACTAGAAAATGGAAATTGCTTGACTTTTTCATTTAAGGGGATAGGGAGCAGGAGTAGAAGTAGACAAAGCTCAGGGAGAGAGGCCCTATTGCTGTTTGGTTTTTTTACTACTGAAATTTTACAGACACAGAAAAAATAGAGAAGAAACACAAAGTGAATTATTGAGGTGGTGCTGCCATTTCCTAAGCAGTGGGGATGACTTGTCCATAAAACATTAACATGACATGTCTGAGTTTTTGACAGGCCATTTGGAAGAGAAAGGGTGAAGAATACACAAGCCCTTTGGTGGGAATGGAGACATTTGTTTAGATAAAAACAAACAAGTACTATCACTGGTCCACATACCAGCTTCCACTGAAAATCAGGAAGAAAACATGAAAATTTAAAGCCCAACAATGAAATGAATTAAACCTGATTTGTTCACTATAATATGAACAGGCAGAATTAGAAACATCCAGGGCTTTTCTCTCCTCCTTTATTCTTTCCAGAACGATGCCCAGCAGCCTGAACTATGCTCAGCATTTAATTTATGCCTCTAGTAAATAATTGAGTTGCATGTCCTTTGTACACAATGAATTAATGTGTTTATCCATCATGACTAGAGGGGGATAAAGGATAAAAAATGTTAGTTTCCTCAGCTGGCAAAAGGATCATTCCTTTTTCTAGTAATGATTTTTTGCAGTACCGGTTTGTAGGCAGGGCCAATCTAACTTTCACTTAAGCCACCAGGAAGGATATTGGCAAAAGACCACCTGTCACACAATATGTCCTCCACTAAATAATAATGCTGAGAAACCAGAACCACTTCTTTGAATGTAGACTCTAAGCTTCCAAAATATCTCCATTTTTAATGAGAACATGTTTGTTATGCATAAACACACTGCAATCCTCAGAGAAGAAATTCATTGGCCCCTGGGCCATTTCTTTGTAAATGATCTGTACATGTATGTACAAACTCAATCATGTTATACTTACTCAAATGAAAGTTTTATTTGTACCATGGTATCTTTCTCTAGGATATAGCCTATAAAAATTGCTAAAAATAAGGGCATTTAGAGAAACAAACATCAAAACGTGGCAAAACAATTTTTTTAGATAAATGTTTTGCCACATTAGAATAAAAATGGGCATTACGGTAATGTATTCTTCAAATTATCCTAATTACAAAGGGAAAACGTAAGCCAAAAGGAGAAAGACAAATTGCAAATAAGTGGGTTAGCAATGATCATGATACTAAATGTGATTATTTTATAGAGAAATTTTTATTTTCTTTTTTGCTGATAAACCATATTAGCTACAACATTCTTCCATTTTAGTACATTTTTCTGAGAGGGACACAGTTAGGACTTAGAAAATGCTACTCCAAATTACTTTGAACTAAAGGAGATTGGAAGGTCCTCAAGAGAAATGTCTTTCTGACCTTCTCTTGTCCTCTTGGCCTTATCCCTGCTTTCTCCTCTAAAGTGAGTCATAGAAGTCAAAATTCCTTTCCTCTAGGATAGGTCATAAAAACTAGAACTCTACTTCCCAAAGTAAGCCATAAAAACATAGAAAGATCACTCCCTAACTTTCCCCTTCGCCTTTGAAGATCCTTGTTTTAGGAGCTTTTCTTTGTGGTGACAAAGAAAGACCTTAAAAGATCAATTTAAAGGAGTCAAAGTTTATTCTGGTTCATGGTTTCAGAGATTCAGTCAATGGTGAACTGACTCCATAGCTCCGGGCCCAAGATGAGGCAGAACATCATCATGAAAGTTCAGAGAAGAATGTAGCAGCTCAGGATGTTACAGGTAGGAAGCAGAAGTAGCTTTACTCACTGGAGACAAAATATATACCTTAAACCACACCCCAAGTGATCCACCTCCTCCAGCCATACCCTACATGCCTACATTTACCACCCAGTTAACCCATATCAGTGGATTAATTCACTATTAGACTACATCTTTCATTTAGTCATTTCTCTCTGAACATTCTTGCATTGTCTCATATATGAGCTTGTGGACAATACCTTATATTTTAACAATAATAAACCTCATGTGACCAGAGTCCTGCCCCATTCCCAGTAGTCAGAATGACACACATAGGGAATCCATGAAGAATCCAGCAATTGTTGTTGGGTTTCCCAGCTCAGCTTAGTACCATTGGGTCAGACCCTCTTTGTATAATCACATTTCTACACAAACGTTCATGCTTCATAAAATAAAAACAAAAAATGGACAGTTGTTCCTGCGTCATTTCTGAAGAGACCCTTGTTGCATAAAAGTTTGTTGAGTAAATGTGTCATGCTTTTCTCATGTTAATCTGTCTTTTGTTATAGGAGTGTCAGCAGTGACCCTTACAATGGGGTCCTAGGTCACCAAGATAAATTCATGGAAGAAAACATGATGTGTCATAGAAATTTACTCTAAAAATGCCACTGGTGGACTCCATGTAGCCTTAGCTTCCTTGAATTACTTACTACGAATTTAAAATTATTTAATTCATTTAAACTTCAAGTAGAATTATTTATATTTCATTTCTTCTCATGACTTTAACAAGCACAAATACCCAGAAACATTCATAAATTGTCAATGCAGACAGGCCATGTTTTTCATTCCGGATTATGCTTTCTACATCATTTTCAGCATTTGATTTCCTGCTACAATAGTACTATAAGAACTAGAACTCAGAAGATATACTGCATAATTTTATGTTCAGGTTTGACCAAGCACTGAAAATAATATGATCACCTGTGGATCCAATATTTGTGTGCATAACTAAACCCCCCTGCTATTCTGACCTAATATTGCAGTGGCACTAAGTACCAGCCTTAGGCCCCAGTCCAGGGTTAGATCTCCCAGCACCCTGTCCTTGGATCCCTGCCTCTCCCTTCTTTCCCTTCACCCCTCCCTGCTGTCAGGGCACTGCAGCCTTGTTTCTACACCCCACTTCTTTAAATTCTTGTTTCCATCCCTGCTGCCAGCAGACCGTTGGAGGTACATCAAGCTCACCCATCCACAACTCACCTGTATCTCCTGCTGGACCTTACTCTAATCTCTGTCTTGTCCTATCTCAGAGGGCCTATCAAGTGTCTGCCCTGGCCTCCACAGATTTGGTGTTAGAACCCATGTGCTAGTTAGG
Organism: Tamias sibiricus; assembly: GCA_025594165.1. Taxonomy (NCBI): domain Eukaryota; kingdom Metazoa; phylum Chordata; class Mammalia; order Rodentia; family Sciuridae; genus Tamias; species Tamias sibiricus. The sequence goes on from CM046666.1 coordinate 101,303,939, forward strand.
GCAAAGAGCTCTATGCAGATATCACTACATGAGGTGTTAAAGTAGTTTATATTTTTTATTTTATCATTGATTTCCAATTTCATTCTGTTATGATCTGATAGGATGGATAGGATGCAAAGTATTCTCTCTCTCTCATATTTGCTGAGTTGCTTTGTGGCATAACATATGGTTTATTTTAGAGAAGGATCCATGTGCTGCTGAGAAGAAATTATATTCAGTCCTTGATGGATGAAATATTCTATATATGTCTATTAAGTCTAAATTATTCATTGTATTTTTTAGTTCTATAGCTTCTTTATTTAGTTTTTGTTTGGAGGATCTATCCAGTGGTGAGAGAAGTGTGTTAAAGTCACCCAGTATTATTCTGTTATGGTCTAGTTGATTCTTGAAATTAAGAAGGGTTTGTTTGATCTACATAGATGCTCCATTGTTTGGGACATAAATATTTATGATTGTTGTGTTTTGTTGATGTAAAATTCCCATAAGCAGTATAAAATGTCCTTTTTAGTCCCTTCTGACTAATTTGGCTTGAAGTCCACTTTATCTGATATGAGGATAGAAACCCCTGTTTGTTTATGTAGATCCATGTAAGTGATATGTTTTTTCCCATCCTTTCACCTTTAGTCTATAGATGTCTTTGCCTATGAGATGTTCTCTTGTTGGGTCTTTTTTTTAATCCAATCTGCAAGTCTACGTCTTTTTTTTTTTTTTTTTTTTTTTTTTGATAACTACTTATTTTTATTTCACAATTAAAATCATCCATCCACTGAAAGTTGGTTTGGGATATAAACAATTTTCCAAATGTTTTTCAATGTAGACAATCTTTCCTGTGTATTGTCAGTTAATATATCTACCTCATTTTGATTCTTTTCACTTTAATCAATTAAATCTTAAATATATTAAAAACAGAACTCAATGGACCAAAATATACAATATTAAACTACCAAATCTAACATACATATGCATGTTTTGTTTGTACATACACAAATATGAGAAGTTACAGTAAAATACTTTATTCACAAAAGTATTACATTAATATCTTTTTTAAATTATTTTTTATTCTAAGATGTTATAAATGACAACAGAATACATTACATTTCATAACATATATAGAGCACTTGTTTACAAATCTCTGGTTTGATTGATGAGTTTAGACCATTTCCATTCAATGTTATTATTGAGATATGATTTTTACTCCCTATTATTTTTATTTATTTATGGTTTTTAGTTTGATTAGTTTTTCCATTGGTTCACTGTTCTTTTAGTGTATTTCCTCCCTTTGCTTGTTTTCATTTTTCATTTCTTTTTCATGAAATATCTTATTGAATATGTTTTGTAGTGCAGGTTTCTAGTTGTGAATTCTTTTAACTTTTGTTTATCATGGAGGGTTTTTATTTCATCATCAATTCTGAAGTTTAATGTTGCTGGGTATAGTATTCTTGGCATCTATTTTCTTTCAAAGCCTGTTATATATTATCCCAGGCCTCCTAGCTTTGAGGGACTGGTTGAAAGATCAGCTGAGATCCTGATTGTTTTCCTTCTAAATTTTACCTTTGATTTTTCTCTGGTAGCCTTTAAAATTCTATCCTTATTCTTTATGTCAGGCATTTTCATAATAATGTGCCTTGGTGTGGGTCTGTTGTAATTTTGTATATTTGGGGTCCTGTAAGCCTATTGTACTTGATTCTTTAGGTTTGGCGAAATTTCTGACATTATTTCATTGAAAAGATTATGCATTCCTTTGATTTGTATCTCTGAGCCTTCATCTATCCAAATAAATTTTAAATTTGGTCTTTTCAGGTTATCCCATACTTCTTGGAAATTCTGCTTATGGTACAGAATTGAGGACACAGAGACAAATACATATAATTTCAGCTATCTTATATTAGACAAAGGCGCCAAAAATGTACAGTGGAGAAAGGATAGCCTCTTCAACAAATGGTGCTGGGAAAACTGGAAATCCATATGCAACAAAATGAAATTAAACCCTTATCTCTCACCATGCACAAAACTCAATTCAAAGTGGATCAAGGACCTAGGAATTAGACCAGAGACAACACGCCTAATAGAAGAAAAAGTAAGCTCCAATTTCCAACATGTCGGATTAGGCCCCAAGGTCCTTAATAAGAATCCTGTAGCGCAAGAATTATTACCAAGAATTAATGAATGGGATAGATTTAAACTAAAAAGCTTCTTCTCAGCAAAAGAAACAATCAGTGAGGTTAATAGAGAGCCAACTAATTGGGAACAAATATTTAATACGTGCACATCAGATAGAGCACTAATTTCTAGAATATGTAAGGAACTCAAAAAACTTAACACCAAAAAAACAAATAACCCAATCAATAAATGGGCCAAGGAATTGAAAAGACACTTCTCAGAAGAAGATATAGAATTAATCAACAAATACATGAAAAAATGCTCAACATCACTGGCAATTAGAGAAATGCAAATCAAAAGTACTCTAAGATTTCATGTCACTCCAGCCAGAATGGCAGCTATCAAGAACACAAACAACAATAAATGTTGGAGAGGATGTGGGGGGAAAGGCACACTCACACATTGCTGGTGGGACTGCAAAATGGTGCAACCACTATGGAAAGCAGTATGGAGATTCCTAGGAAAACTGGGAATGGAACCACCCTATGACCCAGCTATCCCACTCCTGGGTCTATTCCCAAAGGACTTAAAAACAGCATATTACAGTGACACAGCCACTTCAGTGCTTATGGTCTCTTAACATCTTTTCTCCATGGTCGACTTCGTTTTTAAGATTATATATTTTGTCTTCATTGACTGAAACACTGTCTTCCAAGTGATCTAGTCTGTTAGTGATGTTTTCAATTGAATTTTTTATTTGGTTTATTGATTTCTTCATTTTGAGGATTTCTGCTTGTTTTTATTTTCAGGATCTCTATCTCTTTATTGAAGTAATCTCTCACTTTCTGTATTTTCTCTCTGACTTCACTTCTTATACCATCCTTTACTTTACAGATCAGTTTAACTACGTATATTCTGAACTCCTTCTCTGACATTTCTTCCACCCTGATGTTGATGGATTCTGTCACTGGAGTATCTTGGTTTATTTGGGGCAATTTGTTCCCTTGCTTTTCCATGTTGTGTGTCTACCTATCTAATACTATGCACCTGAGGCAACAGAGTTTCTACCCTGTGGACTTATAATGTCCCTGAAGTTTTCCAATACCTCACTATTTAGGGGGAGACAAATAATAACAACAACCAAGCAAACAATATGCAGCATTAAACCAAATAATTCCTACTATGATGTCTATCATGTTAATTATCACAATAAACATAAATGATAAAAGTTATTGTCTACAATAAAAACAGCAAGTTTACAAAAGGGTTTATGGCTTCAAATGGTGAAGTGATATAGGATGTAATGATTATGAGGGAGGAGGAGAGAAGAACAAAGTAAAAAATTAAAGGAAGAATGAAAGAGAGAACTATAGAGATTGGTTTTTCATAGAAGAAATTAGTCTGGGATTGTTCCCTCTTTTTCTATTTTATGAAATAGTTCGAGAAGTGTTGGTGTTAGTTCTTCTTTAAAGGTCTTGTAGAACTTGGCTGTGTATCCATCCGGTCCTGAGCTTTTCTTGGTTGGTAAGTTTTTTATGGCATCCTCTATTTCTTTGGTTGAAATTGATCTGTTTAAATTGTGTATATCATTCTGATTTAGTTTGGGCATATCATATGTCTCTAGAAATTTGTCAATGCCTTCATTATTTTCTATTTTATTTAAGTATAAATTTTCAAAATAATTTCTAATTATCTTCTGTATTTCTATATTGTCCATTGTGATATTTCCTTTTTCATCGTAGATATTGGTAATTTGTGTTTTCTCTATTCTTTTCTTCATTAATTTAGCTAATGGTTTATCAATTTTATTTATTTTTTCAAAGAACCAAGATTTTGTTCTGTCAATTTTTTCAATTTTTTGTTGTTGTTGTTGTTGTTATTTGTTTCAATTTCATTAATTTCAGCTCTGATTTTAATTATTTCCTGTCTTCTACTTCTTTTGGGGTTGGTTTGTTCTTCTTTTTCTAGGGCTTTGAGATATAATGTTAGTTCATTTATTTGTTGAGTTTTTCTTTTTTGAAGGAATGAGCTCCATTCAATGAACTTTCCTCTTAGTACTGCCTTCATAGTGTCCCAGAGATTTCAATATGTTGTACCGTTGTTCTCATTTATCTCTAAGAATTTCTTAATCTCCTTCTTGATGTCTTCTGCAACCCATTGATCATTCAATAGCTTATTGTTTAGTCTCCAGGTGTTAGAGTAGCTTTTCTTTCTTTTTTTATCATTGATTTCTAATTTCATTCCATTATGATCTGATAGAATGCAGGGTACTATCTCTACTTTTTCACATTTGATTAGAGTTGCTTTGTGGCATAGTATATGGTCTATTTTAGAGAAGGATCCATGTGCTGCTGAGAAGAAAATGTATTGGCTCATTGATGGATGATACACTCTATATATGTCAGTTAAGTCTAAGTTATTAATTGTATTATTGAGTTCTATAGTTTCTTTGTTTAACTTTTGTTCAGAAGATCTATCCAGTGGTGAAAGAAGTGTGTTAAAATCACCTAGAATTATGGTGTTGTGGTCTATTTGATTCTTGAAATTGAGAAGAATTTGATTGATGAATGTAGATGCTCCATTACTGGGGGCATATATATTTATAACAGTTATATCTTGTTGATCCATGATTCCCTTAAGCAGAGCAATTAGACAGATGAAAGAAATTAAAGGGATATGGATAGGAAAAGAAGAACTCAAATTATCACTATTTGCAGATGATATGATTCTATACATAGAAAATCCAAAAAATTCCACCAGAAATCTTCTAGATCTAATAAATGAATTCAGCAAAGTAGCTGGATATAAAATCAATACCCATAAATCAAAGGCATTTCTATACATCAGTAACAAATCCTCAGAAAGAGAAACTAGGAACTCCACCCCATTCACTATAGCCTCAAAAAAAATAAAATATTTGGGAATCAACTTAACAAAAGAAGTGAAAGACCTCTACAATGAAAACTATACCACGCTAAAGAAAAAAATTAATGAAGATCTTAGAAGATGGAAAGACCTACCTTGTTCATGGATAGGTAGAACTAACATTGTCAAAATGACTGTTCTCCCAAAAGCACTATACAGATTCAATGCAATACCAATCAAAATACCAATATTATTCCTCATAGAAATAGAAAAGGCAATCATGAAATTCATCTGGAAAAATAAGAGACCCAGAATAGCCAAAGTTCTTCTTAGCAGGAAGAATGAAGCTGGTGGCATTACTATTCCAGACCTTAAATTGTACTACAAAGCAATAATAACTGCCCGGTGTGGTGGCGCATGCCTGTAATCCCAGCACTTGGGAGGCTGAGGCAGGAGGATCGCAAGTTCAAAGCCAGCCTCAGCAATGGCGAGGCACTTAGCAACTCAGTGAGACCCTGTCTCTAATAAAATACAAAAAAGGGCTGGGGATGTGGTCCAGTGGTTGAGTGCCCCTGAGTTCAATCCCCGGTTCAAAAAAAAAAAGCAATAATAACAAGAACAGCATGGTATTGGCACCAAAATAGACCAGTTGACCAATGGTACAGAAGAGAAGACACAGAGATGAACCCACACACCTACAGTTATCTTATATTAGACAAAGGTGCCAAAAATGTTCACTGGAGAAAAGATAGCCTCTTCAACAAATGGTGTTGGGAAAACTGGAAATCCTTGTGTAATAAAATGAAATTAAATCTCTTTCTCTCACCATGCACAAAACTTAACTCAAAGTGGATCAAGGACCTAGGAATTAAACCAGAGACCTTGCACCTAATAGAAGAAAAAGTAGGCCCAAATCTCCATCATGTTGGTTTAGGCCCCAACTTCCTCAATAAAGAACCAAAACCAAGAATCAATAAATGGGATGGATTCAAACTAAAAAGCTTCTTCTCAGCAAAAGAAACAATCAGTGAGGTGAATAGAGAATTTACAGAATGGGAGCAAATCTTTACCACAAGCACATCAGATAGAACACTAACCTCAAGGATTTATAAAGCTCTCAAAAGGCTTAACATCAAAAAAACAAATAACCCAATCAATAAATGGTCCAAGGAATTAAACAAACACTTCTCAGAAGATGATATGCAAACAATCAACAAATATATGAAAAAATGTTCAACATCTCTAGCAATTAGAGAAATGCAAATCAAAACTAAGATTTCATCTTACACCACTTTGCTTGCAGAGGAAACATTCTGGTCAGTCAGAATGGCAGCTATCAAAAAAACTAACAACAATAAATGCTGGCGAGAATGTGGGGGAAAAGGCACACTCTTACATTGCTGGTGGAACTGCAAATTGGTGAAGCCAATCTGGAAAGCAGTATGGAGATTCCTAGGAAAACTTGGAATGGAACCACCATTTGACCCAGCTATCTCACTCCTTTGTCTATTCCCAAAGGACTTAAAAACAGCTTACTACAGGGACACAGCCACATCAATGTTTATAGCAGCACAATTCACAATAGCTAGATTGTGGAATCAACCCTGATGCCCATCAGCAGATGAATGGATAGGGAAACTTTGGTATATATACACAATGGAACACTACTCAGCACTAAAAAATAATAAAAACATGGCATTTGCAAGTAAATGGATGGAGTTGGAGAAAATAATGCTAAGTGAAGTTAGCCAATCCCAAAAAACCAAAGGTCGAATGATCTCTTTGATATGAAGATACTAACTTATAAAGGCAAGGGAGTGGGGATGAGAGGAATGAAAGAACTTTAAATAGAACAAAGGGGGTAGGGGGCAAGGGGATAGGAATAATAGCAGACTGAGTTATCCATGATTACCATAAATACATGTATGAAGACACAATTGTTGTAAAAATACTTTATATAAAATCAGCAACTTAAAAAATTGTGCTCTTTACATGTAATATGAAATGAAATATACTCTGCAAACATGTATAACAAATTAGAATTTTTTAAAAAAGTAAAAAGAAAATGCACGTTCCTTTAATTCCCTTCTCCCACCACTTTGCTTGCAGAGGAAACATTCTGGTCCAACTGCAGCAGCAGCTGTGCTGCTGGGAATTTCTTCCTTATTTTATTATATCTAACCTGCTGAGTCCCCAATCTGCTTTGAATGTCCAGTTTTAAACTCCAGTAAAGTACCCCCCGTTTTTTTTTTGTTTGTTTGTTTGTTTTGTTTTTTTTTTCATTCACTCACCTTGCTGAGAAGTTGCATGCCAGCTTTCTTGGTTTCATGCCACAGAGCAGCCAGGAAAGTGACCTCCTCTATTCCACCATCTTGAAAACCCCACAACTGATTTTAAATAATAAATATCACATATATTGTGAAATTTTTCCATGAATGTGAACAAAAAATAATTGTTAAACAGGGACAAAGTTTCCAGTTCAGTGACTGCCAGTTACCCAAGGGTTTCCTTGGGTGGAAATCAAACATCTCTCAGCCTTCCTTGTCCAGCTGTAACACTTTCAGATGTTCTTATTAAATGTTATGTTTTTAGTTTAAACATATTAATTTTAAATGCCATTCTGCATAGCTTTTGCATTGCAAGTTCAAGAGAAATAAGAAAATAATTATATTTAGATGTATATAAATCAAATTATGTTCTTATTTAAAGTTCAAACAAAATGTAGTGGATAATTTTCTCTATTCCACTTTGAGAGAGAGAGGAGAAATAAAGATGGAGATAAATCAAATGAAGATATAAAGACATATCCTGACTGTGTTGCCCACTCTAGAGAGGCCACCATGATTCACACAGAAAGCGTCACATGTGGTCACTAAGCCATTGGCTCCTTGACCATATTTTATACATGGACCAGGTCCTTTATTCTACCAACAGCCATTGCATACACTCTGACTAACACAGAAAAAACTGTAAAGGAAAAGAAGAGAATAACAGACTCACAAAACTGGTGAAGGAGAAATATGTAATGGGGCAACACTGAAGAAAAGGGAAGAGAAAATGAAATGAGGGTGGAGAGAAAGTGTGGAAAAGAAGATGGTGCAAGAGACCCAGGAAATTCTGGAGGAGTGACTAAACTTGTCGGGTCCCATCCCTCACTGCATTTGGGGGCTGAGTTGTTTGATCATTGAGCTTCATCTTAATCTTGTCATTTCTTCCATAGTAATTGAACAAGAAAGCTATGAGCAGCTACCAAAGACATATTCCCAGAGGTGGAAAAAATCGGTGGAGGCCCAACCCCTCCATATCTATTGATTCCTGCACCGGAACAACATGCTCTAATTCCTCTTTTACTCTGTTTTAAATCTCTGAATAGAAGGAAGTGAACTGAGGCAGAATTACAGTAACTGAGATAATTTTTTCCCCTCAGATAAGCAAAATAACACAATGACTAAAGCTTTCCTTTGAAAATCAGAGGTCCTCAATCTCCCACTTGCCAATCTGCAAGTCACTTAATTCCCTGAGTAAATATTCTAGCTATAAAACCAGACTAATTATTTTAATGAACAAATAACTTAGGTATTAAAAGTTCTTAAAAGTATTCATTGTTGCCAGGTGCGGTAACCCACACTTGAGAGGCTGAGGCAGGAGGATCACGAGTTCAAAGCCAGCCTCAGCAATGGCGAGGCACTTAGCAACTCAGTGAGACCCTGTCTCTAATAAAATACAAAAAAGGGTTGGGGATGTGGCCCAGTGGTTGAGTGCCCCTGAGTTCAATCCCTGGTACCAAAAAGAAAAAAGTATGCATTGTTGCAGCTGTTTAACAAATTAACAATAAGGAAATGATGATAAGTCAAACAGCAGTTTCCAAATGTCAATGAATGTATTTTCTTAGTCATTGTCTAAGATCTTTGAGGTTAGTGATACAATAAAAGATGAATCTGAGTGCAACATAATCACATCTTAGAAAAGCTAAAATAAAGGTTCTTGAAAAGTCATAAACTTCTTATAAATTTTATTTGCAGGAGGAAGATAGATAACAGAAAATCTTAGTTTTTCATGCAAAATCAACTTTGTGGGTTTTATATTTGCTTTATCATACAGTTTGAAAGAGAAGTTCAAGAAATGGGTACTTGGTTACAATTGCTGCAGACCTTGCAAGCACCAACATCCAGGTAAATAGAGAAGAAATAGCATATGTAAGAGGAAAATAGTCAAAATTGTTAAATTGCATTTTTGGTAACTCATTAATACAGTACCATATGTGCAGGGTGTTTCAGTTTATGAGGTTAAAAAAAAAAATTCACCTCAAGTGTTTGACTACAATGACACACCCTCATAATGCCAGTAATTAGTATAATGACTTTTGCCCAAGAATGGAGCATATGCAAGATTGTATCTAGTGTATTTATAATTATTCACATCAAAGGGAGTGCAGGGTGAATCCAGCTGAGCAGTGTGAGAGACAGCACCCCGCTGGGAGGTGACAGTAGTTTGGATCCTTCTTTTTCAGGGCTAGTGAGCCCCAGTTGGTATCAGAAGGGATTCTCATTGTTCCTGCTTGTTCCTGCCTCCAGGACAGCTTCTTCCGCAGCCCCCCATGGTGGGGCCCTCTATCCGGCAATGAGCCATCTGGAAAGGCAAGGTTGGCCCCAGCTCCCTCTGGAAGTCGTTAGCTCTGTGCCACAGTTGGCTCCCAGGGTCTCTGGGGAGTTGACTTCTTCACAGTCTTTCCTGCCATGTCAGGAAGCTGATTGTACCTTTCTCACTACACTGTCAGCTTCTACCCGGTTCTCCAAATTATCGGACAAATGTCTAAAGCAGACAGGGACTTCCCATGGGAGATGCAAGCTGCTATCCTGAGATTTCTTCTTAACAAGCCCAAGGTCCTTGTGGCTAAATTTAAGGGGGGAAAAAACTCCTACGTTGTTCTCTTTGTGTAGCTTTTGAAAATGATCTAAATTTTAAAATACATAGAAAGAAAACAAATAATAGAATAAGCCAAATAAATCTGTCAATGTAATAGTCTCAGACTGGAGCCTCAGGACTTGGAAAGACTTTTCTGATCGATCATTGAGTAGCTGTGATCTCAGGCAAGTTACCTAACCTAGCTGTTCTATAAAAAGGTGAAAGATGTGTGTGTATGTGTGTGTGTGTGTGTGTGTGTGTGTGTGTGTGTATAAAGATTTCATGGAAACTACTTAGCACACAGAACTGTTAGCTATGAGTATAAAGGACATCAGAAAATTATTGGTGCTTCTCTACCACATTCATTCATAAAAAGAACTTATTTAATGCCCCTACTAGGCAGCAAGCTTCTCTATTAATTCCCAAAAAGCAAAGGCAAATGGACAACAATGACAAAATAACCTTTCTTTCTCTCAAAGAGATTCTTTCTTGGTGTGATATGAGACAGTACAGTCCTGAGGCATGTTCTACCAGTAATATTTCCTAATTACTAAACTTGGAGCAATAAAGCATCACAAATGACCATCTGTCCAAACCCCATGCTTAGATTTCTTCTGTTTACTATTATTACTGAAGAAAGCAAAAAATCAGCCCCCTCCACAATAGTATAGCTTTACATGACAGTATTTAGAGAAACTACAAGCTTCAACAGAGTCATAGCTGCTTTATGCATTTTTTTGTTCCAAGACCCTTTCCAAATAGCCATTTCTCAAGTTTACCCTACAGATCCAGCCTTCACCCACCACCTAGGACCCCAAGGTCTCAGCCCTTTTTGAGTGCCACAATGCCTCCTCCTCTGCCAGCCACCAGCCAGTGCTGGAAGTGATCTTAAGCAGCAGTGTGGAAAAGAAAACCTGCAATTTCCATGTGTCAAGAAACGTCAGGGCAATGGTTGTCCTCTTCCTTTCTTCCTGCAATGCGGTTCTTATAAAGGACATCTCCATTTGATCCTGCAATGCGGTTCTTATAAAGGACATCTCCATTTGAAATTCTGAGGCCATGCTCTCTTATTTTCTGTAGCACTAACAAATGGTCATGTAGCCTGCAGGTCTTGAACATGCAAACCTCCACTGAGCACCATTCCTTGTTTGGATCAGGAAGACTGCTGGGAATATATTCCTTACACAGAGTTTAAGGCTATTGATGAAGCTTTCTTACAAATTCTCCTGTCCCTGTTTTGACCTTTTGCTTACCCTAAGATGAATTGCTTTGTGTTCATCACAACATACTCTATTCATCTCTCCTTTGGGTTTCTGCTTCTGCCCTCCCTTTTCCTGAATTATCCTTTCTTTCTTCCCTCTCCTTCCCTTCCCTCCCTTATTTTAGAATTAAGCTCCAGCATGCTTTTCTGTGGGAAACCAACCAAGACAACCCCTGATATTAAAAAAAAAAAAAAAAAAAAAAAAATCCAATGATACTTGTTGAAGAATGTTAAGAAAGACTTTCTTCAGGATTAGGGAGATAGGTACAGGGGCTGTTGCAAGGGGGTGTCACAATGGCAAGAGAGATTGGGCTCAACTTCAAATATGGTATGGACAAACGGGAATTTACAGCCAAGCAATAAGGTAAGTGTCAGTGATAGAAAAGTACCTAGAGGAGACACCAGGGTTACTGGAGATTCTAGCTAAGCAGACCTAACAGTATTCTAACCAGAGTCAGGTCATGTTGATCAGACATCACCTGGAAGATAAGGAGACTGATCAGGTATCAAGGATGATCCATTATCTAGGGTGGGGATTTCTTGCTAAACCAACTTGGCAGAGTTCTTTGCTAAGACTGGATTTTACAAGGACGTGCACAGGTGGGTCTAGAAAAAGGTTCAAAAGCCTGACTAAAGTTGGGCCAAGAAAAGAATCTCTGTCAAGGCAAACCCACTCACATACCCCTCCCCCAAGTGTTTTTTGGGGTACACTCCCCAAACTTCCTGTTCATCCCTAGTATTGTCCCCTTTGCAGATGCTGTGATTATCTCTGTTCCTGACACCCTGATTCTAAACTGAATCTCCTAAAAGCCCAAGCTATGTCTCATTTTATTTCGTATTCCCAGTGACTGCCACAAAATAGTTCTCAAAAAATGCTATTGAGAGAACTGTTCTGTTCTGTTTGTTTGTTTGTTTGTTTTCTTTCTGTTGTTGCCATTCATTGGCTCTTCTTTGATAACAGAACTAAAAACAAGGCTAGGTCCTCTTTGACACAAGTCATTCATACATTTGAGGACAGCTATCATCTCATGTCATGTCATACACATAATCATTCATTTGTTCATTTGATCAGCAAATATTTAACTGATAACTTTCTTCATGCCAAATTTGACTAGAGATATTATGGAAAAGATTAGGTGAATGAAGTACAAACCTTGTCACTTGGAAGAAAATAATTTAGGATAGTTTTCTTGGATCTCATCTTCTCCATTGTAACTCCAAAACACTATCTCATCAATTTAATTTGTTTAAACTTTGTTTTAATTTGGTGGTATTTTCACGTGGTCAAAATTAAATAAAGTAAGTACATTGAGCAATCTTATTTCTACCCCAGTCTCTACTCCATTCCCACTCTACCTGCCATTGTTAATCACATTTTTTATTCATTTTTATTATCCCATTTGTCCATGCACATAAACATAAGCATGATTATATTTTCTTATTTCCCTCATTTTAAGCAAAATGTAACATGATATCTATAAAATTGTGAAACTTCATTTTTTAACTTGACTCTGTCTTGAAAATCTTTCCTATTTAGTACACAAAGAGTTAATTGTTTTTTTTTAACATCTACAGGGTATTTCATTATAAGAACATATTATAATTCATTTAATCAGTATTTCAATTGTAGACTGTCACCCCACTCCAATTTTAGACAATTCTCATATCAGATTATAGACTCTCCTGACCTGGACCCTATATTCTCCCAATTCATTAAATGTAAGGCTGCACTAGCTTTAAAGCAATCATGTCACCCTGTTAGCATCATTAATACACAAGCTTTTTGTAAGTAAAATGCTCATCTTTTCCACATGAAGTAGTACTAAGTCATTTCTCCTCCACTCTGTACATTAAGTGATTTATTTTCTTAGAAAGGAGAAATTTTACATTTATCATCATGAAATTTCATTCTGCTTGTTTCAATTCATCATTCCCACCTTCCAAAACAACTTCTTGAATTTTGACTCTATTATTTATCATATTAGCTACTCCTCAGAAATTGGTAGCATGCACAGATTTTGTAAGTATGTCTTCTATTTTTTAAACAAATAATTGATCTTATTCCTCTATCAGAATAAATCTCTCTCCCAAAGGATGAGATCTGCTTCCTCATTCCCACAATTTACTTTTATTCCTGGACTCTTGACTTCTTCCCCTCAAAGTCCCTTGGTTCCGTGCTCCCTTGGTTAGTCCTGCTTTCCACAACACCCTCACTCTTCTCTCTCCACACACATTACTCACATCCTGCCCTCAGGTACTTCCTTCCCTTCCCTTTTATATCCACTTTAAAGAAATTCCTCTGGACCTTGCTAATATCTAACATGTTTTCTTCCTTTTTCAGGTAAGTTTCTCAAATTCATGGTCTGTGCTTAATATCTGAACCTTCTCCACCCCACGAGTCTTTCCTGCATGTTCCACAGATGGACAATCAGTGACTTAGCAACACAGAACCCAGACACCTCCCTGACAATATCTGGCTGTTGCTGAGTCGCTGCTTCTTGCTCTCCACAGAGCCTCCTTCTTAAACTACCACACTTCTGTTGACTTGCCCCCACCCCCAACACACTCAATGAATGCTTTTGAGAGTGTGGACCTTGATTTAAGGTAACAAGACTGAGTTTTAAATACATATGCCCATACCTCCTTCACATGACCCCTTTAAAGCAAGTAATTGTTCTTGCATAGTATGCCTTTATTCCAGTGATATAGCCTTTGCTTAAAATATTTTGCATTCTTTGTATGGTGCATCCTGCTATGCAATCGTAGTGGTAGCAAGTCTCTTGGGATTTTATAGAGTATGTTTAAATTTACATTTTCACCAAAAGTTACTTGAAAAAAGATAAATGTTTTTTCACTAATTGCATTTAAAAAAAAAAAAGGAGAAAATTTTTGCTAAATCTTGGTTTGGATTTCACTGGACTTTAGACATTTCACAGATGTCCATCATCCTCAGTCTAGCCAAAGAAGTGAAAGACATCTAAAAAGAAAAAATAGAACACTAAAAAAAAAAAAAAAAAAAAAAAAAAAAAAGACTTTTAAGAAGACCTTAGAAAATGGAAAGAACTCCCTTGTTCTTGGATAGGTAGAATTAATACCATTGAAATGGAAAGTGCCATAGTGATTCGACACAATCCCCATCAAAGTTCCAATGACATTCTTCACAGAACTAGAAAAAGCAGTTATGAAATTCATTTAGGAAAAAGAGACTCAGAATACCCAGAACACAATCCTTAGCAAAAAATGCAAAGCATGAGGCATCGCAATACCAGACCTCAAATTATATTGCAGCATAGTGCTGGCACCAAAATAGGCACAAAGACCAATGGGATAGAGTAGAATACACAAAGATATATTTACATAAATAGTTATTTGATACTAGAAAAAGATGCCAAAATCAAATGTTAGAGAAAAGGTAGGCTTTTAAACAAATGGTGCTAACAAAACTGGAAATCTACGTTAGAAGAATGAAATTTGACCTCTTTCTCTTGCCCTGCACAAAAGTCAACTCAACGTGGATCAAAGACCTAGAAATTAGACCAGAAACCCTGCAACTGCTAGAAGAAAATGTAGCCCTGCCACTCCAACATGTCTGCACAGGAACCAACTTCCTTCACAAAGACTCCTAAAGCACAAGAAATAAAATTAAAAATAAATAGGTGCTATGATATAAAATTAAAAAGATTTTGCACAACAAAGGAAACAAAAACATGAAGAGAAAGCCTATAGAATGGGAGAAAATCTTTGCCATCTGCTTCTCAGATGGGACATTAATATCCAGAATAAACAAAGAACAAAAAACTTAACACACACATACATACACACACACACAAAAATAAATAAATAACAATAACCTAATCAATAAATGGGCAACTGAACAGATACTTCCCCAAAGATGAAATACAAATGGTCAACAAATGTATGAAAAAATGTTCAACATCTCTAGCAATCAGGGAAATGCAAATCAAAACTACATTGAGATTTTACCTCACTCCAGTCACAATGGCAATTATCAAGAATGCAAATAATAATAAATGTTTCAAAGATGTGAGGAAAAGGTACATTCACACCTTGTTGGTGTAACTGCAAATTAATGTAACTACTGTGGAAAGCAATTTGGAGATTCTTCAAAAAACTTGGAATGGAACCACCATATGACCCAGTTATCCCACTCCTTGATATATATCCCAAAGACTTAAAATCAGCATACTACAGTGACACAACCACATCAACATTTATAGCAGCTCAATTCACAACAGCTAAGCTATGGAACAACCTAGGTGCCCTTCAACACATGAATGAAAAAAAGAAAATGTGGTATATAAAGAAAAATGGCATTATGGCATTTGCTAGTAAAAGGACAGAACTGAAAACTATCATGCTAAATGAAACAAGTCAATCCCAAAAAGTCAAAAGGTCGAATGTTTTCTCTGATATGTAGAAACTAATACAAAATAAGGAAGAGGTGTAAAAAAATAAAATAAAATAGAAGAAAGATCAGTGGAGCACATAAAAGAGATTGAGGGGAGGAAGCAGGGATGGGATAAGGAAAGAACAGTGGGATGAATCTGACATAACTTTCCTGTGTAATATACAAATACACCACAGTGAATCCCACCATCATGTATATCCACAAAACACTAATTTAAGAAAAAAAAACTGTAAGTAAGTAGCAGGAAAATCAGTAGAGTAGAAGGAAAGCAACAGGAGGAGGGAGATGAGGAAGAGAGAAAGAGGAAGTACTGGGGACTGAATTAGAACAAATTATATACCATGTTTTTATAATTATGTCAAAATGAATCCTAATGTTATTTATATCTGAAAAGAAACAATAAAAATAAAAACAAAGAATAGTTTACATTGTAGATTGATTTTCTTGTCAAACAGGTTTAGAAAGCAATTCTGAAAAAAGGAATTAAAATCTTACTTGAATAATGACAGTATTTTCTTAAGATGTTGTTATTTTTAAGGAGACTACCTTAGGAGCCAAAATCCCTTTGAATGCATATTGCTTGGTTTGTTTAAAAATAAAGTCTCTTTTCTTGTCTAACTGGAATAATGAAAATCCATCCCAGCCTTCCCAATATAACAGCAAATAGGAGCTCGGGAAGAAGAGGCCCTTTTTTTTTTTTTAATTTTTATTTATAGTAGTATGTATTACAGTTCATACTATACATATGTAGCATCTTTTTACATAAAACAGTTTGTATACAAAGTATATTCGCAGCATTCAAGTCTTCAATCGTGCATTTAGAATAATGATATCCATCTTATTCAACCACTTTTTTCCCCCTTCCCACCTTGCTCCCTCCCTTCCCCTCCCTTCGCTTAGACCATTATAGTGTTCTTCTAATCTTCCTGTGTACCCCGACCCATCAATACTGTGAACTGGCTTCCTTATATCAGAGGAAACATTCGGTATTTGGATTTTTGAGATTGACTGATTTCACTTAGCATTATATTCTCCAACTTCATCCATTTACCTGCGAATGTCATTATTTTATTCTCTTTTATTGCTGAGTAAAATTCTATTGTGTATATATACCACATTTTCTTTATCCATTCATCTACCGAGGGACATCTAGGTTGGTTCCACAACCTAGCTATTGTGAATTGTGCTGCTATAAACATTGAGGTAGCTGTGTCACTGTAATATGCTGTTTTTAAGTCCTTTGGGAGCAGACCCAGGAGTGGGATGGCTGGGTCATAGGGTGGTTCCATTCCCATTTTCCCAAGAAATCTCCAAACTGCTTTCCATAATGGTTGTACCATTTTGCAGTCCCACCAGCAATGTATGAGTGTGCCTTTCTCCCCACATCCTCTCCAACATTTATTGTTGTTTGTGTTCTTGATAGCTGCCATTCTGACTGGAGTGAAATGAAATCTTAGAGTACTTTTGATTTGCATTTCTCTAATTGCCAGTGATGTTGAGCATTTTTTCATGTATTTGTTGATTATTCGTGTATCTTCTTCTGAGAAGTGTCTTTTCAATTCCTTAGCCCATTTATCGATTGGATTTTTTTTTTTTTTTTTTGGTGTCAAGTTTTTTGAGTTCTTTATATATTCTAGAAATTAGTGCTCTATCCAATGTGCATGTATTAAATATTTGTTTCCAGTTAGTTGGTTCTCTATTAACCTCACTGATTGTTTCTTTTGCTGAGAAGAAGCTTTTTAACTTAAATCTATCCCATTCATTAATTCTTGGTAATAATTCTTGTGCTATAGGATTCTTGTTAAGGAACTTGGGGCCTAATCCGACATGTTGGAAATTGTAGCTTACTTTTTTTCTTCTATTAGGTGTATTGTCTCTGGTCTAATTCCTAAGTCCTTGATCCACTTTGAATTGAATTTTGTGCATGGTGAGAGATACAGGTTTAATTTCATTTTGTTGCATATGGCTTTCCAGTTTTCCCAGCACCATTTGTTGAAGAGGCTATCCTTTCTCCACTGTACATTTTTGGCGCCTTTGTCTAATATAAGATAGCTGAAATTATATGTATTATTCTCTGTGTCCTAAATTCTGTACCATTGGTCTACTGGTCTGTTTTGGTGCCAGTACCATGCTGTTTTTGTTACTATTGCTCTATAGTATAATTTAAAGTCTGGTATGTTGATGCCGCCTGCTTCACTTTTCCTGCTCAGGATTGCTTTAGCTATTCTGGGTCTCTTATTTTTCCAGATGAATTTCATGACTGCTTTTTCTATTTCTTTGAGAAATGTCATTGGGATTTTGATTGGAATCGCATTAAATCTGTATAATGCTTTTGGTAGTATGGACATTTTGACAATATTAATTCTACCTATCCAAGAACAAGATAGATCTTTTCATCTCATGAGGTCTTCTATGATTTCTTTCTTTAGTGTTCTATAGTTTTCATTGTAGAGGTCCTTCACCTCTTTCATTAAGTTGATTCCCAGGTTTTTTTTTTTTTTTTTTTTTTTTTTTTTTTTTTTTGATGCTATTGTAAATGGAGTAGTTTTCATCATTTCCCTTTCAGAGGCTTTGTCACTGATATACAAAAATGCCTTTGATTTATGGGTATTGATTTTGTAACCTGCTACTTTGCTGAATTCATTTACTAGTTGTAAAAGTTTTCTGGTCGAGTTTTTTGGGTCTTCTAGGTATATTATCATGTCATCAGCAAATAGTGCTAATTTGAGCTCTTCTTTTCCTATCTGGATCCCTTTAATTTCTTTCATCTGTCTAATTGCTCTGGCCAGAGTTTCAAGTACTATGTTAAATAGCAGTGGTGAGAGGGGGCATCCCTGTCTTGTTTTTAGAGGGAATGCTTTCAATTTTTCTCCGTTTAAGATAATGTTAGCTTGAGGTTTTGCATAGATAGCTTTTATAATGTTGAGATATGTTCCTGTTATTCCTAATTTTTCTAGAGCTTTGAACATAAAGGAGTGTTGTATTTTGTCAAATGCTTTTTCTGCGTCTATTGAGATGATCATATGGTTTTTATCTTTAAGTCTATTGATGTGATGTATTATGTTTATTGATTTCCGAATGTTGAACCAGCCTTGCATCCCTGGGATAAACCCCACTTGATCATGGTGCACTATCTTTTTGATATGTTTTTGAATCCGATTTGCCAGAATTTTATTGAGGATTTTTGCATCTATGTTCATTAAAGATATTGGCCTGAAGTTTTCTTTTTTGGCTGTGTCTTTGCATGGCTTTGGAATTAATGTGATATTGGCCTCATAGAGAGTCTGGAAGAGCTCCCTCTTTTTCTATTTCTTGAAATAATTTGAAGAGCATCGGTATTAGTTCTTCTTTGAAGGTCTTGTAGAACTCGGCTGTAAACCCATCAGGACCTGGACTTTTTCTTGTTGGAAGTTTTTTGATAGTGTCTTCTATTTCTTCACTTGAAAACTTGAAATTGATTTATTTAAATTGTGTATAGCCTCCTATTCCAGTTTGGGGAATTCATACGACTCTAGAAATCTGTCTATGCTTTCAGTATTTTCTATTTTATTAGAGTACAATTTTTTGAAGTAATTTCTAATTATCGAAGAGGCCATTTTTTAAGAATTCACTAGTTCTTGGTGCAGCTACAAAGGAGGCATTGACAAGTATATGGACCAGTAACAAGGCTGTTTTTATTGTTAGAAGGCCCTAGAAATATTACTAATAGGAAGACAGGAATGGAGAAAAGGCATTGCTCTCCATGTGAACTTGAACTCAAGTGGTTATTGTGAGAGAAGCAATTGACTGGAGAAGCTAGGAAAATGTTTATATGTCCTTTTATATTTATAATATAAAGTATTGAAATGATTACACTAAGATAGATAGATAGATAGATAGATAGATAGATAGATAGAGTAAGTAGGGAGGTAGGTAGATAGATAGATAGACAGATAAATGGATAGATAGACAAGGTTTTGACTCATGCATATGGGAAGGTGATATCCCAAGATCTGTGACCTTGGGACCAGCCGCAGGCCCAGAACAGCCATTTATATAGTTACCCCGGGAATCCCCAAAAACCTGAGAATCAGCATGCTTGATGGTATACATCCCAGTATGAAAACTGGCACACTGAAGTCTTAGAAAAGCTGACTTTTCTGGTCAAATCCAAAGGCAGAAAAAGACCAATGTTCCAGAGCAAGCAGCCAGGCAGGACTTACCTATCTGCTCCATTCAAATCTTCAGGTGGTTGATTGATGCAAGCTTACACTAGGTAGAGAAATCTGCCTCACTCTACTTAATAATTTAACTATTAATCTCATCCAAAAACACTCTCGCAGACACATCCAGAATAATGTTTGGTCATATATCTGGGTACTCCATGGTCCATTCAACTTGACACATAAAACTTTCCATCACATGTTTTTAATTCATTCATATTTATTTTTAAAAGAGAATTCCTCGTAACATAGTTCAAATTATATGTCAACACTGGAATCTCATTTCCATTTTGTAGTAGGAGGGGCTGTCATAGTTCTCGTGCCTCCCTATGATACTGTGCCCCTGCACTCACTTGGTCTTCTTAGCTCTTCTCTGTGCACAATTGAATTTGGGATTCTCTGGTTTAAACTGTATTGTCTATAAGAGCTGACATAGGTCTTTCAGAGGTGTGTGTGTGTGTGTGTGTGTGTGTGTGTGTGTGTGTAGTCTCACAGCTATTACATTAGACTATAAGAAAAACTAAGAAACATAGAGACCCTTTATATAAAGGAAACACCTCCAAGAAGAAATGAAATTGATGTGCACATAGCCATCTTAAAGGGTTCAAAAGGATTTGAAATACCCTAATCTCTTCTCCCTGTCCTCTGACTACCCCCAGGTGCACAGAGTAGCAAAAGGCACCATAGACCACCCTGCTGGACTCCTGGGGACATTATTCTAGTGTGAATTATGCAGACACAAAAGCATGTAATGCTGGAGAAAAGGACTGAATCTTGAAGCAGAACAACAAATCCCAGAGCTTTTGCACTGATTGAAATAGAAGCGCTTCTGAAAGTGAGTAAATACCCTAGGATATCAGTAACTGCACTTTTTTAAAACATTGATTTCTCAATCCTTAATTTCAGACAAATATTGGCAGTTTCTTAATGCCAAGAGGCATAAGTGAAGATTAAGCATTGAGCCAGAGAGCAGCTTTGGGCTAAAAGGAAAGAAATTCAAACTCCATTACAAAGGTAGTGAAATCCAAGTGCTGAATAAATTAATGAGTGTTTCTATCTACTAAATACCTAGGCTTCTCTAACATCTCCTTGCGCTACTCGCCAGGTGAGCTTAGATGAGCATCATGTTGAAATATGGTGGACTTTAAATTCCATTAGGATAAAAAAGAAAAAAACATATCATATTCTTTTGCTCTGCTCCCCACGGCTCTTAAAAATTGGATACTTTTACATATTAATACCTCAGTAAATATTAACTAAATGAACAGATTTGTTTTCTTAAATATAATTCTCATTGTTAAATACAAAATTCAAGTTATCTGAGGGACTGCTGATTAAAAAAAATGAAGTTGTGATAGATAATCTCTCTCTCTCTCTCTCTCTTTCTCTCTCTCTCTCACACACACACACACACACACACACACACACACACACACAAGAAAAACAGTTAAGAGAATCTACCCTGCTGTTAGAAAGAGTAAATCAGTTTTCAGTTTTCATATCTATAAATATGTTTTCAGTCATGGTACATAATCCTCTTGTAAAACAGAGTGCTTGAACCTCCCAAATATGAATAGATTCT
Organism: Tamias sibiricus; assembly: GCA_025594165.1. Classification (NCBI taxonomy): domain Eukaryota; kingdom Metazoa; phylum Chordata; class Mammalia; order Rodentia; family Sciuridae; genus Tamias; species Tamias sibiricus. Next base: position 101,325,283 of record CM046666.1, read on the forward strand.
TAATACTTTTCCCCAGTTTAATTCACATGTTCACCTAATTTATACATGACAGCAGTGGTACACATGGAATTTCCAATTCTTCCATGTACAGAAAATAGAAAAATCAGAAATCAGGGACAGAAGACTCACCTTGAAAAAAACAGACATACAAGATAAAGAGAACAGAGCTCCACTGCAAAGCACTCTTATGATCTTTCCTTTTTGTCAGGACTGTGAGATGTTAGGTGATTTTGAAAAGGGAAATAACATGACAAACTGGTTTTCTAGGATGAAATAACATGGCAGCTTCCTCACACTCTCCCTGTCTGAGCTGGCGGGACAATGGGAGAAGGCTGCAGCAGGCCATAGGTCCAGGAGGGAAGAAATGGAATTACCTTAGGACATTACTGTCAAGAATGGAAAGACCAGAGCATACACAGGAAATGTCTGAAGGGACACTTTATAAAGACACGTCTGAGAAAGCGAACGAGCAATAAAAAGAAACTCAGTGCACTCTCAAAGGTTTTATTCCATATGATTCAGACAATAAGGACTCATTGACAGAAATGACAGAATTAGAAATAATAATAATTAGAAATAATTAGTCCTGCAACTCCCACGTCTGAAAATACTAGGAAATATCTTCTTCTCATGCTGATGAGATGAACTGGGTTCAAAAGAACTGGCTGCAACATTAAATTAAGAAAATGGCGAAAAAGCACAGGACACAGAAGTAATTTTCTTATCCGAGGTGGGACGGTTCTGCGACCTTCCATGCTGGAAGGCAAGAGAGGGAGTGCACCCAGAATTGCTTTATTTATAGGGAAAATACAACAAAGGATTTTTGATATAATATTCTATACCAAATAAGGCAGAGGATAAGGTTTCAAAGGGGGTTGCCAAGCCCATTGGGTAACCCTCAAGTCCAGAGCTGAAGCAAAGTTATTTGCAGAGCAAAGGTGAAGGCCACTTGCTTCTCACAGCACATGGCCTGCAATGCCAGACCCACACCCCTTTTACTCAAGGCTGAGAGGGGATGCTTAGCTCATGAACAGGGCAGCGTTCCACAATCTATTTTTAAGATTTTAATGTGGATCAATTGAGATGACATGAAACACTTAGAACAGGACACTGCAATCACTTAGTGTTTGTCAACATGCAAACACAGTCACACTAGGATGTGAGCAGCACAAAGATGAAGTATTATCTGATTTGCTCACCACTGAGTCTCTAGCACTTGAGTCCCAAGGTGAAGTTGCCTCTGTGAGGACCAAAAGTGTGGCAGCAGGATTAGGGATTTGGGAGGGATAGGAAGTCCCACAAACTGGCAACAGAAGGAAGCTGCCATTAAGTGCAGATAGAAAGAAGCAAGAAGAGGAAGTGGTATCACCTGAGCCTAGAGTGGTAAAAGGGGTCAACCATCCAGAGCCCAAACCAGAAACAGTTAATTCAGTGAATGGTAGGGGGATAATTGCCCCAACTCATTTGCCTCCCATCTTTCCACTGTCTAAATCCAACCAGAGGCCAGGGCAGAGAGTGCCAGGATGATGCGCTCTGTGGAAATCGCCCTCCTTCAGCACAAAGCAGGGCAGAGAAGAACCAGCACAGCACCTAGTGAATACGTGTGGCTGCTATCACATGCATGTATGTGACAGCTAAATCCAAAATAATAGGCTGGAACTCTAGAAGTGCGTCTAGAGATGAACAGAAAATCAAGAAGCATATCCTAAAGGATGCCCTCTTTCAGAGGATGAGAGAAGAAAGGGGTTGTAAGAGGAGGAACGTGACCTTTGCTGATGGCCACTATATTTTTTCATTACTATTCATTATACACTAAGTCTACAATTTTACAAGTGAATATTTTTTATTTTGTGGGTCGGGGGGAGATCTACTGGGGATTGAACTCAGCAGCACTGAACCACGGAACCACATCCCCAGCCTTATTTTGTATTTTATTTAGATATAGGGTCTCACTGAGTTGGTTAGCACCTCACTATTGCTGGGGCTGGCTTTGAACACTCAATCTTCCTGCCTCAGCCTCCTGAGCCACTGGGAGTACAGGTGTGGGCCACCATGCCCAGCACAAGTGAATATTCTTTTTTTTTTTTTTTTTGGCAGGGGATGGGGTGTACTGGGGACTGAACTCAGGGGCACTCGGCCACTGAGCCACATACCCAGCCCTATTTTGTATTTTATTTAGAGACAGGGTCTCACCAACTTGCTAAATGCCTGACCATTGCTGAGGCTGGCTTTGAACTCAAGATCCTCCTGCCTCAGCCTCCTGAACCGCTGGGATTACAGGTGTCTGCCATCGTGCCCGGCTACAAGTAAATATTCTTAATGACCAATTTTCTGTACTCCACATTTGGAGTAAGACAAATTCTCCATCCACTTTGAGGCTTCTGGTGTTCATTCTTCATTAGAACATAGAGATCAGTCTTCAACAGTCCACTGGTAAGAAAGAAAGAAATATGACAAAAAGAGGGGAAAAAAACAATTGATTGCAGTCCCCATATTTCTAAGCAAATTACTCTTAAGTTAAACTTAGAAAAGTTGAAGTAAGTAGATATCAGATACCTTCTCAGAGAAATTAGAAAAGCAAGAGAGTGAAAAGTCATAGAAAACATAACAGAAAATAAAGGTCAACCTTCAGAGCTGAAGGGGATACTTCCCTACATGGAGTATCCTTAAAGATGGAATGCACAAGACACTGAGTAATTCTAAGTATAAATCTGAGAGAAGATACCACATCTATACAGAGTTAATTAGAATGTTTGTAGAGTTTTGGAGATCTACACTCTAAGATAGGGTCTAATCCTGTTGGTATCAAGAGGTCTCACAGGGCCCTAGTAAGTCTCAGCCTGGTGACCAGATGCTTCAGAGGAGAAATCTGGTTGCTGTTGTTGCTGGTGGTAGTGGTTCAGCTGCAGAAACTCTGCAATTGACAAAGCTCAGATAAATCCTTATAAGAGAAATGAGTGAAATGTTTGTCCAGGATCCACAGGATTTGCATTTGTTGTGGTTGTCTTTTTAAAAGACCTACTATTGCCACCAGTGACCTATTGTAGCTCTCCTAACAGAAACTATGATACTCTAAAGCTTAAAACACTACTTTTGTTTTGCAACAATACTTAAACAAAAGTACTGAAGTCATTTTATATGAGTTCTGTTTGAATTGTCACCAGAAATGTTCCAGGCTGAAAGAAAAATTCGGGTAATGTTTATTGCACAAAGAGATAAGAATGTCAACTCTCTGTTTTCCTGGTATAGGGAAGTTAAGACTGACTTCAAATAATCACCAGGCCCCTGGAGTTACTTGAAGGAAAAGCTCAACCATACAGCAGTACAAAAAGACAGAAGGTATTTTAGAACTTTGGATATTAACTGTGTAATTAGAAGCATTTTAACTCCATTTTACCTTTATGTCCCCATAATACTGAATTTGGGGTTATATAACTGCATGATTGGGGCAGAAATACTTGGCTAAAGTAAGGTCTAAGTCATCCTTAGAATGTGAGGTGGAACTTTGTTTCCTTCACCCCACTCTTCCCAGGGCTTAGAAAATACTTGGCACATAATAAACACTCAATAAATAGTTGCTGGGTGAAAATTAATGAATGAACACTTTAACTTAATTTAAAACATTCATCTGCAGAATAGAGAAAAGCACTAAATAATGAATCATCCTGGGCCCCCGAGTGAAGACTTAGCCTCAGGGTAACTGAATTAGATTATAAAACATTTGGCCTAAAATTTTCCTATTATGGCTCAAGAAGATCTTCTCATAGAACCAGCCCATAATATGCTCAGAACCAGCCTATCCTAACACTCACGTCTCCTCAAACTAGTCACAAGCCTGACAAACAGACGTTAACCATAACAGGTGTCACATGTATTTTAGGAATATTTGTAAATGTTCTCAGTGGACACTGAGACAACAAAGTTCTTTTATCTAGTTTAGGCAAGTGAGGTTATCAATCTTCATCCTAAATTTAGTCTCTAATGACCCCAATCCCAGGTAATTTCTTCTTTGATTTCACATTAAGAGAAAGGAATATTGATAAAGAATCCTTGTAAAATCCAGCCCTGAAGGAAAATGAATTTAATTTATTTGTTTTTAATTTATCCTGAAACAGGTATTCTCATGAGTGGATCAGGGCCTCCATCTGTGCTTCTAATTTCTTTCTTCTTTCTTTCTTTTTCTTTCTTTCTTTCTTTCTTTTTTCCTGGTATAACCACTGCTGTGAATAGATGACTAATAGAGAATATCTTGGACTTGGACTTGGATTTCAGGTTGTATTCTTCCCACTCACTCCTGCCCACTGCATGGATGTGTTAACCAGAGGCAAAAAGTTACACCACCTGGCTTCCAGGCAGCAGGTGACTGGGTATAAGCAAGCCAGCAAACCACACCACCTTCAGCATCCTCTTAAGGAAATGTTTATTTTGCCACCTGCTGACAAGCCAGAAGCTATGGTTTTTATTTTGGAGGTTTTGGCTGTCTCCCTCTTTTATTTATTCATGCATATAGAGTGTACTGATTGCCTACTACATGTAGGGCACTATGCTAAGAGTTGGTGTGAGGCCAATTTCCTCTAGGTCAAAGAGATTGCTTTAAACTGAAAGGGGTGTTCTGAACTGGGTTCAGAACATGTTTGTCAGAACACATGAACTGGGTTCAACTTAAGATTATTCAGAACCTTCTGTATGCTGGGTATTTCCACATTAATTATTACAGGTGATACACTGTTTTTAAAGTTTTTTTTTTTTTTTTTTTTTTTTTTTTTTTTAATGAGACAGAGCAATTAATTAGCTCAAATTACAGAGTTAGGGAACAGACATGCTTTGTTCACACACTGAGTTCTCTCTACGACCCTTACCCACCTGTTTTATTATTGTTGTTGTTGTTGTACTAGGATAGATCCCAAGGGTACCCTACCACTAAGCTACATCCACAGCCCTTTTTTCATTTTTAATTTTGAGACAGGGTCTTGCTAAGTTCCCCAGGCTGGCCTCCAACTTCAATGATCCTGCCTCAGCCTCCTGAGTTTCTTGGATAACAGGTGTATAGGTTTGACCTTGCCTGGTAGAACCTCCCCCTTTATGTGCTGCATTTATTTCTCTGAAACTAGCTCACCAAAATTGGTGTGAGGCAAATAAACATTTTATGAGAACCCAGAAATTCCAAAATTCACTAAAGAAGACACTAAATTTTAAAAATAGGAATAAAGTGCAAAGAACAAATGTGGTGATTCAAAAAATATGACAAGTGAAGGTAGATAAAAATCCATTAAATATAAAACTAATTTCTAAAGTTTAATAAGATAAAGAAATCCCTAAGAACTAAATGGAATCTTTGATAAACAAAAAGCATCAAAAGTCAAAAGATGTAAAACTAATTTCTTTCATGTCCTGAGAGGCAGGTCAGAGGTTAAGAACTGTAAGTAGAGTTTCTTGGACAAAAGTCTCCCGGGTTTGAAACTCAGACTGGAAGTTTATACTTGTGCACAAATATTTTTCCAGGCTAGAATCAGTCCTTGGCCTAGCGTGTAATTTCCTTCAAAACCCGGTGTTGACATCCTCTTCTAACTCAGACCAACCCTCCAATCTGATTTTCAGAGTGTCTCCTGAGCCCTTGTAATAGACCCTGCATTTCTGGATAATAACAATTACTTCTATGCTGTAGTCATTGGTTACTTATCCATATTTCCCATGGATGACAGTCTTGAAGGATAGAGACTAGATCTGTAGAGATGGCACGTACTGAGTGTATAGCCTTATGCCAGACCTAGTTCAATGTGCTTTTCTCAATTTATTCTCAAAATAAGTCTGTGACCTAGATAATATCCCCATTTTACAGATAAGAAAACAAGGAAAAGAGATTAAATAACATCCCCAAGGCTAACAACTAGTACTTTGTATCTAGAAGTCAAATCCAGTAAGTCTAACTCCAAAACCTTTCCACTAAACCACACTGGACTCACTCCTTTATTCCTATTTTTATTCCCAGTCCTTAAACCCAACCCTAGCACTGATGGGACGCTCCATAAGTGTTGCAGACTGATTAAAAGCCCAAAGCGGCTCCACCAGTGGCACTCACCCAGCTGATTAGAGCTCAGCCTTCACAGGAGATTTACTGCCCACACTAAAATTAAATTAAACTGCTTTCCTTAACTACCACTGACCAACTTGTGAAAGGAGACAGGTCAGAAATATGTTATGTAGCAAGGGGATATCAGTGCCGAACCAAGTCCCCACACATAACCCACTAAGTGGTATTTGAGAGTTGAATGTATTGGATAACACATACTTAGATCCAAATATCTCAAGAACCTCATGAAATATTCATTGTTTTATATTCATGAAACCCTCATTGTGATTCATAAATACTAACAATAATATTTTACCAAGGGCAGAAAAAAAGGGTTATAAAATTAAGTGATTTGATTTGGCAAAGATCTGTCAGTAAATCTCTGGCTAAGACTGAAGCAGATACTATAAATCTAACTATGTAGTCTCAAGAGGGAAGAACTAGTTTTCTTCTGCTAGCTCTCTCCTAGTTCTGCTTACCTACATTCTGCCTTCTTCATAATTGTCTTTCTTCTTTTCTCTATGATCTCATTCCACTCTCTGCCAAATGTTTCCCTGGTATAATAATTTAACTCCTATGAGTGAAAAAAAGAGAATGAACTGTGATCAGCTGTCAGTTTGGGAGTTAGAATTGAAAATGTTTTGTTTTTTATATTAGTAAAAAAAAGTGTGAGTTATGAAGTAGAGAAATTGGGACAGCCTCTGTGGGGGCCGAAAAGCAGGAAATTCCTATATTCCTTGGAGAAGCTCCACCCTTTTCCCTTTCAATAAACTCATCTTTGCTTGCAACTACTTAGTAGTTACAGAAGTATTGCTGAAAACTTGCTCTGTAGGTGAATCAAGTGATCTCTGAAATGGGCCCAAAGGCAAAATTTTCTCTGTGCCCAGAGGTCTGCCAGACTATACTGGGATTTTAACATTCCATGTATTCTCATCCACTGTGCCCCCAAAACAACAAGACCAACAATATAGAAAGCCAAATTTCCACTGGCATTTTTCCAGCGTTAACTAATTAGTTCTTAGTTAACTATGAAGACTCTCCAACATGAGACTGGAAAAATTTAACCAAGCAAAGTAAAAAAAGAAAAAAAAAAAAAAAAAACCAGAAAATACAATTGTGTCATTAATGAAGTAGAAGTGCATGAACATTTGTAATACTTTATATCATTAGAAATCCATTTCTTAGATAGAATGGACCTGAGAAATATAATTTTTCTTCATTCAACAGATTGATTTATAATCATATTATTGAGCAAATAATAAAGTATAGATCAGCTGGTTTACAGATCCACCACAAAAGTATCAATGTGATTTAGATAGGCCTAAAGAGTTAACACAAAATCAATACTTGATATATTAATATTTAAATTTTATGCTGAAAATGCATTAAGGATTTAATGGAAGAAAATAAAATTATTCCAAGTTTCCAAATTAGTAGACATAATGCCACAAACAACATATCATCGTCATTGTTTCCTCAACTAAAAGCTCTAAAGCACAGTGCTGGTGGGAGTGGTGGGAACTGTATAATTTTTCTCTTGTATGATAATAATTTAAGTTTCCTCCTATGAGTGACAAAAAAAATGAACTATGATTAGTTGTCAATTTATAGGTTAGTATTAAAAATGTTTTGCTTTTTATATTAATAATAATCCAAATGCCTGTAATTTTTAAAACTAATTTCAAACAACCCTATTCATAATTTTTAAAAGAGTGAATAAGCAAAGAATGAGAGCAAAGATATATAAAAAGTACTTCAATGCATTTGAAATATAATTGTGCACGTGGGAAGACATTCAGCACATATCATAAAAGTGCATATAAAAATAAGAGCTGAAATATTAGAATCTATATATCAAAAAAGGAATGTTCATGAGCTCTAAGTGCTATTATCTCTACTTTGGTGAGATGTTCTTCAAGTTATTTTGATAATTATAGTTTGGTGAGATCTGAAATACATTTCTCTAAACTGTGGGGCACAGTTATAATCAATGTGTTTGTTATAGGTCTGAATGTAGGTAAAAATTTAAGAAAAGTGAACTTACTTTCAATATATGCTTTTCACACAAACTAAACATTATATGAAAATTTTAGATGGTCTTTAAGGTCCACTTCTTTTTTCCTCTAATCATAAACTCTTTGGCAGCAATCTGGGCCCCCATCTACTGGTCAGCTTGAGAATTCATGAAACTAATTTATCCTGTTGCTTTGGTTTCTGTTACTTGATATTGGTACCCATTAGCACAACATTGCAAAACTTACATGCTTCTCAATAGTACTTTTAATGCACAGTCCACAAAATAAAAGGTGCAATTTTATCTCTGCTATTTTTCTATATTACATGCTGTATCTCTAAAATACAGAAAAAAAAATAACTTGAGACATTATTTTTGTTGTGTCTTTTCTTGAAAATATGCATGTAATCCTGGAAGGTATTAAAGAAACCAAGAAGCAATTTCATTTGAAGGAAAAATCTTTCCTTCAAAAAAAAAATATATAAGCAGGGCGCGGTGGCACACGCCTGTAATCCCAGCACTTGGGAGGCTGAGGCAGGAGGATCTCGAGTTCAAAACCAGCCTCAGCAATGGCGAGGCACTTAGCAACTCAGTGAGACCCTGTCTCTAATAAAATACAAAAAGGGGCTGGGGATGTGGCCCAGTGGTCGAGTGCCTCTGAGTTCAATCCCCGGTACCAAAAAAAAAAAAAAAAAAAAAAAAATAAAAAATATATATATATATATATATATATATATATATATATATATTCCTTGCTTTTTATTATTTCTTGCTTCTGAATTTTCTTCCAAAAGGGAAGAGCTCCTGATACTCCAACTATAATATCACCAAGTTTCCTGCCAGGTCTAAAATTTTTCAGTTCTGAAAAAAATAGATTGATGAAGATAATTCCAAGAAATATTTCATTATAAAATCAATTCTGACTCAGGTCCTAAAACCTAAGAATTTGAACTAAGGACATTTTAAAGCCAAATGAGGACATTTCTGTATTATTCATAAGCTGATCAACCAACTAAATGAAGAAACATTTTCCAAAGACTTTGATGATACGTTTTCTTAAAATAGTCTTTCCTTTCTTTATTTTCATTTCCCTTTCTTTTTCTCTTTTATTCCTCCTTTATAACTGTATATTCAAGGTGTTCAAATGTCTTCCCCCAGAGATATTAAAATTCAAGCTTCTTCTCATCTCCTTGACACTATTTTAACATACTCTTAAATGGATTTTATAATTCATCTACAATGAGCCATATTGTTTCATTTTGAACAATTAGACCTGACATCCATAGTTAAGGGAAATTAATAGATATTTTATCTGGAATTACTTGATAACTCTCTTTCTTTAATTTTTTTCTCTAATCTAAATAAGACTTATATTTCCAAAGAAAAGTTATCTACCTATGCACAGAATATTAGCAACTATATCAATCTTGGGAAAACAGGTAAGAAAATTTCTCCAGGCAGCTTTCATTAAAGCCAAGTAAATAACCAGTTCTGGAAGAAGAGGTGTACCACCTTAAAATATGCTTTTAATACATTCCAGGATTGTTTCCCTAGGGAAAAGATATGTAGCTTAATAAAGGAGAACTATGTTACAAGTCTATACAAATTCAATGATCAAGACAGCAGTTGGTTAGTCTTTCAGACTTACTTGAGTCACAAAATGTCCCTATAATATACTACCTACTCCGTGACTGCTGAAATATCTTCTAACAACAATCCTTTAAGCATTCAAACAAAATCTAGTCTCTCCCCTATTCTGGAACATGCACCTCCCCTTTGAATTCTACATTCACATTTGGTTGGTATCTATGTCTCCTCTCACATTCAAAGACACATACTAACAAAAGTTGCTGGTGTGACAAATGTTATCCCCAACCTACTGTTTCCCACTTGTGCCTCGGTTCATAGCAGTCTGACTTTTAATCCTACTTCTTGGATGAAAATGCTCTTCCTAAGAAAAGCATTGAACCACAAGTTGTTAGAGGCTAATTAATGGACACTTTCACTCTCCACCTGTCTTGATTTCTCTGATATAACTGCTGATCTGAGATCCACCAAAGCTCTTGCCTACATTCAATGAAATTGGCCACTCCCTAGTTGTTGGCTCCTGTGATAATGTCCTACTTATTTCCCACTCATTGACTGCTTCTTCATCCAATTTTAAATGTCCCTATAGTTCCAGGGACCAACACTGGGTTCTCTTTGTTTCTAACCCTAGACTCTCTCCTTTAGCAGGCTTTTCCCCTTAATATAAGTCTAAACACCTCCTTAATTTTCATTTAGCTTCATTCTTCACTTCACACCCCAGGTACACATATATGTTCACCTCCTTAATCCACAGACCAAATTGGACATTTCATGACATCTTAAACTAATCAGATAACTAGCTGCTGTGATCACCCCACACACCTGCTTCTTTGCCACTGTTCCAAATTTCAGTTGCTCCTGGAGGACTCATGAGGTCTTCCTTGGTACCTAAATATTCCTGGCCCACATAGCCAAATAGTTGTCAAGTGCTGCTGGCTCTGTCTCCAAATGTCTCAGGTGTGTTCACTGTTCTCTGTACCTCTGCTACCCACTAATCTGATCAGCTACAGTGTAATTTCTTACCCAGAAAATCCATCCTCCTAAACTCTCTCCTCATATCCATTCTTATTCTCATCTAAGCCACACTTTTGTGGAAATTATATTTTAAAAATCTGTATTAAGTCACAGAATTGGTTTAAATGTTTTCAACTTCTGTTCCATGGGACTATAGTGATTTACCCAAACCTGAGAGCCTCCATTACTGGGACAGGATTTGCTTGGCCAGCCCTAACTTAGGTCCCTTTCCCTTCACTGCCATGCTCATATCAAACTGGATTTCTTTCCATTCTTGCACTGTATCATACTCATTGTCTTGGCAGGCCTATGTCTTTATCTTGCTAACCAACTCCTTAGAGCTAGTGAACATCTTTTTACCCTTTAGGCAACAGAAAAGCACCACTTCCTTCATTTCTCTCTAAGCCCAACACCCAGTTATGAGTACTTGTTATTCATTCCCACATCAACTCACATTCGTAATACATAGTACAACCATAATTAAGTGCTTTTTTGCATAACTTTCAATTTCCTTATGTGGCTACTAGACCAAGAGGCATCTGTTATCTAAAAGGAGGATTATTATAGTTGACAAATAGGAAAACTTGCATCAAATTAATGTCTTTAGAGTTTTAAAATCCAAGTCTCTTCAAATGCTATTTTTGGTTGTATGGTCTACTCCACCCAATCCCAACACATTAAGAAAAAAGAAGAAGAAGAAAGAAAGAAAAATATTCCAAGGAAATAGGGAAGAAGGAAGTCAAAAGTTGGTAGTAGGTCTGTTCTGGGACATGAGGAGGGTGAAAGAGAAGACTCCCATTTGAATCTCTTTGAGGGGGAATATGAGAGAAAGGGCCACCTTCATTCCAAAGAGAGGCTACAGGGAAGAAAAGATTTAGAGTGCTTCCTCACACAGGGAGTGGTGCAGGGGGAAACAGCTCCTGGTTGAGGAGAATTTAGGCAGAGAGGTGAAATGCATCCTTTGGTCTGAAGAAAAATGTAGACGTAGATGAAAAGGACCTAAAACCAAGATCACCTCCAATGGAAGAGAGGATATCTCAGCAGAAGCCAGATGAGAAGGTTAAAAATCCACACCATATAATTTTCCCTCCCCCAAAGTTTGAACACATCATAAGCACCTAGAAATTAGGGGCAGGTGCTTCACAGACAGCTGAGACTTATTTTCCAATACTTCTTGGAATAAAGATTTTAAACAGATAATCTGTCATTCAGAACGTGGGTGTTCCAATTTCTGCAGAGATTGGAAATGACAGCTGCTTAAACAGCACAAGATTTCTGCTGTACTATAGTAGAGTTCCTGAGGTCAGCAGCCCAAGGCTGGCATGACAGTTTTCTTCTCATCAAGGAACCATAAGTGACTTCCATCTCCAAGTTTTCTTCATCATCTAAGATGGCTTCAAATATGTAATGGAGAAAAAGACAAGAAAGGGCCCATGCTATCTCTGTCCCCTCTCTCAGTCTTCCAAGAAGTCCTGCCAACTTCCACGCAATCTCTTTAGCAATCTCTAGCTGCAAAGGAGGCTAAGAAATATCATCTTTCACCTGGGTCTACTGGATGAAAAGAGAGGAAGAGGAGAGGAGACTAGATAATAGCTTATGGATAACAATTTAATTTTTAAATGAAAAACCAAAAGATAAAATTATGCATGTAGATCTGTGAGCTGAGATCTATGTACCCCATTCTGTCTTCCTTAGTAGATTGTAAATTTTATGAAAATAGAGTCTATTTCTCTCTTTTCACAATTTTATCTGAACATCTAGCCAACTGTCTAATACTATATAGGTAATCAACAAATGTTTGTTGAATGAATGAATAAGATAATTGGTGAAAAAGAAACAGACAAGTGAGTATACATGGTCTTCCATCACTAAGCATGACTTGAAATCTACTCAATGTTTTAATGTAGTACGAGTCTTTAGTACTATTTACCGAGTACTATTGAAATTATGCCTGGGTACATGGTAGGATAGCATAAGCGCATTTCTTGTGTCTGAGTGAAGCAACATGATTGTGCAATGAGAGTAAGCAAAAAGGACTTGTGTATTTTCTGGGCTGAGGGATATAACAGCTGATATGAGATCCACCAAAGCTCTATTCCTACCATTAGAGCGACTGACAACATTAAGAGATTGGGTTGTCTCCATCAGCCTGGTGTCCTGATAAAGGTGACATACGCAGCTGACCTACAGGAAGTATGTGGCACAGACAAGATCATCTACCCTGCATTATGCTTTGACTCTAGAAATGTCGCCCTCCGTACCCCTGCCAAAGTTTACATTTTGATAGTATCCAATACTAGAAGGTCCAGAGGTGATGTTTTAGGCAGTGATGGGAACTGTAACCTCATCGATGGATTAACCTATTTGATGGATTAATAATTTGAATGGTGTTCTGGGTGTCAACTATAGGCAGATGGAGTGTGGCTGTGAGAAGTAGGTCATTGGGGATATGCCCTTGGGATTTATCTCTTGTCCATGGCGCCACAGTCTCTCATTCTGTTTCCTGGCTAACATAAGCTAAGTAGCTTTCTTTGACCACACCCTTCCATCATGATCTTCTGCCTCACCTTGGCCCAGAGCAATGGAGTTGGCCAACAACAGTCTAAGACCTCTGAAACCATGAGCCCAAAATAAACTTTTCCTCCTCTAAGTTGTTCTTATTGGGTACTTTGGTCATAGTGACAAAAAACGACTGACATCTTATATTCATAGAATTACTTCCCCTACCATACAAATACAAATGTAGTCAAATGAGGAAACATTTTATTTGCAGTGAAACGCAGTAAATTTTTGTTGTGGATCCACCACCAATTTGACTTCTGAAATGGTCAAGTCAACTTCTAAAAATCAAGATAAAAACAGTTAGTTTGATGTAATTACAATAATAAAAAAATCAAGTGCAAATAAACTTAGTCAAATATATTTTCAAGAAAAGTCTTTTTTGTAATGTTTTAAAGAATCCAGAAATAGAATTTTTTTTTAAAAAATTAAATAGTCACACTTGAGTCCAGATAATAGCATTATAATAATTGCACAGGCCTGTAATCCCAGCACTTGGGAGGCTGAGGCAGGAGGATCGCGAATTCAAAGCCAGCCTCAGCAATGACAAGATACTTAGCAACTCAGTGAGACCCTGTCTCTAATAAAATACAAAAAAGGGCTGGGGATATGGCCCAGTGATCAAGTGCCCCTGAGTTCAATCCCCCGTACCAAATAATAATAATAATAATAATAATTGCACAGTTAAGAGGTCTTTTTCAATTCCTTTTCTGACACAAAAGCTGATCACGTGTAATATTCATTCACATATTATTACACAATATCAATATTAAAGGGCACCACACAGACACATGGAGTGTCTTTAAGAGACTCAAATCTCACTGTGCTAACTTTAAAGTATACTAATCAAACTAATCAGTTTCATTTCTCATTTTCTGAATCTATAAATAAGTATGGATTCTGTAAACTGATTAAAATCTATGATTTTTTTTACCCTGAAATTTTGTGAACCATAAAATTTAAATATAATTTGGTTAATACTAACCAGTTTTCTCTTTCACAAACAGTATAACCAAAGCCTGGATTTTAAAATCTCAGGAATTTATTACAACATTTTTCTTCTTCCAAACAAAGGAGTTTTAGTTGCTTTTAACCATTTTCCCCTAATATATGATTTCATGGCTATTACACCATATGATTTGAATACCCTGCAGGGTAATACTCCCAACTGGACAGTTAAGCTATGTCTGAATTGGTCACCCTTTTCTGGAAGAATTGATTATTTTCCATGAAAATGAAAAATATTTTACATTGAAGCCTTTTGCTTTAGATGGCTAATGGATAAATCAACTACACAGGCAAGAGGAGAGAATGGAAATAATTGGGCATCTCTTATAACTTGGTCTTATTGACTCCATGTACATAGTATCATCTCAATCTGAATGAAGCTAAACTTGTTAAAGCCTCTGAAATTCAGGTTTGCATACTATTTTTACTCTCGAGTTTATTTCTGAATGTAGTCCATAATTGGAGAGATCTACCAACACTATTTCCTTAATATAAAAGAGAGAGAGAGAGAAATCTGAGTTTATGGGGCAATGTAGGCAGGGAAAGGATGGTCCTATGAAAATTAAAATATTGCTGGGGTCCCAGATTTTAAAGATTTGCTGGTATTCTCAACTAAATTTCCCAGCTTGTTTTGTTTTTCCATCTTAGAACACCAACTTTTTGTCTGATATTAATGATTACAAACCAAAACTTCTCCTTAATGATAGTAGGAAATAAAAGAACCAAACATTTATAGATGAACCCACTGGTAATTCCCAACTTCCAGGTGTACAGACCTTATTTACTTCTTTTAAGAGTGGTCTTTCTCAGTATGAGAACATGATGCAATTTGGAAAAGGTACTCAAATCAGCACCATTCTAACTCACATAGAGTGTCCTTGCAAAGGATCCCAAGAAGTTACCACAGATATGCTACCAGCAGGATTGTTTGGCCCAGATAGCATGTGCTTAACAATTCCATGAAAAACACAATTGCAGGAATGGCATATGCTTGACACACCATGTAGGACCAGCTGGGCCCTGCTTCCTCCAGGAAATTCCAGCTGGGTTATAGGGTGGCAACTTTCCAAGACCGTGATTCCCTTTAGGCCACCAGAGATTCACAGGAGCTTGGGTTCCTCATGGTTCATCGGATCCATGTGGTCACCATGCAGACACATGTTGTGAGTAGACATGGTGAGTGGGCCCAGCGTGGCATTTCCTCACATGCTTGCTCTTCGGTGCCCTCTAAGGTGACTCATTCCCCCAGCTCAGCTTGCAATTGCTGCTCACTTTGACTTTACCTTTGTTTTTGATGACAAAATATTCAGCTTCCCCCAACTACTAGGAGTTTCACTCTGTGCCTCTCTTGACCTGAAGTAATTTAAACCTATTTCCTTCCTTGCCTTCTTAAAAGGAGGCTTAATGGAATTTTGAATTTTTCCTATTACAAAAATTCTTAAGGTTTTTGTCAGGAGAGATTTGAAATATCACATAAAATGATGTACTCCCATCCCTCACCACCACCTCCAAATAACTGAATTACATAAATAAAACATTACATGAAAAGTGCTTTTCTACAATTTATGGGAAGTAAATTTAGCAAGAGCTGGCTCATTGTAGGAAAATTCAACTTATCTTTTCCTGATCCCTTTATTCTATACAGGGAGAGAAATTTATGTCAGTAAAGAAAAAATCTATTACTGCTTCTCATAACTGAATCCATTATTTTTCTCCATGATCCATCAGAGTAAAAACAAGAATAATAGATTGCTTTGACAGAACCTTGAACATAAATGTCCCAAAGAATCAAACATAGTAAGTTAAATGAGTTTCAGGTGGTATTAAAACAGGAAAGGATAACCTCCATTTTATATTTCAAAACCAAATCTTAAAAATTTATTATTATCAGCAACTACAAAAAGATTATACAGTAGTTGAATTTGCACAGTGAAATGGGAATATTTCCAATCATTCCTATATATGCCCAAGTAGAACTGAACCCAAATAAATGAACTCAGGAAAAGAAATTCTTTTAATTTTATAATTCTTTAAATTTTATAAATAACTGGTTATTTATAATCTACTCCTTGATTTTATTAGATTAGATGACTTTAAACAAAGTTATCCTATACTCAACCAACAGACTAAAAGTATTGTTGACCATATTTTACAAATATTTTCACTTCTATGCATGGCTCTGTAAACTTTAGCGCCATGTGACCTATTTTAGTCTAAGGTCTTGGAACAATTCTAATGTATATGCACATACCTACCTACCTAACACATAGATGTAGGGAGAATAGGGAGGAAGAAGAAGATGATAGGTAGATACATGCCTACATTAATTCCAATAGTTAATCCTTCTCAGGGGATTTTCTCAGTGGACAGCTGTCTAGCCCCTAATCTCTAATTTTTTTTTCAGATAAACCAACATCCCAACTTGTCTCCAGGGAAGGTAACTACATTTCCAGTTTCGGTGGCAGATCTTCTTCAAAACCAATCAAGACAGAGCATTCACATTAGGTGTATTATTGGTTCAGATCTGGGCATGTGTTTCAGGTTGACTTGAGCAGAAAAATAAGAATGATTTTTATGCAAACTTAGGAGAAAAGTTACCCATTTTCTCTTCTTAGATGAGGCATAGAAAAAGAAATCCCAGTTGCCACTGACACCCATCTATGACCATGAGAATGAAAACAATGTTGATGGCAGAGGGGAGGGTTGGAAAGGCCATGGGTCTTGATTTACATCATTGGACTGTTAATGATATCATACCTGAACCCTCTCTGCCTCTTGCTCCCAGTTAAAAGAGTTCACAAGTTTACTGATTGCTTATTCCACTTTGAATGAGGGTTTTTGCAACTGTTTAGATATATTATTCCCTTTTAAAGAAAGATAAGAAAATATACTCAAAATATCCTGATTTCCCATGGCTCATTTCATTCATTTTTCTGTGCATCAGAAGATCTTTGAACATATATTTGTCTTTGAAACCACCTTGAAGAAGTCCTTCTCCTTCTCAATTGGAGAATTTAACAGCCACTGCTTAAGAAAACAGTAACATTGTTACCAATGTGAATGTATATTGAAGATAGTTAAAACCTTGTCCTGCCAGATAAAAAATATACAACTGCACAACTAAGTTCAGTTGTTATTCTTAGACACTAGATCTGAAATACAGCTTGATCTGCTTTGTGGTCATTTTAAAACTGGCCCGAAGGTACTGCTCTTTTGTAATTATTCAGAAGGCCACAGCCATTCTACAGCTCTCCTTTTATTTTCCTAAACTACTTTAGTACCTGTTTCTCAGACTTTGTGGGCTATTAGGTGTTTCTCACATATGTCTGTGCATAATAACTCATCAGCTTTGCAAACTAATTCTTAACATTAAGAGATTAAAACTAATGTAGAGGATTCTCAGATGACACATACTGAGGTATAGAAAAATTCCATCATTTCCTTCCACAAAATGAGAAAGATTTTAATTCTTTTTCTCAACAGCTGCTTCATTTTTTTATGCATAGGAAAAATATGTGCAATTACTTCAAGTACAATCAAGTCATTTAACACGGATTTGCCATCATTGTAGTTACAGGATATTTTAAAAGAGGGAAAAAAATCTCAAAGCACAGGTCCTGCTGTGCAGCAAAGCAATCAAATTCCTTCATAATAACAGCCTGATGGGATTCAGCAATCCGAGGAATAATGAATAACGGCTCTAATCAGTAAACAGGAAAATGCTACAACAGTCACTGAGTAAAAATTGACTATCATCTGTTGATTCTCTTGATCGGCATTTCAAACAATAAATAGAAATATAAGTGTCTCTTACAAAGAAAAATAACTTCATTTGGTGTGTTTGATTTTATCAGGCAGTGAGAAAATGATACATCATCTTAGACTGTCCAGCAGTATTTCCCAGTCAATAAAATGCACATATTATTTTTTTATAATGCATGGCCAAATTTACTCTATCACTTGAATATGTCAAGAAAACTGATTTTGCAGTTGGTTGATAAAATGAAAGACTATTCTTCTTTGCTGGTTATTCTTTTTTTTTTTTTTTTTCTTAATCTTAATTGCTTGTTCTTCAGTGTTCATCTTATGAAGTTATTTGTATCTGAATATGAAGACTCTGTTTCAAAATAGTCCTCAAGTTTCCAATGCAGTGTCTCAAATGTTGGTCGTTCTTTAGGCTCTGCATTCCAGCACTCCAACATGATGTTGTAGAATTGCTGTGGACAGTTAGATGGCTGTGGAAGTCTATAGTTTTGTCCCAACAACTGGATTACTTGAGCACCTGTCATACCTGAAAAATATAACCAACAAAAAGGCCGGGGGAGGGGCATAGATTAGACTCTTCAAATAGACACTTAAACTCTAAGTTACAAAACAAATTGATTTCTTTGGTAAAGCTATGAGATCTACTATCCCCTTTCCAGGTTGCAGAGATTAAACGACACCCTGTAGCAAGTAATGTCTATAAGACTGCAATTCAGGAGCAAAGGAGAAGGAAGCAATAAACCACTTCATTAATGCAAATTATCACCATCAAATTTTATCTATCAAGCTCCCACAGGCACATGGTATGGTCAGCCTCATAACTCTGCCCTCTAAGTCTGGGCAAAGCAGTTAAAGTCACACCTAAGTAAGTGACCTGCAGCAGAAAGGCCCACTTCAGAATTAATTACTTACCACTATACGGCATTTTGCCATAAGTAATGATTTCATAAAGAAGGATTCCAAATGACCACACATCCGACTTAATGCTGAATTTATTAGTACGAATGGCTTCAGGTGCAGTCCACTTCACCGGCAGCTTTATTTCGTGTTTGGATTCATAGACGTCTTCATTATCTACCTGTTAATGCATTAAGGATTCAAGCCAATTTTAAAGTGATTTTTTTTTTTTTTTTTTGCTGCCCTCATTCATTTATAACCTGTTTCACATAAAATTTAGAAGGAAAAATACCCAAAAAATGAGCTTAGATCAATTGATAATTAGCATAGCAAATTCTGAATCTGACATACAAAACAAAAACAATCTGTGGGAAGTCATCCATAAGATATTTTAGAACCTACTATGTACTAAGAATAATATTGGAAGAAGGATACTACTATGTGTGGAATAATTCATACATGATGGAATTCTGACTTACCATCTGATGTTTACCAAACGTAAAAATGGAAGCAAAATATGTCTGCTTTTTTTATTTACTTCTGGTATTGAAGAGTCAATGGCTTAGATAACTACCATGTAACCAGTTTGCTAATATTGAAAAGTAGAATCCAAATTATTTAAATTAATATATCATCTCATTGGGCTTCTAATTAATTTACACAAAGAAAAGATGATGGTTTCATGAGGATCAACATGGAAATAATTCATTTGTTATGTTTTATGGCCCACATCCATATTTTTAGGGTACAATGTGGAAATTTCAAATTAAATTCAGAGATTAATACCTCATTTTATGTCTTTATCTTGGTGTTTTTTGAAGGGATGTCGCCCAATGAGTGGGGAGGAGGAATTAAAAAGCCAATAATTGGCCAGGCATGGTGGTGCACACCTGTAATCCTAGTGGCTCAGGAAGCTGAGGCAGGAAGATCATGAATTCAAAGCCAGCCTCAGCAACAATGAGGTGCTAAGCAATTCAGTGAGATACTGTCTCTAATTAAAATACAAAATAGGGCTGAGGATGTGGCTCAGTGATTGAGTGCCCCTGAATTCAATTCCCAGTACCTCCCCACCACCCCCCCAAAAAAAGCCAATAATTGCTCTAGAGTTCTGGCATCAGGTAGATGAGTAGATAAAGTGAGCAAAGGTGGGTAGGGTAACTGTACAAATTGTACTGGTTTTTATACAGGAAACAGCTAGACAAATAAAAGCTACTCTTACTGATTAAAAAAAAAGGTCATAAGTTCAAAAACAATGGTGTCCTTTTCAATTAAATTGATTACTTTTTTTCCTCTTTGATGAAGAAAATGGGAATAAACAGGTAGTTTGTCTATAAGATCTAGAGCTACTTGAAGTGGTCTGTGGACCACAGAACTTAGAGGAACACTGTTATAAATAATAGTGAATTTATTGGTCTACCAGTCTGTTGGACTTCTAACCTATTACCACAGCTAATTAAAACAAAACTAAACTTACCTTAAAAACTCTTGCTAGTCCAAAATCTGCTACTTTGTAGATATTATGTTCACCAACAAGGACATTTCTGGCAGCCAGATCTCTGTGGATGTAGTTCTGGGACTCCAGATAGGCCATTCCAGAAGCAACCTGTGCCGCCATGTCTACCTGTTGAGGCAGATGGATTCTTGATCCAGCATCATCTAAGGAAAAAAGAGAAAAATAAGAGATTTATTCTGGAAAGTATTTGAATTATTGAAGTGAATTCTGAGAATTTTGATGAATGAGTTATTGACAGAATTATGTGCCATGGCACTGATCTGCTAAGAAAGAAGAAGGGTATCAAATGATCCAAAGATAGGAGCAAGTTTCTTTAAAGAGTCCAGTTACTGCCATTTTTTCAGTACCACTTATCATCGATTCATCTCTTCATGGAAACTGTTGCTTAGATACTTTAGCATTACTTTTAAACTTTGCATAGTTTATTTTAGTCATTGAGCCTATAATGGTCGTAATTTGCATGGATAAGCCAATGAAAATTTCACATTTTTTTCATCAGAGTTTTCTTAAAAATTCAAAAATCTTAACACAAAAAAAAAAAAAAAAAAAAAAAACAAATAACCCAATCAATAAATGGGCCAAAGAACTGAACAGACACTTCTCAGGAGAAGATATACAATCAATCAACAAATACATGAAAAAATATTCAACATCTCTGGCAATTAGAGAAATGCAAATCAAAACTAAGATTTCATTTCACTCCAGTCAGAATGGCAACCATTAAGAACACAAACAACAATAAATGTTGGAGAGGATGTGGGGGAAAGGCACACTCATACATTGCTGGTGGGACTGCAAAGTGGTGCAGCCAATCTGGAAAGCAGTATGGAGATTCCTTGGAAAACTGGGAATGGAACAACCTTATGACCCAGCTATCCCACTCCTCAGTCTATACCCAAAGGACTTAAAAACAGCATACTACAGGGACACAGCCACATCAATGTTTATAGCAGCACAATTCACAATAGCTAAACTGTGGAACCAACCTAGATGCCCTTCAGTAGATGAATGGATAGGGAAAGTTTGGTATATATACACAATGGAATATTAGTCAGCAATAAAAGAGAATAAAATCATGGCATTCACTGGTAAATGGATGAAGTTGAAGAATATAATGCTAAGTGAAGTTAGCCAATCCCAAAAATCCAAATGCTGAATGTTTTCTCTGATATAAAGAGGCTGATTCACAGTGGAATTGGGACAGGTAGCATAAGAGGATTAGATGAACCTTAGAAAGGCCAATGGGGAGGGGCAAGAGGGTTAAAAAAAAAAAAAAAAGATGGTAGAATGAGATGGATATCATTACCCTAAGTGCATATACGAAAACATGAATGGTGTGAATACACTTTGTATACAACCAGAGATATGTAAAAAATGTGCTCTGTATTTTTTTCTTTTATTCTATATAACAACTTAGAATAAAAGAAATCACTACAATAAAAACTGGTTTACTAATAAAAATGAAGAGTCTAGCATTAGTTACAAAATGTGCATATTGCAAGTGGTGAACAGAAGGATTGTCAAGTTCAAAGACAGCCTAAGCAACTTAGGAAGGCCTTAAGCAGCTTAGTGAGACCCTGTATCTAAATAAAATATTTTTTAAAAGGGCTGGGGATTTGGCTTAGTGGTTAAGTGCCCCTGGTTTCAACCTGCAGTACAAAATATATATATATATATATATATATATATATATATATATATATATATATTACATTTGTGCCTCTAAGTTTAATGTGTATTTTTAAATTTTCCCTTTCTTAGCTGTTGTTCTTATAACAAGTTGTTCATCTCTCCAGGTACAAACATACCTTTAATGGGCAGCATTTCACCTACTGCTCATTCTGTAAAACTAAGTATAGGAAATTTAGGTAGTAGGATCAGTTTTATCACTAGTAAAAGAGGGCCATGCTAATTTATGATGACTTTACAAAACAGGGTAAGTCAACCTATCTGCCATACTGTTGGTAGGTATCTTCAGATTTTGTTTTTTTAAAGTTTCACATAAATCCAAATTATTATTATCCCTATGTGACTAAGTAAAATACTATTACACAGAGTCCATTGGTATTATGAACATGAGGTTTAAACATAAGCCCTGACTTGAGTGCTCACTAAAGCACAGGAGTTAGGAAAAGTGGCTTAAAGCTGTCAGACTTGAGGTCAAGGCTGGGGCTCATATTTCTCTGTGACCATAGGCAAGCTGCTTAGCACCCCATACCTGAGTTTCCTCATCAGCATAGTGGTAACAGTAACTCTTACAGTATTAATTATTTAAATGAGAGTCTAAACAATTGAATACATTAAAGCACTTAAAACAGTACCTGGTATCTAGGAAGAACACAATAGATCCTAGCTCTTAATGTTATCATTGCTTCCAAGCAAAATGAAACATTTTGGGACTTGTTAAGCTAAAGATATATATGAATTACCAATGTGAAAACGGCTGAAAGAAGATGAGTTTATGGGTCTAGAGTTCAGACAGAAACTCTCAGAGACATTGATTTAATGGTCATAGTTTGAGTGGTATTTAAAACACAAAAAGTGGACGAGGTCCTAGGAAGATACAGATTCATAAAAAACACCAATATTTCGGGTAAGTGGAGGAAAAGAAACTGAAAAAAAGAAAATTGAGAAGAATCAGCCAGAATCATAAGACTGTTTTAACAAATCAAAAATTTTGAGAAAGAAAATGTGTCATCATAATCAAGTTTCACAGCTAAGTCCAGTAAGATAAGGACTAAAAAGCCTGTGTTAAATACAATAATG
Organism: Tamias sibiricus; assembly: GCA_025594165.1. Lineage (NCBI taxonomy): Eukaryota > Metazoa > Chordata > Mammalia > Rodentia > Sciuridae > Tamias > Tamias sibiricus. The sequence continues at coordinate 101,348,476 of CM046666.1, forward strand.
AGGGAGTCATTAGTGAAGGGTTTTATTTGATATCGTAAGAGGTCAAAGGGTAATTGGAAGATGAGGACACAGAGACAGACAACAAGAGGAGATGGAAAATTCCAAAACCCTAATCAAAAAGGGAAAATAACAAGGATCTGGTAGAGGAAAATGTAATGTCATAGGAAAGCCATTATAGAATTCAGGAAAGTGGGGAGTTCTGATGGTTAAAGTATTCATGGGTCTCTGGGGTGCTTGCTGCCTGTGTTCTAATTCTTGATTTGGACAGTGGCTGCACAGTTGCTTACATATGCATGTTATAATTACATGTCAAACTATGCTCCATGATTTATGTACTTTCTATATAAACACTATCTTTTCTGATAAAAAAATGAATAAGAGTCAAAGGAATTTTAAAATGAGAAAGACTTAAGCACAGCAGGATGTGTGTGTGTGTGTGTGTGTGTGTGTGTGTGTGTGTGTGTGAGAGAGAAAGGCAGAAGCATATTTAAATTGGATGTGAGGTAAAACTCACTGCTCACCTATCCTTTTGTCCTTTACTTTCTTTTATCCTGGGCACTCACAGAAGACCAGATTACCCACCTCCCTTTGCAGTTAAGTAGGGCCATTGTGTTCTGGGCAACACAATGTGTTCAGAAATGATGTTCATCACATATAGGACCTCACATCTCTATGGCTAACGGGATGAATTTCAAAATTGTAGGAAAGAGTCTAAAATCTTGTGTCACCAATCCCACCTAAAAGAACAGTCTAACCCTTATCAAAAATGTTCTGTGTGTTCTGCCACTGAGAGTTTTGAATTGTGTATTACAACAGATAACATTAATTATTCAGTCTACAACAAAATGTAAACATAAAGATAAAATATAACTCTGCACAAAGCATAATGGCAAAGCCTTGCTGCTGTGATGTTCAAAATACTTATGTATTTTGATATCACATCCACTCAATAAAAAAAGAAACAATGACATTAAGAGAAGCTGGTGACTGACATAAGGTATGTGGCAGACATCTTCTAAAATGGTTTGCAGTGATCCTGCCTCCTGGAATTCACACCTTTCCATTGGACTGTTCTGGACCCAGTGACTCACATCTCCCAGAGAAGATGGCAAAAGTAACGGGGTCTCCCAGGTTAACTCATAAAAGACTGTGACTTCATCTTTCTGATGCTCTGCATTCTGTTGCTTTCTTACTTGTTCACTTTAATGAAGCAAGCTGCCGCATTAGAAGCTACCCTACATACCAAGGAGCATGGGCCACTCTCCAGCTACCAACCAGCCAAGGAGCTGACTCCCTCAATCCTGCAGCCAGCAGGAACCAACTACCCCTGACAATCGTAAGAGTGAGTTCAGAAGTGAATCCATATCCACTTGAGTCTTCAGATGACTTGGGCTGCGAGGGCGCCTGGCAATCCAACCAGTGTTTGACAAGGATCCACTGGGAGAATGATGTTTGCAAGGTCTCATCATCTCGGGAAAATGCCAGATGTCTGCCTCTGGGTTCTGGTGCCTTTTCTGCACTATCTTCTTAATAATATAATACTCAATAAATTTTCTAGTGGTGATTGCTGGGGTGAGGGGAATTCTACAGCATTTTCTGAGAATATTAATAAAATATTGGAAACCATAGCCCCTTCCCTACCACAAATAGTAAATAATTTCCTGCCACCGTGTGATGTGTCTTTTTCCTGGGGTAATTGTTTTAAACAAGTATTGCTATGTGTGAGAACAGGCACAGAGCCACCTGTTTCTCCAGTTATGAGTATGCAAAAAGCACTTAGTCTCACTGATAGTAATCAGAAACAGAATATATCTATGTACTTCCTGCTAAAGAGACCCCATGAGAAAAAGTCCCTTTGGTGCCTGTGACCCCGTTCTAGCAAGATTTACTTTACTAAACAATATGGCAATTATCTACAAGGAAATTTGCCATGGAAACCACTGAGGTCACTACCCTCCTGACTAACTCTTGCCATGGCAACCATTGAGATCACTGCCCTCTTGACCTACCCGAACTTAAAGTTTAACTTAGGCAAGAATAGAGTCAAAGGACTGGCATGTTTACTATTATGAAACATAAGGTGATGAATATTGTTAAGTACATTAAGGTAGGAATGGGAACTTCAGATCAATCTTACTGATCATATTCATAGATTTAAAACAATAGTAGGAAATATGGTGGGGGTCATTAACTCACATAATTACACTTCCCAATAGGCCTGTTCTGTACTAAGAGTTCTGGGGTTTTTTGGTAACTACTTTCTTGGCATGATATGCTTTTAAAAATATATAAAAACTGTGTGTGAAATCAATAAAGTTGTCAGAATTCTGCACTGGCCTTTGAGTCTGTGTGGTTGTTGTCCATCCATCGCCGACGCTGTTTACCTCGTCACATCCCCTGGACCAGGAAGACCCCCGACCCTGCTAGGGCTGGACCCGGCATTGGGCAACTGCCAAAACCTTGGCTGCAGCCTTATGAAACCCAGAGCTAGAACCTGGCTGAGCTGCTCCTGGATTCCCAACCACAGAAACTGTGAGATAATAAATGTTTGCTGCTTTAAGCTTCTAATTGTTGGAGTAATATGTTGTGTAGTAATGGACAACTAACACAGGTCGATGTTAGGAATGGCATCAGTGTTATACATATAGTTAAGAGCATGAACTATCAAACAACAACAAAATACAACTTCTGCCATTATGGAATTGCATTTAGAAGATAATAAAGGCAGGTGCAGTGGTACACACCTATAATACCAACAATTTGGGAAGCAGAGACAGGAGGATTCTTCAACTCAGTTTCTTCAACTGTAAAGTAGGGGTGATAATAATAATACTTATTCATAATATGGTTAGAAAATGAACTAAGTTAACACTTGTAAAGAACTTAGAAAAATGACTGCAACATCCACTGGTTCTTACCTCTGTTTAACTCCTACAGTCCCTCTGACCTGGTTCTCCATTACCTCTTTGGCCTTATCTTCAACTTTGCCCTTGTTCTTGCTATGTCACTATAGTGGCCTTTGTGATTCTTTCTACCCCACAGGCACACTTTCATTTTACCTCAAGCTCCTTGCACTTGATATTTCTTTTGACCATTTTTTTAAATTTATTTTTTAAAAATTTATCCACTTCTCATTTCCTAGAAGTCTTTAATCAGGTTATTCCATCTTGGTGAACCATACACTGGTCAACTGTCAATTTTTGTTTGTTTGTTTCTGGGATGTGAACTCAGGGGTTCTTGACCACTGAATAACATCCCAGCCCTATTTATTTATTTATTTTCTTCCTCCCTTCCTTCCTCCCTTCCTCCCTCCCTTCCTTCCTTCCTCCCCCACAGGCCTCTCTCATTTGGGAGAAATTTATTACCAAAAAATTCAGCCAAGCTTGGGGACTACAAAGACTGGAATATAGAGAAGTATGTATAGAAATATGTATGTTATTTCAAATATCAAATACAATGTCTAATCCTATTACAATGCATATAAAAAGGTTTTCACTGGAAGGCACAATACTGGAAGAAATTGGGTAATACATATTTCCTATCCTGAAGAGCAGTGGCCTAGGAACTGCCTAAGTAAAGAGCAGAGCACATCTATATAACCATACAGCAAAAATGATGAAACTGTTCACAAACCTGTGATAGTTTATATCTTCAGAAAAAAAAATTGCATCCTATTACTAAAGAGCCTTTTACTTTAATAATATTTATCATGATGAGCTATTTATGAATGGCAGATTCACTTTAAGATCTGTCTATTAAATCTACACCTCTTGATTGGGAACAAGTATAAATTCACTGTTCCTCCTGATTTCTCTTTTTAAAAAAAAAAATATTTATTTATTTGTTTTAGTTGTACACAATGCCTTTATTTTTACGTGGTGCTGAGGATCGAACCTGGGCCATGCACGTGCTTGGCGAGCACTCTGCCACTGAGCCACAACCCCAGCCCCCCTCCTGACTTCTAAGTACCCTTACAAATGAATGCCTCGGTACTCTTGCCCCTGAAGGCCTAACCCAGCAGATGGCAGGGTTTGTACTCATCCTTGAGTATCACATCAACAAACCACAGAAATCCTCAATGCCCAAGGAGTTTGCAATGTAGTTAACTGGATCTTTTCAAGCTGATACCAAGAATTGCAAAACTAGCTTGACTTTCAATCCCTGTCTTACTAGATTCAGAATGGTCTCAACTTAATCTATTCAGTCAACACATAATCAGTGCACACCTTCTATGTGACACTCTGTTCTAGCACTTCTACAACAACAAAATACAACTTCTGCCCTATGGAATTGCATTTAGAAGATAATAAAGCCTGGTGCAGTGGTACACACCTATAATACCAACAATTTGGGAAGCTGAGACAGGAGGATTCCCTCAGCAACTAAGTGAGGCCCTAAGCAACTTAGCAAGACTCTGTCTCAAAAGAAAAAATAAAAAGGGCTGGGGTTGTGGCTCAGTGGTAAAAGTGCCTCTGTATTCCAATCCAACAACAAAAAAATTAAAAAACTAAAAATAAACTAAATAAATGTCATGCAATATAAGATGATTAAAAATGGCACACGCCTGTAAAACTTTGGGAGGCTGAGGCAGGAGGATCGCGAGTTCAAAAGCCTCAGCCATGGTGAGGCACTTAAATCAGTGAATGTCTCTAAATAAAATACAAAAAAAGGGCTGGGGATGTGACCCAGTGGTCGAGTGCCCCTGAGTTCAATCCCCGGTACCACAAAAAAAAAAAAAAAAAAATGATTAACAACTAAGGAGAGAACACCAAAAACAGGGAAGAGGAATATGAAGAATCAGTAGATTAATTCTAAATTAAATTTTAGATTTTGACAGGTGAGCCAGGTGCAGTGGTATATACTATGACCCCAGCAACCCAAGAGGCAGAGATAGTAGAAGCCCAAGTTCGAAGCCAGCCTCAACAACTTAGTGAGACCCTGTCTCAAAAAATAAAATAATAATAAAAAGGGCTTGGGATGTAGCTCAGTGGTAAAGCACCCCTAAGTTCCCTGCCCAAAGACAAAACAAAAATGAAACAAAATTGATAGTTGACCAGTGAACAATTTACCAAGATGGAATAACCTGAGTAAAGACTTTCAGGAAATGAGAAGTGAACATATGGATAAATAGAAAAAAAAAATCAGGCAAAAGAAATCTCAAGTGCAAAGGGCTTGAGGTAAAACAAAAGTGTGCCTCTGAAGTAGAAAGACCCATAAAGGCCACTACAGTGACACTGCAAGTTCAAGGGCAAAGTTGTAGATAAGGCCAAAGAGAAAATTGTAGATAAGACCTGGAGAACCAGGTTGGGGGGACTGTAAGAGTTAAACAGAGGTTAAGAACCAGTGGGAGTCTTTGAAGGTTTTAAGCTGAGGAAGGAAAAGCTCTGACTTATACTTCAACAAGATATCTCCAGCTGCTGTGTTGAGGAAAGACTAAAGAGGACAAGAAGCCAAAGAGGGAGACCAAGAAGGTACAGAATCCAAAGTGGAGACAAATGATTGCTTGAACCTGGTTGGGAATATTGAGAAAAGGAGAAACACTGGATATGTTTTGAAGGCCAGCCCATAGGATTTGCAGGTTGGTTAGGTAATAGGGATGTAAGCAGCAAAAATGCCTCCACAGTATCAAAATGCCTCCTGAGTGTTGTCATTGTTCAAGAAGGAATGAAACAAGGGTAGCAGATCACTGTGAAGAACCAGGTTTGGATGTATCATTTTGAGATGTCTAATTGGCATTTAGGGTAGAAATTAGGGTTGCTCACAAACATTTTTGCCCTCCTTGTAAAACACTTTAGTGGATTGTACTGCCCTCTTCCATTTGATTTGATTTGACCAAACAAAAAGGGTACAAAAGTGACAAAAGTTAAGAAGATTTAAGAGCCAGGGTGAGATTAGTTCCATCCCCTTTCCCTACCAAGGTAATCAAAAGAGTTGAGCCACCAATCTATTTTACACACAAAGCACAGGAAGGAAAAAACTCTTGTTGTGCTGAGCCTCTGGGATTTGAGGACCATGGCTGCAGTCTGGACACCTGCACTGTCTAGACTGATAAAATGTTCCAGCGGAGAGGGCATGAAGGCAGCTGGGTGTATTATTCTGAAGTTCCAAGGTAGGTATAAAATTTGGGGAACTGTTGATACATAACATTCAAACAATGGCACTGGGTGAAATTAACAAAGGAAGCCAAGTGCAATGGTGCACTTGGATGGTGCACTAGGAGGCTGAGGCAAGAGGAATGGCAGGTTCAAAGCCAGCCTGTGCAACGCTTTGGCACCCTATCTCAAAATTTAAAAATAAATTAAAAATTGAAGAAATTAACAACGGGACTAATTTGGTATTGAAAAAGAATTCTGGAGAACTCCAGAATGTTGAGAGTTCTGGGAGAAAAGCACTTATTAAGAAGAACCAACGAGGGGCTGGGGTTGTGGCTCAGCGGCAGAGCGCTCACCTCGCATGTGCGCGGCCCGGGTTCGATTCTCAGCACCACATAAACATAAATGCATTGCATTGTGTACAACTAAAGTAAATAAATAAATATTAAAAAAAAAAAAAAAAGAAGAAGAACCAACGAGGAGGAGGATGAGTCATCGGGTTAAGTATCTTGGAAGCCAAATGAAGCAAGGGACTTGAATTCTCCTGATAGATTCGAATACTGGAAATTGACAATTAGATTTAGTCATGTGTATACTGTAAGGGACCTTATAATATGCACACTGTGGTATACACTTTGTTAGATGTAGCCCAGGATCATTCTTGTACTTTGTCCTGAATGGGGCAAAAGGAGTCAACAGTTGAGCTCAGTCTTTCTGTGGTGGGTAACATTCTAAGGGTGATAAATGTGATAATCTTTATGCAATAAGCTAAGTATATTTTTGTTTTTGACAGAATTTATTATGTCCCATATGTTCTCCATTCTTTTTTATTTTGTTTTGAAATTTAGAATTATCAGCTTCACAAGTCACCCTGAAATCAGAGAACACTCTTATCTTTCTGAAATCTTTGTTCCATTATCCTCACCTCCTTTTGCCTCTATATATCCTATCAATCTCACTCTGACATTTCAAGAAATTACAGGAAAAGACTGTTTTTCAAGTATGAATTATTCTCTCAGTATTTGATCTCAATTTCTTTGAACATCACATTAAGCGTATTATTTTATTGTTTATTAAATTATTCATTTGTAATAAACATCAAAATTTCACAATGCCCTAAGTCCTTTTTGACTGCAGGAAGTGGATGGAGGAATAAAGCTAATAGTATATTTTTGCTTTTTAGTCTGAAAATTCTAATGTTGCCTACCAGAGAGGGCATTTTAAACACCAAGTACAATATTAGCAAATACTGGCAAAGACAAAAACCTAGGATACCTCTCTTGCTCTTTTCCCCCGATATTTTCCATGTCCCAAATTCTGCACCATAGAAAATATGGCTGACAGTGTTCAATTAGTTAACGTAAAAAGTAGAGCATCATGCAAAACATCCATTGATCAGTTTCCCACATTACCCTTATTCTCCCTGATGTGTCTATTGTGAACAATTTATTCTTCCACTACATAAATATTTTCCTCCCTTTGAGTCTGCAGAATATATCCTATTAAATAGTAGTTGAGCCATTCAATGTTACAACATTCATTCTTACAGATATACATGTAGTAAATATCCTTTGGGTTAGAGGAAGCTTGCTAAATTGACATTTATAGGACTAGCTAAACTAAATTCCTCCTTTTCTTTTTTCCTTTTATTGAGTCTTTAGCTTACTTTGGAGATATTCTTGCAGACTTCCATGTCTCATCAACTCTGTAATAATATAAATTGGATCTTCTAAAGTGCAAACAGCATAAAGCTGGATAAGCTTTGGATGTCTTAGACTCTTCATTATCTGTGCCTCCCTCAGGAAGTCATTTGGATCCATTGAACCTGAAACAAGAAAAGGAGGAAATCACTTTATGTTATTGAGGCATTCCTATCCTCACAGCAGCCTGGTGGGAATCGCCAAGATTGCCTCCTGCCTCTCAGTAACAGAAGAGCATCAGTGTCACAAATCTTCAGAGTTATCAGAGAAGAGAATCAGTTCAGCCGGGGCAACCTAATTACTAGATGTGGTGTTGTATCAGCGATGTGCACTTTATATGTTATGACCTGTAGGTGAAAAACAGTTGATTTGGGCCCATGTGAAAAATGAAGAGAAAAGGAGAGACTCACAGTCTAATTGATAAAACACGGCAGGCATCTGAAGAACACAAAGAGAAGACATCTATTAACATGAACACTGGAGGACACTGAATGTTTAATTACTCCAGCCAGAGCTCTTTTGGGGAATTCAAGAGAAGATGGATGGCTGCCCTGGCCTTGGTACCCACTGTGGGAACAGCTGAAAAACAACCCTAAAACAATGATGTTCTGCCAAATTTATATTCTTATTCCTGTAGGAATATAGGCTATGGGCCACATAGAAAACATTCAAGGGACATCCCCAAAAGTTAGTGGATTTTTTTTCACCTGTTTTACATGTTGAATGTGCAACTAATACTCAACATTTTCTCCCATACTATTTGCTTCTACTACCAGAGCCTAAAAAGCTGGATCAAATGTTTAGCGAGATGGCATTGAAGTATATTTTGAAGACTCATCTATAATTAAATTGTATTTAAATGGTTCGACTCTAACTCAACACACAAGGTGCCAAGCAGTTAATGTCAAATAAAATCTAAGAGGAGGAAGGATACCTGGAGTTTATATTTCATCAGTAATTTTTAAATCTTTTAATTCTTCTAGGATGTGATGTTCAGAAACTTTACTGTAATTGAAGAAATACTGTCATTTCATATCTTAAAATTCATTGTAGATAGTGCAAATATCATTTTTACTGATGTCTAAAGAGACCATTCCATTCATCATCCTCTCAATGTCAGAGACTTCACAACTGACATTAGAACCTGGGTGTGGATAAGCTTTGACAATCCAAGGTAGCACTGTGACTTGTTTGTTAATGTCAAGTTAAGAAGTTTCCTGTGACCTACATACAGATATTTCACATAAGCATTGAAGCAATCTACCCCTTGAGTGTCCAGAAGTTTAGGGATCCAGGTCCAATCAAAACTCTGGATCCTGGAAAAATCTCAGCTCTGTTACTATTCCCTGTGCAATCTTGAGCAGGTTACCAAATCTCTCTGAACTTTGGTTTCTTCATCCACAAAGTATAGCTAGTAATCCTACTAACATCAGAAAATCATTATCAGGATAATAGCAATGCCTGGAAAATGTGTATTCAAAGATTGCTGACCATTATGTATATTATTATTAACATGCATAATCATATGAAAGCCAAACAGACCAACTGTAAATATTTTTCATTAACTGAGGAGAAAAGGGGTAAGGTGTTAGAGAAGAAAAACATGTTTTCTTCTATTTTCTTTTCCATCCCATTTTTTTTTTTTTTTTAGTTTCCTCAATTCTAGTTTTATCATTAAGTTTAGTTCACATAATCAAATAAGTTTAAAATTTGGAATCATAATAGAAGAATATCACTGGAAGGAAAAGAGACCTCTATACCATAATAAAGTACTTTGTTCTTGGTTGGTATAATTAGTTTATCTGTGATCAAATATGGATACCATATGACTGACCCCTGAAAATATGATGATTCATGAAGGGTTCAGTGATAACAGAATTACTATCATCACTCAGACAGTTTATGCAAGACACTTAAACCAAGCCCAAGTCAGACGATATGCAAGAGCTGAAATCAAGATATACCAGGAACCTCTGTAGGTAGAGAACTCAGGGATCTCCTTTGTGGCTATGCTGGTAGAGCTGACCAACTGTAGAGCAATGGAGACCCAATCTCAACTCAGTAATGCAACATTAAATATTAATTTTTGCCTGTCAAAGCTACTGCAGGAGTTGATTTCAGGCTCATCTTTATTGCGTGGTAGTCTGGTAAGCAATAAATAGCTGCTAAGATTGATGAATGGCCCCAGTGAAGTGAAGACATTTAACCAATCACCAAAGCTGTTTGTTGCTATTACACTGTAAAAATCAATAATAATTATTCCTGTTGGAAAGAAAACTATCATGCTTTTTTTTTTTACTATAAGAAGGATGATTTTTTGTTCTCTTTTGACCTCCAGAAGGCCTTCCTTAGAGAGCAATGCTAGGAAGCATAGCTTGCTGCTTTTCTTTCTTTTCCTTTTCTGGGGGTGGAGGGAGGGAGGAACGATTAGATTAAAACAAATTTAAAATTTACATCTCCATAGTTCAACAAATTTAGGATTTAAAAGCACATATACATGACGACTGAAAATCTTGGATGCTGAAATAGATTGTCCTCACCTGAGTGATGGCATCTGGCCCTTTAAAAGTGCCTCTCTGTTGTCTCCTCTGGCAGATGTAAATGCTAGAGCTGAACTCCTGCACCAGTGAATCTATAATTTAGGGTGTGCATCTATCAGCAACACCACAGAAAGCTAACATTTATTAAAAACTCACTGTGTATTGTAAGCTGCCTGGTACCGAAAACCGGGATTAAAAAACTCTCGGAGGCAGAGTTAAGCTTTTACTACTTTTACTTCTACTTTCTTAGAGCTTAGAGAGGGAAAGAAAGATTTTTAGAGAGAAAGATTAAAGCGAGCTTTAAAGAAAGATAGAGCTTAGCTTAGAGAAAGATTAGAGCTTCTTTCTTCTCTCTTCTGTCTTCTGTCTTCTGTCTTCCTCAGGAGTCTCGGCCTAACTCTGACCAGTCATTACTTCTTCTATCTGGTTTCTCTTCTGTAACCGCTCTGCCTACGTTCTGGCCGCTCTGATTCTTCTGAAGGGCTCCTTCAGTGTATATGTTATTCACATTTACTCAATCCTCACAAAATCTATAAAGTGGGGACTATTTAAATTCACATTTCCAGATGAGGAGACTCAGAAAGGTTAAAAAATTATACAAGTTACAGAGGACAGAGCCAGGTTTACCTTTATGCTCTTAGCTGTTAACATCACAAGGTTCCAACCTTTTCAATCCATGGCATTCTTAGTGCCTCAGTAATTTTTTAAAACATCCCAAGTTGAAATGCATACTTAATAGTTCAATTGCTTAGTTAGATCTAAACAACTAAGAAGTATCCATCCTAAGAACTTAATAGCCATCTGAAAAATTAATACAAGTAATTTGAAAGGAAAAAGTAATATTTATTTCATTCTTAACCACAGTTATTTACTAAAATGATACAAGTACTACACAACTTCTCAAAATCAAGTAAGAGTTCAAATAGAAATTCAAACAGAAATTCTGGATCCTGGAAAAAATCTCAGCTCTGTTACTATTCCCTGTGCAATCTTGAGCAAGTTACCAAATCTCTCTGAACTTCAGTTTGAACTTCAGGTTCAGCTCTACCACCCTCATTTACAGGTCCATGTCAATTTTTGTGTGGATTTTGCCAATATTGGCCCACAGTAATCATCAAAAATCCAGCTTCACAAAAATATGTCAGAAAAAGGAATGTAACTATCTAAATCTGAATCTATAAACTACCTGAAGGTAGCAATTTGTGTTGTTTTGAAAATGTTTACCTCAAAACTTTTAAATATCCCACAGATCCCCTGAGAATTCACTGTGATGCCTCAATGTGCCTTAGCACACAGTTTGGAAACAGTGCTATTACACACTCTCCCAGCCAGCAAATCCCAAGGGCTCAAGTTCTGCCACCAGGAAGCTTTCCAAATTTCTAAGAACTCTGGGCTCAGCAAGTAATGGAGGGCCCACAGAAAACTCATCTAGCCTGTATAGTTGGAACCTGTATCGGTTTTGCAGAATAATGAGAATGCTTATAAGAAAAAAAGGAAGATTAACCTTTTGTTGCTGTTGTTAGTCTTTTCTATGTTATTAGAGGAAAATATGAGGCTGCCACAGTGATGTTGCACTTTTACAGAATGTCACTTCCATGGGGTCTAATACAAGAGTGATAAATGAAAAATCCCAGCTCTGCCATTTACTGTCTAATAATAATAATAATACTTTATTGGTCACCTACTATGAGCCAAGCACTATGCAAATCATTTGTACTCATGGCCTAATTTAATCTTCATAATAACCCTGCTAAGTATGTCTTATGATCCCCATCACATAAATGATAAAACTAAGACATAGAGTAGTTCAAAAATTTGCTCAAGATTTGAATACAAGATCTTAGGAAAATTACTTAATCTCCCTAAATTCTCTCATTCCACCTTTAAAATGGAAGGAATAGTACCTGGAGGACTGTTCATTTTAGCATACTTCTACTGCCTCCATGGGGATAAATGAAAATAGGAGAAGAAATACTTTCCTCCATGTTCACCTTTAGGTGAACCATTTTATCTTTTAATCATATTCAATTGGTATCTAATAAAACAGTTATTCCCTGAATATCACCAAGGTTCCATCTGATTTTTCTGTCAGTGTTTTTTATCTGTTCATTTTGTTTTGTTTTAACTAAAGTCAGAACAAAAGGTAAGAAGTACAATGGAAAGCTGAATCCTTTAGATAAGAAATGTGTTGTTGGAATCTTCATATGAGAACCTTTTATGCTTAGCTAATCCAAGGAGCATGCTCTTTATATTTTAAAGCCTGTCCACAGGTTATGGTCACCTGGGGTGGCAAGAAAGATGACAATACCTGCTTGCTGCCAGCACTGGCTGTCCCATGACCTCTTGGGCATTTTACAGTGGCAAATTGAGCCCATAAAAATCTACGTATGCCATTTAATCTTTAATATTTTCGCACCTGGTTTTAGAGTCTTTACGGCCACTGGAGTAGTATTGTTCCAGAGGCCTTCCCAAACTTCTCCAAACTGACCGGATCCCAATCGCTTCAGAAGCTGGACGGAGTTGCGGTCTATCTCCCACTGGTCCACAGTTTTATAGGACAAATCAAAAGGAGTTGGGACTTCTATCTGTTTTGCAGAATAATGAGAATACATGTAAGAGAAAAAGGAAGATTGACATTCTGTTGTTCAAAATAACAGTGTAGGTATTTGTGAAGGGAAATACCACTTTTAAAAACAAAATGCTAGAAGTTACATTCTAATTCCTTGAGAATGGTAAACAATTATAGGAGATTCTGCACTGTTAACTCTTTAGATTCATTCTCTCTCAGATCCTGCACTTTGATGTCCATCTTGTACCCAACACCAAGCTCACACACAGGTCTGCAATGATGTTTCCGCCTCTGTGCCCAGCTAAACCCTCCCAACTTCAGCCTCCATTGGAGTTCCACTTACTCACAAGGCCTTCTCAAACTCTGGCTGTAGTATTAACTAGATGTATCATATATTTTTACAAAATATGTATTATATGTATTTTTGCAAAATTAAATCAACTCATTTTGTTTAATATTTGTTCATTCATTCATTTAATAAATAAAAATTTTTAAGTGTGAACTATCTGCCCTTCAGCAAACAAAACAGGCAAGGCCCCTGCCTTCTTAGAGAGCTCGAAGTAAAGATTGCCATCTGCCTCACTTTGTCTGTTGCAACTAGTAAATTCAACTGTAATGACACAAAATCAGCCAACAATAGTAAATGAATGAGCATGTCTCTTCCAATAAAACTTGTTTACAAAAATGAATATGGAATAGTATTGGTCCACAGGCCATAGTTTGCCTCTTCCTGCCTTATGTAAACAAATGATAATAAATGATAACTGTTTTCTGAAATGATATCACATGACAAATACTGGAATATCTGCAAGGGGGATATCTTGAAGATAAAAACAGTTTGAAAGCAGAAAGCAGTTCACCTTTAAGCATGGTTTCTCCAGCTTGACACACAGACCATCACTCGTGGTGGTGTAGTAGCTCACAAATTCATTCAGTGTTGAGAAAGTTTTTCTCCGGGTAAGGAAAAAGCCCCCTTGGTCCAGTCTCCTGATTCTGTAGTGTTTCACAACTCCTTCATCTAAAACTGGAACCCAAAATAAGTTCTGTTAATAAACTTATTGCCAAAGCCAATGTTTCTCAACTTCGTCTCAGAAAAGAGTTAAGGAAATTTACCAAGGATACACAGAAGAAGAAGAAGAAGAAGAAGAAGAAGAAGAAGAAGAAGAAGAAGAAGAAGAAGAAGAAGAAGAAGAAGAAGAGAAGGAGAAGGAGGAAGGAGAGGAGGAGAAGAAGAAGAAGAAGAAGAAGAAGAAGAAGAAGAAGAAGAAGGGGAGGGGGAGGAGGAGGAGGAGGAGGAGGAGGAGGAGGAGGAGGAGGAGGAGGAGGAGGAGGAGGAGGGGAGGAGGAGGAGGAAAAGAAAAAAAAAAAGGAAAAAGAATTTCAAGATCCTAGCACTGGAGGAAATACAAGATAAAAATAAAGGAGTGAGGTTAACACTAAAACCATTCCATGCTTTGAGGCCTACATTTGATCAAAACAAGACATAAAATTAACTCTATCGTTCTAGAAATGCAAGGAAAAAAATCTTGTCAGTTTCAGAAATTACAGTGTCCCTGTGATAAAATCACAAAGGTGTTTAGAAACAGTTCAACTCTTTCTGGTAATTTTTCCATGGAGTTCAATAACATAGAGACTGAAATAGAGCAAAGAGTGTCCTCAGTACTATCTTACAATGTTATAAGGAATTCTGCAGGGCCACTCACTGTATTATCCCTCGATGTAGGCTGATACCAGCATGTCCCAGCACAGTTCAATAAAAGCAATTCCACAAGTCCTAAAATGATGCTGTTAATATGTGCAAATTTCCTGCAGCATTGCCTAATCCAAAGATAAATCTCATAGGATCTGAAGGAATAAATAACCTGCATCATTTTTAAGTAGTCTGACTTACAGTGAATATTTTATTATTTCTACTTGCTACCAACCATTGTCCTTTCTTCTGTTATTGGCACTCCAATCTTTCTCAGAAAACCATTGCTTCTCTAAGAACATATGATGCAGAGGGACCTGGTGCCCACCTGGAGCTGAGGCAGGCCTAATCAGAGCAATCGTAGCCAAGAAGCGCCAATTCCAGGGTTCAAGTCAGGAAGCTCCAGGAGGACAAGAGGAGTTTTGTTGCTGCTGTTGTTTTTGTTTTTGTTTTTACTGATGGGAATTTGGAGCTATTGGCAGAATCCTCGCCTCCAGTGTGGAGCAAGCTTACATGAGAAGAGAGGCAGCCCCTGGAGCCGGCCAATTCTGGCTTTACAACTGCAAGAGTCGATTACTTTTTGCTTAAATTAATTTGAATTGGGTTTTATGCATTTGCATTCAAACTATTGACTAGTGCAATTCATACCTATTCTTTCACTTAGTAAAGTTATTGATAAGCATTGAACAGCATTTACCGTGAATATAGCTTTCTAAGTTCCTTCTAAATACAGAAACTTGTGCTTTAATAACCAGGTTTAACTGGAGCAAAACTTTCATGAAAGGAAAGAAGACTGGGTAGAAGACATTCTCATCCCAACATGGAGGTGTACTGAAGGTATGTCCATGGCCAAGAAAAGAATTCCTTCAAAGAAACAATTGGCACGCACCTAGCTAGGTATCATGAAAGAAGGCAATATCTAAAAGTGTTGGCAAAGCAGTGAAATGACTTCTCATACATAGTTAAGCAAAGTATAACTTTTACCACCATTTTTTTGTTTTGTTTTGTTTTTGGTATTGGGGATTGAACCCAGGGGCACTCAACAACTGAGCTATATCCCCAGCTCTTTCAATTTTTTAATTGTTTCTATGTACTAAAGTTGAATATAGTCCTGTCTATAATAACTCTACCCCTGAGTACGAAATCAGCAAAAATGCACAAATGCACAATGTATTTGCCAAAGCACACATATAAGAATGCTTTTGGTGGTATGGAAACAATCCAAATGCTCTTAAACTAAGATATAGAATAAATTAATAAATTGTTGCATATTTTTAAGTGGAATACAATACAGATTTATAAATAAACAAGAGACTACACTTAACAACATGAATGAATCTCTCAAAACACTTTTATGTATGATTCCATTATTAAAAATTTAAAATGAAGCAAAATCATTGATACAAGGAGTCAGTGAGTGGGGTATCAGCAGTATTCTACTCAGTAACTGGGTATTGGTTACCTGGATATATTGTGTAAATATTTGTTAAATGCTTATGAACTGTGTACTTTTATTTTGTGATTATACATCAATTTAAAAGAACACTAAAAGAGAATAGTTATCTGCCTCTGTTCATGTTCAAGATCCCAAAATGCTACATCATGGTGCATGCTGCTGAAATATTTAAGTCTGCAAAGTTAAAGCAAATGCCACCTAATTCTCACCTTGGATATAGGAAATCTCAATCAAGTACTCATAGAACATTAACTTTAACCAAATAAATTTTCTGGTAAACATTGTGAGAAACCTGGCTGCAAAATGTTCCTGTAAATCACTGAATGAATTGATTTGTAGTATAAGATATTTGTTACAAACCAGAAAAATGCAGGGGGAATAGCAAACAAAATAGCAAACTACAGGAATTCAATACTAAATTTGAAGGTAGCCTATAACAGTATCAACAACAATAAAGTAACCAATACAGCAGACTAACACAACTAATAATTTAATAACATACCATTCATTTTCTTCCCAACACTCTTTAGTTTGTATTCCATGGCAATTACACTGCCATATCCCTAGATAAAAGCTCCAGAAAAGATATTCTTCTCACTTTTAGGTATCAGATAGTCCTATTTAAAATCAGAAACACACTCACAATTCACTCTACTCCTTGATTAAAATGCCCAACGTTCTCCCCTTTACAGCCCAGGTCTGCTTCCGGCTGAAGGGCAGCCAGAGATGTGGAAAATTGTGCTCTGTTTGTGTAATATGAATTTAATTGCATTCTGCTATCATATATAACTAATAAGAACAAATAAAATAAAAAAATGTTTTTAAAAAAGTGGTCTAGGTGGCTTCCTCTCTGCTTCTCTCTCTAGAGTTGCTCCCCCTCCTTCCCATTGCTTGCTGAGTTTGGAGTATTCAAGGAAGAAGTGGAAGAAGGAAGGGCAAGAATGGGAAGCCCACACTTAGATGGGTCCAGCATCAGTGGGCTTCATGCTGAGCCTGCTGGCAGTCTTTCCAGCTGACTCCCCTGTGGACACTCAGATAGGCCCTTTAGAGCTTTCTGTCCCTGCAGGACCTCCCATTACAGCTTCCAAGAGGCAGGTGTTTCCTAAGCTGCCTGCACCCTATGGCCTATCAGCTCTTTCTTTGGCAGTTCATCTACCACACTCCACCCCAGGAGGTCTCTCCTCATCCTCTGGCAGAAGTGCACTTGGGTGGAACTCTAAACTCCTCCAGGCCATCTATTTACAGGTCCCTGGCACATTTGCTCATGTAGGAGGGCCGGTTATGGTCCTGAGAAAATACAGGAGACAAGACAGTTCTTGTCTTGACAATTAATTACTGGGAGGAAAGGCTGATATCACAAGGCACTTCTATCCCAATGCCATAGGCTGTGCAGTCTTCTCAGCCTTCACTGGGCACCTGTGTTCTGTCCTCCACCTGCAGAGAACAGAGAGCAAGCTTCTCGTGACCTTTCCTGAAGGTCCTTCTCACTAGGTTTGGGGCTCCCACTCATCACTTTAAGAAGAAAGTGTGGGATCAGATTGTGCCCCCAGTAAATGCCCTCACCAAATCCAACATGCCTTCCATATGTTGTACCTTTTAAAATCATCATCAAACTGAGGGAGCCATGAGCAGCAATACCTGTTTTTGACCAAATCCTTTATAAATCTGGGTATGGGGATCTGGCTTTGGAATTTGACTTTTATTTGATAGCCTCAGTCAAAAATTTCATTTAAACGTAAATTCCACACTTATGGAGCCAAGTACTCTGCTAAGCTCTATTTTGCATTATTTTGTTATATCTTTATAACAGTCATGCCAGGCAGGAGTTATTAGACCAATTTTGTTGCTCATAGAAGAGAACAGGTGGCACAGCCAGGATTCAACTTGGGATCTGATGATCTAAGATTCTCAGTAACCAGTGGGATCTGATGATCTAAGATTCTCAGTAACCAGTGGGTTTCAGATTGACTAAAACACCTCTGGTTCATGACGATAAAATTTCATCATGTGCATATGTGAAATGCTTAACTTTCAGTTCTTTTTTATTAAAGTATGGAGGGCAAGAGTACATTCAACTCCTCAAAAGAAAAAAATCAGTTTCTTAAGTTACAGATTTTTTTTTAAACTGGCTGAAATACATCACTATATTCTGATCTGTCAAGTTACCAATCCCACTGACTGTGACTCTTGGGGCAAGGTTAATTGCCCTGTATAATCATCACCAAATAGAAGGCTTTTATTAGGATATAGAGCTTAGCTCATAATAGATTTCTGTATATGGATTAAAAAGCTAACAAAAAATCGAAGAGACCTGTAAACAATATCATGTCAGTCTCGATTCATTTCTTCTCGATGTACTAAAAAAATATTAGAAGTAGAAGGGTAGCAAAATATAAAGTGTACCTGCAATTTATATAAATTATTAGCCTGAAAATTCAAGCCTTGCCATTTATCAAAAAGAAAAGTGCATAAATTATAGCTGAGATGTCTGGTAAGCCAATAGCCCTGTAATTGGAAATGATGAAAAGCAATAAAAAAATTCTCCTTTTTTAAACAAGATTGACCATTTTCTGGTTCCAAATTGAAGTAGACTATGTGCAAATTAGACGCAAATTTATGGATTCCACTTTAATGTACCACAAAAGATCTAAGAGTTTGTAAGCTAGAGATTAAAGTCAATAGATGACTGAAGAGTTAAAGTACTCCTTGTTGTTTTCTTAGTAAAGGATGCAAATCACAATGATTGATATGGCTTTGGCAATTGCTATTGATTATTAAAAAAAAAAAAAAGCCTAAGCAAATGTTTGCCAGATCTTTGTAGATTCAGGTTTAAGCTCTCAACTATAAAACCCAATATTTAGCAATACATCTAGGGTTTTTGAGCACAATAAGAGTAATTTTATTTAATAGGGAAAGCATTAGAGTAGGAGACTGGAGACACGAGTTAAAATTTACCTAGTATGCAACCAAAAATATGTCAACCTCTCTGGGCCTTGATTTTTTTATTATTAAAATTTTAAAAACAGGCTTTAAAAAAATTCTCAAAATTTCCAAATATTTCCACCTTCATGTTCAACTATTTGTGATGGCTATTGTTTCCTCTCCCAGGATCACAGAATTCTGAAATCTCTCCCCCCACCCTGTCTCTCTCTCTCCTCTCTCCTCCTCCCCCCTCCTCCTCTTCCTCCTCCTCCTCCTCCTCCTCCTCCTCCTCCTCTTCTTCTTCTTCTTCTTCTTTTTCAGGTCCTTTCACAAAACAAATAATCTTCATCTTGAAAAATTTGAACCATATTTTAATGTTTTCCTATGAATTAGCTAGCAGTTAACACCTTCCTCTGGGTCTCAATTTAAATCCTAAACCAGCCTTTCCTACCCACCAAGCTCTTCATTTTATCATATAACACTGTTTAATTGTGATGACACCTGTCACAGTAAAGGTAACTCCATGAAAGGAAGGGCTCTGCTGTACTGATTCAATACCTAATCGGGACTTGGCACAGAATGGTGATTTACATAAATACCTATGAAATGAATGGATGATGTCATCAACTCTTGGATTTAAAGTGAAATGTTCACTGCAAAGTTAAATAGGTAATTACACAAATACTTTCAAGACTTAAGAGTGACCTGGAATCTTACTTTTAAAAGAAGGAACACTTAGCCCAGGATATAAATACTGGGGTAGTAAATTAAGGTATATATCTAACTTCCTGACTTTTCAACAAAATGAAGATATATAATTATTCCACCTCTATCTGATATCATGGCCATTTATATGTGGTTCATTCAAGGTTTCAATCTGAACAAGACTGAAAGATATATATTATTTAAAAATCAGACAACAGAAACATCAGGGAAATTCAGCACATTGTAGTCAGGATGAAAGCACCTTTAGTATTACAAAAATTCTTAAGTAATCAAATACAAAATCTATAACTATGTTTTTTTTTGGGGGGGTGTACCAAGAATTGAACTCGGGGGACTCAATCACTGAACCACATCCCCAGCCCTATTTTGTATTTTATTTAAAGACAGGGTCTCACTGAGTTGCTTAGCGCCTTGCTTTTGCTGAGGCTGGCTTTGAACTCGAGATCCTCCTGTCTCAGCTTCCCAAGCTGCTAGGATTACAGGTGTATGCTACCATACCCAGCATATAACTATCTTTTAAAAGTGATTTTAATTTTTTAGTAGTGGAGTCCATACACTTGTAAATTCTCTTTCCCAATAAAGATGAATTCATGGGTCTTAGAACTAGGCAGAAAGAAATTTGCTTTTCCTCTGTGATTTATTGTGATCTTTATTACTGAACCAAACCTATTCCAAATCCTACATATTATAAGTAAATGATAATGCTTGTGCCATTTTTTTATTGTGAATTACTATGAATTCAGATTAGTTAAGCATTTCAGTAGTTCAACCTCGAAAATATGTAAGGCTAACTATAAAATGTAATGGAATCATTCATCAACAAAGTCAATGGTGTCATGATTGAACTGAGTGAACAGACTAGGGATCCTGAGTTTACGTCTTCACTCTCACGCTCATGTTTGCTATTTGACCTAGGGGGAAATGCTTCACCTGTCAACTGATTAATCTACCAGAACATACAAAGAATTAGGATATATTGCAGCGCTATATGTAAGCATGTATGAAGAGTACAAAAAAGGTTCATTGAATGTTGAACGAGTTCATCTATTTCTGCACATTTTCTTCCCTGTGGATTATACTGCAGGTCACCTATTTGGCCAGCTTCACACCCAGAGTAGCTGGAGAGATCCAGGTGTGAAGGAGCCCTAATTAGGAAGGGCTGTTGCAGCTAGCTGGAAGCCATAAGTTCCACCTGATATGTATGTGACGCACCTGTAGGCAGCCGCAAACCTGAAGGTATATAACCGGGTGAAAGCGGTCCGAGTTAGGAGAACGGAGAATTCAGTCAGCCGGGCAGTCACTCGGTCGGTCAGAAGAATCAGAGCGGCCAGAACGTAGGCAGAGCGGTTACAGAAGAGAAACCAGATAGAAGACAGAAGAGAAACCAGATAGAAGAAGTAATGACTGGTCAGAGTTAGGCCGAGACTCCTGAGGAAGACAGAAGACAGAAGAAAGAAGAAGGAAGAAAGAAGAGAGAAGAAAGAAGCTCTAATCTTTCTCTAAGCTAAGCTCTATCTTTCTTTACTCTACTCTAAGCTTAGAAGACAGAAGAGAAACCAGATAGAAGAAGTAATGACTGGCCAGAGTTAGGCCGAGGCTCCAGAGGACTGGTCAGAGTAAGGCCGAGGCTCCCGAGGAAGACAGAAGACAGAAGACAGAAGAAGGAAGAAAGAAGAGAGAAGAAAGAAGCTCTAGTCTTTCTCTAAGCTAAGCTCTATCTTACTCTAAGCTAAGAAGACAAGAAGAAAAGCTCGCTTTAATCTTTCTCTCTAAAAATCTTTCTTTCCCTCTCTAAGCTCTAAGAAAGTAGAAGTAAACGTAGTAAAAGCTTAACTCTGCCTCCGAGAGATTTCCTCCCGGTTTTCGGTACCAGGTAGCTTACCAGGAAGCTTACACAGGTGAGCTCAGATGGGGTCTGAGATTTCAGTCCTATTTGCCAGATCCAAAAGCATTTATATGTAGTTGATGACAGGTACACAAGCCCAGTTTTCTCCTAAGGGTGAGGTCTTATTCACACTGCTGCAGAAGTAAAAAAGGGATTATCTGGCACAAAATAAAGGGGTGCTGTAAGATTTTATCATAAGGTACTTTCATAAATCTGTCCCAACTCTACAACACAGGTCACGTATTGTTCAGAACATATTAAATAATTAAGAAAGCCAAGATATTCTAAAATTAGGTTTTTAAAAGATAGAAACTAACTTTGGAACACAACATAGACATGAAGTTAGAAGCTGTCTCTGAAAGACACAAAGACACCTAGTCAGTTCAGTGAAAAATATCAGTCTAATAAGTAGCTTGGTATTTTATAGATAAACGAATGGTTGAGTGAACAGATTTTCATTTTTCAGCAGGTCTTCTGGCATCATCTGGGCATAGCCTTATTCTTACTGACTGATAATAATCTGTTCCCATAGTGAGTAAAACAATATGACTCCGTTGATTGAGCAAAGGATTGAAAATCAAGAACTCTCTGCCCTAATCTTATTCTGCCAGTGATTTGTTCTTTGACCTTAGGCAAGGAATTTCATTTCAGTTTCCTTATCTAGAAAATGAGAATAATGATCTTATCTATATACCCCACAGGGATAGTTTGAGTGTCATTGTTCACAAAGGATGATAGATATTTCTAATGTGCAATGTGCAAGTTCGGTATTACAATATCAGTATTATCAAATAGCTTTGTCTACTGAAAAGAGGCACTTCCAAAGTAACATTTCCTTCTCTCTGCAACTAATGCCTAGAGAGCCCAGTGGCTACCCAACATAATCAGTAAAGAAATTGCTATTAATTCCAGGTAAGAAGATTTCTGTACTTACAAATTCTTGTTTATTTGGTTTGTGTTTAGGGGATTTGTTTGTACTTTTTCAAACCATGATGACTCTCCCTAAACCATTGCCTCAGTACTCATGCTAAGTTAGTTCTGCACTAAATAAGTAAAAAAAACACATAATTGAGTTATTATGCTGCCTTCCCCATTAAAACAGAATTCAAGACAGGTACTTGTTCCATACTGAATTCTTGCTCAGTGTTATAGAGTAGAACTGCACTGTGAGAATTTTGAAAGGAGAAATTATATCTGTCTTAAAACATTTAAGTGGCATCGTGTTAAAGAGTTGCCCTCTTGGGCTGGGGTTGTGGCTCAGTGGTAGAGAACTTGCCTAGCATGTGTGAGGCACTGGGTTCAACCTCACCACCACATATAAATAAATAAATAAATAAGGTGTAAAAAAAAAAAAAAAGAGTTACCCTCTCCTTTTCTGGGGGAAAAATTGTCCATTGAGGCCAAAAGGAACAGACAGAATTGATTCTTTCTATGAATATATCTCAACTAGTGGGTGCAAAATGTCCCTGGCTCCTAGTAGAGAATATTCACTGTGCTGTGGATGTTGGTCAGTAAGTTTTACTACTAAACTGGTCGAGTGATCAGGTAAAGGTTCATTAAGAAAATGTCTATTTTTAGATGACTCAAAAAAGCTTTTTACTAAAACAATTATTTGAGGATATGGCTGATAGCTCCCATGTCCTGGGGACTTCTAGGATTGTTACTGGTCTAGGAGCCCAGCTGAGATTACACAAGCAACAGAATCCGAAACCTTTTCAGACAAAAATCAGTTCTCTCTTCCATGCCATGGAACACAGAAATTGTGGCCTGAACCATGTATCTGTTCAAATGCTTGTCGCATTTTTTGAGGAAAATGTTGGTCTTACTCTCAAGACCCTTATAATTCAACCCTTCATGGAAATAAGCCAACCCTCCCCCACCTTCCACCCCTGCATCAATTTCTGACTCCTAAATTTAATTCAATTTAGCTGGCTCCTAAATTTTCAGAACAGAATGTCGATTTTATTGTTTGTATATCTGACATCTAAATCAGAAGGGTAAATTAACAATACATAATTGTAACATTCAATATTTTGTCAGCTAATTTAATTGAAAGTCTACCACAATTTCACACAAAAACAGTGTTTGCAGTGTCTGATATTGCAGAGAAACTCCAAAAAACAACCTGACTCTTTATTCCTCTTGGGACTCTAACTTCTCACACAGTATTATATCTGCAATAAATCACTGGAAATTAACATACTTGAATTATATTTTCTCAGTTTCCTGCAGAAAATCTTTCACTGGGTTAAGACAAAATGCAACATAGGAGCCAGTGCTTCTACTTTTCAAAACTTACCCTAAGGAAATAATTCAAATATTTACATGCATTTATTTAGTTATTTCCTGCCTTATTTCAGAAAGGTTCAAAGGTTTGCATAAATTGCAAAATAAAATAAAATTTAAAATAAGTGGATGAGGTCTAGGAGTGTAGTTCAGTGGCCGAGTGCCTCCTGGGTTCAATCCCCAGAACCCCAAGAGTTCAAAAAAATAAAGAATACAGTGTTCTATTATAAAAAGAGATAAATAAAATAAGTGGATGAAGCAAGAGGGGCAAAAGGCAAAGGACAGGATAATGACTCTAAGAATAAGGTTGGTATGTTTTATATGGGTAGCTTCAGATGCCCATCCAAATTGGTGAGATACAGGCCAAAGATTTGGCTATGTGCCTTTCTATCAGCTCATGGTAAACAAGGAAACATATTCAGTTACCTGATTCCCAGAAGGAAATATTAACAAACTATTAGTCCAAAGCATTCATGTGCACATGCATGAAAAACATACACACACACACACACACACACACGTGCACACGCACAAGCATACACGTGCATGCACACACACACATACACACACACATACACCCCTATTTATTTCTGGTATTAAAATGAGAGAGAAATTTCTCATATAGATCCTCATAAAGAAAACACAGAAAATGTAATAAACAATATCATCAAAAACATTCTTAATGGTAAATACACCAACACACAGCAAAAAATTGTTTCTTATATTGTCCATTATTGTGAGCCAATTTCCAACATAAAATTTAATAAAAGCATTTGTATGGGAAACTAAAACAGCACACTTAATCAACCAAAAGAGGAAAAGCAATATGCATTAGGATGTTCATGCAGCATGTTCACAGAATGAAATTACTGTTAAATTGTAGTAAATCAAAAATTAAGTTAATTTTAAAAATTGTATAATTGCAAAAATTATCTAGAAATAATGTATTAAGTGAAATGGGGGGATATAAAATTTAGAGAATATTATAATTGCAAACATGAGGATAGATCTGGCAGCTCACATGTCCTGAAGCCATTTACTATTAAAGGAATCCAGCTGAGGTTCCTTGTGGAAGCCATAATTACATATGGGCAAAGATGATTAAATTTGCCAACATGAAAATAACCATTCGACTGGCAGATTTGTGGGTGTTTTGTTACATCTGTTTTCTAAACCAACTGTAATAAAGGTACACTGCCTTTAAAATAAGAACATACACATAATGCTTCCAGATTTTTTAGAGAATCAATATAAAAATTAACCACCTAAAGACAATGGCTACATAGTTTGCTCAAAAGATTGTCCAGTGTGATACTTGATATTCTTTATATTAAGAACCCATAAAACTCATTTCTCTTTGAATTTAATTCTTAAAATCGTAATTCATCTTATCTTTCATAAGGTCATGAAAAGCATAATGTTTTCCTTTTTACCATACCTAATCTGTCAGAGAACCCCCAGCTAACCTGATTTCTAAACTGTGATAATTATCTCCCATTAGAGGCACAGCAAGATTTATTTCTCTGTTCTTTTTCATTGATTTTGTCTTTTCTATGTTTAGCTGTATTTTATACTGTTTTGTTATTTTAAGTCAATTTAAAACATTTTATAGACATGAATGTATGCACACAAATAAAATCACAAATAACCAAATGATTTAGTACCCCTCCTAAACACAAGAAACAATTTCAAATAAAAGTGAACTGCTCAATAATGGAATAAGCTGGTTCTACAGGATACTGTTCATAGGAGGTCTGAAGCTTCAAATGATGAGGTTCCTCTGAAAGGTCAATATTAGGCTAGACATTCCTTGCAAATTCTAGTGTTCTATTAATGTTAATGAAAATTCATGGGGGAAAATAGAAAGTGAAATGTGAACTACAAGAAGTTTTAAAGAGTCTTTTTTTAATTGATGAGAAAAACAACACCTAGAGGTCTGAAGTAATCTGCTAGCTTTTTGCAGGCCTGGAATCCAAGTCTGGTTATAGAGGGTGACCTAATGATAGTAAAAACAATAGGAACTTTTAACCACTTATTGCCTGTTTCCTGATTGAAGAAAAAATAAGATTACAATTTGTTAATCTATCAGTAGGAGGTTACATGTTTCAAAGCTTTGTGAATGTCATCTCCCCTCTCAAAACTCCCAGAACTCTCAAAAAAACCTTCCTGATGAAGAACATGGGCCTCAATTCTTGTTCCCCTTTGCCTCACTAAGTTTCAGTAATTAGTGGACCCATTAAGCAAAGTAAACATGAAAATCATGGAGAAATGTAATGAATGGTAATTAAAATACCTTCAGATTAATTTTTTATCTTTAATTTTACTCTCCATTACAAAGAATTATTTTTTATGTAAGCTAATTTACTTTCACAATAGAATATTGTCTCCTTCCATGTTTTACCTTGTTTTTACATATTTGAGGCAACTATTGGTAATTTGTTAATAATTCATTCTCATTTCTAAAAATATGTAGCTCTTATCCTTGCAAATTGTCATCATATTAAATAAGGATCCATGATAAAAGATGTTTCTGCTGTTTATTTCCAACATGTATTAGACAAAGGGTACTGAGGTGGTTAATTTTATGCATCAACTTGAGTGGGCTAAGGGATACCTAGAGAACTAGTAAAATAGTATTTATCAGTGTGTCTGTGAGGATGCTCCTTGAAGGATTATCATTGAATCATTAAAGAAGAGCCACCCTCACCACTGTGGGACAGCATCATATAATCCATTGAGGGCTTGAATAGAATGAAAAGTAGAGAAACAACAAATTCACTTTCTCTTGTTGAGCTGGAAGATCTATCTTCTCCTGTCTGTAGACATCTGAGCTCCTACTTTTTGGACCTTTGAATTCCAGGATTCATCCCATTGTTGCTACAGTTCTCAGGCCTTCATACTTAAACTGAATAATTATACCAGCAATGGCTTTCCTGAGCCTTAACCTTTTAGATCCTGGGCCTCCTTAGCCTCTACCATAATCATGTGAGCCAAACCTCCAAAAGCATGTACATGCATGTATGTCAATTCTTTTCTCTCTCTCTCTCTCTCTCTCTCTCTCTCTCTCTCTCTCTCTCTTTCAAATTTACACACACACACAGTCATGTGCTGCATAATAACGTATCAGTCAACAGCAGGTTACGTATATGGCAGTGGATATACAATATAGCCTAGGTTTGTAGTAGACCACACCATCCTACTTTGTGCAAAAACATTCTGTGATGTTCTTACAACCAGGAAATCACCTAATGATACATTTGTAAAAACATATCCCCATAAATGACACATGATATGTGTGTGTGTGTGTGTGTGTGTGTGTGTGTGTGTGTTTTCTATTGGTTCTATTTTTCTGGATAACTCTAATTCAGTTACAAAGGGAAGGTTATTTTGTAAAAAATTAGTTGTTTGTCATTTCTTGGTATAAACATAGTTCAGGTCATTCTTAAGTAGAAACACTTCTCATAAAAACCAACCATCTCCTGGTCACAACCTGCACTTTAAAGACTGGCCAATTCTCTTCCTATTGACTCTTACCCATTCAGGGGTGAATCAGCTAAACAAGTGAGAACTACTCAGTAAAATCCATCATTACTCCCAGGAAATTGTTCATACTACACATTCTAATGCAAGATGGGCTAACATCTCTGTCTTTCTGTGCAAAAGGTAAAATTCTCAATGCATAATAATAAAAATATTGAGTACTTCTTTAAGCAAGCACAGTGCAAATGTGCTTTTTTATAAAATACTTTATTTAATCTTCATAACAACACTATAAAATGAATATTATTTTTGTTATTTTACAAGAAAAAAATGAAGTTTATGGAGTGCTATGGTTTGGATTTTAAATATCCCCAAAGAACCATATGCTAAAGGCTGGTCACCTGCCTGCGGTGCTATTGTGGGAGAACCTTTAGAAGGTGGGACCTAGTAGAAGGGAGTCAGCATTAAGGGTGTGTCCTTGAGGTGGCTCTTAGGACACCAACTTCTTCACCTCTTCTCTTTACTCCCCAGCTTCCATGAAGTGAGAAGCTTTGTTCCACCACATGCTCCCTGACAAAATATTCTGCTTTCCCACAAGCCCAAAAGCAATGGAGTCAACTGACCATGAACTGAAACCTCTGATACCATGAGCCAAAATAAATCTTTCCTCTTTTAGGTGTATATCTCACACATTCCCTTACAGTGACAGAAAACTAACATATGGAGAGAGTAAATTGCTTAGGATACGAAAGAGGTAGATATGAGTGCTATAGTTCAAAACCAAGCAGTGAAACTCCGAAACACACAATCTAGTCCACACCATCTCCATCTATTGTCAACCAGCAGATATTCTTAGGTTGTTATCACAAGGCACTGCTCATAGCTCTAAAATAAGCAAATCTAGTGCTGCAGTGCTATTTAATAATAAGAGGATAAGGCTGTGCATAAGGTCTATTTCTGTAACTGACACCTCCTTTGAAACATTTTACCCTATTTAATACCATGACTCCATTATTAGTCTTACAACTTCTCAGGCATTTTACCCCATTTGCTTTTTCAATATGGGTTCTGACCTGGGACACCATTTAATCTGTCACAACCGGTTCTTATTATACTGCAGGAAATGTGTGATGACTTTCCCATCTCTGGGATGCTGCCCTCACTCATCTTTTGGATGCCTGCAGGAACCTCAAACAAAACCAGTAAAATTTTAATTCACACTTTCTTATTCTCCAAGTTTCCTCTTAGCTTGAATTCTCCATCCCAGTGAATGGCATTGCCATCCTGAAAACCAGACTCTGAAGCTACATATTTGAGAATCACCCCTGATTTCTTTCTCTTCTTAATTTCTTATTTCTGACTGAGCATTGTGTCCCATGGATCTGCCATCCCAACTTCCACCCCCTTGCCGAGTGACCTCTCATATTTCTGTCCTGGTTGTATAAGGTCATATGCTACTTTCTCAGTCTCCAGCCTCACTGTCCTTCTTCCATGGTTACCAGTGTACTCTTTCTAAAACGTAGATCTGAACTTTTTTCTCTCCTCCTTAAAATTCAAATGTGCCCTATTTGTCTGAAGTTCAGGTCCCATAATGGGACCAGAATTCTCTGCTGCACCCAATCCTGAATGTTTAAACACTTATTTATATTTCCTTGAAGGTACTATTCTGTTTGTTCCCCATCTCTATGTATTTGCATAAACTACTAAGTATAACTAAAATGTCATTCTATTTATCTATTACAGACTAATTCATTTTTCAAGGCTGGGCTCAGGCATCTCTTCCTTTCTTAAGCCTCCTAGCCTATGCCAGAAACAGAGCAACAAGAACAGCTCCCTAGGTCCTTAATATCTCACTGTATCTCCACTTTTATTATTGAACTCATTCTGCAAATATTACTTCTATATATTTTCACTGTACTTCTGCCACTGAACTTTGAGCCCTTTGATTGTGGAAACCACATCTTAATTTCTTTATTATCCTCAAACTGGCACAAAACTGTATCATCATCATCATGACTAATATATATGAAGTTTTTATTGTCTGTCAAATGTGGTGCCAAGAGCTTGGTATACGTTATCTTAGTGAATTGTTACATCAACCCTGTTGTGGGAAAATGAGGCAAAGTTGACATAAATAATTTGTTCAATGTTACTCGGCTCAGCTATTAAGTAACAGAGCTGAGAGTGAACCCTAGTTTGATGTCTTAAGTTCTGCAACCTATCAGACTAATAAGGGTTCTTGGTACCTGTTTCAAGAACAGGTAGATACATAAATGAATGCATGAATAATAAATATGTAGAGGTAAGGCCTAAGCAGGATGTGATCTATTGTATGGGTTTTGATATTTGCTTCTCTTATTTTTCCCTGTAATCACAGTTGAAAGATCCTAAACTTGTATTTCCTCCTACTACCCAAACAAGTCTAAGGAGGGCCTAGCAAACCTCCAAGAGCTGCCAAATTAGACTTTGAATCACATGACCAACATCCAATCCTATTGTGAATTTGCTAAAGTCCAATTTATGTTATTTGACTACTTTTTGAAACAAAATTGTTTTGATATGGTAATAATTTAGAGGTCTTCATTTAAATTCATGAAGCATTTTTCTATCACAATTCAAGAAAGCTTCAATAAATATCCTTAAGGACTTGCAGAAAGAATGTCCCTTGATGGTGAAAATGAGTTCATCCTGAATCTTTACCTTGAGAGGCAGCATGCTGGGGAAGTGCCAAGACTTGGTCTCGGAATGGAAAAGAGTTTGGCTACTTGCAAAGCAATTTATTTGTCCTCTCTAACCTTCAGTTTCCTTATCTGTACAGCAGAATAGAAAACTCCTTAGAGGATCATTATAAAGATCAGAATGAATACGCTTAACTCAGGGCCATGGTTCCATGCCTGGTAGCTACAGTTACAGGCTTCCAAAACCCTCCACAGATGACACCACTAAGCTTGCTCCTGACATGGGCTGTCCTCCGGTGGCTTCTCATCATCAACCCTTTCAGAAAATGGAAACACAATGAAGATGAAGATGGAGTGGGGTTAACACAAGCTCAGGTTTCTTTTTTTTTAGTAATGCTTTAAAATATACAGATGCTACAATGTTTATTTTAAAAAGAATTACAAATGAAACCTCTATCCTCTATTCTTTTAAAAAAATTAGTTGTTGATAGACCTTTATTTTATTTATTTATATGCGGTGCTAAGAACTGAACCCAGTGCCTCACACATGCCAGGTAAGTGCACTACTGCTGAGCCATAGCCACAGCCCACTATATTCTTTTATTAGAGTTTGTGATGCATTCTTACACATTCTTTTTTTATGGTATGGTGGGATAGATGTACAAACAAGTTTAAGACAGATTATCCAACTATAAATCTCAGATTCTTTCCTTTCTAGCTGTGTGACCTTGGGCAAGTTATCTTAATCTCTCCATGCCTCAAGTTTCTTTATCTATAAATTGGTGGTAATAATAGAATGTACTTCACAGAGATGTGGAAATTAAATTTGTTAACCCATGGAAAAAGGGTCAGGGTAGTGCCCATCACATAGCACCTTATAGGTATTATTTGTATTCTCACTAACCAATAAACTAAACAGGACTGGTGCTGAAGTTATTTTACAGATAATGAAACTAAGGTGGCCATAATTTCTGATTTACAATCTAGAGTGAAATTATTGGGATCAAAAGGAAGGTATCAAATTATTGAGATAAAGAGGAAAGTTCCCAAGAAGCAACAAAATCATTACTACTAAAATATTTAATGCTTATCGTAGCATACATGCATTTTTATAGTAGTCAGATTTTCAATAAAGTTGTGCTTTCGTGAGGTTAACAGTTAGTTAAGGCCACTTTTTCATCACTAATCTGTGTAGATATTTATGTCTTAATTTCCAATAGACAGAACATCCTTCTCCATCCCACTAACTTAGGGCTGTGGCCACAGGACTGTCCTTGGTGAATGGAGCAGGGGAACTAAAGCAAATCCTAGCAGAAGCTTTAAGTAGTGTGAATGGTTTCAATCTCTCCCTTAATCTTCTGTTCTCCACCAAGAGATTGCCATACCACAGGGTAGCTCCTTTGGCCTGAATCCTAAGGTGAAAGGGAGATGAGCATGGGTCTGCCACCCTAAGCAGTGTCCAGCTGAGCCACAGCCAGCCTGCAGCCCTCAAGTGACTAAGCTTTAGGGGCAAAAAGATGTCATCACTATGGGACACATTAAAGAAAGCATTGCAAATTCTGAATAATATTTAAAGATGTCAGAAGATCCAGTTTTAGAGCTAGCTTTGTGTCCCCAACTAACTGATTATCTTGGTCAAGTAATTTAATCTATCTGGCCTCCAATTCCTTCAGTTAGAAAAACTGTTTTGACTAGGTGATCTCTCCAGTTCAAATTCTCTAATACTAATACTCTAGCAAGGAACTTTGAAGAAATAGAGTCATTATAACCTTCTAATATGGTAGATAGACACTAAAATATCTACTTTCTGAAAGAGAAAACCAAGGCACAAACTCAAACATTGAATTGAAAGCTGAAAATTCTGGAGCTTAATCATCATGGCAAAACCACATCCAGGGAAACATGGGTTATGCATGCAGTAACAGGGGTTGACACCAGGACCTGCTCTGTTCACTGGACTTTCCTCTGACCCCTGATAGCAGCTCTGCCAATTTACCTAATCCTCCATTTTTGTTACCTGAATTACTAAAATAAACAAAACAAAATATTGACAATACATCTCAAAGTAAAGAGAGAAAAGAGTAAGTCCAATGTCTTCTTCTTTCCATCCCACACAGAAATTGC
This sequence comes from Tamias sibiricus, assembly GCA_025594165.1. Taxonomy (NCBI): domain Eukaryota; kingdom Metazoa; phylum Chordata; class Mammalia; order Rodentia; family Sciuridae; genus Tamias; species Tamias sibiricus. The sequence goes on from CM046666.1 coordinate 101,380,624, forward strand.
CAAAGCTTTTCAGTCCATTGTGATGCCAGGGACACTCAGCTAGAACCACAGACGAGCTCTGTACATGCTCCTTGTTGCTCAGGTTTGAGTGCTAATGACAATAGCAAATATTTCTATGGCTTTCTTTTGTGCCAGGTTGCATTCTAAGCATTTTTCATGTATTAAATCATTTAATCCAAATAACACCATGGAAAGGTAGATGCTCTTATTTTTTTTTAAACTTTATAAATTTCTTTATTCTTTTTAATTAGTTATACATGATAGTAGAAAGCGTTTGTGCACTTTGATATATAATACATAAATGGGGTATAATTTCTCATTTTTCTGATTGTATGTGTTGTAGAATCACACTGGTCATGCAGTCATATATGTACATAGGTAATAATGTCTGTTTCATTCTACTATCCTTCCTATCCCAATATCCCCTCCCCTCCCTTCAGTCCCTCTACCTAATCTAAAGTAACTCTATTCTTCCTAGCACCCATCCTTATTGTGAATTAGCATCCGCATATCAAGAGAAAACATTCAGCCTTTTAGTTTTTTTATTTCACTTACATGATATTCTCCTCCAACTCCATACATTTACTGGCAAATGTCATAATTTCATTCTTCTTTAAAGCTGAGTAATATTCCATTGAATATACCACATTTTCTTTATCCATTTGTCTATTAAAGGGAACCTAGGTTGGTTCCATCATTTAGCTATTGTAAATTGAGCTGCTATAAACATTGATGTGGTTGTGTCACTGTAGTATAGTGATTTTAAATCCTTTGGGTATAAACTGAGGAGTGGGATAGCTGGATCAAATGGTGGTTCCATTCTAAGTTTTCAGAGGAATCTCCATACTGTTTTCCATATGGTTGCACCAATTTGCAGTCCCACCAGCAATGTATGAGTGTACCTTTTTCCCACATCCTCACCAATATTTATTGTTGCCATTCTGACTGGAGAGAGATAAATTCTTAGAGTAGTTTGGATTTGCTTTTCTCTAATTGCAAAAGATGTTGAACATTTTTCATGTATTTGTTGATCCGTTGTAATTTGTCTTCTGTGAAGTGTCTGTTCAGTTCCTTAGCCCACTTATTGATTGGGTTATTTGGTTTTTTGGTGTTAAGTTTTTTGAGTTCTTTATATATCCTAGAGATTATTGCTTTATCTAAGGTGCAAGTGGTAAAAATTTTCTCCCATTCTGTAGGCTCTCTATTCACATTATTTATTGTTTCTTTTGCTGAAAAGAAGATTTTTAAACATGAATCCATCCCATTTGTTGATTCTTGATTTTACTTCTTGCACTTTAAGACTTTCATTAAGGAAGTCAGATCCTAGGCTGACATGATGAAGATTTGGGCCTACTTTTTCTGGTAGGCACAGGGTCTCTGTTCTAGTGCCTAAGTCTTTGATCCACTCTGAGTTGAGTTTCATGCAGGGTGAGAGATAGAGGATTAATTTCATTTTGTTACATGTGGCTTTCTGTGTTTCCCAGCACCATTTGTTGAATAGGCTATCTTTTTTCCAGTGAATGTTTCTGGCCCCTTTGTTTAGTATGAGGTAACTGTATTTATGAGTTTATCTCTGTGTCTTCCATTCTGTACCATTGGTGGTAGATGCTCTTTTTAATTTCCACTTTTCTGAAAAGGAAACTGAGGCATGGAAAGGCAAAGTGATATGCCCAAAGCCACACTTCTAGTAAGAGAAAGAACCCAAACCAAGCAAACTGGCTTCAGAGTTCTGTATTATAAGTGCCAATTCTGTTAATTGAACCTCTGCTGACCTTATCTTTCCAACCAAGATAATCTTAGCATAAAATTCTGCTTTCAGATTTCTTTCAAATTCTCAATATAAGAAAACCATCTCCACTTCTTCTACTAGTATGTACAAAAAAATAAATGTTTCCTCAATTCTGATCATTTGCTTACTTATTAACAGCCAGAGTATCACAACAAATAGTTAACTTTCCTTCATAAGTGTGTCCTTTCTTTGTGGTTGGCACCTCTTCTCCACTGCCAACTAGGATGTTTGTTCTTGAGGAAGAGATTGTCTTATTTTCCATTGTAGCTCAGCCCTCTGAATACTAACAGGTGCATAGTAGGCATTAAATAAATATTTGATAGATGAATTAATGAATCACAAGTTCTTTAAGACCCAGATTATCTCTTTTTCAGAATTACACATGTAACAGCAATACAGAAGATGCTGTTCACTATAATTATATAAAAAAGGCAGTATAAATTTTTGGTTTTACCCTTTATTTTATGCTTTCTCCTCCTCCATATTTTAATTTTCACAAAACCTCTTTACAAACATCTGCAGGTGGTAAAGAAATAGCTCTGCAGGGAGAAGGTATTGAAAGAAAGTCCCTACCCTACTGAAATAAATACGAAAATAAATTTAGTCCCTGTCATGCATAGGCTTTTAAGACAACAGAATACTTTCTCAGATTATAGTTTCTGTGCCAAAGTTTCTAATAAATTAATGCAAAGCACGTTTCTAAAATGTATTAGAAATGACTTCATGATTGATGGGATACTGATAAATAGTTATAAATTAGCTAATATGCATATATCATTTTAAACCATAGTTTAAAATTAGAGCTACTATCTTATTAAATTGGATTGTATTTATTCATACAGCTTTTATATTATGAACACATTTTGCATAGCAATCACCACATAGATACTAGATGTCAAAATCATTAAGAAAATTTAAACCTTCTTCAATCTTTAGAGATTAATAAAGTTAAACTACTGCCAGTTCGGTAAATTTTCATTTAGAGTACAAGTTTCTAGGAATATTTTGAAATTATAAATTTGTTTCCAGCTAAAATCAGATATCTTCCCCCTCTCTGTAAATGAATGGGCCATGAAAACTAAAAATAAAACCCTGCATTTTGTTTGCATAATGGCATGTTATTTCCTGACACTCCACAAGAGGGAGCAAATTTGATTGAAAGTCCTCCAATGGACCATGCTCAGGGTGGGGAACAGAAAAGCTGCCATAGTGTCTGGATTTCAAAATACAGGGTTCACTTATAGCACACATAAAATAAATTGTAGACAATGTCTCTGTTTGTACTAACACATAAGATACTCTAGGAAGATTTGATTTCGTGGTATTTTTTCAATAATACATTTTTACCTCTTAGAGTAACAAAAAGAAATCTCTTGCGTAATTTAATTTAAAACGTTGAGATGCAATGCTTGTTTAAATGTTACTTACTTGATATATAACCTGGATTAAACTTTTCAGTGCCAGTGGAAATAAGGAGGAGCTGGAAGGGTTGTGGGTCACTGGCTTTCATTTACAAAGCCAAGACATCTTAATTTTCTGTTCAATCCAAAAGTTGGCACTATATTTTTTCATATATTCTTCCTTCTTCTCTTTGCCTCCCCTTGTCTTCACTGCTCAAAATATTTAATCCTTCTATTTTTTCCAGTATGAGATGATTAAGTTAATATATAGGCCCAAGAACCAGAAAGACCTGTCAATCTCAGTTCTGGTACTGTCATGCTATCTAAAAATATAACCAATTTTGAATTTAGCATGACCACATTGATAACATTACAATCCAATACCTTTGTTAGTTATTCAAGCATATTGATGATGGATGAGCAATTTACAGATCTGCCAGTTATTTGTTAAAGAAATCAAAAGTGTGTTGCAGAAAATAATTTTCAATTTTTAAATTAAGGAGCATCATGATTTTTAAAAGAAAGAAAATTCTTAAGAATGGACATTATCTCAACAAAAGATTAACTTTTGTGCACACTATTTTTCTTACGGTTTCACTCACTATCAGGTACAGTGCAGATTGTTTCATCTCTCCTGTCAGGCCTACCTTACTAATCCCTTTCAGAAAATTAATTGTTCTATTTTTTTGAGCACTGTGCATACAACTTGATCATTATACTTGTTACAATGTGAGCTACTTAGTTACCTACATGATCATGCCTCATAGTAAACACAAATGAAAGTTTTAGAGTGTGTGAGTGAATGGAGGACTCAAAGAATACATAAATGTTTTTAAAAGAGTTCAAAATCTCCCTCCCAATATTTCTGAAAATATTCCTTTAATATATGAAAGCAAGGTGAGCCAAGGAAAAAAGTCAGTAGCATCCTTTTATAATCATCCAGCTTTCATAAACAAGCACTTAACAAAAAACAACAAACAAGCCAGGCATGGTGGCGCACGCCTGTAATCCCAGCACTTGGGAGGCTGAGGCAGGAGGATCTCGAGTTCAAAGCCAGCCTCAGCAATGGCGAGGCACTTAGCAACTCAGTGATACCCTGTCTCTAATAAAATACAAAAAAGGGCTGGGGTTGTGGTCCAGTGGTCCAATGCCCCTGAGTTCAGTCCCCGTACCAAAAAAAAAAAAAAAAAAAAAAAAAAAAAATCCTTGTATATGCCAGACATGGTGCTAAGTCCTGAGTACCTTGCTCAAAGAAAGTTAAAATAAAGATTAGCAAGCTGGGAAGTGCAAGCCTTAATCATGCAATAGCTGGTGTGAATCTTTCAAGAAGCACAGTGTGATCTAAGGCAATATGAAAGATTCAGCTGGAAATGGTTCTCAGTAAGACTATAAAGGGCTGAAATGCAAGGTAAATAGGAATTTATGTGGTTTGTAAAGGAGAGCTATTGAAGGCTTTTGACTCCTCCAGATAAAAGAGAAGAATGAGATATGATAACCAAATGCAACGCCTAATCCCCTATTGTATCAGTCAGCAAATAAATAAAGAGCTAGAAAGGACATTTGGAGAAATCTGAGTATATAGTCTGTAATAGAAACCAGTGTGAAATTTTCTTGGTTTGATAATGGCACTATGAAAATGAGGAAGAGTGTCTGTAATCACAGGACATGCATACTAATATTAAAGTTTATAGAACTGAAGCCACCTGAAAACTGTAACTTATAAGTAGATGTATGAAAATACAGACATATGAATGATGGAGAAAGCAAACATCACAAACTATTACCAGCTGGTGAGTTTAGGTGAAAGCATGCAACTCACCAACTTTGTCAATAAAGTTAGCCCCCAAAACATATATTTTTTAACTATTAATAAGGGAAAAAAAGTTATATTGGGTGTTGGTCTCTGATGTTATAAAGGAGAATTCTAAGCCCAATTCAATTTCCATTCTTTTGTGATTTTTTTTTTCCCTGGATGCTCACAAAACTTTTTTCATTTATCCTTGACATTAAAGCACTTTTAAAAGACACCCTATGTATAGTTTTTCACATACTTTGTTTGTAACACTGCATTCTTTCAATTTGCAAACAGGTTTATAGAAAAAAAGCCCAGGAAAATTTTCTTCTGCTACATGTTTACTATTGTTTGCATTTAATTATTCTGATAAATTTCTAAGATATATCTCCTGTTTATGTATCATCTGTCCTCACAAACTTTGATCTATTTTTCTTATCTCTTCAGAGAGCTTCTCAAGAATGCTGTTTATATCACTGAAAGCTTCCCTGCAGTGACAATTTTACTGTTTGCTATCTCTCATCTATTGCCTTTTCATGCTGCTTTTTATACCTAATTTCATAGAATGTGTGCTTTCTTGTATTCTATGATTTTAAATCAAATGGTTTTCAAAATTTTTCTTCTGTTCCTTTTTGTGAATGTTTTCTCTACACCCTCAGGTCTGCCATCTCTTATGCTCCTATGTTTTTCCAAACTATGTTTCATATAAAAAGAAATCATTCTATGCCAACTAGTGTGGGAAATTTTCCATTGAGAAAATATAATTATTTTTCCACCAGACTCCAGAGACTCTTTAATGTGCTTTGTAGAGTCAGGACAGAGGAAATGTAGTATGATGTTCTTTTAATGCCCTTAACTGCTAAACCTTCTGTTCTATGAACCATTGTTGGCTTACCAAATAATTCATGTTTTAGAACATAATTTGGGAAATTCTGTTATTGAGTATTCAGAATGTCATGACCTCTTTCCCTTTTATATTCATCCTTGAATGAAAAAAACAACTGTAATTTAGGGGAAAACATACACACCTGTGCTCCTCTATCCATTTGGATGAGGATATATTTCCCTCTGTTAGCTCAGACACAGCAGGGCTGCTAAGTCACCAAGCTTCTAAAGATACTGCCTAAGTCTAGCCAACATCCAGTCCCCATGAGTTTGCTGGAAGAAGGATGGATCTTCTCCTACTCTACTGGCATGCTTTCTGGTGATAAAAAACAGAATTCAATATTTTGTCATTGCTATGGCCTAATGGTTTGTGTACCCACCTCCTTTTCCCACTCCCAATCCCTTCCCCTTCCCCAAAATGCCCATCTATTGAAATCCTAATCCACAACATGATGGTACTTAGAGATGGGGCCTTTGGGAGATAATTAGATTTAGAGAAGATCACGAAGGTAGAGGCCCCATCATAAGATTAACCTTATAAGAGGAAGAAACCAGGACCTTTTCTCTGTCTCTGTCACATGAGGATACAGCAAAGAAGGCAGCTGTCTACACACCAGACAGCTTAGGCCCCCACCAGACACCAAAGCTGCCAGCACCTTGATCTTGGACTTTCAGCCTCAAGAACTGTAAGAAATAAATATTCATTCATTGTTTCAAACCATCTCAAATTGCTTAAGACCATAATTCTGAGTGGTTTATATTTATTTAAGCAGACAAATGTGAAGAAACAACCACAAGAAAGCCATGCTTTTAATTCCCCTTATTTCATACAGGTCAGCTTCACATGCCAGTCTGCAACACACCATTATCAGTCATCATCTTCCACACTTATAACATTTGCTGGGTGGGAAACTGTTGTCCCTTGGACGTAGAAAATGAGGGGTGACACATGAATGCTTAAGGAAGGCCCACATCACCATAAGTTCTACACAGGAGGGTGGACTGACTAGTTTCCTGGTGTGTTAGCATTTCGCTACTGTGACTAAAATATCTGAGATAAACAATTTAAAGGAGGAAAAGCTTATTTTGGCTCACAGTTTCAGAGGGTTCAGCCCATAGTCAGTTGGCTCCATTGCTCTGGGAATGAGATGAAATAGAACATCATGGCAGAAAAGCAGAAATGTATACCAGAAAAAAGCTGCTCAGCTCATGGTAACCAGGAATGGGGGTGGGGGGAGTGGTCAGGGAAGAAAGAGACTGGGACAAAATATAGAAAGAGACTGGGACAAAATATGCCCTTCCAGAGCATGCCCTCAGAGACCTACATCCTCCAACCAGGCCCCACCTCCTAGTAGTTCATTCAGCTATCAATGGATTAATCCACTTATAAAGTCAGAGCATTCATGATCCAATCATTTCCTAAAAAACCCCACCTCATGACATTGCTACATGGGGACCAAGCCTTTAAGTAACATGAACCTTTGGGGAACATTCCAGATGGATGATTCAAATCAAAACTGCTGGCAATACAAGGTGAGCAGAAGTCAAACCATTCTTCTACCTTCTTTTTGATCATCCCTGATCTGATGCCAAGGTCAAAATCGGTTTCAGCCACTTACAACATCTCAGTTTCTCTATATTCCCTTTGAAGCTGGGAAAAAGATCTATCCAGATTCTAACAAATCACTGACTGATAGACTTAGTTTACTACAGGGCTACAATAATTCTGTATCTTTCATATCTGTTCTTGAACAGGTGAAGAGAAAGTAAGGGGATACAAGTTCAGAGATTCTTAGTTAGCCACAATCTTGATCTGTAACTACAACATGAGACAGATGTAAATAAAGCATCAATTTAATTTGGTAGCAATTCAAATGAAAAACAACAGAGTAGAATGTATTATGAATTACAAAAAGATAGCAACTTCACAGGCCTCTATAAAATTTCAACTTTTTAATATCTGAAATTGATTTTTATAGTTACATTCAAAGGGCAATAATATGCATCATTTCTTTGTTGTTTTTTCCCTCAAATAGCTCAAAAATGTCTTAATTAAACAAGGTACACATAACAAGAAGACCTTAATGCATCAATATTAGAGGTTTGCAGACAAGCAAAAAGGCGGGGGTAGGCAGGGCATAAAGAATAAGTCCTGTAAAGAATATGGTGGATTTCTCCATAAGTCAGTGCCCTAGAGAGGAAAAAAAGGTATTTTGCTTTGCATCTGTGTGTGTGTGTGTGTGTGTGTGTGTGTGTGTGTGTGTGTGTGTGTGTCTATGTGTGTACAAACACAAATATATGTACTGCATAATAAAATGTTAATTTAATTTTATAGGGTATTTAAGACATTTGAAATATAACTGATCAGTAGCAATGTTAAGAAAAGCCTCCATATACCATAACTCACAAAAAGTCACTTGCTATTATAGTCAATGATATTTGCAATTAAGCTGAACACAACTAAATTATGACTTTAATTAAAAGGCATTTTCTAAGATGGCACCAACATGTTTAAAATTTAATACATTTTATATGAGATACCAGAGTTATCAACATAAAATTCCCTTTCTGCAGCATGTGCACTTTTTAAAAAGCAAAACATTTTTAACCAACATCAAAATGCTCCCAGAGTCCACAGAAGTTTCATTACATAATAAATTCAAGAGGCAATTTTTTTCCAGTCATTTAATACTTGCCCCTACTCAGGATAAACAACTGTATTTACATTCATGGCTAAACCAGAACAGGATTACTGACAAACTCTAGTGGCCACAAGGTCCACATCAATGAAGAGCGAATGGATGGTTCAGAGGACTGACAAGGAAACCCTGAACTTTTTGCCACTGGGCTAAACTCAGATTAGAATGAGTCAGCAGATCTGGAAGATTTTGGAGCAATAATGGTAGCTGAGTATCCTCTGTAAAGTGACTTTTGGTATGAACTCTGATGCCTGGCAGAGAGATAGAGGGTCACACTAAAAAGTGATATCCTTTTCCAATTTGTCTCTTCTATAAAAGTCTTATTACCTGGAAAAAACTGACCTGTCAAGGTGTGAAATTATCTTTCTAAAATAAGTCTGAAACACAACAGATAGGAGAATTATTTGTGATCTTACACAGCCCAGACTTCAGAGGTTTATAAAAGTGACAGTGGCCTTGCTTATCTTTTTTCCTTGTAGACCACAGCATGAAGAGGTAAGTGTTAGAGGGTCTACTATCTTCACAGAATTAGTGGAAACTATAGAGCTAGAAACATGCATGAAACAGCAGCAATGAAAATGTTTATTCTGCTCAAGGAGTTTACAGACTAGTTTGAAAAGCACATTTTTACCCATAGTGAAAGAGTTGCTCATAAATAAGTAAATCTTTGAATATGTAAGTTCAAAATGAAGGATACTCACAAGGTCAACATGAGAATATTTCCTAAGGAAGCTGATGTTGCTCTCATTACTGAGTGTGTATGTGTGTGTGTGTGTGTGTGTGTGTGTGTGTGTGTGTCTATTACCAGGGGTTGAACCCAGGGACACCCTGAAACACACCCCCAGCCATTTTAATTTTATTTTGAGACAAAGTCTCACCAAGTTGCCCAGGCTGGCCTCCAACTTGGGATCCTACCGTCTCAGTCTTCTGAGTCATTGGAATTATAGGCACATATCACCACTAGTGACTTGTTCTCATTATGTTTGGATTGCCTTTGGAATTAACTTATAAGTCATGCAGAAATATTTTCAAATTTATAAGTCTATGGTATCACTCAGGTTATTCATCCATATTATTCAGAAAGTTGCTTCAGATAATTCTGGTCATTTCCCAGTATCAATATTCCCCTTAATGAACACATAATTTTCCCATTTTAGGAATACTACATACTACATCAAGAGCCATTCTTTCTGTGAAGACAATTCTACCATTTGTGCAATACTTTGAGCAAAAATGATCAATCACATTGGAGGGTAAAACATTCATTTGGTCCTAAAAATTGTAGAATATAATTCTAGAATATTTACTTTAGGATAAAATTATGTCACAAGACAGCATATCTTACATCCTCTAGGAAAGACTTCACAGCAACCATAAGCTTATTACAAAACTCCAGCATATTCTATGGGATATATTCACTGTAACGAAATTCAAAATCAGAAAACACTATCCTCAAAATCAGTAGAAACAACTCTGAACCTGGTTTAAGGACTGCCTGGTTATTCTTGGCTCAATTAAACTCAGTTAAATTTTTTAAACTAAATAAACAAGAAACAGCTCACAAAAGAATGTGAGCTACTAGAGTGTCCACCTAAAAGTACGTCAAACACCTCTGAGGCTATTTGCCCTGGTTCTCCCTTCTCTCTCCCTACGAATCACACCCTCCTATAGACCTCATTTGACTGAAGCTACCACTGCCCCCCAACTCAAGTCAGAAGTCTGACAGCCATTTTTCACCTTCCTTTACTTGACTCTATTTCTTATCAACCACCAATTCCCATGGGTTCTATCTTCTAGATATCTCTCATCTCCATTCCTTTCTCTTCATTTCTCATAACTTGATCCTTGCTCATGCCAACATCTGTGCAGACAAGTAGGACTTCACAGAAAATCCTAGGAGCTCTTTCTGGATTGCATGCAAAGGGTCCACTGAGCCTGAATACCATCACCCCCACCCAGCAAGGAAGGCTGCACCTAAACTCAGCTTCCTACTTGCACCCCAGTTGCTTCTCTTGAGCAAGAGGAGCTGCAGTTTCCCACAGCACATGAAGCGCATAGATTCTGGGCTTTCCAAACAACCCTGTAAATGGTTGATATTACAATCAGACTGCTAAAACCAAAGTAGTATTCTTATCCCTAGTCCTAGGGCCACTCTTACACTTGCCCTATTAAAAAAAAAAAAAAAAAGAGGAAAGCAATAGAATGACCATATCACTTTGGAGGACACTCTGCTGGAACAGTGACTTAGTGTGCAGCCCATCAAGTTGGGGACCAAAACCCTTTTCTGCAGAATAATGATGGACTCTGCCTCTCACCTGGATGGTCTCTGCCTTTCTCCTAGATGGACTTTGCATTTCACCTGTGACTTCAGAGAACAGCAAGGGATTTCTCCATCGTTGTTCTTCTCACATCTCCCCAGAGTTCTGTTTATAGGTGTCTCATCTACACTTTACATTAAAGGCAAAATAAAACTCCAGCTATTTGATGTAATGAAAGCGGAGGCTGTTGGCTGTGAGCAGGACAGACATATTTAAATAAAAACTTTCTCTCTTGCTACATCAATGGGGGGGAGGGAGGGAGGGAAGGAGAAGGGGGGAGGGGGTGTAGAAATTGCATTCTTTAAATATAACATCCTGGAATAGCCTTAATGAGAAATGTGTTATTGGATCTATGTAAAGAAAACTAAAAAAAAAAAATTGCTGACAATTATAATGAAAGATGTGAATGGGGGGTAAAAAAAGGCAACTACCTAAAACAGATCAGAAAAATTACTTCCTGCCTAAGACTTTCCTTTGTAGAATGAAGCCCAAATTTCTCAGCATGGTGTACAAGGTCCTCAACCTTCTAGCTCCAACTTTCCACATTCATTTTCTGCTCCTCCATCCACATACATACACACACACACACACACACACACACACACACACACACACACCACGCTCTTCCACTATCCTACACCTTTCCCATCACTCCACAAAACACAAGATGTACTCATAGGTCTGTGTACTTGTCTTTGACAGAAAAAAAATCAAACTGCCACCTTGTAACACAAATTAATGGAGAATACAAATGCTCCCTCCTCCAGGAAGCCCTCCCCAACTCTTCTTGCGAGGCTTGGCTTCTGCCCCCTCTTCTCTTACGAGACAACTGTATTATATCCTCCTCTAGACTTAATCCAGGGACTGTTCCCCACTAAGTTTTGCTTCCCTTCACCTAGCAGAGAGCCTAGCACATAGTAGGCACTCTGAATATTTGTTGAATAAATAAACTAATGTATAAATAAATAAGCTCATTTCCAAGATGCATTGTCGATGAGCCCTTTTGTCTGTGTCTTCAATGAAGTCACTTTTTCAATCACCTTCAATCTGCTATTATTCGCTTTTTGAAGTGTTTCACCAAGGATGAACCTGGAAGTCTCTTTGCTACTCTATAAGATTTTTTTTGGTTTGTTTGTTGTTGTTGTTTTGTTTGTTTGTTTGGGTTTTTTTTTTTGGTGGTGCTGGTGAGTGAACCTAGGGCTTTGGGTATACTAGGTAAGCACTCTACCAACTGAGCTATTTTTGCAGCACCTTCCTGCTCTGTAAGTTTGTATATGTAAATCATCTAAAGCAAAATTACAATGTGCAATGAGTTTTGAAAAATTCACCACAGCTCAATTTCAACCCTCAAAGTGCACATTCCTTAAAATTTACTTTAAACAATAATATAAATGCTTTATAGGACACCAAATATCAAATTAATATTAATGGCAATAACAATAATGATTTTCTTTTTTTTTTTCATTTTGGATTTTTTTTCTTTCTTTCCATATTTTTATCAGTGCATTATAGTTGTATGTAATGGTGTAATAATTTCCTTTTAAGTAATTGATTGATGTCAAGAAATAGCCAAACCAGTAACATGCAGTCAGAATTTTATATTTTTCATCAGAAAAACAATTCACTACCAATGACAAATAACAGTGGGGCCACTAAAACTACCTGTCACGCATCTAATGAAGACAGATTCTCTGGCTACCACATATAATATGTAATATCCAAAAGTGCTGCTGTAATTCACAGCTAATTAGTGTCTTGCCGTTATGAGAGGTGTCGTGGCCTAACTCTCTTTTCCTTTTCCGATCTACTCAGACCTCACAAGAGCCGACAGTCATGCAAGGATCACAACAACCCAATTAGCACCCACCCCAACCTTGGGCTGCTGCTTCTCTGAGCCACCCCAGCATCAATAAATCATGCTCTCTCATGAAGCTCCTCTCTGACAGCTGCAAGCCAGTGCTGCCCAAGGAATAAAGACAATACTTCTAAGGAAAACTCATGAGGGAAAGATGGAGATAGAAAAGGGATATTATTTGCCTGCCTTTACCAGAACAGCAGTCAGCAAAATTGAAGACTATCAATTCTGACTGATTAAGGAGACAACTGCACTAAGAAATAAATCCATGAGTGAGTACATCTGAAGATTTTTAGTGATAATCAACAGTCAGCAATTGGATTGTTTGTTTGTTTAATGTGGATATATTGAAGACCTTTTTCTTTCCATTTTTTTCCCCCTGCATAGCCTTCCCTCTGGCTAATAAGAAAATTTTCCTTTCAGTAGAACATAATAGGATGCATTTACTTTATCCCCCAGTGAATACATGGCAATCAGATAATTTGTTTGAAAGACTCTAAATTGTTTGACTTCATTAAAAAAGAATCTATAATGATATGCTGGTCTCCAAGCAAGGCCTACAAAGCTTCCTAAATCCATAAGCAAGCTCTAGAGTATTCACAGCACACAGCAGCCAATATCCTCGTAATTTTGTTCTAAGCCTTGTAAATCTGTTTTGCTCCATAATATTCTTCTTTCTCAGAGAATGTTCTGAGCAGTTGCTATAGCCTAAACATTATTCAAAGATAAAATCACGTAATTCAGTTGTTGTTTTTCTCATGGAGATATTAGTCTTCTGTATTTTTAATGCTAATCTGAAACATTTCATCTAGCTTTTGGCTAAATGACTACCACCTAATTTAATATATAAGTGCTGGCAAAGGCAAATAAACAAATATGGATGCATTTAAACAAAGAATTCCCATGTATCTCTTCTTATTAAGCATAAAGACTTCAAGAAGATGCAGTTTTCCTCCTCCAAACATAATATGCTCATGAAAATACTCAAATATTCAAGTATTTATCTACAAGGATGTCCACTATGTCATTTTATAACAGCAAAATCACTGAAAATAACAAAATGTGCAAAACATAGGTCAAATAAAATGATCATACACTCATACAATGGAAAGTTATATAGCTTTTAAAAATGACAGTGTAAAAAAATATTAAAAGGCATGCAAAAATGTCCACAGGATGCTGCAAAACAGAATTTAAAATGAAGCCTGGATCCACATTACACATGCACACAAAACTGTATGTGTACATATGGTTATATATGCACACAGACATATACAAACATAGATATAGCTTTCCATATTTACAAGATGGTCTCAATTTTGTTTCCTGTGTATGAAGGTGTGAGTATATTATGATTGTATATAAATACATGCAGATGGAGCGTAGAAAAAAAGTTGACAGGGAAAATACTTCAAACCCAAAATTTATTTTAAGAAAGTTGTATGTTAGATAATTTTTATTTGAGTTGTTCTGTTTATATAAATTTTTAATTTTTTTATAATCAGAAAAATGTTATATAAAATATTCACATCACCTGAACTTGTACAGGTATACATTATTGTGAAGTCCTAACCAGGTAGGGTTTATTCTGAGTTCATCCTAAAGTATTTTGATTACTACCCCCTGGGTATAAGCAACATTTAAAAGGTCAGGGACACATTAAGCTTGGACACATTTCAAGAATGGTAATCAGAACAGCATTATCTAATCTCTTATCCATGGAGCTAGGTAGCAGTGAAGTCAAATCCACATGATTCTGAAAAACCATATAGATTGAGTATCAGAATAGGCAAAAGGACCCTCTGCAAAACCTGACTCAACAACACCATCCTTGATTTTCTCCAGCTCCAACCCACCTGCTCTAATATTTGGGACTACCAGGTAAGCGGAAAGATAACAGGTGCCAAAAACACATATCGTGATCAGAGTGCAGGTCAGATCAAAGTTCCAAATACATGTGGGTTCAGGACCTGCTTCACTGTGACACCATGAAAGCTGTCCTGCCTTCTAACTCTGAGCCAGGCAGACACAGTGAGGAATGGGACATCACATGTACTAAGCACTTACTCCAGGGCCAGAGGAATAAAGGGAAGCAAAGCCTCTTCCCCTACAATGTTTACATATAGTCAGGAAAATTGAATACTTGCTTAAAGAGGACAATTACACAAAGGACAGGCTTATTTTCCACTGGAGATCAGGATAAGGCAAGAGGAGAGAAATTTTCACATTTAGAGCTGGACTAACGTAGAGACTTTAAGAAAAGGACATTCTGCAACACTGCAACATAAACCTAAAAAGATATTTGAAAGCAAAGACTACAGGTATCACCTGAATAATTAAAAGATCTTACTCAGGTTTCCTAAGCTTCTGTGTTTTCTAGGGTGGTGTAAACATGTTACTTGGCCTTCAGCTGGAAAACTACATTTGACCACATCATACATGTCATGGGTTAATTAAATGCATTTGCATTCAGCATTTCAATTCACTTCCCATTTACCAGGCACAGACAGGTAAAATGCAAAAGTATACATACATATGTGTTTATATGTGTTATAATAGAATATGTTATAATTTAGATTACGTATACACTATAATACATATATTATATGTGTGTATAAATGCACATATATAATTATATCATGGCCAAATCAAATTTGAAAACAGTATAGTTTTTGTTTCTTGCTTATCATTTTCCTAAAAGGATCCTAGATAATGCTGAAGTGAAAAAAAAATACAGCCAGATTCTTGTGCTTACTCTTTTATATCTGGAGTACATATATTTGGAACTGTTTATGAGACTTATAGCCATAGATAATTTTTTTGCTAATTTTTAAATTACTCCTGAGTAGTTCTGCAGATTTAATTTTGGAGCCATTATGAGGACAACAAAATAAGGCAAGTTTAACATGTCCATATCCACCCAGCAGGTTCACAGTGCAGACTCTCAAATTTATATTCCAGCCCCACAAAATAATGTCCATACCTGAAAGGGAGAAATCTCCTTTCTGGCTTTCACTTTCTCTGATGAGAAAAGCACCCGTCTGATTTTCTGAATATAATAGTTGCTTTTCTGCATCTGCTCTTTTAATTGCTCCAAAGAACCACCTAAAAAGAGAGATATGTAAAACCTTAATTAAAAAAATCAACATTAAGTTTTAAGGAGCAAGAAGCTTAGCAAGAAAGTGTCCTAACATCTGAAACATTTCATATTAAGCAAAATTGTTACAGATATGAATAGTGGCTTTTAACACTTGAGATGATTTTTCAGGATGTCCATAAACCACATGCAGATTCGTAAAAATAAATTATGAAGCAGAAACTTGGAGAATGCCTGCTCCACACCTCTCTTCATTCCTACATTCTGTCTGAGATCTTGTTCCCTCCTTCTATCAAAGCCAAAGACCCCTATAGTCTTGTCATGTAAGCCAACATGGTCCAGTCTCTAAAATTACTCATCACCACCATCCAAATATCCATTGCTCACCTAATACTGCCTAGATGTTAGGAGGCAAATATTCCAATTAACATTTCAGTGTGAGGGATTAAAAGTGTACTTCCACAGACATTAATTCCTTTCTTTTCCCATCTCCATTGGGGCCCAACTCCACTAAAATAGGACACGATTTTGTATGTTTAAAAGCAATTTATTAATACAAAGGAGACTTTAGTCAATGGAGAGATTATATAAAAAAGCTACTTCTGCCTGGGAAGTACCTTCTTGGTGCCACCTTACCCTTTGCCTTTACCCTCTTATCTTTACCCTTCCAGAAATATAAGAGTTAGATGCAGAGCACACAAGTCTGTGAATGCAATCAACCCAAAAAGAAATACATATTTTTAATATCAAAGCCAGTCTAAAATGTGTATCCCATGGGTGATGAGCAAAGTGAACTAAAAAATGGGAGGTGAGAACACCTGCTTTTCACAAATGACTGCTCTCCTTTCAGGTAACATCTTTACAAATGTAAACACCCCAGGAGAGGAAATGCACACTAGAGGGTAGTAATAGAGGCTAGGAGAGGAAATGCAGGCTATTAAAAGTTAGCTCAAGTTTGATTGACAGGCCATGCGTATTGGAGAATATGAGTGTACCAACAATGACAAACTTAGAAGGAAGTGAAAAGGAAGGGGAAAGGAATTAAAAAGAAAGACATTACAATATAAATACTACCGTCTAATAAGGTATTTGCCTATGCTTTCCCAATTATCAAATTATAAATTACACCACATTAGCTATATCAGTCGGGATATCTCAGGTCATGTTGGAGTAACAAACAACTCCAGAAATCTCAGTTGTTTAAGACAACACAGAATTATTTTTCCACTCAGCTGCATGTCTACTAAAGGTCATCTGGAGCTCTGCTCTGCATCTAGTCTCATTCAGGGAGTGTTCATCTCCATGCTTCCATGATCCTGAGCCAGAAATGGAAAACGCAGCAAACCACAAACTGGTTCCCAGAGCTTTTATTTCAAGCTTTGATTCATGAATGAATCCATTGGCAAACAGTTACATGTCATGCCTAAACCAAAAAGAAGGGAAAGTGCAATCTACCATCTCCCAGAAGACAGAGAACTACAAACACTGAGTGAACTAAACTAATGGATGCCACACCGATTCAGTGTTAATTCACCAAATTAACAGTCATAGACTATTATTGGTCCAACAGAAACAATGAAAAACATGGAAATGCTCCAAAGTGGCAGGTCACAAATTCATAGAAAAATACAAATGCATGCTTCCTACTATTTCAGAAATAAGTCAAGGGAATACTATAACATAATAAAAACTCAAACTGACCCAACATACAGATCAGTAATGAAAGGACAAATTATTCAATAAATGATGCTGGTGCCATTAATAATCCATAAGAGAAATATAGATGCTGCCTACAGCTTACACAATAATTTCATATAAAAATCTAATATAAAAGGCAAACTTTAAAACTTTCTAAGGACATTGGACTAGAGCAAAAAGAAAAAGATACGCAAACCTTAAAGGAATAGATTAATAATATTTATTACATCACAATTTAAAACTCCCTCACCGACAAGATTACTATGAAATAACATTAAAATACAAGTCACAAACTTGGAGAAAATTTTTCAAAGTATGTAACAAAAAATAAGATTAATATTCAGATTATATTGAGACCTAAAACAAAGGACAAAACAGTAGGAAAAAAGATGGCAAAGTATATAATTGGATAGTTCACAGAAATGGGAAGCCCAAATAATTAATAAAAATGAAGAAGCACAGTCTTTATTTATGCTAATAATTAAATATTCATATAAAACCACAATGAAATACAACTTCACACTTTTCAGGCTGACCAAAATTTAAAATTCTCACATTATCAGGTATTGGAGAAAATGTGAAAGAAGAACTTTATACAGCCATCAAGGTGGTGCATGCTTGTATTCCAAACAATTCAGGAGGCTGAGGCATGAAGATCACAAGTTCGAGGTCAGCCTCAGCAACATAGGCTCTCAGCAACTCAGCAAGACCCTGTCTCAAAATTTAAAAAAAATAAATAAATAAAAAGGGCTGCGAATGTGGTTCAGTGGCAGAGTGCCCCGGGTTCAATCTCCAGTACACAAAAAAAAAAAAAAAAAAAAAAAAAAAAACACTTTATAAAATACTAGTGGCAATATAATTTGGTTCAACAAATTTATAAAGCAATATGGCATTACTCAATTTCATTTCCTGACTATCTGCTAAGTGTACCAAAGGAGAAATACGACATAAATATTCACTAAAGATTTGAACATTAAAAATTTTTTAAATTTAGACACATTTTTTGTGGTAGAGCATTTGCCTAGCATGTATAAGGCCCTGGGTTAATTTCCCAGAACCACCAAAAATAAAAAAATTTAAAAATCACTAAGTGTTGTTTTCAACATATATAAGCTTAGTTATGGATATTAAATGTAATTTTACACAGAAGTTGAAACACATAAATTTTTAAGAGACAAAAAGAAGTAAAAAGAAATTTACATACCAATATAATATGCTTTGTATAAAGTTTAAGCAAAGACATCTTTAAAAAAAATTGTTCATGTTTTTATGGCTACATGCATGCCCAGTGAAAGTTAATAGTTAAAATATTATTTTAAATCCATTTACAGAAATGACAAATCTCTTCACACAAATATTTCAAGTGAAGAATACCATGGATGAAGTACTCTGATCGGCTCAATGCATTTTCCTGATTCGAAGTGCATCGATTATTCACAAACATTAAAATGCTTGATCAAAACATAAATACATAAAACTTTATAAGAATTACAACTTATCTAGAAAATTAAATTCTTCAAATTATGATTTTATCTCCTATATTTCATTCTCAAGTACAAATACTCCATTTTATAAGTTTTATGTATACACATTATATTAGTATTTTAGATAATCAACCTTATAAATGATGTTTCCATTACCCAACATATATATAAGCAAGCAGTTTTTGTAAACCAAATGAATAAAGATTAGGCAATTTTACTATAGAGAAACTCTACAGTAAATTTTTAAAATCCTGCCTCAATTTTGGATTTTTGTTTAGTAGATGGGTATAAGTTCTTTATGCATTCAGTACTGAATCTACAGTAATGATGAAATTGATATAAATATTTGACTGGATGCATCAGGTCAGTTATTTACTTGGCTGAACTCCTACCAGGAAGAGAATATAAATAATAAATTGTTTTCTGGATGTAGTGGCATCATAATACAATCCTTCATACTCAAAGATGACGCACCTACTATAGATTGCAATCTTTGGAGCATGTGATGCCACAGAGACTAATGAGAAAACAATAGCTAGTTCCACCCTTTGCATGCATGAAAACTGTTCCTTAATTTAAGTTCTGAGCTGTTGGCAGGACTGCAATTCTCTTTAGTTCTGTCTTTAAGAGCCCCTGCTGGCCCCATTGTGAAAGGACATGCATACAGAAGGTCTGGTGGCACATCACAGCCATTCAACTCTCTTTAACCTGCAGTTCTTGTAGAGAGTAAACCCATGAGTACCTAGAAGAGATCTAGATACCATATGAGAAATAAAGCGCACAGGTGAGCCCAACAGAGCAGTGGTCTTCAAAGTGGAGACCCTAGGCCATTACACAGAAATTATTAGAAATGGAGATTACAAGCCTCATTCAAGATCTACTGAACCAGAAACTCTGGAAGTGGGATCCAGCAATTTGGGTTATAACAAGCCTCCCAGGTGGATCTGAGGTACACTGAATCTTGAAAACTATTGGCCTATAGAAATAGTAAAGAAATTAGATATTTATATAAGACAGACACACTCTATTGATATTTCATGAAAATAATCTATTTGCTAAACCATAACCATGTCATGAAGGAATAATTGATTAATAATAACCAAAAGGATAGAATGCCTATGATAACTTATATGCCAGGAGAAAGAAATGCTTCCATTAGATGAAAACTGAGCAAAAAAAAAAAAAAAATGTAATGCTTAACCAGCCATGGTGGCACATGCCTGTAATTCTAGTGATTCAGGAGACTGAGGGACAATCGCAAGTTAGAGGCCAGCCTGGGCAACTTAGTAAGACCCTGTCTCAACATCAAAATAAAAAGGGCCAGAGATATATAGCTCAATTTTAAAAATGTCCCAGGTTTTGTTCTCAGTACCACCACCACCAAAAAAAAGTTAATGCCTATTTGTGGCAAAAGGAATATGTGACTAAAATCTAATTTTTATTTTGCAAACAATTTATCAAGTGTCTACTGTGGGTGAAGGTCTACAGCATGACAGACATTATTAAATGAAAAGAGTACATCACAGAGCATAGGAATAATATAGTCCTATTTATATTTTTAAAACCAACCAAAACTTATATGTGCTTCTTCTGTGAGATATGATAAAAGTGATGACAGAGGACTTTCAGGTCTTATCTTGTGCTCTTCTCTATAATTTGAACGTCTACAGTAAGACGTAGTTGTAGGTCATATTATATTTTACTTAAATATAAAAATTTAAGTTTTTTAACAAACTCTATGTTTTGTAAAGGTGTGGACTAGAAAGTCTGGCAATTAGAATTGATAGAAACAAGAAAAATCCTAAAGGAGTATGGGGACAGGTAGGCATGGATAAGCAGTGAAATGATGAGAGAGCCCATGCAACACCAGGGTTCAAATCTGAGTGACTACAGATGTGTGCCTATCAACACCTTAAAAAGCAGTGTAGACTAATGGTTAAGAGTGACAGCATCTCACTTGGGATGTTAATTAACTTCTCAACTTCAATTTTCTCATTTGTAAGTGGGAATAACAACACTTACAGCCTTATTTTGAGATTAAGAAAAATCACATATATGTAGGGCTTGATATCTGGGCACATTTGTGTTCAACCCATTTTAAGAGAAGTAATTGAAGGGATAAATTATAAATTGTTTTAGACCTGTTGAATTTGAGCTCATGATTGAACACAAGTGAATATATGAACACGATCTTCTATCTCTAATTGTGTTGGTAGTTCATCCTTGCCTGTAATTCCTGACAAGCTGCCACCAGGTGGCAGTAGCCCATTTTACTAATCCAAAAAGGGGAAGAGGACTGTAATCTGTATTTTACAAAAAAAAAAAAAAAAAAAAGAGCCTAAATTTAAAAAGAAAAGTAGCATTACCATTTAAATATCAACATTCAAATAACATAGGTATCAACCAAATGTATATTGTTTTTCCAATGTATCCCTAAAAAAAAAAAAGGCAGCTGGCCTTCAACTACCATAGAGATCCTGGAAATAAAAATAAGGTCACCAAAAAAAAAAAAAAAGATATGAAAATTCTCCCAGAAAATGCAAACAGGAAAGTGAGTGGGTCAACTTGGCCTGATGACCTGGGGAAAGTAAGCTGGGAGGAGATCTCTAATGGGAGCTCCGGGTTAAGTGTGTCTTTATTGCTGTCATCGTAGCCATGCGTGTTATAATGGCTAAAACCAAATCTTGCTCTCACCAGTGTGGTTTTTGATATTTCCATGGTATTAAACTTGGCAAAATGCCTATAGTTTGCAGTTCACACTTGTAACCACACTTAGTCATTTATCGTATCTAAATGAAAGGTTCCCTTGAGCTATTGTGTTTCAACAACATTGCCAGGAAGGCCTCTGTGAAGTCCCTTCCTTTCCATTTGCCCCCAACATAACCTCCATCCAGTTCATCATTACCACATATGTTATGACGATATTCTGCAATCTCTTCTCTTTAAAATTAGTTAAAATTAATAGCTTATATTTATTGATCATGTGCAAGGAAACAGGCACTATTGTCACAAGTTTTACATGCATGATCCCAGTCTCTCCTCTGCTCATTCCACCACCACTGGGTTTATCTTATAAAAGTATGAACTGGTACATCTCACCAACACATACATGTAAATAATGTTGATTGTGTTGTTGCACTGTGTCATTTTGATTGCTTTCAGAATAAAACCTATTAAGCTGAAATTGCAGGCTCTCCACCACTTGGACATTAGCTGTGCCTTCAGCTTTGTCTTCCCCTCATCTGCTCCAGCTAAACTGGAGCTGCTACCATTAATTGTAGTGGAATTACTTACACATGCTTATTCAGATTTCCTACAGTATTCAGTGACTACTACTCTTCTGGTTTGACATGAAGCAAACACAAACTATTCCCACATTTTTTATTTGCTTATTTTAGATTATTCCTTATGTTCACTTGTGGCAGCAGATCTTAGCCCAAGGGCTAAGTCTGACTTGACTTATTTCTGGCAAGAAGCTTTGGCCTTTGGAGCAGTTAAATACTTGTTGATGAAACCATTGATACATCATACTTCAGTGTGAGCGTTTTATATAGTCTTTGGGTTTATACTGACCATTGAACTCCAGATAATGCGGTGTTTTCATGTAATCTTTTACTTGTGTTTGCCACACACTTTGCAATGTAAAGTGCCTTTTCTTCTATAGGCCAGGTCCTTCGTAGTTGTGATGTTAATTGGCCTTAGAACACAGATTCTGGTCTGACTTCTCTCTCTCTTCTCCCAAAGAGACCATTTGTACATGAAAGTAAAGATCAAAAATGAATCTGACCTCTCTGTCCTTCAAAATACAGGCCTGTCAGGGCTACGCACATGTAAAGAATATGTGATACAGTGACAATGTCACTTTAGTATCTGAGCTAGGACTTGCAGTCACACAGAAACCAGGAAGTGCTCACTTGGGTCATTGGATAAAGCTTTTTTGTTGCTGTTGCTCACCTTGATAGTCACTCTAAAAGTAGAATTTTGAAGGAACTACTGTAGAGAGGAAGTAAGGTGAACCAATTTGTGTGTCACTAACTGGGAGAGGTGACTATTTGCAAAAGAATCTGGTTATAACCTGAACCCACTTCCCTGAATCTACTGATCAAAAGCATGTAATTGCTCACATGAAAAGTTCACAAAGAATATAACAAAGTTCAGACAGGCATTCAATCTTAAAGCACTGCTTTTGTTTTACAATAGCCCCTGTTTATACAAAAAGAAATAGAAGCCAATATTGATTTCTCTTTCAAAATTATAGTGTGTGTGTGTGTGTGTGTGTGTGTGTGTAGCAATCATCAAGTCTGAAGTAAAAATGTAAATTTTAATCCATCTACTTTGTTTTCCTATAATACCTGTGCTAATGTTTGTCCCAGAAATTAGATTATGACTTAAAATTATTAATTGCTGAATACTTTCTTTGTCACATCCAAAGAAGACAAACGCAATTGACCTTATATAATGCTTTGAAAAATGTCTTACATCACAAAACATGACACATGTTCATTCCTATGATTTTATGAATAAGCTTTAGGGTACTCATATTCTTCTTAATGGATAAATAGGGCACTAAATTTCAGAAGTGACAGTAACATTTTCCTATTTTCCCTCCAAAAACAATAATCTCCTCTCACATGAACCATTTTCTTCATCATTATGAGAAGAAAAATAAAAGAAAAAATAATTTTCGTACCAGGTATTGAACCCAGTGCTTAACTCCTCAGACACATCCCCAACCTGTTTTCTGGGTTTTGTTTGTTTGTTTATTGTTTTTAAGACAGGTTTTCGCTAAGTTGCTGAGACTGACTTTGAACTTGCAATCCTCCTGCCTCAGCTTCCCAAGCTGCTGGCATTACAGGCACACGCCACCATGTCCAGCAAAAGTAATATTTTAATTCACTTACTAATAAAGTGAATTAATTCCCAGCATCATAAATTGTCCTATATCATCCCACTTTATTTAAAGCATTGAGTGTTCCTAAAAGATCTACAAAATAACGTTCCTTGGGCATTACCTTCCAGGGATGAAAAAGACTTAACGTTGAGTTCAGCCAGCAGTTCATTGGTATATGGACCCACTCTAGATGGGTTATAATATTATGCTATGGGCTTAGTAGCCTACTCAGTATTTCTTAGATCCAAGTTATTTTTTAACAAAGAAAAAAAGAGAACATTGGTCTTCTATGCCAGAAATGATATTCAAAATATTTTATGACTGCTACTGCACATGCACATGCTATCAGAATAGACACCAGCAAAACCATAGGTTTATATCTAAGTTTCAGCAGTGATAACTATCCCAGGTACTATGCCATCACTTAGTCTTATGAAATTTTTCCATCTCAAATATCATACACATCTTAAAGGTGTCTGAACCTACTTTTACCTGATATACCTTATGACCTGTACAACTAACAGTTAAACAGTTTTCTATATGCTTAATATGTTGAAATATGCCATTAACATTGATTTCATGATAATTATATGAAGAAGAGATGAAGAGGTGAAAGAAGAACCTATTACCTTTCCTTTGAGACTCTGGAGATTAAAAAAAGAAGAAGAAGAAAGAAAGAAAACCTACTTTGAACAATAAATCAAAAAGAAGGGCTGGGGTTGTGGCTCAGTGGTAAAGCACTTGCCTAGCATGCGCAAGGCACTGGGTTTGATCCTCAGCACCACAGAAAAATGGATAAATAAAATAAAGGTATTAAAAAAAAAAAAAGAAAAAAGATAGAAAGTATAGCCAGGAGGCTGAGGCAGGAGGATTGCGAGTTCAAAGCCAGCCTCAGCAATGGTGAGGCACTTAGCAACTCAGTGAGACCCTGTCTCTAATAAAAATACAAAAAAGGGCTGGGGATGTGACTCAGTGGTTAAGTGCCCTTGGGTTCAATCCCCAGTACCAAAAAAAAAAAAAAAAAAAAAATGTATAAAAACAAAACCAAAACAGAGCATGTAATTGTAAGGATGTGCAGTTGGTGAAATTAACTGTTAGCTATATCAAGGACAGAAACTTCCTAAAGCAAATACACTTTGCATAGGATTTGAAAGAGAAATACAAAGAAATGAAGGACAAGCGCATGTGTACACGTGGGTGAACCATGATATATCTGTGAGCAGATTGGTTTTTATGGGCAACAGCGGATAGGAAGAAGCAAGAAATGTGTGCAGGTCTTTGATGCGTACAGGTAATTCACATGGAAACTACTAACTCCATGGAAAAAATAGATCTTCAGCAAAATGTAAAAATGTATTATGAGGATCAGATACTTTAATGAATGTTTAACACAGTAGGAAGTTTCAAATTCTGAGCTCATCACCAAAATGACAGGAAAATGTAGCTTGTTCTTCAAAAACTGATGAACAAATTTACGAAGTGGAGGTGTGGAATGTAGAGCAAGGAAGAATTCTTCTATGGGAACAGACAAAAAAGGAGAAACATCAGAGTTTCTGACCTGAAAAGAAATCTTTATGAGAATACATAGGAATTTTGTTTTAATAAGCACATGCATTTTTCTGGAAAAGATCTTGTCGTTTTATTAAAATTTTAAAGATGTCCATGACAGCAACTAACCATCTCTTTGCTAAGGCTCAGTTTTATTTCCAGATTCACACAACAACTGGTAACGAAACCACCACCATGGCCTACTGCCACAAAATTCATTTATTATTTTTCATTTAACGATTGCTTATGGAGTACCTACTACGTACGGGGCACAATTATAGTTTGGTAGAATAAAATAGTGCAATAAATGGAACAAAAACTCCTGCCCTTGTGGTGCTCACATACTAATAGAGAAAGACTGTGAACAAAATAAATAACGTATATTTGAAGGTGATTAGAGCAAAGGGGCGGGGAGCAAAGTAAGAAGGAAGGAGTGCATTTTTAAAATTACTCTTAGTAGGCAGCAGTATATGGCAGGTGGAATTCCAGAGGGTTTTCCTCTGTGTTCCTAAAGTCAAAGTAATCAAGAGAATAAACAGAGCTATGGAGAAAAATTGGATCAACTCTTTCAGAGCCATAAATGAATGGGGATCATAATCCATTGTAGGACTGAAGCCAATATCCACATTTCTCAACAGCAGCTTAGCTGAGATCTATTAGCATTTCTTTCTAATTAAGAAATAAACAATGCCCATCAACTTAACTCATTTCTATCCTAGATGTGTATGGAAATACAAAACAGCAGAAGCTAAATATACCCTCCAAAGAGCTCCTTGGAAGCTGTGACTCTTTAGCTAAGGAAAAAGGAGGAATCCGTTTAATGAAAAATAATCATACACAGAATAGAAATAACATTTTTAATTAAAATGAAATATTTAAGGTCGGATTTTTCATCAACATCTCCTGGATTCATATAAAAGGCAACATGTTGAAATGAAATTGTTTTTCACTTTTGGTAAACATAACATGCAGAGCAGAATCTCTATACTGCCTAATTTTAATGCACATGTGTCACAGTGACAAACGTGTGTGTGTGTGTGTGTGTGTGTGTGTGTGTGTGTATCTGAAGCTACCATTATAAATGCACAGATGTGTTCTAGTTTCACTGCTCTTTGAGGTTAAAATGAAACAAGTCTCCCTCCCACCCCCAGGCAGCCAAGATGTGAAACACAGTGTCCACCAAATGTCAGAGCAGGCTTTCATGTTCTCTCTTTTTAAATAATTTGGTCCTGTGCACCCAGGTACTCACTAAACTTTGCTAGCATTAATAATTACCAATTGTAACACTGACATTAATAACTTACAGCTGTTTATAACCATACAAATGCCACTCACTGGACTTGAAAATAGCAGATGCTAAACATGTCCACAAAGCAGCTTGTTCCTCTCAAAAAGAAAGCCAGAACCAGTGCCAGAAAATACACCTTTTGTTTTTGGTGTCAACAAGCTATTTGTCAGGAAACAAAGGGAAGGCTCAGCCCGCAGTGATAGATCTTTCTGAAATTTGAAAATTAGACACCTGCTTGTTTTTGCATAGAATTAGCAAAAAAGACAGTTAGTTGCAGATAAACGACAGCTTCACTCCCCAGAATGTTTGGGGGAAAGGTATTCAGAGAATTGCCTACCCTGTCCCCAATCCCCAGCTCTGCCAGGGCTGCCTAAGGATTAACTTTTTTGAGAACCCAGTTCTCATACTCCAGTTTCTGAGAAATGTCCCAAGTAAAGTGTATGTGCAAGGTAAACAGTACAAGAAGGGCTGAAGTAGAGCTCAGGGTGCTGCAGGTCCCATGTACAGCAGGGAATTCTGAGGCACGGTACACAGGACTGCCTTTAGAAAAGCATAGCCCTGTTTTTGCAAGGGAGGAACTTTGGAGCCCACTCCTGAGCCCTAAGTGGTCCTGCTAAAAGCTGCCTCACACTGGAGTGCACCCTTTTATTTTCAATCCATCCAATATATTGTCAATTCAATCGAAATGTTATGCAAAGTCTGTGAAGAACAAAGCTTTAAACACAATCCAGAGTACAAAATAAGCTCGAACACTACCAGAACCCTCTGTTCATAGAAACGTAATGCCCCTTGCCATGAAGAGCAAATTTCCCAAACCTTCTTCCCCCTTCTGTCCAGGGCCCCTGCCCAATGACTAAGTCTAGATTCTTCTTCCTCCTCTCTCTCTATGACAGGCTTTTACTACATGATTCCCCCTTGCTTTTGTATGCAAATCAGTTTGGTTCATCCTCACTCCATACTAGATTCTGGGTCTACCTCCGTGTATTCCAACACTCATTAAAATGTTCTCCTCAATAAAGCTCATCTACTTCAGCTCTTGATTTCAGCAACACAAACAGCCAGACTTTGAAAACAGAATTTTCTTTAGCATATCAAATCCTTAGGCAGAGCATCTCTCACACCATTATCTACAGTGTACAGTAGCAACAGAATTATACATACTCTTACTGTCTAGAACAAGTCTGTGTCCTGGGAAAACAAGACAGGCAGAGTGCCTACCAGACATATTTATGTTTTAAATAATGCAGCTTATTAAAATTATTAATTTCCTGAAGTAGGCTAAAATGTTCTCACAAAGTACCTTCATATGGGGGATATAGTTTAATGATCCACAACGTGAATATTATTCATAAAGAACATGTAAACTGTGCATATACAGATATGTGTTTGGAGAAACGAAAGTATGTCCCATCTCAGTGGCTGCCTAATTAATTAGCAAATTTTATTAAATAAAATTTTATTCCACAGTTTTGATGATACAAACACTTTACTAGGTACTAAAACACAATACTAGCCCCTTTGTCCAGGATTAACTGTGGGGAAACAAATAAAACTCAGCAAAATACAGAGTATAGTAAACTCTGACCTGTCCTTTGCAACCCAGGAAAGAGATTTTTAAATCTTGGAGATTTGAAATGGCCTGATGTTGGAATAAGGACACAGAACAGAAGCACACTGAAGCCTTAGAATTGGGACCCCCCCAAATAGATCTGAGAAGCAGAGTTCTGCAAAGGCAAATGATTCTAGATTCATTACGTGAGTGTAGTTTCCTCCCATTGACTCCTACTTATCCTTTGAGTGGCAAGTCAAAGACTTGTGGTAGAAAAACTTTTTCTAGGTCGCTTGTGTCTGAGCTCTGTGTTCCTTTGAACACCTTTCCTTGGTTCTCCCTGTTTTGGGTATTATTTGGTAACTCCTTCTTCCTCCTTCTATATTTGAAATCATTCTTGGAGCTAACAAGAGGCTATTGTATTTTAATCTGTCACTACAATTGCCAGGCCTAGTGCAACACTGGCATTAAATATGCCCTTAATACTGTAAATTGAATACATAAGTGAATGAGCAAATGATTATTTGGAGATGTGACTCTTATAGCTAAACATTAAAGCTGATCAAATCATTTCACACAGTAGTACAAGCATATAGAGAGAAATATCAGAGGTCTGATACGGACAGCAAAAAAAATACACAGGTTTTACACATATGATTAATTGTACAGTCAATCAGATGATCACAATCCTATGATAAAGGAGACAAAGATAACTGTAATAAAAAAATAACATTTGAATTCCACTTTATACTTCAGAGAGTCATGATCTACACTGTGTTTCATTCTCATGGCAAATGTTGGAGTGGTCCAAGAAGGTGCCTTAATATCCCTATTTTGTGGAAAGTTGAACAGAGAAATGGTATTACTTTCCGTGCAATAATGCAGTAATGCAATAATCAGCATTGCCGAGGTGTTGGCAGAGTACAAAGCAGCTATGACTTTTTTTTTAATATTTATTTATTTGCTTTAGTTGTACACAATGCTTTTATTTTTACGTGGTGCTGAAGATAGAACCCAGGCTGCTTACATGCTAGGCGAGCACTCTACCGCCGAGCCACATCCCCAGCCCAGCTATGACTTATTAAGAGCAACACTACAGATTCTAAAAATGTTCCTTCAGAGTAACAGAATACACTTCTATGAAGCTAAATACTAACTCCCATTTGTAGTTTAGATGTAGGTTTGGTTGCATAAGAATCAAAATTTGCAAATGGAAAGTGGAATGAGATTCAAAAAAGCAAAGCAAAACTAAAATCATGGATGATGTTATAAACAATGAATAACAAAAACTTTTCTGAAGTATCCATGATAGCTGGGCAGTGTAGCACATGTCTATAATCCCAGCTATTCAAGAAGGAGGTTGAGGCAGGAGGATTGCATCTTGGCAACTTAATGGGACTCTATCTCAAAATAAAAAAGGCTGTAAATGTAGCTCATTATTAAAACTCCTAGGATTCAATCTCTGATACTGCAAAAAATAGATATATAATAATTAATTGATTGATTGATTAAATAAAGTATCAACAACAATAAAAATCTGGTCAAATATTTTGAAAGTAAAACCAAGTTATCACTTGCTTTTTCCACAGAAAATATTACCAAATCACTGACATGTGATGAGTCAAAGAGAATTAAGCTGAAAAAAGTAGAGGAAAATATGTAGAAGGCATTAATGAAATTAAATTATATTTGCTGTTATTGTAATGTGTGTTACTTAACTACTTCTTTAGGTAATTAGAAGTGATCTCTTAGTCTAGATGAATATTCCCTTTCTTATTAAGCTCTATATACATAGTTTTGTAGTCTTTTTATTAAAGTAAATTCTCCCTTTAAATTCTATGTGCTGTGAGCTCACTGGATCTACCTGTGTTCAGAAATATTTTCATAGACTGGAAATCTCAATGGCAAGACACTGTTTTCCCAACTCATTGGGTTTCCATACATTGTTTGTAATAGACATTCTTAAATTTTGCATTATAGAAATTTTCAAGTACATTCCAAAGTGAAGGAACAGCATAATATTCACTTTTATCCAACACCCAACTTCAACAAGGATCAATTTTCTAATCTTACTCTTATGCATGGGTTATTAATGTTTTCAACACTAAGAAACATTTCAAAAAATTTTTGAAATATATCACTGCAAAAAAGTTATTGAAATAGATCAATACTTATCTACTATGAGCTGGAGGGAGGAAAAAAAAGACTAAACCATGAGCACTTACAAGTTTAAATTATGGTTGGAAAACATACACATTTAGACAAGTAAAGAAAGAGGTAAAAGAAAAACAAAAGGAGTCATAAAAAGCTACCTAACCATGCCATACATCATTTTGATATCAGATAACTGGAGAAATATATTTCAAGAGAAATGTATCATGAGTAAATGTTTTATAATTGACATGTGTGATCAATATGTCAATGGTGCAGACAAAATATCACATTGTGATGGCTGATAAAGCAGAGGCTATGAGAAAAAGAGCTAGGCAGTATAATTGTCTGAGATATATAACCATATTTCTGCCTCCAAATTAAAGTACTATTTTTAGGAATTTGGATTGACAAGTAGGAAATAAGGATTTTCTCTGCTTTATGCTGCTTGCAGTTTTCATGCCCATTATACATAATTAATTGAAATTAATTTACAACAATGATCATGTCACTTAAAAAAATCTGTGGTTAACAAAAATAAGAAGATTGCAAAATCTGTTTGACATAAATTTTCAAAGCATACCCTAATGCAAATCTTTCTAATGCTTTTTAAAAACCAGGCCAGATCTTTCCTTTAGAAGCATTACAAAAAAAAAAAAAAAAAAAAAAAAAAAAAAAAAGAACAAGAAATTAAAACTTAAAGACATATAAGGAAAAGAAAAAAAATAAAGACAACAGTGGAAAACAGTCAAATTTTTAAAAACATAAGGAAGAACATACAAAGATACAAGTTGATTTGGGAAAGATTAATAAAAGGCCTCAATCTAGGCACAGTGATAGATGCCTTTCATTTCCACTACTCAAGAGGCTGAGGCAGGAGGATTGGAAGTTTGAAGCCAGCCTCAGCAACTTAGCAAGATGCTGCCGCAGAATCAATTTTTTTTATAAAATGGGTTGGAGATGTAGCTCAGCAGTAGAGTGCTTGCCTTTCATGTGCAAAACCCTAGGTTCAATCCTCCGCACCACAAAAGAAGTTCGAAGAAAGAAGAGGAAAACAAAAAGGAAAAAAGAGAAGACATTAGCCTCTAGCAATATTGTCTAAGAAAACTAATAAAAAACCAATTATCAATATTGGCTAATAAAGGTGGGAACATCAAAGACATTAAAATAATAATGAAGAAATATCACTAACTATATGACAGTAAGTTTGACAACTTTGACGAAATAGACATGTTTATTGACAAATATATCTTACCCAAACTAACACAAGGAGAAAGAAAATCTCATTGACCCTATATGTGTTAAAGAAATTGTATTCACAATTTAAACCATCTCACAAATAAAATTCCGGCTTCACAAGTGAGTTCTAACAAAAAAAAAAAAAAAAAAAAAAAAAAAAAGAATATCAGTCTTATAAACTCTTTCAGAAAATACAGGGAGAAAAAAATATGTTTTCAATTCATGTCATGAGGCTAGTATTACTCTGATATCAAAACCAAAGACATTACAAGAAAAAAAAACTACAAATGAATCTCTCATGAGCACTATTCAAAAATCCTTAAAATATTCAGTCAAATTCAAGATTATGTAAAAAATAAAAAATATATCACAACCAGGTGAGTTTTACCCCAGAAAGACTGATTTATATTTGAAAATCAAAAATGTAATTAACCATGATAGTGTATTAAAGAGAAATATAATCAGCTCAATAAATGTAAAAATATACATATATTTGGAAAATTAACATCTACTTATGGTTAAAAACAAGAATACTTATCAAATCTGAAATAGAAGAAAACTTCCTCAGTCTCAAAAAGGGCAACAAAAAAGACCCATCACCTTGGTCCTTCATATTCAATGATGGACCAAGGATAGAGCAGGGATACAGGTAGAGTCCAGATAACATAGCTATCATAAAACAAAAGCCAATATTTGCTTTCAATGACAGAACCTATAGTAGCAACAACAATGCCCTGTGTTTGATTAAATATTAGCAACAAAGCAAAGAAACAGGAAATGCATACCATACTTAAGGAAAAAAGTTAGTCAATAGAAACTAACTCCAAGTAGGCCCAAATATTGGCTTTCAAAATGGGCAAGACCTGAACAAACCCTTCACAAAAGGAGATATAAGACTGGTCAATAAGTATAAGCCAATATTATTCTTCATCAAAGAAATGCAAATTGAAAACCTTGTTGAATAAAAGGAAAAAAGACTAACAATACCAAATATTGGCAAGGCTATGGAACATCACGTATGCATTGTTGTAAACTGTAAAACAGGACAAAGCCCTTCGAGAACAGTTTGTCAATATCTTATAAAGTTAAACATACATTTATCCAATGACATAGCAATTCTACTCTTGGATATGTACTTAAGAAGAATAAAAACATTATGGTAACAAATGGACTTGCAAGAAATAGCTTCTAGCAACTTGTAAGGAACAATGGAGAACAGCTCATCGATAGGAGACTGAAAAAACAAATTGTGGTATAGTCATACAATAAACTACTAATCAACACTAAAAATAAACAAACTAGAGTAGTTTTGATTTGCATTTCTATAATTGCTAGAGATGTTGAACATTTTTTCATATATTTATTGATTGATTGTATATCCTCTTCTGAGACGTGTCTGTTCAGTTCCTTGGTCCATTTATTGATTGGGTTATTTGTTTTCTTGGTGCTAAGGTTTTTGAGTGCTTTATATGTCCTAGAGATTAGTGCTCTATCTGATTTGCTTGTGGTAAAGATTTGCTCCCATTCTGTAAACTCTCTATTCACCTCGCTGATTGTTTCTTTTGCTGAGAAGCTTTTTAGTTTCAATCCATCCCACTTATGGATTCTTGGTTTTAATTTTTGCGCTATAGGAGTCTTATTAAGGAAGTTGGGGCTTAATCCGATATCTATAGCAATTAGAGAAATGCAAATCAAAAATACTCTAAGATTTAATCTCACTCCAGTCATAATGGCAGCTATCAAGAATACAAACAACAATAAGTGTTGGCGAGGATGTGGGGGAAAAGCCACACTCATACACAGCTGGTGGGACTGCAAATTGGTGCAGCCAATATGGAAAGCAGTATGGAGATTCCTTGGAAAACGTGGAATGGAAGCACCATTTGACCCAGCTATCCCACTCCTCGGTATATACCCAAAGGACTTAAAAACAGCACACTACAGGGACACAACCACATCAGTGTTTATAGCAGCACAATTCACAATAGCTAAATTGTGGAACCAACCCAGATGCCCTTCAGTAGATGAATGGATAGGGAAACTTTGGTATATATACAAAATGGAATATTACTTAGCATTAAAAGAGAATGAAATCATGGCATTTGTAGGTAAATGGACAGAGTTGGAGAATATAATGCTAAGTGAGGTAGGCCAATCCCCCAAAACCAAAGGCCAAATGTTTTCTTTGACATGAGGATGCTAACTCATATTGGTGATGGTGGGGTGGGCATGGGAGGACTGGAGGAACTTTAGATAGATCAAAGAGAAGGGAGAGGGTATGGAGGTAGGAAAGACGGTGGAATGAGTTAAACATCACTACCCTAAGTACATGTATGAAGACACGAATTGCGTGAAAATACTTTGTGTACAACCAGAGATATGTAAAAATGTGCTCTTTATGTGTAATATGAAAAAAATAAAATAAACAAACTAATGATAAGTAAAACAATACAATTGGTCTTAAGACCATTATTGCCAAAGAAGCAAAACACAAAGAAGTAAATATATGATTGCATCTATATGAGTGTCAGAAATGCAAAAATAAAAGTCTGGTGATAGAAATCAAAACAGTGTTTGTTAAGGGGTGGGAGAAGAGAAAGAGACTTAAGGAAATTTTCTGAGGTGATGAAAATATTCTACATCTTAATTTTTGTGTGTTTACATGGGTGTATAAATTTATCAAACTTTATTGAAGTGTAAGTTTAATATCTGTATATTTTGGTGTATGTAAACTATAGTTCAGGGAAAAAAGTTTTTAAAAACTATAAAACTTTATTATGAGAAGGGTGCAGTGGTGCAAACCTGTTATCCCAGAAACTGGTTGCATGAGGCAGAAGTATTGCAAGTTCAAGTCCAGCCTGAACAACTTAGCAAGACCCTATCTCAAAAATAAAACAAAAAGGGCAAGGGATATAGGGCTGGAGTTGTGGCTCAGTGGCAAAGTTCAGGCCAAGTATGTGTGAGGCAATGGGTTCAATTCTCAGCACTGCATATAAATAAATCAAATAAATGTCCATTGACAACCTAAATAATTAAATAATTTTAAAACAAAAGGGTAGGGACAGGGAATGTAGCTCACTGGAAGATTGCCTCTGGGTTTCATCCCCAGTACTGCAAAAACCAAACCAAACAGAACAACTAAATTCTGTACCTTTTATAACCCTTACATTTCCTTAGACTTGAAAATAACTAGGTTTGCTTTTTTAAAAAAAGTATTCAAAAGTATTGGAAAGTCTGACCTCGTAAATCTGCTTTTCATAACATTTATGCCTCTGTTGCCATGAGTTCCTAAACACACACACACACACACACACACACACACACACACACACACGTACATCAGTTAGACTGATAACTGACGGATGTGAATATAACTCTTCCACCTTGTGTTTCCCTATTCTCAGCACAGGGGTAGGTATCAAAATGTGAGTTGGTTGCAGATAATATCTGCTTCCTGGTAAGCTATTTACATTTTTTAAAAGCGTTTCTGAAGAGAAAGCTTTAAATTAAAAATTAGCAAGAATTTCAGATTCATGAAAGGGGAAAATTTCCTAGTTTATAAAGGTATGGAAATATTCATGAGTCTCAGAGGTCTAGTTAGAGCTAATGCCTGAAGTCAGAAGTCACTAATCTGTAATATTTCTTGTGAAAAATTATGCTTCTAATCAGGAGTTTTAGAAAGCATATATTAAGATTAGAAACTAAACCAAGATGTACTGTTCATTTTCACTTTTACTATAAAAATGACTAAAACTTTATCTTAAAATCTATATAAGGAATCTATTCCATATTGAACTGTAAAATATTCTACTGAAGTTCAATTCTGAAAGAAAATTCCTATCAGTAATAATGAAGTCAGTATGAACTTATATCTGAGCCATAAACATTCTTTCAAAGAAATCAAGTACTTTCTAGAAATAACAAAGCCTGAAGACATACTCTTGTAATTCTGACATTTTAAAAGACCTGAAAGTCTTATTAGAAGACCTAAAGACCCAGTGTATGTGGTTCTGCCTTTGTTTGTTATTGTCTGTTTCTCAACCATGTCCTCACCTATCGATAATCTTCATGTCATAAACCTCTGTTAATAATGAGTCATCTAACAGTGGTTCTGTAATTCAGGATGGTAAATAATGTTAGAACAAGCTGCCATTCTCTGTTCAGGCCTGGGTCCAAAGTCAGCCAGTTAAGTCACTGTAAATGAGTATGTTTTGCATGTCACACAACCTCTGGTCTCAGTCTCCTCATCTTGCAACAGGTAATTATCATGCCTTCCATACAGGGCTATTGCAAAGGGCAAAGTAGAACTAAACAAGAAAACACCCAATACTTTACTCACTCCTCGACATTTCTATTGCATGCCTTTCATTCTAGAAATCTACCAGTAACTCTATAAAGAACAGAGAAAGAAGGTCCCCTCTTTCCAGGTTCTTCCTTTTTTCCTGACAGTATCTGTACAAGAGGCACTTAAGTTTCTTTACAATGCTAAGATGCATCAAAAATATATTTTAGGGGCTGGGGATATAGCTCAGTTGGTAAAGTGCTTGCTTCATATGCACAAAACCCTGGGTTCAATCCTCAGCACCACACACACAAAAAAAAATATATGTATGTGTGTGTATATTAAAGGAAGGAGTCCAGCTATATATGTAGACGTAGCTAATGCTCTTATTCATTTATTCATTACATAGGTTTCAACTTTGCATCAAGACTTCTGATTTCAGTTGAGAAAGTATACACCAAAAGATTCTCTAATACAATTATCAAATAAAAAACAAGAATATTTTTAGGATTTAAGGCTATGAAAGAGCTTGCTGTAGTGTGGATCTGGAATGTCCCTGCCAAAAGACCTATATGTTAAAGGCTTGGTCCCCAGATGTGGTGCCATTGGGAGATGGTGGGAACTTTACAAAGTGAAGGAAAATAGGTCACCTGGGGTATGCACAGGGAGGCAATATTGGGACCCCAGCTCTTTCTTGCTTCTCTTTTTTGCTTCCTGTCCTCCATGAGGTGATCAGGCCTCCTCTACCACATGTGCCACCACAGACCCAAAGCAAGGGAGCCAAACAACCACAAAATGAAACTTCTGAAACCATGAGCCAAAACAAACCTTTTCAACATAAGTTATTTATCTCTGGCATTTTGTCACAGTGACAGAAAACTAACAGTTCTTAGACTTGACATTAAAAGTATGATTCATGATAGGGAAGCATAATAATTTAAACCTCAAAATAGCCAGGTGTGGTGGCACAACTCTGAAATTTCAGCTACTTGGGAGGCTGAGGCAGGAGGATCACAAGTTCAAGGTACAGCATGAACAATTTGAATGAGACCCTGTTTGAAAACAAGTAAATTTTTTTAAAAAAGGATTGGGGTAGCTCAGTGATAGAACATCCCTGAGTTCAATCCCCATAACTGTCCCCCCCCCCCAAAGTAAATTAAACCTCCACAAAGTGAAAAACTTTTACTCTGTTAAAGATCCTGCTTGGAGGATAAAATGATGGTTTAAAGAATGAAAGAAAAATGTATGAAGTACTTACAAACCACATATGTGATGAAGGATTAATATCTAGAATCATATAAAGAATTCTTTAAAACTCAACAGTGGAAAAATGGGCAAAAGGCATAAATAAATATTTTTTGGAATATAATAAACAGAAGTTAAACACAAAAAGATGTTTGGCATCATAGAATTAGGAAAAGGCAAATTAAAACCAGAAGATATTACTACTCATTAGACTGGCTAAAATTAAAAATAATAAAAAGAATAAATGAGGATGAGGATACAGAGAAGCAATCATTCTTACATTGCTGATGGAAATAAAGTGTTACAGCGACTCTGAATATGAGTTTTGCAGATTTTATGAAAATAAACATACAAGTATCAAACGGCCCACAGTTGTATTTAGGGTCCTTCATTTCAGAGAAATAAAAATTTATGTTCATGCAAAAAACTGCACAAGAGACTTCAGTGTCTTTACTCATAACAGAGAGCAACTGGAAACAACTCAGATAGAGAAAGGAGAGAAGAAGAAGGAGCAATAAAGGAACCACTCATTCCCCATATGGGCCACCACTTGTTGCCGCCTAAGGCAACGATACTGTGGGAAAGAAATCAGTGGCAGACTGGGAATGAGTGGTTCCTTTATTGCTCCTTCTTCTTCTTCTCTCCTTTCTCTATCTTCTCTCTCTCTCTGACGCCCCCAGCCTGGTTAAATACTCTTCACCCATCAAGCATACACGTGTCACAAGCTCAACTCACAGGTGCGGCATACAGTGCCCACGGGCACAGAAAGATTCTTAGTCAATTACATTAAGGTCAGGTGTAAACAAGTAAACACCTCCTCTTGGCTCTCAGCCAGCCTCCATCTTAGCTACTTCCTCATTAAAAGCTCTTACAGTGGAGCAAGCTGGCTGTCACAAGCAACAGTGGGAATCCTTGTATAGAAGAAACTGGACCTTCACTGTATCGGTTTCAGTATCTTGATTGTGATATTGTAGTATAACTTCGAAAGATGTTACCATTATTTCTATTATCTGCATGTGAGTTCATAGTTATGTCAAAATGAAAGTTTCACTTAAGAAAAAAAAATCCACTGATGTTTACAAACTAATTCTCTTAAAAATCACAGTGGGGTTGAAAGTGCTAAAAAGAAGAAACTGGGGTTTATCTCACTTACACTATAGGCATTTGCAGTGCAAGATCCAAAATGTAGACTGTGCCACAAATTCAGAAGTATTCAAATTATTATTTGCAACTGAGTTCCCACTACACTTATGGAACAAAATGTGAATAGCAAGCACAGATAACATATACTGATAAAATAGAAAAGAGAAAGAGTAGAATAAACAGGAGATAAACATTTACTTTCAGGAAAAATGGCATAGACATGTCCCAGAGCACCAACGCTTGTGCCCTTGTTCAGTGGGATAGTGGTGAACAAGACATGCTGATTAGTAAGGAAATTCTAAGCAACTGAGGAAAAGCTGTGCCTACAGTAATTCTTAAGTTATTACAGTGCCCAGAAATTTGATGTATTTTTTTATATTTTTTTAAAAGACCCTACATCCACTGCCAGAACATAAGGACAATTAGAGGGGCCAAAGTAGATCAAACTCCAGCTACTGTAAGAAATACATACATACACACATAGATACATGTATACATGCATGTGTACATCCATATATACACAGAGCATTAAGTTTGTCTTTACCAAGAAAAAAAGGAGTCAGGAATGTGGATGCGACATTCTTCAAGGATCTATGTTCTTTGAGATCCAAGTTAGAGAAGGCTGACTTCTCTGTCCAAAAGAGTAATCAGGAAAGAAAAGGTTTTGAAAGAACAGATTAGAGGAATAATCCTACAAATGACCTGCCAGATGGAAGCAAATGGAACACACAGGTGAATGATGCCAGAACTTGAAACCTGAAGAAATGATCAATTGATATCAAAATTGGATAGACTGAAGAGTAGAGAAAAATGTGTGCAAATGGGGCAAAAAATAAGGGCATGGAGTAAAACAAGATGATAAGTTCATAATATAACTCAAAATGTTGCATTCTGCGCATAATGTGCCCTTTAAGCATAACTGTGTATGCTCCCCAGGGATCAGTGAGGCCTTGAAGAGCCAACCATCCTCAACCACTAGGTATATTGTGAGAGACGTGTCAGATGCAGTGGAAGATGTTTGATGGGTTGAAGATCCTAACTACTAACAGATCCTAATTACTTCATGGGGCAACTACAAGGACTAATGAGAGAAAATACTTAAATAGCCTAGCAGAGTTTGCTATTCTTTAAGAATGATAGTAATAGGTGGCTGGGGTTGTGGCTCAGAGGTAAAGTGCTCACCTAACATGCATGAGGCACTGGGTTCTATCCTCAGCACCACATACAAATAAAATAAAGATATTGTGTCCACCTAAAACTAAAAAATAAGTATTTAAAAAAAAGAATGATAGTACTAGAGTAAAATAAAAACTACAATCCCAAATAAAGACCATCAACAGAAAAGAAACAAGGAGGCATACTTCTTTTTTTTTTATGGAGAGAGTAAATCATATTTTTTTAATCTAATATTTTTTTATTTATAGTAGTAGTGTGTATTACAATTCATACTGCACATATAGAGCATCTTTTTACACAAAACAGTTTATATACAAAGTATATTCGTAGCATTCAAGTCTTCAATCATGCATTTAGAATAATGATATCCATCTTATTCAACCACTTTCTTTTTTCCCCTCCATCCCCCCTTGCTCCCTCTCCTCCCCTCCCTTTCCTTTGACCATTATAGTATTCCTCTAATCCTCCTATGTACCCCGACCCAACAGTACTGTGAACCAGCCTCCTTTTATCAGAGGAAACATTCAGTATTTGGATTTTTGAGATTGACTGATTTCACTTAGCATTATATTCTCCAACTTCATCCATTTACCAGCGAATACCATTATTTTATTCTCTTTTATTGCTGAGTAAAATTCCATTGTGTATATATACCACATTTTCTTTATCCACTCATCAACTGAGCGGCATCTAGGTTGGTTCCACAACCTAGCTATTGTGAATTATGCTGCTATAAACATTGAAGTGGCTGTGTCACTGTAATATGCTGTTTTTAAATCCTTTGGGAATAGACCCACGAGTGGGATGGCTGGGTCATAGGGTGGTTCCATTCCCATTTTCCCAAGAAATCTCCATACTGCTTTCCATAATTGTTGTACCATTTTGCAGTCTCACCAGCAATGGAAGCATACTTCTTATGTGTGAAATAACACATAACAAATGATAATACTTACAATGAATATAGTGGCCTATGACAAAGTCGTAGAATTTAAGATGGATTTAAATATCAGATCTAAGCATATGCTTTTTATTTGTGCACCAAAGTTCAAAAAAATATGAAAATGATTAAATTAAAATGGTAGGTAAATGTTTACCAATTTTAAAAAAAAACAGACAAAAAATATCTAGAAAAAACAATATGAAATTTTTAAAAAGTGGAGTATGGAGTTTTTAATAAAAGCATTAAATTTTTAAAGATCATTATAATTGATAATAGTCATAATGATAATTAAGTGTTAATGTGTGCAAAATAGAATAAATAAAAATAATAAGAAAGTTTTAATTAATTTTCTATAGAAGCTCACAGAATAAAGGGAGACATTCAACTTATTTTATTCAACCATTTTATTTCAAAGATAAGTAACTACCGTACATGCAGTAACTAAATAGGCACATGAAGTAACTAAATAGGTGCTTGGTAAACATTTCTAAATAAATAAGGGGATATTGAATTTAGACTCTTAAGATCTTATACCACTGAAAACTCTGCATTATAATTCTCTCATTAGTTTTGTATTGAGCATGGGTTTAAATCCTGAGGATAACAGCAATGAACAAAACAAATAAAAATCTCTTTCTTCAGGTAGTTGGTATTCTACTACTCCACACAGAATGGAAAGAAGACAATAACCAAAACAAATAATTGAATTATAGGTTATATTAGAAGGTGAGAAGAAATTTTAAGAAAATTAAAGCATGAAAAAGAAATAGGTGTCATAAGGCGGGTCATATGGGCATTTTAAACAGAACAGGCTGGGGAGGCTTCCACATATGGTGACACCTGAGCAGAGGGGAGCACACACCACAGACTTGTGGTGGAAGAGCATGCCAGGCAGAAGGAAGAGCAATTGAAAAGTCCCTGAGGAAGGAGTATGACTATTGCATCCAGGAACATGCAGGACCCCTGTGTAAATGAAGCAAAGTGAGGGAAACAGAGAGCGCTAGGCTCCACATCTCAATTTTCTGCTCCATAAAAACTAGAACTGTACCTTTCATCTCTACTCCCAATGATTAGCATGAGATGTAGTATTGTAGAAATCACTACATAAATGCTCTCTGCCTAAATATATTATAAGAGAATTACTGATTGGCATGTGTTGAAGTATGTCCCCCAAATCCATATGTTGAAGTCCTAACCACCTGTACCTCAGAATGTGACCCGGTTTGGAAATAAGGTCACTGCAGATATAATGAGTTAAGATGACATTTTCCTGAAGCAGGAAGGATTCCTGATCCAATATGACAGGTTTGCTTAGAAAAGTAGGGGAGAGGAGGAAGAGGACATTCAGACACGCATACAGAGAGAACACCTTGTAAACACGAAGGCAAAGATTGGGGAGATGTACCTACAAGACAGGGGACTCCAAAGACTACAGACTGCAACTAGAAGCCACGAGAGAGGCATGGGACAGACCTTCCTCACAGATTTCAGAAGGAAACAGCCTGCCAAACATTGACCTCAGTCTTCTAGCCTTGAGAACTGTAAGACGAAAAATTTCTGTTAAGCCACCCCATTTGTGGTACTTTGTTACAGCAGTCTTAGCAAACTAATACACTGAGTGAATGATTTTCTTTTGACAAAGTCTATGCACAAAGTTAAAGGAGGGGAGTGTATTCAATTTTTAAATGGCCAAAAGGTTGAAAATTGATTAGCCTAATTGGAAAAGGAACATGTGTAAAAAAGTCCAAATTTGTTAGTATAGAAAAAAAATTTGTTGAAGCAATTGTGCTTTCCTGGTGTTAGGAAAAAAGTGATCATGATATCAAGTAGTGATGAGGACTTTGTGAACATGTAACCACTCTGTACTGTGTCAGTGGAATCTTTTTGAAAGAAATTTGGCAATAAATATTAAGAGCCTTAAAATAGTTCATCCCTTTGGCTCAATAATTCAGATTCT
The DNA here is from genome assembly GCA_025594165.1 of Tamias sibiricus. Taxonomy (NCBI): domain Eukaryota; kingdom Metazoa; phylum Chordata; class Mammalia; order Rodentia; family Sciuridae; genus Tamias; species Tamias sibiricus. Next base: position 101,423,050 of record CM046666.1, read on the forward strand.
GGGAATCAATCCTAAAGAAATCATATGAAAATTGGAAAGTAATCTCTGTGTAGGAAGATCGTTGTTGCTATATTATTCCAAACACTGGAAAAATAAAATGTGCCAGAAAACATGAATGCTTACTATAAAAAGAACTGCTAAATAAATTCTGGTCCATTCACTGTCAGATTTTTATAAAAATTGGAAAAATTAATATGAAGGCTGAAGAGTAACTTAAAATGCATAGAAATAAATAGAATATGTATACTCAGTACTTTCATGTAGAAGACATATGCACATGAAAACTAAGAAGATATTTTTAATATTTGCATATTTGAAAAATATACATATCTTATTTGGAAAAGGTTTTTAGTAATGTTAAAAAATGTCATTACAGGATCATATTTGATTGAGTGACAACAATATTTAAGGGAATTTCAGAGAAGAGGCAAATCACATCTAGCTATAGTGGTTAGAAGGAGACATAATGCAGCTGGATTTAAACTGGACCTTTGGTAAGGCGTGGTAACACACACCTGTAACCCCAGCTCAACTCAGAAGGCTAAGGCAGGATGACGGCAAGTTCAAGGCCAGTCTGGGCAACTTAGCGAGACCTTTTCTCAAAATAAAAAATAAAAACAGCTGGGCATGTAGCTCAGAGGTAGAGCACCTCTGAGTTCAAGGTCCAGTACCAAAAAACAAAACAAAACCCTGAAACTATAACAATTTGGATGACTGAGAAAAAAACAAAAATAAAAAAACTTTAAGAAGCACATTCAGAACAATACTCTTTATTTCTGGTCTCCACATCATCCCAATTTGAAGAAATAAGGAATCAATCCAATGAATCTGTGTACATCTAAACCAATTAGAATCAGGGTACAGGGACCACCTCAAAATCATGTGACCTCCATCTTCCCCATCAAAATACCTAAGATTGGCTAAAAGTAGATGCAGTTTGAAGTTTCTTTCAATTTGTTCTTTGAAGGATAAGACTGTCATAAAAATAAATTATATTTGACCAATTTATGTACAAAATATGATACAATGGATTGGGAATAAAATTTATTTTAAGAAATGACACAACTATTCACATGAAAAATGTACCAAACTCTCAGATATTCTCAATTCCTGAAAGATGATCACAGTGGTTTCTGATAAACTACTTAAAGATGTCAATCTAACTAAGTAGCAAATTGAACTCTCCCGGATTTACCAATCTTTCCATTCTTTCTAGATTCATACACAATGATTTATTATCACTCCATTCTAATAAAACCTTGTCATTATTCTGAACTACAACTAAATTGAGATTCAAAATACACACAAGAGAAGGTAACAGAGAAATACCCAAAATAAGATTACTTCCTGATAAAAAGAATCTCTCATTGAATTCCAAGGTCTACGGAATCAGGGACCCTGTAACACCTCCCAGACTCACCCACAATATTGAGCACACAGCAGACATTAATATAGTACCTTCTGAGAAAAGCAAGACAGGTGAAAATCATAAAACAAAACACCGACAAGTAGTATTATGTGAAAATTTAAAATTATGGTGTTTTGTGCACAAAGACACCATAATCAAAGTCAAAAGGCAAACAAAGGGCTGGAGATGGAGTTCACTGGTAAAGCCCATGCCTTCACGCATTAGACCCTGGGTTTGATCAGCAAAAACAAACAAACAAAATAAACAGGTAAACATTATTCACAACATATACAAGAGGGAAAGGGTTACTCTCCCCATAATGCTCATAATGATCAATTCACATAATAAATACTTTGAATTCTACTAATTTTTAAAAAATGCATACTACCCTGGTTACACATACCTGTAATCCAAGCTACTTACAGGCTGAGGCAGGAGGATAGAAAGTTTGGGGCCAGCCTGGGTAACTTAGTGAGACCCTCAACAATTTAATGAGACCCTCAATAAGACCCTGCCTCAAAATAAAAAAATAAAAAAGGGATGGGGATATAGTTCAGTGGTGGAGCAGCAACTCTGGGTTTAATCCCCAGTACTGGGGGAAAAAACATGTACACTAATGTGATACTAGTTTTCACCTAATAGAAATGTCAAGGTAAAGACGAAAAAATAACACCAAGCTCTGGTGTATGTATGTATGTGGTAAAGCTTCACATAGCATATATATTATTAGATCTCATTTTTTAAAAAAACACTATACAAACACACACATACACACATATATATACATAATGCATACAAATGCTACGTAATAAATATGTAAATCTGTCATTGTATATATGTATGTAGGAACACACAATTCCTAAAAGACCAATATGCAACAACAGAGGAATTCCTAAATAAGACATATGCAAAAACCGCCAGCAGTTACTATGTCCAATGTTCAGATGAGACGGAATTTTTCATCACATTTTTCACTGTTGCCAGATACTTTTTATAATTACAATGAGCTGTTATTAGTTTTCATAAGCAGCAAGTAGTAAACACTTGGCCCATTTTTTAATACAATACTAACATAACCAAAATCAAACCACTGAGGCAGCTTTGAATCATACCTCCAGTTAACCCCTCACCCAAGGTGGCCCCTTTCTAAACCTTACCAGCACAGACCATGGAGTCTCCTCCAGCACCACAGCATGCTAAGGAGGGTGTAATGATTGCAGAATGAGCACAGCAGAAGAATCACCATCTGTGCAGTAAGCTTAATAAACTTATTTAATAATACAGTATTCCAAGATAAATCTTTAAGAAACATGAGGTGTATGGATGAGTGTGCATAATCCACTTGGCATTGTTATTACATTCCATGTTTAAATACTTTACATTGTTAATTAATGTTAGTTAATATTAAAAGTCTTGTTAATTACAACTAAAATGTCAAGTAGCATTTTAGCAAACACATATTCATTTATATTTCATAGCTGTGTTTAATTTCCTAGGGGAGGGAGAACCATCTCTCAGATAGAGAGTAATTCTATGTGGTGGTGCTGCAGAATTAACTCACATTATTTTTTTATGTTAAAACTATTTTAGAGGACTGGAGTTGTAGCTCAGTGGTATATGCTTGCCTAACATGTGAGAGGCCCTGGGTTCAACTCTCAGCATCACACAAAAATAAATAAATAAAATAAGGTCCATCCACAACTAAAAAAAAATGCCTCTGATTATAATCTAGATATCTGTTTATTATCAACTCAGCCTTTTGTTGTCATTGTTACAAATACTAGAGAAAATTTTCTTCAGCTCTCAGTTGTTTCCTTCATGTGCTCAGATTTTGAAGTAAGAAAGACTGTTCTCAAGACTGCACTGAAACATAGACAGCCACTTATTAATCAGAGTCAGCTAGAAATGCCAGACACAGAGGAAACATAAGCACAAGCTAATTAAAAGGCCACGTTTCAGTTCAAAAGTCTGAGTGAAAATAACAGTCTTTCCCACAGTACCAATAGACTTTGAAGCTGGCTATGCTTTCCAGTATTTTTAGGATGATTGTACACACATACCTGGTCCAAGAAGGATATTTTTTCCTACTAAGTATCAAAATTAAGTACTTAGAGCCAGGCGCGGTGCGCGCACGCCTGTAATCCCAGCACTTGAGAGGCTGAGGCAGGAGGGATCGCAAGTTCAAAGCCAGCCTCAGCAATGACGAGGCACTTAGCAACTCAGTGAGACCCTGTCTCTAATAAAATACAGAAAAGGGCTGGGGATGTGGCCCAGGGATCGAGTGCCCCTGAGTTCAATCCCCAGTACCAAAAAAAAAACAAAAAAAAATTAAGTACTTAGGGGTAATTTGGCCTACCCCTATAGATGAAGGGTTCAGTATAGAGCAAAGTATTTTATCTATGACACCATTTGCAAAGTTCTTCAGCTTTTAAATTTTATTTGGGCTAGTTATTTTTCTCCTTATTTCTTGCAAATTTATTGAAGAGTAAAATTCAAATTCTAGACTCTTAACAGAATTTATAAAGTGATTTTCCAACTAGGCCTCCAGTCCACCCCTACCTCCAATCACCACAAAAAAAAAAAAAAAAAAAAAAAAACCTCTGTGGCAGAAGTGGAAGAAGTCAAGAGCTGAGAAATGATGACTAAAGTCATACCGGTAATGGTGAAATGGTGAAAACTGGAGATCATTAAGACCTTGTAAACCAGTGCAAGGAGATGCAAGGATTAACTGATGAGATCTGAAACTGCTGGAAAATTTGAAATGGAAGAGTTTTGGAAAGACTATAACCCTAAGCCAGATCCAAAGATCAAGGTGGATTGGACCCAGTGAGAGCAGGAGGTAGTAAGAGGATTGGTGGATATATGGTGAAGGAAGAGACAAAATGATGTGCTGATTGACTGGAAGAGAGGTGTGAAAGGAAAATGGGAGTCATGATGATTGCAAGTTACTTAGTCTGAGCAAACATAGGAACACTTGCCATGAACAAAGCTGGGGAGGATTTTGTGAGACAGGTTCATGGGGAGATTTTAAAAGAACTCAGTTTTGGAAGTATTGGAAATGTTTGGAATTTAGACATTTCCATTTGGACATGGTAATGTCAAGTAGATAACTGAGATGACCAAGAAAGTGGGGGCAGATAAAGAACCAAGTTTAGAGCTCTGGGCACTCTGATATCTAATGGTCAGGGGAAAGAGGAACCAGCAAAAACATCCGAGTCAGTGGTATAGCAGAAAACCAGGGGAGTGGCTGTCTTGGGGATTGGTTAAAGGAAGTGTATTAAGGATATTGGGAGTTATCAAGTGTACTAAGTGATGTTGATAAAATAACAAAGATTAGAAACTGGCCAATAGGCTTTGTGATGTGAATTTTTTTTATTGATCTTTGATAAGAACAGCTTTCTGGGACGGTAAAAATGAAAGTCTAATTGCAGTAAATTAGCAAACTCCAAGTAAACATAGAGGAGAGATCTATATTAAAAGGAACTGGGGCTGGGGGTTATAGCTCAGTGGTAGAGTGCATGCTTAGCATGTGTGAAACAATCCTCAGCACCACAAATAAATAAAAGAGATTAAAAGAAACAAATCAAACAATTGCAATGAGTGGACTGTATTTAGATTCACAAACAAATCACAAAATAAATACATAAAAATGTGGATTCAAATAAGCACACCACAAAAGGTAAACCACAAGACTATGGGAAGTTCCACTTTGGATATTTGATGATATTAGGACTAATTATTATATTGTAATTATGTTTATATGTTTACCAATAGTATTTCATCTTTTCCTTATAAAAGATTTTTCAGATAGAAATATATACACATTTGAACATGTAAATGTCTAGAATTTGCTTAAAATAAAACACAGAAGAGGTGGTAGAGAAATGGGAAGAAGAAATAAAAGGATATAAGATTGTCATGTGTTGATAATTTTTGAAGTTGACTGATAGTATGTGGGGGAATTATTTTCTAGGCTTTTAGAATGTTTAAAATTTTCCACAATAAAACAATCTTAAAAGAGGGAAAAAAGAAGGAAATAGGACCTGAGTTCAGACAACTTTTGCAAACAGATTTGCTGTATGAGAGAGGAGTTTAATGTGCAATAGCTGGAGGGGAGATAGAGACAAGAATTGTTTTTAAGAGTTAAAAATATTTATTTTATTTATTTGCTGCTGCATGGCCTTCCAAGAAGAAATTAGTTCTGAAAAAAATAACTTAATTCTTTACTAGCTAAAATTTAAGTTATAGATGTGAACTTACAAGGGGTCAAGAAATTTTTATATAAGAAATCAATACCCATATATCCAATTTCAGTTGGGCCCATGGAATGCTTAAGAATCATGCAGATTCTAACCACTATGGAAAGCAGTATGGCGATTCCTCAGAAAACTTTTGGAATGGAACCACCATTGACCCAGTTATCCTACTCCTCAGCGTACACCCAAAGGACTTAAAATCAATGTACTATAGTAATGCAGCCACACCAATGTTTATAGCAGCTCAATTCACAATAGCGAATCTATGGAACCAAACTAGGTGCCCTTCAACAGATGAATGGATAAAGAAAATGTGGCATATATACACAATTGAATATTATTCAGCCATAAAGAATGAAATTATGGCATTTGCCAGTAAATGGATGGAACTGGAGACTAATCATGCTAAGTGAAATAAGCCAATTCCAAACAACCAAAGGCCAAATGTTTTCTCTGATATGTGGATGCTAACACACAATAAGGATGGGGAAGGAAGAATAAAAGTTCATTGGATCAGACAAAGAGGACTGAAGGGAGGGGAGTGAGTGGGGATGGGAATAGGAAAGACAATAGAATGAATTGAACATAACATTCCCTATGTTCATATATGAATATAAAACCACTGTAACTCCATACCATGTTCAATCACGAGAATGGGAAGTTATACTCCACTGTATATATACTATGTAAAAATACTTCTACTGTCATGTATAACTAAAAAGAACAAATAAAAATTAATAAAAAGAAGAAAAGTGCTGAGGTTGTAGCTAAGTGGTAGAGCACTTGCCTAGCATGTGTGAGGCACTGAGTTTGATCCTCAGCACCACATAAAAATAAATAAATAAAATAAAGATATTGTGTCCATCTACAACTAAAAAAGTTAAAAAAAAAAAAAAAAAAAAAAAAGAAAAGAGAAAGAAAGAAAAGATGGCCATCACAGTGCCCAAGCATTTAGATGCAAAAAAATAAAAAATCATGCACATTCCAAACTTGCTAACAATCTTATTCTTTTCCAATTTAACCACAATCTAGTCATTCCCACCCACCCATTTAAAACATTCTATGAAACCCTGTACCTAATAACATTGATTGAAACTTCTGCTTCAAAGTTATAATCTGCTACCATATTTGATTAGCAAACTATTACTGCATGATTGCTAGAACATTTGGATTAAATGTAACAAATGCCTGTATCAGAAAAGGAAAAAGCAAGGAGAATTGTCGATATCATTCATGAGCTATGTCATGAAATCAAGTGTTCAGCTGATTGGTCCCTTAGTAGAGTTATTATTAAATATTTCCTTAATCTCCAATGTACTGATTTTTTTTTTCATTATTGGTACTAACAGGTACTGAGTTTCTGTGTTGCAACAACTACCCACGAATAAACAGTGAGCAGGTGAATGTCTGTTTCTATGGTTTCTATTTACAGTAGAGAACATTCATAGAGATTGACACTTGCTACTTTCCTTGGTGATACAAATTTTAAGTATTGCCTTCTCCTCCCTTATTCCTACCCTTTTTCTCCACCATCTTGTCCTCATTTCATCTGTTTTCTTTCTCTTCATCTATCTGTCTTTCTTAATCACCATTACCTGTAAATTCCATTAAGTATGATTTAATTTCATTTTTCCATTCAAGGTAAAGTGTCTGGACAAAAAGAGCAGGCAGTGGGAGAGCTGTCTGTTCTTTTCTTAATAACTTGAGCAAATACTTTGTTTCTGAAAATAGACAAGCAATTTAAGAAGAAATGGCAAAGTTTCCTTCTTTGATTGGACAAAATTTCTTTCCATGACAAATCTTCCAGGAACAGGGGTAATTTGCTCTTCTCTCTCTTCAGAGGCTGAGATCATTAGATAAGGTAAGCTCCTACAATGCAGTGAGCCAATTACTTAAGTTGTCCTCAGCAAATACAATGACTTTCTGCTGGATCAAACAAAACCATTTATTATTTATACTCCTCGTCCTTTACAGTGGCACAAAATTATGATAACCAAAAATTGCTAAAATATGTCAAATGGATAACGAAAAACAAAGGTTTGAAAAATAAGTTGGGATCATTGTACAAAACTAAATCACTAAGGGCTCTCAACCACCTGTCAGTATGCAATGATGCAGATAGAAATGTTAAAACAAAATGTTTTTGAAAATATCTTATCTTTCCAGAACTGTTGAGCAAAGATCCTGGGAAATGTTCTTCCTTTGCATTTGAGAATGATTAGATTCTGTGAAGTTACTTTCAAAGTCAGATAAATTGATAAGATTCCTTTGGAAAGGGAAAAAAAAAAATAGTATTTTGTCCACTAAAGTGCAATAGATTTACAAGACAAATCTCAGTCCATTTAACTATAAATGTAAATGTATAGATAGGTTGAATGAAATAAGTGAGCTCTGTCCTAGAAATCAATATTGGAACTGTGCAGAAGTTTATACAAACCTTCTGTCATTCATGTCTCACTATTCTTTTAACTCCTCAAAAAGCTATTTTCTATTCTACTTATGAGACACCAACAGAATAAAAGTTGTTATCATTATGGTTAGCATGGTTTTTCTTTGACTATTAAATCAGTAAATAACACATATTTCAGGTTTGCCCTAATAGATGTATCAGAGCCATCTGAACGTATCAGTGCTTTCTTAGTGACTTTCTGAGTCACTGGGAGCAAGCAAAGGTATTAACTTATTCTAATTCCCTACAGCAGTCTTTGGTTTTACCAACTTGCTATACAGCCAATTTCCATTGGCAAACATACAAGATTTCTTATCTCACTCCCAAGTTTGTTTAACCCTATGTGCCGAATTTATAGGTCAACTCATTTTCAGGTTCCTAAAATCACTTGGTTTCACCATCTATCCAACAGGGTTCTGTATTTCTGTGGGTTTCCTTTACTTTATGAAAGATAACAACAAAGTTTCATAGATAATTTGTATGGTATCAAGAAGGTATAATGCGGGCTGGGATTGTGGCTCAGCGGCAGAGCGCTCGCCTAGCACACGTGTGCGGCCCAGGTTCGATCCTCAGCACCACGTACAAATAAACGCATTGTGTACAACTAAAGCAAATAAATAAATATTTTAAAAAAAAAAAGAAGGTATAATGCAAGAAGAAATGGGCATAACTGTCTTTCTGTAATAATGATTAGCATTATATCTCCTTCACTGTGGACCCAGCAATAAAGCATGAACTGAAAAGCTGAGATCTGGTGATTGTCTCCTTAGTACAAATGCAAAACACAAATGCAAAAACTCCAGGAATATATTTTTTTAAATATAGTTAGAATAATATAAGGACAGAATCATGAACTTCCTGAATGCCTACATTCGTCTGACTTACTTCCATAGTTAACACAGTATCCCTGACTAATCCTAACCCTAACCCTCAACTGTAAACCAATGCATGCTCTTATCTGCTAACCAATCCCTCGTTTTCTGTAGTTCCTAGTGTAATCTAGTTGTATTTGCTTTCCTTGAACATTAATTTATTTTCTTTTGTTTTTACTTATACTCCTATTAAACAGAATTATGTGTATTATCACACTTTTTCTGATGTCTATTTTAAAAGTTTAGAAAAAGTGCCTTTTTTTTCCCTTACATCTTAAGCCATTATGTCCCCTCCTGCCCTTTTGCCCTTTCTTTCTATTTTTTTTTTTCTTCACATTTCGTGTGTCTCCTCTAATGTACCTGGTCTCATTCAGGGTTAAAAGCCCTTCTGAGAATATTTTCCTGCCTCACTTTACAGATCAAGAGATGGTCAGAATGATCCCAGCAGCTCGCTCAGGAAACTGGGGCAGGGGGATCTTGAGTTCAAAGCCTGCCTCAGCAACTTAGCAAGGTACTGAGCAACTCAATGAGATCCTGTTTCTAGATAAAATATTTTTAAAGGGCTGGGTATGTGGCTCAGTGGTTAAGCACCTCTAGGTTCAATCCCAGATACCAAAAAATTTGAATCCCACACAAGTGTACACACACACAGATAAGGAGAAAGGGCAGGAAGCTTCTGTCAGATTCTCCATTGTACAAAGAGGTGCCCTGATGGAATTGAGAAACAATAAAGTAAACAAGGTAAAAGGCAGAATATAAGTATACCAACCAAGCTCAGAAAGGCAATTATTAAAAATGTATTTTGGATTAGTGTACAGATTAACATGTAATATTGGTTTTTCTTTATAATTTAGGGTTTCAAAAATGTAACATACATCTAGACTGATCATTAGTATTTACATGTTTAAGTTGATTACAATACTGACCCCTGGAAAAACTCAATATATGTTCTAAGAATAGAAACTTTAAAAGGAAAAATAAAAAGAGCTAGGGATAGAGCTCAGCAGTAGAGTACCCCTGGGTTCAACCCCCAGCACTACACAAGCAAAAACAAAACAAAAATACAAAGGAGTTTATAAATAAAAGAGAATGAGGGGAGGAATAAACCAGACTTAAGGTCAAATATTGTTATTATGACGAAGTGTTCAACTGGACTCTGAGCTTCCTGGCAGCTAAGGAGGAAGAAACTGTGGTGTGCAATAAATTATTAGTATCAGGTATAAGGAAACAAATCAATTTTTGAAGAGGAACAAACTTTAACCTTTTGCTGATACTAATTTTAGAACACAGGTTCTTCTACTTTTTAAACATGATTTCTTTTAGAATATCATAAAACCTATAATCCCTTGCCCTGAAAATGCCATACAAATTTTATGTGCAATTTCAGAGTGTTCATGGACAATCTCAAAAATATCTTTGAACCTACAGGAGATCGTGGTCCACAGACTAAAGGGTAGAGAAGTTTTAAAAGTTACAGTGGATAATGACATCAGAAATTGGAAAAGACATCATCAGTTTATATCTCTATTTAGGTTAGGAGCATAATATTAAAATATAATTCTGTGAAAACAATTTTGTGCCAGTCACATGGTGCATGCCAGTAATCCCACCAATTTGGGAGGCTGAGGCAAGAGGACTGAAAGTTTCAGGTCAGCCTTGGTAACTTAGGGAGACCTCAGCAAATTAGGGAGGCCCTGTCACTAAGTAAAAATATAAAAAGGACTGGGGATGGGTTCAATCCCAAAAAGAAGTGAAAAGAAAACAATATTGTAAAAAAGAGAACCATGAACTACATAAGCTTATATTTGACCCCTTATGACCAACATACTTGCTACCCTTTGTTTTTTATGGAATAAGTGATTTCTTAAAAAAGGGTTTTGTATTTTGGGGTCTTGGGGGGTTTTTTGAGGAGGTAATAATTTAATCCAGGGCCTTAACACATTTTAGGCAAGCACCCTGTTCTTCAGCTACATTCCCAGTCCTGACATCTTATTTCTTTAAATAATCTTCAGAAGGACTAAGAATGTAGGTCAGTAGTGAAGAGTCTGCCTAGCATGCACGAGGCTCTGGGTTCAAAACCCAGTACCAAAAAAAAAAAAAAAAAAAGTCTACAGAACTATAGAATTCACAATACTCCGGTTAGTAAATCAAATAACAACCTATCATTCCCTTACTTTATAGTGTACTAACATGCATGCCCAAACAATATATTCACTTGGTTTTCCTTATTGGGGGATTTTATTTAGTCTCTCCAAATATTTTTTTCACTCAACATCATTCTACCAAAGTTCATTCATACTTTTGCATGTCACTCAATTCATTATTTTCACTCTTGCATAATATTCCATTGAATGCATGAACCACAAATTATTCCTTTTTCATTAATGGACATTTGAACTTTCCAGTCTTTTTCTATTGTGAACTGAGTTACTATGAATGTTTTCTGGGATGAAGGTTTTACTCTAAGGATAGGCACAGAGGAAGAACTCGAAGGTACATTGTTAGTAATAATTTAGTTCTTGGGGCTAGCCGGTTGTAGGGATGTTCATTAATCATTATGATTCATAATTTACAAAAATTTATATGGATTCTTTGTATTTGTGAAATATATTTTAAAAAGATAAACTTTTTTAAAAATTATTGATATACTAGAATATTTTATAAGATTAAAAATTTTAGAAATGGACATTAAGTCTTCAAAACATAGTCGGAATTTTACTAAGGAGCAAAATCTTCAAAAGTGAAAAGTTATCTATTGGGGTTCTTTAGTCTCCACTAACAGTCATGAAACTATTTTGCTTTCTATCATTCTACCAGGACCTGCTAAGTTATAACATAAATTTTCATTTTTGTAAACTACTAGTTCCCTAAGTCAGACTTTTGATAAGAGATCAGAGTTCAAAGTGATTCCGCATCAAAACCAATATCTGCCTGTTTTGTATCAACTATTACATAACCTAGATACAAGTTATTGAGTCACTTTTGTATTGTTTTTATCTGAAACATCACTGTAGTTTCTGTATTGTAATAACCTGAGGCTAAACAGAGGAATACTCTGTAACTATAGTATATCAGAGGAGAAAACTTAGGGCTTACCTAACCCACTCCCAAGGGGTTTTCCAGAAAGTGCATAGGCCAGTGTATTACTGTTATATATAAAAGATTCCTCACATAGGTGGATCAGAGTACATTATTTTTGTTTCACGAAATAGTGCTAATAGAATACTATAGAAAAGAAATTTTTAAATGTAGATGCAAGTAGATGAATGAATAAAGGAAATGTGTTATATACACACAATGGAATATTACTCAGCAATAAGAGAGAATAAAATCATTGCATTTGCAGGAAAATGGATGGAGTTAGAGAATATAATGCTAAGTGAAGTTAGCCAATCCCAAAAAGCCAAATGCCAAATGTTTTCTCTGATATAAAGAGGCCAATTCACAGTCGGTTGGGATGGGGAGCATAGAAGGATTAGAGGAATACTAGAATGGCCAATGGGGAGGGAGGGTAGGGAGGGAGCAAAAGGGAGAAGGGGGAAAAAAAGATGGTAGAATGAGATGGATATCATTACCCTAAGTGTATGTATGAAGTCACGAATGGTGTGAATATACTTTGCATACAACCAGAGATCTGTAAAAAAGTGCTCTATATGTGTAATATGAAATGTAATGCATTCTGCTGTCATTTATAACATCTTAGAATAAAAGATAATTTTAAAAAGATGATTAAAAATTTTTTTGAAATGTAGATGCAGAATATATAATTAAATATTGAAGTACTTTTAAAGAGCAGTTAGTGTGACTCAGTATTTCCAAGCAAATTCTGATCCTAATGCCTCCTTAATCTGCTGTTCTATATCTGATCTGTGAACTTTCCTTCACAGATAAATTTCTTTAAGGTAACATATATTTACTGCTTAAAACCTAGGACTGGGTTCACTTTTCCCACATCATGACCCCAAAACCTGGTAGTAGAGTACCTAGGGGGAAAACTCTGATGAATTTTTAAAACTAATTTTGGGAAGGTCAGACCCCCAAAATTAGAAATGAACCCTAAACCTATTCTCAACGTACCTCAATTGACAAATGCTACATATCCAGTGATGATGAATACCTACCAACTTTGACACCCTAGAGAGGATGAAACATTTTTTAAAATCCTAAGCAGATAAAATCCTTTCAGACCCTGTAGACTCTGCTTAGAAGTGGAGGCAGCTGGCCTCCACTGTCTCTTTGGCCTTGGGTTTCCCTCAGCTCTGATTCTCAGGGTGAACCTAAATCTAGGTGTGACCCCTATCATACAATACATCATCTATGACTCAACTCAGCCCTCACCTCTCAGTGCAGAGTCCTGGAAAGAAGAGCCAGTTCCCCTTTATAACACTTTCTCTTTATTGAATGCCTTCACCCACCATTATTTTATGAAACTGCTTTTTAGTCTTACCAATAATCCTCCAGAAAACCCAATGATCTTTGCTCTTCTTCATTACCTTGACCTTCCTTCAGCATCTGACCCCAAACCTCCATCTTGATAGTTTCTTTTCTTTTTTCTTTTTTCTTTTTTTTTTTGGGGGGGGGGGTAGTGGTGCTGGGGATTGAACCCAGGGCCTTGTGCATGCGAGGCAAGCACTCTACCAACTGAGCTATATCCCCAGCCCCTTGATATTCTACTTTCTTTCTTAATTTAAAAATATGCTTTTTTTCCCTTCTATTTTTATTATTTCTTCATTGTTTCCTGTCCAGACTCTTCTTTCTTATATTAGGTTTTGCTTCATACTATTTTAGCTAATTCACAAATCTAAAGGTTTCGTACTTTGAGACAGGCTCCACTGATCTTAGCTGGAATTAATCATGAATCTTTGGTCAGCTGGGACCAGTAGGGCCTCTCTTCACAGTCTCTCATCCTTCTGGAGGCTAGTTTGGATTTTTTCATGGTAGCTGCAGAATTCCAAGAGCAGTGAGAGAGCAAACCACATCATGCCAGTACTTTCCAAGGAAGTCTCTGCTTTTGTCACAATTGCTACCATGCCATTCATCAAAACAAGTAAATTGATCAAGCTGATTGTCAGTATGGCAGGAGACTACCCAGGAGTGGGACACAAGGAGGCATGAACAAAGGGAGTCATTACCACAACCTACACATCACATTTACTCAGATAAACCGTGGGCATTTCTAAAGAAATGGCTTCTTCTCCTGTGTTTTTAGACTCCCCTGCTATGGTTCTTATCATCTTTGTGAGTTTACAATGTTCCATGATTTATATATTCCTGTTACATCTATAACAGCACCTCTCTGTGAATGACTTCAGAATTCATTCTTACAGAATAGACTTGTCCCTTTGTCTTGACTTCGTGTTTCTAAATTTCTCCTGGACATTTTCATTGAGATGTCCTATTACAACTTCAAAATTTGACATGCCTAAAATTTGAATATATATTTTTTCCGTTCTGTTTTAACCATTCCTTCCATCCCCATAAAAAAAATTACTGTGTGAAATGAATATTTCTATGAATGCTTCACCTGGTGCCAAATCACATATTTTTCTATTCCAGTCACTTTCTCTTTTTCTTCATCTAATGTATAGTTTTGCCTCTACTATTTACCAGATCAGAATACTGTAGAATCTATTTAATTTTAGTTTCCATTTTCCAACCCTAAAAATAGTGATAAGAAAACTTGCCATACAGAGCTATTATAAAGATTAAATTAGTTTTGTGTTCTTAGCATATTGAAGATATTCAAAAATATTAGTTATTACCTTTCCTCTTAAGTCTTCTTGTCTTTATTCATGATATTGTTCACCTCCATACCCTTCATTTTTTAACTACCACAAATAAAAATTAAGTTCTAATCACTTCCCACCAAGGAGTTTACTTACTTTCAGCCTCCACATTTGCAAATGAGGATAATAAAAGTTATCTATTTCATTGGATTGTTGTAAGATACAAGACAATGCCAGTAGAGTTCTTTATATGGTGGCTAACACAATAAATAGTAAGCCCTCAAATGCTAATTATTACAATCTATTTTTCTACTAACAATAAATCAAAATCATAGGAAAACAAATTAAATCCTTCTGCAAAAGTTAGAAAATGCTTCTGAGAAGAGGATAATGTAAGCTAAACACTGAAAAAAGGGTACAATTTTCCCAAAATCAAGACTGATCTCTCCTACTTCTGCACATTAATTCTCATATTTGTTTCTTCATTTAAGCATTAAGTAATCATTTTTCCAAGTGTGTGCTTCATGACAGTTTGTGCCACTCTTATGCATTTGATCAGCATCTGTCCATGCTGAGATAGTGATGAGCAGCCCCTGGCATCTAGGAGCTGGCCAGGTACTATGGTCAGGCCTCAGTGCTCCCTGTTAAGTGAACTATTTCATAGGACATCAACGTTAGACAAGACCACACTGTGACCATGACGGATCAAGTCAAAAACATGATCACGTCACTCTAGAATCATGTTTGAACATCTACAAAAAAATGAACATTGTCCAACCACAAAAATGACCAAATATCCATCTATCTGGACAAACCTGAGTGACTGCTGTTTCTGCACCTTATAGCATCAATCTCCAACTAGTCTTCCCTCCTTCTCAAAAAGATTTATTGACACCCAATCATACATTTATCTCTGTTTCCTGACAGCATCAATCCAGAACAAACCCCCGCTTGCTTCAACTCTCCCCAAAATCACACTCTCAAACTTCTAAGTCCTTTCTAACATCCTCTTACAGACATGATCCACTCTTCTCCATGGTGTGTGTGCATTACTTCCCTGCACCAAGTAATGTACCACTGCAGATGTGGTCTTGATAGTCTTTTGTTTGAAAGGCATTGACAGAACATTCTTGGTTTTGCAGTCTTACCTCAGGGATTGTAAAATTCTCCACAGAAGAAACACCATCTTACTAATTTTTGTAGCTCCTATGATGGAAAGACAATGCCTTTAATAAAGTCAGAACATACAAAAAGTTTGTTGAATGCATACACGAATCCCTTAGAACTTATTTTCTTCAATGATCAGAAATGCCAAAAAGACTTGGAGAAAGTGTTCTGAATCCTGTTTCTCAGAGGAATAACAGGCACCCTAGAGAAATGACTCTTGGGCAATGACTTGGCAGGTAGCACAATGCTGGGGTTTGCAGGATGGTGTCTTGATCTGTCGTAATTGGCTAATATTCAGGAATAGCAAAAAGACATATGTGAGGTTAGGATAGCATTACAGTGACCTTAAGAATCATATGGGATTCTTCCAAATCATCCAAATCAAGCTGCCAATGCAGTATGCAATATTTATGTTAAAGAAAATATTTATTTTATGATAAGATTCTAAATTCCTTTAAAATTATATACATAATATATATTTTGTATACCTTATATAAATAAAGTTCAAAAATTTCTAGTCATTGCATTTCTTGAGTTGCATTGTCATGTTACTCTCAAAACATCACAGAAATGATAAAAAAAAAATCTGAGAAATTTAGCCTGAATGTAAAGGCACTATAAAATATGCCATGTACGTTTTTAAAAAGAAGACATTAATAAAAACATTAAAGACTTTGACATGCAAATTAACTCAATTTTAAAATAGGAAACCATCTAACTAAAAAAAGAAATTATTGAAAAAAATGACACTACAGAAAGATTTTGACAAAGGATAGTCTATTACAGCATATGAATTTAGCCAAATAAGCAATAAGGTGGGTAATACAGATCATGTGAATTATATTTGCATCTATGCATTTTAGCAAAATTCTTCTATTACATTAATCTTCAAAGAAACAGTCGCATAAACTAATACTAAAGTTGCAGGCTTTGGGAAATAGCTGTAAGGATCCCTGAAATATCATTAAAGCTGCTATTAATCTGCACAACTAGCTTCCCCAGGGAAAGCAACCCAATGCTTTCAATGCTAAGAAGTGCTAAGAACCCCCATTAAAAATGGGAGTCACAAAATACTGTAGAGAAATTAGCAGCTAATTAGAAAGAAAATTAGCAAAAAGAAGATATAATTATTTTGTTTGATATGGTTTAAGAATGTAACAGCAAAAAATATATTAATATTCAGTAAACTTTCAGTATATATTAGCTGAAAAATATTTCATATACATAATAATTTCAAATTATGTATGTCAACCATAAAAACTGAAACAAGTCTGGTCCCACAACGTTAATTTTATAAATTGGGTTTTGGTTTTCTGTCCATTTAAGTGCTCTGGCCAGTAATTCCTCTACTTCGAATGTAACCATTATATAGTTTTAAATGTGTACATGTGATTTTTAGATGCCATTTTCATGAGATTTACAATCTGTTGCTGGCTTGATATTCATTCTATATTTTAACGAGTATCTGAATCAGTCTACGAACCCTTCAGTATTTTCACCCCAGGAGTATATTAGAGTAACTGATTTCTGGGAGCCTAGAACTATGCTACTATGAATGCAATTCTAAGCAGAAATTAAGGTATGAACAATTCATTGAGAGAAGAATGAATAACAGTCTGTGCCTTTAATATAGTTTTCCTGGTATTAAAAAGCAACTGAAAAAGAAAAAGTTTAAAAAAACAAAAAGAAGAGGGGATTCTGTCAGCTGCTTTTTAAAAGACCTGAGATTTGGAGCAATCATTCCTTTAATTATCCATTTAGCCAACCAGTGTTTATTATGCATAGCATCACTCTAAGCTCAGAGGCTAGGCAATGGCTCCAATTCCCATCATTCACATCCAGAGCTCCTAGTCTGATCGAAAATAAATTAGTAATAATGACAAAGGATGCTAAAGGCTCTAAGCAGGAACACCTAATCTAGACTATAATTCTAGGAAAG
Organism: Tamias sibiricus; assembly: GCA_025594165.1. Taxonomy (NCBI): domain Eukaryota; kingdom Metazoa; phylum Chordata; class Mammalia; order Rodentia; family Sciuridae; genus Tamias; species Tamias sibiricus. The sequence goes on from CM046666.1 coordinate 101,440,867, forward strand.
GCCTGGGAAGGGAGGGACAATAAAAGGTTAGGCCTAAAGGATGAGTTAGAGCTAGTCAGGGAAAGAAGAGGAAGGAGAGGGTTGCAGACAGAAAGAATAGCCCATGGGAAGGCCAAGCCTGCTGGTGACAGCATGGAACTTTGAAGACTGAAAAAGATGCTCAGAACAGAAGACAAGCCCAGGGAAAGAATATTGGGAGCTTAGACTAGAATGGAGATGTACAAAGAATGATCCTTTAGACAGGTAAAGGAGGAGCTGCTGACTAAATAATAATGTACAATATTTACAAATTTCCTATGTATCTGGTTCTCTGTTCCTCACCCTTTCTGCACAGTTTCATTTATGTCCTATTTCGATCAAGTGAGACAGGTGTCAATATTGTTTCTATTTCCCAGATGAGAAACTACTCAAGATCACATAGTTAAGTCATAACAAAGACAAATTTAGTTCCAGAATCTTTGAGTCCTTATCCTGTGTCTTTAAAACATACCACACTACATGTCAAAAAGAATAACCAGCATTTTATTTCTATTAAAACTCTGGGATTGTGGCTCAGCGGCAGAGCACTCGCCTTGCACGTGCGCAGCCCAGGTTCGATCCTCAGCACCACGTAAACATAAATGCATTGCATTGTGTACAACTAAAGTAAATAAATAAATATTAAAAAAAAAAAACAACTCTGTGTCACTAACATTTGGACTAAGTTAAGATATCTACTGGAAGAACCTAAAAGTAGCTCTACTTTTTATTTACCATGCAAATTCTCAGTGTAGTACACATAGTTGGAAAATGCATTGGTTGAGCTGACAACCAGTTAGTTGAGGCATAGAATTGTTTGTTTGTTGTTTTTTTTCTGTCTTGGGAGCACAAGACAAATTAAAGTGCATGGTACATAGTAGATTCTAAAAAAAAAAGTTAGTCATGCTTTACTGTATAGAAAATTGTGTCTACTTTGACAATGTCATTTTGGTGAGATGCTTAACTATTATTTGTCAAAAAGGAACATCAAGATAAGCAAACAGAGATGGTCCACGTACTTAACTGAATTTACTTGCACAAAAACAAACCAATTCAAACCCAACAGAACCTTTTTGTTTTTTCAAAGTGTAAATTCAGTCAAGGTGGAATTTATGTTTTAATCTTTAAGACTGGAGTCAGTAGTTAATGATTTATTTCATTTGCACAAAATTTTTTCCATTGTTAGTAATTTGTTGAAAACCTAAAAAGAAAAAAAAAATCAATACTTTTACTAAAGAGAGAGTGGTTATGAATGAAATATTGCAATTGAAATTTTCATAGTATTATCGATTTTATTACTTTTCCTAGAAAAGATGATTCTCAGCTCATTTTTATGATTCCATGCTATGGCATTTCCTTGCTTCTGAAAGGTATTTTTGAAATACATGTAATCAAGTTTTATTGCCATTGCTTTTAAATGCTATTAACTAAACTTTAACTTTGATATCAACATATCTCAATTTGTTCCTCTTTTTCTGGCTTTTCCTTTTTTTATGGCTTAAACAAAAGACATTTTTTTCTTTTTTTTTATTATAATTTGTTATACACATTTGCAGAGTACATTTCATTTCATATTACATATAAACAGCACAATTTTTCAAGTTGCTGGTTTTATATAAAGTATTTTTACAACAATTGTGTCTTCATACATGTATTTAGGGTAATCATGTGTAACTCAGTCTGCCATTATTCCTATCCCCTTGCCATCCCCCCCCCCTTTGTTCTATTTAATGTTCTTTCGTTCCTCTCACCCCCACTCCCTTTCCTTTATAAGTTAGTATCTTCATATCAAAGAGATCATTCGACCTTTGGTTTTTGGGGATTGGCTAACTTCACTTAGCATTATTTTCTCCAACTCCATCCATTTACCTGCAAATGCCATGATTTTATTCTCTTTTAGTGCTGAGTAGTGTTCCATTGTGTATATATACCAAAGTTTCCCTATCCATTCATCTGCTGATGGTCATCAGGGTTGGTTCCACAATCTAGCTATTGTGAATTGTGTTGCTATAAACATTGATGTGGCTGTGTCCCTGTAGTAAGCTGTTTTTAAGTCCTTTGGGAATAGACCAAGGAGTGGGATAGCTGGGTCAAATGGTGGTTCCGAAAGACATTTTTTCATAGTTCAGGATACCTTGTCATTTTTTTATACAGTTTATTTTAATTTAGCAGTTAACTCTAATTTTCTGTCAAAGTGGTGACAATTTATATAAAATTTCATTATATAACTAATTGAGGTAAATAGTTTTATTAACATAAACATTGTATGGTAATAGTAATATGAAAAATCATATAATATTAAACCTGAGATGAAAATCTATATTAAATAGATTATTATAGCAACATATTTGTCATATTGTTATTTTACATCATGGTAAATAGTTCATAATGACAATTTAATGGATGGGGAGAGTAGAATACTTCATAATCCTATAGGTAATGCTGTCATTTAATAATAGATGTTCCTAATTAAACTCATGGCATTTAAACATGCTCTTGAGCAATTTTAATTATAAATTCTAAAATCTCATCTTGGATTTATCCAAAACATGTGATTTGATAAAAAGCCATATGTATATTTTACATATATACATCTATATATATGTATATAGATCTGTATGTATTAATATATATGTATATACACTGATGTATATATACATATATATACATATATATATCTTTTTGCTTAGTCTCTAAAAACTAAAGTATTTAAATATACTTTATCTTAGAGGAGAACTGAAAATGCGTTATTTTCATGTCAACACATGTGCTTTTATTATTCCTTGAAAACAAACACCAAAGTAAAGCAACAATCTGGATAAAGAACCACCCCATGACTGCCCAGAGGTGACTTTCTAGTGACTTAACTACTCAAAGTAGATAAAATCCATTATGTAAGATTGACTTAGGAATATTCTGATGCCTCTCTCTTCTTTCCTTCTTGTTTTATTAATAGTAATTTTAATTTTTAAGCCACATTATATCTCTGTCTTTGACTAATTTGAAATTCAAAACCTGGATTAATATCCTAGCTAGGAAAGAAACTGACATCTAGGTTGAAAATGACTAGGAACCTTGTATACAACTTGTATTGGATAATTATTAAATTCTTCAGTATTCAAATCACCAAACAGGAAAACCTTACTCTGTACTAAAACAACAATGTAAGAATATTCCGGAGCATAGACCACTGCATTTCACCATGTACTTTCTTCAAGCCAGACAATGGCAGTGACCTTAGCTTATATAAAATCTTAAATCTTGTCTAACACGTTAAAGAGAAGGAAAATACTCCCTAAATGAAGAGAGAAATTCCATTACTTTGGTACTTAATAACATTCTAATCTTTTTATCCCATAAACTACCAACATAATTATAAGTTACAAATATTTACTCTTACTTTCTTTTTCAAGGCAGCCCCTAGAATCTTGAGCAGATAAAGAATCAAAAATAATCGAGGAGAAGAAAAAGCTTTCCACTTTGCTTTGCTTCTTCCTTTGCTAAAATGCTTTCTTTGCTAAAGTGCTAACAAGACATACAAAGAGACCATTGTACTGGTGGGCCCTCTATGCCTCCAATACACAAAGGTGGGCCATCCTCAAGTTTAGGGGGGGTGGACAGAACTTCACAGCCATTACAGTCTCAAGCACAGTGCTGAGACACTTCTTAACATAAAGCCACATTAGACATGTAACAAAACAAAGACTGATTCCTTGACTTTGATGAGTCATTAACCTAGCACCATTTAGGGCTCATGGACACAGAGCACAATGGACACAGAGCACAATTGTGGATTCTCAAACAGGAGCCCTCGATCCTCACACACGTACAAATACAACACAGATAAAAAAAGACAACACAGAGCAGAGCTTAATTAAAATATAAGATTTAGATATTACTCTATTGATTTGTTGTCATCTTTCCCCCTTCCCTCCCCCGGCCCCCACCATGGTGATTCCACTTTGAAAATGTAGAAGAAAATCTATAAAAGGATGTATGAATAAGTTCAAATTGAAGATAAGATTAATGCAGTAATGGTTCCTTACAGAGACAAAATTCTCTAAGAATTGGGCTTTTATATCACTTAATGTAAGATATCGAGAAAAGTTATAGCATTTCTAAGAGGAATAATATCAATTAGTAAATTGGTTTCTTTTATCAATAGTCTAGCTCTTTTGTCAACATCTCTACTTCCAAGTGCTAAAAAAGGAAAGAATTTAACAAACCAAAAATTAAAACTTTCAACTGATTTGCCTGGGCACTAATAACTCCTGAAGTACTTGCACTAATTTCTTACTTATGCAAGTCAAGAATAAAGATATAAACAGTCAGCCATGGTGGTGCACTCAGGCAGGAGATCACAAGTTTGAGGCCAGGCTTAGAAACTTATCAAGACCCTGTTTCAAAATAAAAAAGGCTGGGAATGTAGCACCCTTGGGTTCAGTCCCCAGTACCAGAACAAAAAGACATAATTAGATGAACACTAATGTACACTGAATTACGCTGATCTAATTAGAAATTAGATGATTCAACTTTCATTGGCTTCCCATTACCTACCCATCTCACATGTATGAACATAAACAGTAATCTTTCCTTAATAATATTTACTGAGCTCAATAAACCACATGAACTTTCACAGTGTTCATAAGGAAAAATGGAATATAGTTTGAAAAAAAAAGCACTAAAGAAAAGATATTAAAAGAAGTTATTTTTGTATGATTCCCTCCATAGTACAGCACTGGGTGGGCCTCTTGAGACACTCATTCTGATGACTGCTAAGTTAAAATCATTTCTCTTTGAGGGACTGGGGATGTGGCTCTATGGTAGAGAGCATGCACAGGCCCTGGGTTCAATGCCAAGAAACCCCCACCCCCACACCACACACACACACACACACACACACACACACACAAAGACACACATACACAAACACACACACCATCACTTCTTTTTGAAATGGAGTGGAATTCAAGAGTCTGCAGCTACTTGCCCTAAAAGTATTAAAGAAATTTAGCCATATGGTGGCATGGACCTCCAGAAGTAACCTGGGTTCAGAGGTGAGGCCTCTTTGTGCAATTAGAAGGAAACGAGTGGGCTGTCCTGGGCTGGAAGCAGAATGGCAGCATTTCCTGGCTCTTGTGTCCTTATTCCAGTAGGTGTAGTCATTCCAAGGAAGGCTCGCTGCAGAGATCTGAGTTGGCAGTGACAGATGGAAACACTGCTGAGAACCGATTTCAAGATGAAAGGTCAGGAGTTATGTACAGAGGGAAAAAGAGTATTCTTGGCTACAGATGGCCCCTGAGAATCAAAAAATAGCCACAATACTTTAGCTGCCATATTTTGTGTTTGTAGGCAAAGACCATCTAAATTAGTAAGGACACCACTCATGCCTTTTACCCAGGGCATGATCACCTTTGGATTGATTGAGTCTGTCAGCCTGCCTTCTTCAGCATTTATAATTCTATCAAGGATGAATGCTTTATTTTTATTTACTTATTTATTTTGTGTATGTGTGGTACCGGGGATTGAACTCAGGGGCACTTGACCCCTGGGCCACATCCCCAGCCCTTTTATGTATTTTATTTAGAGACAGGGTCTCACTGAGTTGCTAAGTGCCTCGCCATTGCTGAGGATGGCTTTGAACTCGTGATCCTCCTGCCTCAGTCTCCCAAGTGCTGGGATTACAGGCATACGCCACCATTGAATGCTTGATAGACTAAAACTTTGTGTTTCCAAGACAGATATGATGGCCCACACCTGTAATTTCAGGCAGATGTGGTGGCCCACACCTGTAATTTGGCCCCACACCTGTAATTTGTGAGGCGGAAGGATCACAAGTTCAAAGCCAACCTGGACAATTTAGCAAGACTCTGTCTCAAGATAAAATCAAAAGGGCTGAAATGTAGCTCAATGGTAGAGCACCCCTGGGTTCAATACCCAGTACCAAAAATAAAGTAAGAGTTTGTGTTCCCAAATAATCAGAAAATCCAGAAATCTAGGCAACCCTAGAGACCTTATAGATAAGGAAATTGAGGCCTTAAGCAATTAAATGAACTGAATATTTAATATATTTAAACCTAGTAGATTATGAATTCAAGGCTCTAAATATTAACATTATGGTATTTTTCTAATATATGTTACACTCAATATAAAATATGCATAGTTCTATTTATTACGTAGAAATCATGTGGTAATAAAAACATATAAGTAAACATTCCATGAATAAGAAAATATATTTCTTGTAGATCATCATAGAAAATAAATGTTTACACAGGTGATTTTTCTCATTTAAGAACTAATCAATTCCATTCATCAAAAGTACAAATAATGCACATATATAGCATCTTTTTACATACAACTGTTTGTATGCTTTGTATACTTTGTATACAAACAGTTGTATGTAAAAAGATGCTATATATGTGCATTTTGAATTGTAATACATACTAATATTATAAATAAAATATTTTAAAAAGTACAAATTTCAATTCATTTCTGTTTAGGTATAAATTAAGACCTTTTATAAGCTCTTGATGTTGGAAAGACTCTCAAAAATCATTAACCCATTCTTCATATTAGGATATATATGAATTTGGAAACCAACAACAATGTTCCATGTTTATCATCTTATTCCCTGGGACAGTAAGAGAAGTTGCAACCCACATAAAAACAAAAAATACTTATGTGAGATCATGAGTGAATAATCCCCAAGATTCTTCCATTAAAGAATCATTCTATAAAATGAGTAGATATCCTGAGAGACATTCCCAGTCTTGGGTTTCATTGAAACCAGACAGCAACAGGACTGGAGCCCACAACAGTCTCCACTTGCTCCTAATTCACCAGACCCTATGTATCCATGTCAAAACTGCAGTTTATCCACTGTATATTCAACTATCAGCAGTAGCTTTCTCTTCCCCACTAGCTCTCTCTTCCCCACTCATCATATCTGCTACTGTTCCTGGTGATTGGATAGATAGATGGATGAATGGATGGTGGAATGAACAAGTACATAAAATCTTGCTCTATTGTTCCACTATAATTCATAGGACTCATTCAAATACCAATAAAAGTCTTTTAATTTTTTTCCAGGATAAAATCTTCATCTATTCTTTTAGAGAAATGTTCTTTTTATTTTTCTTATTAAACTTTAGTAACTCTCTGTACCTGGCCAGTGTTTAATCATAATAACCAAAAGATAACATAATTTGAGTCACATACTTCAGAATCTAGGAATTCAAGGAAAAAATGTCTCTGTCATTTAGTGGGAAAAAAATAGAATTGTATAAATGTTACCTCCTATGTTGATCAGTATATGTGTGTGACTATCAAAATTAAAAGGATTAGAATTCATGTTAGGATGTCATGTATAACTAAAAAGAACAAATTAAAAAAATTTTTTAAAGAATTCATGTTAGGACTTTATATATGCTTCAAAAGTCAAAACAAACACAAAAGAGAGCTGAAGTTTAGATTTTAAAGGATGGTTTAAGAGAGTTCTATGATTTATCTGCAAATGAAATGCATTTATGTTTTTAAAGTGACCGCTGGCGTTATTTCCTGTTTGTTTATGTTGATGAAAGTGCACCTGGCCCATGGGTATACACACAGTAATCACAGTCATTTCAGCAACAATTACCTGCGAGTTTCACACTGACTCTGCAGGAAAGGTATGTTTCAATTAATGCAGTTTTTTTAACCAGCACTTCCATATACTCTCTGTGCAATTCTGGAGGTTAGGAAGTTGAAGACAGGCAGGAAGGAAAACTCAGTACCTGGCCCTCAGAGAGTTAACAAAGAAAGTGTAGGTCTGTACTACTCACGGCTCTGCTTGTAGGCTCCTGTCCTCGGCCACGTAGTTAGAAGGAATATAGCCCTGCAGTTGCTGGCCGAAGCCATCTGCCCTTTTCTCCAAGTGTCTGGCCAACCACCAGCCCTCATGGGAAGTGTCCAGGACTTGGAGTTTGTCACCTGCACGGAAGCTGAGGTCTTCTGCCGTCCGAGCTTGATAATCAAACAGAGCCACAAAGTAGTGCCCCTGGCTTCTCTCAGGTTCATGTTTCGTGGTCTGGGGAGCTTCAGGGGGACAGTGAGCCCCTGGATTCTCAATAACCACCGACTTGTCTGCCTCCTGGGACAAGCAGGGGAGACAGGGCTCCAAGTATGCCCAGAGCCTCAAACAGATATTGCCCATGGTGCCCTGGGTGGGAGAGGGGGAGAGGGCCTTCCCTCTCCCTGTAATCTCCACAGATCCACTTTCTCTTCTCTTCTTCTCCAGGTAACTTCGAAATCAGCTCCAACTCACCATACTTTGGAGAGTGTGCTAAGTCCTGTTTCAGAGCAGTCCCGTAGATCTGGTTACAGCAAGCCCTGCCTGGGGAGATTCACCTCCTGGTTTTCTTCAGCTGTAGCTGTTGCCCCAGAGCAAAATCAAGTGGGAACTGGGCAGTTGTTCAGGGGGAAAATGCCTCTTCTTCCTGTCTGCTCAGGAATCCCACAACAAAAATAAAAGTGAAATTAAAAGGACTTTATTTAAACAAATATCTGAGAACAAAAAATAGCCACCTTGCCCTTTGTCCAAAGAAAAAAGTTAGCAAAAGAAAGATACTATCTCCAGGTAAAATCTCCATGCCTCACCTGTGCCGCAGCCCTCTCCAGGCTTCGAGTGTGCTCCTGTGGTTTCACCAGTCCTGATCCTGACTGTTCTTTCCTTTTTTGCTAATGAATAACCAACAGGCAGAAGCTATTGCCTTTAACATCCTGAGCTACGCACAGACGGCAATAATTTCTCCTTACTTCCTGGTTTTTCTTCTGTGATCTAACTGGGATTCCCGTCCCCTTTACCCCTCCCTTCTCCCACACCCAGGATAGGCCAGCCCCCTTACCAAGAAGCCAAATTCCTTTCATTTCATCCTGGAGAAACAGGCTAGCACAGGTAGCCTGTGTCTTGCTATATTCCCAGCACAGAAATCAGGGCAGAGGATTTTTTTCCCCCACCACAAATATGAGTAGAATTGTTTTGCAACCACTAGGGGAAATAAAAAAGGCAAATCAGAGTGTTTAGATATTTGCTGCCAGACACAGGGCAATTGAGAAGGAACCACTGAGCCACTGAGTCCCTACCCATTTTTTTTTTTTTTTTTTTAAATCACCAGGAATAGATTTTAATGGCCCTAAAGTATATTCACAGTCTGGAAAAGTAGGAGAAGCAGCTGACTAAAACTCTGAGAACCTGAAACCCTGTTTTTTTCCCACAGAGACATTTAATTTCCCATCTTTCACATACTATTTCTGAAACACACACACACACACACACACACACACACACACACACACACAGTAGGTGACCAGTAGAGAAAAACAAGTGGAAGGGCTCTTTGTGAAAAACCATGAAGATTCTTTCTGTTAAACTTTGACCTCCAGCTATGTACTGGTTCTTTCTAACTTAGTGGGGGTGATGGCAGAGCTCAGAGACTGATGAGGCTGAGAGCAAGACAGTCATTTCAGGCAGGCAGTGGGTTTTGCTCTATTTCCCCTAGTTTAGGGCAGCTGTGTCACAAATGTGTTTCCTGGATCTCAAGAGCAAATGGACAAGGAGTTCGGGCAGATCAAGTAGCAGAAAGCATTACAAAATTGTACGTGATACACTAGTTCTATAAGACATTTATTTAAAAACTTCTCTCCTAGGAGCTGGAGGTGTTGGTTGCTCAATGGTAGAGCACGTGCTTAACAATCACAAGGCCCTGGGTTCAATTCCAAGCAGCAAAACAAAGTTTCTCTCTTAAAAACAAGATAAGTGCTGTCAGAGTCTTGACCCTGGCTGACCTAGCTCTAACACAATCTCAAAACTCCTGTTCTTTCTCAAATTGCAAGGCAGTTTTAGCAATTAGAATGATGAAAGTAAAAAAAAAATAAATAAATAAAGAAGGAAAAAAGAAAACCAAAGAATCATTGCCTTAGCTTCACCAGCTACCTTGCTCTAAAACTAGGCACAAGGGACAGATCATTTGGTTATAATAAGATCTTGTGTCATTCTCCCAGGTTTCTCCAATTGTCCCCCTTGTAGAAGTAAAAATTTTCAGGAATGGAAAAGCTAAAAGCTGAGTGAGGTTTTTATTGTTTTGTTTTTATGACATGGGACTTAAAATAGAAGGCATTTATAATTCCATATTTTAGACAGAAGAGAAAAATAATTAATTATGTAATACTGACAAACCATGAAAATATTTTGTTCCAAAATCCATATGTACCCTTCAAGTATAGGCCCCTAAACAAAGGTGCAGATGCTGAAGTCTACATGATCTAGAATGAAAGCAGATTTGGAAACAACCAGAGAGATGTGTCAAACCCAATTTGTAATTGGGGCTCGAGACTTCAAAAATTTGAAGATTCCAAATTCAAATATGCCTTCACTACGGTTATGACAAGGCATTTGTAAAAAAGACAAAGCAGCAGCCTGCACGGCAGAGTCACAGAGCAAGTGAATGAAACTGAAGAACCAGTCAACCATCCAATGATGGACGTCAGGCGATCGATGGCCTGAGAAGCAGAGTAGAGGGTGGGAAGGGGCTTCCTCCTACGGAGAGTACCAGGATCCTCCAGTCACCCAAGCTTGAAGGCTTGCCATCATCTTTTACTGCCTCCCTGGTTTCTTCCAGCTAATCAATCACTAAATTCTGCTCAGTCTTCCTTTACATTGATTTCAATGTAAAGGAATTTGTATTTTTTTCAAACTCCATCTCAATAACAGTTGGGCACTAAACAGAAAAAAATATATTTTTCCCTAGATTATTCCAGAGGCTTCCTAACTGGTCTCCCTTCCTCCAGCTTATTCCTATCTCCAGCTCATCTTGCTTACCAAGATAAGTGGTGTTTATAACAGCTTATAGAGCGATGGTTATGATAGTAGCAGTGACAGAGGTGACGCAAGCACTAGTAAGAGAATCTGTCAGTTTCAGAGGACTCTCTGTGTACCAGGCACTCTGTTAAGAATGTGACAATTGACACATCATTTAATTCTCACAAAATTAAAAAAAAAATCTGTGAAGAAGGTAGTACTTTTCATTTTATTTTAGAAAAGAAGCTGAGGCTTAAAGAGGTCAGGTGGCTTGCTTAAAGTCACATAGTCACCAAATAGTTGAACGATGAGTAATACCCTGTATTCAGTCCAACTCCAGAGATGGAGACTATAATTCCTCAGTTTTGCAGATTAGAAAAAAAATCTAATATCATTCTTCTTGTAAAATCCTTCAGTAACCTCTAACATGTTTGGAATAAAACCTAAACTTTTAAACATGTCACACACGACCCTGCTAACTCCTCCAACCTCACAGACCCTACACACACACACACACACACACACACACACACACACACACACACACTCTGACAGTTCCCTAAACAACCAGCAGCTCCTGAGAATCCAGGCCGTCTTCCCACAGCACTTTTGCATCCTCTTCTACTTGCTGAGCTGATGACTTCCTTGTCACTTTTCCAGCATGAATTGAAGCATCACCTTCTCTGTCATAATAGATTAGTAGGACTCTGCACCCCTGAAATCTGTCATACCCTTGTACTCAGTTGCTTGCTGAGTCCTTCTTGGGTTCCCTTAGCTATTTGCTTTTCTCTGGAGAATAGAATTCCCTTCTCTGAATTCTCAAAGCCTTGTACAATGTCCAGTGTGTACACAGTAGATACTCATGAGTTGAATAAATTAATAAAGACAGAGAGAGGAAAAAAAGGATAGAGGGAGGTAGGGCAAAAAGGATGGGAGGGAAGGAAGGAAGGAAAGAACGAACAGAGAAGGGAGGACTAAAGGAGGAAGAAAAAGAGAAGAGAGAAAGGAGGAAGGAAAGAAAGAAAGAAAAAAATGAAGAGGGGAAAGGGAGAGGAGAAAATATGAAATGGGAGGGGAAAGAAAATGGAGGAAAGAAGGAAGAAAACATCTAGGTGAGACTAAATACTTAAGTCAACATTCACCAACAGGAGTGAAAGGTCTATAGTGTTGCCAGTGCCTAGTCACAGAGGAGTAACGTTCTGTCCTTTGCCAGCCTCCTAAATCTCTCCCTCTCCCTCCCAGCCCTCATCCTTATAGCAAATTGCCCCCACATTAATCTTCTTCAGTCACTCTCCTGCACAATAACCTTCAACACATGCTCATTGCCTGGAAGATATGTCTTGAAATTCAAAGCTAAAGAATGTGTGCTTCGTTCAGTCTTTATCAGATGCACCCTTTCAACATCCCCCTCCATTAGGGCCTCACAGTAGCCCTTCTGCTCAGCCAAATTGGTTTACTAGGTTTCCCAGTAAGCCTTATCTGTTCCTATATCTAATTCTGTCTCCTTTGGCATTTCTTTTCTTCGTATTCCTTCCCCTTCCAGCAGATTTCAGCCTACATTTCAAGGCACAAATAAAAAATCCCACACCTCCTCCATGCATTCCTGCCCCAAATAATCTCTTTCTCTCTTGAATATTTCAGCTCCACACACCCCACCCCAATAAACATTAAATGAGTTTCATTATTCTCCTGACATGCAAAATCCCCCAGCTATTCCGTTTTATCCCAGAATGAACTGTCAGTCTCCAGCTCTTGCTAGACCCTCAGCACTGCTCAACATTATTTTATGTGCCAATATGGTCAGCAGCTGTTTTCTGCAATTTCTCATAACACTGTTAAATCACCCACCATTCTTCTCAGGGACTCTGTGACTACCTGCTTTCCCTGATAGCTTTGTCATATAAATCACTGAAATTCCAAATCTATTTGATATTAATTAATTCATTCCTTTTTTTAATCAAAAAATGTATCACAAATATTTACACTTTCTTTCCCCCATAGTGATCTTAAAAACGGAAAGAGGTGGAAAAGCATTTCAGTCAAAGAGAAATAGCCTTCAACAAATGATGTTGGATTAGTTGAACACCCCATAGACAAAAAAAAAAAAAAAAAAAAAAAAAAAATGAACCTCCACAAAACACACACAGAAAAGGAACCTCAAATCTAAATCTCACATGTTATGCAAAATTTAATTCAAAATGAATCATGGACTTTAATGTAAAATGTACAACAATAAAACTTTTGGGGGAAAAAAAGAAGAAAATCTCCAGACTCTAAGGCTAGCCAGAGATATTAGATGCTTGACAAAGAAAGCACTATCCATAAAAGGACAATTAATAAACCTCATCAAAATTAAAAATTTACTCCCTGAAAAACTGTTAAGAAGATGAAAACAATGAGAGAAAACATATAAAGTACTCGAAACCAAATATCTCACAAAGAATCAATATCTAAAATGTGCAAAAGAAGTCTCAAAACTCAATAGCAAAAGAATAAAACATTGAATTTGAGAAAGTACAAAAGACATAAACAAACATTTTGCTGAAGAAAATAAAAAGATGGAAAATAAGCCCATGAAAAAAATGTTCAACATCATTAATCATCAAGAAAGGCAAATTAAAATAATAATGAGATAACTTTTTGCACCTATAATAATGACTTAAATAAAGTAACACCATCAAGTGAGGATGGTAAGGAAGTAGAGAGATTAGATCCACTCATTCCATAGCTATAGCATAAGGTATATTCCCACTCATAAATTGCTGATGGGAATGTAAAATGGTAGAACCTCTCAAGATAACAGTTGGCAGTTATTTTTTTAATATATAAAACTAAACATGTAAGTAGTACACAAACCAGCAGTTATAATATTGGACACTTATTCTTGAGAAATGAAAATTTATGGTCACAAAGAAATGTACACACAAATGTTTATGACATCTTTACTCATCATAGCTCTAAACTGGAAACAACTCAGATGTCCTTCAATGAGTGATAGATACATATCATGGACTTATATTTAGCAATAAAATAAAATATATATACATAATATATATTAACCTGGATAAATACACACACACACACACACACACACACACACACACGTATATAAACCTGGGTAAATCTGTGGACAATTATATTGAATGGAACAAAAACTGATCCCCAAAGATTACATATTGTATGAATCAACTTACAAAACAATCTTGAAATAAAATTATAACAATGAAGAATACATTGATGGTTGTCAGAAAGGTTGGAGGTTAGTGGATGTGGCTATAAAAAGAATATGAGGGGTTCTTGTGGGAATAATGTATGAGTCAGAATTTCATTGGTGTGACAAAAATATTTGAGAAAAACTACTAAGAGAGGAAGGATTTATTTTGGCTCAAGGTTTCAGAGTTTTCAGTTCTTGGTCAGCTGGCTTCATTGCTTCGGGCCTAAGACAAAACAGAACATCATGGTGGAAGAGTGTGGTGAAACAAAGCTACTCATCTCATGGCAGCCTGGAAATGGGGACAGGGAGAAAGGAGAGTTGGGAACAAGATATACACTTCCATGTCATGTCCCCAGTGACCAACTTCTTCCAACTAGGCCTTACCTTCCATGGTTTTCACCACATTCCAATAATCCTATTATGGTGTGGATATGAGGTATCCCCCAAAAAACTCCTGTGTTAATGCAAGAATATTCCAAAGTGAAATGATTAGATTATGAAAGCTTTGACCCAATCAGTCCATCTTAGTTTGAATGGACTGAGTGGAAACTGTGAACAGGTGGGAACTGGCTGGAAGAGGTGGGTCACTGGGGGAGGGGGGCAATACCTTGGAAGGTTTCATCTTCCCTGCAGCCCCCCCCCCTCATCTGTAGACTTTGGAATAAACCTCTGAAACTGTGATCCCAAAATAAACTTTTCCTCCTCTAAGTTGTTCCTTTCAACTATTTTGTTCACAGCAAAGAAAAGCTAACTAACACAAGTCCATTCGATTGTGAACCCATGAATGGATTAACCCATGTATGAGTCCTTCTTTCGGGGATATTTCAAATCCAAACTAAAATAGATGATAATATTCTATGTCTTCCATGTAGCTATGCCAGTATCTGGGTTGTGAGGAAGCAGTGTAGTTTTCCAAGGTGTTGTCACTGAAGGAGATGGATAAGTGCATAGGAAATCTTTCTGTATTATATGTATCAACTACATGCAAATATAAAATTATCTCAAATT
Source organism: Tamias sibiricus (assembly GCA_025594165.1). Lineage (NCBI taxonomy): Eukaryota > Metazoa > Chordata > Mammalia > Rodentia > Sciuridae > Tamias > Tamias sibiricus. The sequence continues at coordinate 101,455,941 of CM046666.1, forward strand.
TTTAAAGTTAAAAAAATAAAGAAAACAAAACTTCAGTGGCTACTTGTCCCTTGAAAATGAAGGCCATATTTAAGATGGCATTCAAAGTCATTCATCATCTCACCTTTCAGTAACTTCAGTCTTTTCCATTGCATATGTTACAGTTTGAATGTGAAGCATCTCCCCAAAGACACAAGTGTTGAAGGCTTTTTCTGCAATGCAGTCAAGTTCAGTGGTGGGGTTTTTGGGAAGTTATTGGATCATGAGGGTTCTGATCTCATCAATGGATAAATCCATTGAGTTCATAATTGAATGGACTATTGGGAGGTGGTGAAACTGTAGGAAGTAGGATCTAGTTTAAGGAAGTGGGTCTTTGAAGATGTGCCCTTGGGGATTATATCTTGTCCCCAGTCCCTTCTGCCCTATTGTTTCCCTGCTTCTCTCAGTGACAATAAAAACTGAGCAGTTTTATTCTGCCACACCTTTCTGCCATGAGGTAGGTACTACCTCCCCACAGGCCAGTGAACCATGGACAGAAACCTCTGAAAACATGAGTCATAATAAATCTTTCCTCCTTTAAGTCATTTTTCTCAGGTATTTGGTTGCAGTGACAAAAAGCTGACTAACATGGTGTACCAGTCAGAGTTCTCGGGTAAACTAAGAAATAAACCTAGCTAACTTAGGCTGAAAATGATTAAACTGAAATAATTCAAGTGGTTCTCAGAATAACAGAAAAGCTAAAGGACAAACCTTGGCAAGCCAGCAGAAATAAAGGGAAGCTGGGTGACCAGACCACCCTCAAAGTCTGGTTATAAAGACAAATTAAAAAAAAAAAAAAAAAAAACACCATCATGGGTAAATGGCTTTACTACTGGCTCCATCACCACTATATACGAGATGACACTGTCCCTTTCACTGGGTATCAGTTAGCCTTCAGCACCAGATTTCAGAGAAATCTTTCCTACTATATCTAGTTTTACTCCAAACTATACTTTGGATAACATTCTTCTCAAAGTACCCAAACATGTCATTTTTTTGTTCTGTTTTGTTTGCACCTGTGCCCTTTGCTGAAGTCTACTCTTCTACATGATATGATTACTCAACTCCTGTCCCTTTTTCTATCTTACTGTCATCCAACGTATTGCCAGATAAATATGGGTACTTGATATCCTTTAAGAATCAGAAAAAGTGGCCAGGCGTGGTGGCACATGCTTGTAATCCCAGCACTTGGGAGGCTGAGGCAGGAGGATCTCGAGTTCAAAGCCAGCCTCAGCAATGGTGAGGTACTTAGCAACTCAGTGAGACCCTGTCTCTAATAAAATACAAAAAAGGGCTGGGGATGTGGCCCAGTGGTCAAGTGCCCCTGGTACAAAAAAAAAAAAAAAAAAAAGAAAAGAAAAGAAAAAGTGTATCCATCTTTATCAATTCTTTCCTGACCAACTGATTAGGTAGAATTGACTACTCGCTCACTCGTGTCCCCTCACCACGTCTCATACACATTTCTTTTTATTTTGGGGGGTAGTGGTACCAGGCATTGAACTCAGGGACACTCTACCACCGAGCCACATCCCAGCCCTATTTTGTATTTTATTTAGAGACAGGGTCTCACTGAGTTGCTTAGCACCTTGCTTTTGCTGAGGCTCACTTTGAACTCTTGATCCTCCTGCCTTAGCCTCCCAAGCTGCTGGAATTACAATTGTGTACCACTGTGCCCAGCTCTCATACCCATTTCTATCATTCATTTCATGTCTGTCTCACTCAGCTCATGCTAACCTCCTTATCATTCTTACTCTAAACTTCTTTTGTTTATAGTGTTGGCACAATGTCTAACAGCTAATGGGCACTCAATAAATACATTATGTTGAGTGAAAATTAATGAATATCATTCATTTAGAACATAGTTAATAACAGCCTGTAAAGTCTAGTATCTGTGTAATAGTGTTATTTTCCCCAGCCATATTATTCTGTACTTGAGACATAAGGTGGTGTCTTATATTACTTTTTAATATTTATTTTAGATTTATTCATAATTCCTAGAACCTTAAAGAGACTTAGATGAAGCAGAGAGTGTTCTGGAACCCCTGGATAGATTACCAGTTCCTATCTTCCTACTTGGAACTTATGTCTTATATTTCCTTATCCCAGGGAGAATTTAAACTGTGGTTCTATGCATAGGAGGTCTCCCCGCTTTCACTTCTATTCCACCAAAATCTATTCTCCAAATAGTAGCCAAAATAATATTCATAAAATATAATCCAGATCTGTCTGTGTTTTTCAATAGTTTCCCATTACACATAAAATAAGCTCCAAATTCCCTCTTTCTGGAAGTAAGGCCCTTCTGGGCTATCTCCAGCCTGCCCCTTTCTCTCCATCAGGCCCCATTCTTCTGACTCTACAGTCCAGCCACAGCAGCCACCTTTCTGCTCAACAAGGCAATCACAGAGGCCCTTTTCTGATCAGGGATTTTTGCTCACTATTTCCTCAATCAACAACATTCTTGTTCACATTCTTCATGTGGATGGATCCTTCTGTTCTCAGCTTAAATAATATATCATTAAAGAGGTTACCCTGACTACTCTATCTAAAGCCACAAAACTGCTCAGCCTAGCTTCTTTCTTAGCATGTGTCATGGGTTTAATTTTTGTCCCTACAACCCCCCCCCAAAAAAAAGAAAACATGTGTCAAAGTCTTAATTCTCAGCATTTAAGAATATGACCTTATTTAGAAATATGATCCTGGAAGCAGCCATAAAGTTAAAATGAGGTCATTAGGGTTGGCACTCATCCAATATGACAAGTTTCCAGATAAAAAGGGAGACTTCTGAATACACACATGCACAGAGAAAACACCACATGAAGTGACATTGGGAAAAGATGGCTATGTTACTGGAGTGATAGTTCATAAGCCAGGGAATACCAAGGATTACCACAGATGCCAGACATTAGAAGAGGCTAGCTAGATAGAATGGCCCTACTAAAACCTTGATTTTCAAACATCTAGCCTCTAGAACCAAAAGACAGTAATTTTTTGTTGTTTTAGGGCATTAGTTTAGGCATTTTGTTATAGCAGACCAAGGGAACTAATACAGCTTGTCAGCACAATTGTGCTTTCACAGCACTTATCACAATCTGTATTTTTGTTGTCTATTTCCTTCCTGTCTGTTTAATACAATTTCCCCTACTAGAAATTGCTTCCAGTGAAATAGAGGGCTCATCTACCCTCTTCATTGCAATGTCCCCAACTTAGCTATCAACAGATGATCAAACAATAATTGTCATATAATCAGCTGAAATATCAAAAAACATTTTTGTTGATCAAATAATATTTATATAGCTGCATTAGATATAAGGGTACTGCTAGTTCAGTGGAAAACTCTTATTTCTAGAAGAGAAGTCAAGAACACTTGTACTAATTACAGAGTACCATTTTTTATTATGAAAGAATAAGTTGAATATCCATTTTTTGGAAATTATCTCATAACCAAGGTCAAATAATGATGCCTGACCATTTTTTTTTTGTGGAAATTGATGCCCAGACTCATATGGAAACTTTTTCAGGCTCCAGATGTCCTGTCTGATGCCATTAAATAATTAGACCCCAAAAAGTCTCATCTTACCCATTGGACCTGAGTCTTGCTGTCATTCAACAGCTTAATTCTTTTTATTTCTCTCCTAGATGAAATTCAAATACTTCCTTTGGCTATAATAAAAGCTGATGCCTTGGGATTCTTCATCTGTTTCATCTTAGCCTCCACCAGTCCTTCATTTAGTCATCTTTTGGGGTCTAGACATTAGCCTGACACCAGGGGAAATGACAAACATCTGTTAAAATGAGCTAAAGGATAGAAAATACATTATGAAGAGCTTGAGTTATTTCAGAGGGAAAAGATGATGATGGTGAAAGAATAGCCTTAGTATTTGAAGAGGATGGTAACAACTTAATTCTAAATTTATCCCAGTTTACTTAGCCAAAGAGCATAATCCTCAGTCTGGAAAGAGGAACCAATTAGACATATTCAATTGAGACAGAATTGAAGTGGAAGCAATGATTTCCACAAGGTCAACATGGATTCAAAAGTTGGGGTAAGTGGGTGGATATATCCTAAGTTAAACTCAATTTCTTTTTTCACATAGAATTTCTAGTTTTTACTTAACAGCAGCACTTGGAAGATATCAAAATCAAATGCTGGATTTTATCACAACTAGTTCTATCTAAATAGCTGAAACTGTTGAAGGACATGAACTTTGAGGAAACTTGGCATGCTAGATCATTACTATTAACAATTACAGTGTCCTTCCTGACCAATGACAAGGGACTGCAACAGCCAACCAGCACTGAACACTGGACTCATTCTTTCTTATCTAGAGGATGCATTTTCAGTAGTCAAGGAACATTACCATCTCATTTTTAACACTTGAAAACCCATGGATTTTCCCCACAGTGATCCATTCAATGAGTTGTCTTGTTTGCAAGCAAATCATTCAGGTTTAAAAAAAAAATCGAAACTAAAATTTGTTTTTTTGTTTGACACTGCCAAAGATATGAAATAAGCACAGTATATCTAAATTTGGGGGAAAAAAATTCTAGAGATACTTGCAAAAAATATTTATATAGAAAATATATTTTCTAATACAACCAATCAATATTATAGTATTAACAATCTCCCGGAAGCAACTGAGAAGCCTTTCCTAAAAGGGAAATCAGGATGGGAAACGTAGCTTGGTGGTAGAGTATTTGCCTAGCATGAGTGAGGTCCTGGATTCAATCCCAGTACTGCAAAAATAAATAGATAACATTTTTAAAAATACAATGGAGATAGGTAACCATGGTCTATTCAGTGACTTGATTTTGCCCCCCAGATACTTCATAAAATGGGTTTTACTCTGATCTAGAAGCAAAACTACTTTAGTAATACTAAGGAGTCTCTCTAATGTTAGACATCATCACAGTTTCCCCCAAATGATAGAAAATTGAAGGACCTGGAAGTCTCTGGATTGTTGAGAGGTTTTTTGTTGTTGTTGTTTCTTTTCCCTTTTTTTTTTTTTTTTTTTTTTTTTCTTTAAGCCCTTCTCTTTGATATTTTGACAAGCATGAGATGGAAAATTTGTGACTGGGCAGTCTTAACATGAATGTTTGTAGGATGTCAGTATGCTTCTTACCGTTAATCTTTCAAGTTTAATGGCTAATTCCAAACCCTGTGTGCGAAGTGAGATTAGCAGAGCTGTACCTCTGATATAGTTTAACTCCTGTCAAAGATTAATTTCTACCTAATACTATTGGAGAAAATATTTTTTAAATATACATTACTAGCAGTAAGGTCAGATAGAGTCACAACTGGATGAAGGAATGGACTTAAGTCACACTGCTCATTTGCTATATTAGTTGGTGTCGCTGGATTGGGGGAGAGGGTGTCCTCATACACTGCCATGGAGAGGCAGAATAGTCTGTGGATAAGAATTTCAGGGCTGGAGCTACAGCTCAGTAGTAGAGTACTTGCCTAATATGAACATAGCCTGGAGTTTAATCCTCAGCATTGCAAAACAAAACACAAAACTATAAAACTATTCAAGAATTCCTGTTCCCCTGTCATTCTTTGGCTTTGAGATCTTGAATAACATTATCCACTTCTTGGCCTCAATTTCTTTATCTAGGAAAGGTTGTCATTTCCTTGACAATAGCATGTACCACAGAAAGATGTTAGAATTAAATGAGAAGATGCATTAAAATATTTATCTTCAAAATTAAATATATTTGTGTGTGTGTGTGTGTGTGTGTGTGTGTGTGTGTGTGTGTGTCCCTATCTAGGACATAGTGTATACCCAATCAGTATAAGCAATTATTATAAGAATAAAGAGCATACAATTAGCCAGCCTGGGTTACTTCTGTCTTCTTCTTGTGACACTTAGAACAGTTTTAGGAAATGATCACATTCCTAGATCATTCACCTCCCACCTCTAAATAAAAGCAAAATCCATACCACACATCCAACTCTAAAAGCTTTAACAAGTATATAGCTAAAATTATGATTCTGTATCTATGTGAAGGAAACAACTATAGTATACTCTGCATAGGAAAACATCCTTGACAAACCTATTTTAAACATCTCTGGCTTTTTCCCAGGTTTTTTCTTCATATGACTACTATCCCATTCATCATTTCTCAGCCTCTCCGGGTATGTTCCTCTCTCCATTTCTCCTCAGACTTTCATTCATATGTTTCTCTCTGCAAAACATCAATATATAAGTTCATTTGAACTAAAGTAAAAATTACAGCTGCACAACTGGCAATAAATAAAGTATGCTTCAATCTTATGATATTTTACATTAAGATTTTGTCAAAAGCAAAGTGCATTATAAAATTTTTAAGAATAAAATATTTTTATTCAACACTAAATTACTTCTGCTCATATCTATTAGAATGCCAAAGTAGATAGATTCTTGAGATAGTTCAATCTATTGCAAGTTACCCATTATTAGCCACAGAGGTTGCTGGTCAGATACTGTCTTCCAGAGGGTGATCACCCCATGCCAAGGCAAGAAGAAAAGAATTTAATGACAGGGAAGCAGAGTTAAAAGTGTTTATACTTGTCTTTTAAGAGTGGTAGAAACTCTGGAACCTACACTTTTAGGCAATGTTCTTTTTTGCCAGAACTTTCTTAGCTTTGAGGCTGTGCCCTAACCCTACATGTAGGGATGGCAGAGTCTCTTGCTTGCTCTTGCTTTCAATATGGAAGGGCTTCTGAAATCTGAGAATAGGTCTGTATGAGTAGTACAGGTTGACAGCATTGTTAGTAAATGAATTTTACAGGTGTCTGTGCATGAGCTATATTTTCTCTATTAATGAGATAGAGCATCCTTTTCTCATTGATATGCCTTGGAACATATGGAAAAGAAAGCTTACCCAGATAGTCATGCAGGAAGAAGGGGAAATTTAAAAAAAAATAAGTGATGTCTAAACTTGAAGAAAAAATATGAGTTACCCAAGTAGAAAACAGAGTGAAAGAGAAAGTGTCCCGCGTAGAGGAAAAGCAAATATGAAGACCAGTGGCAGCCAGGCACGGTGGTGCACACCAGTAATCCCAGCACTTGGGAGGCTGAGGCAGGAGGATCGCGAGTTCAAAGCTAGCCTCAGCAATGGCGAGGCACTTAGCAACTCAGTGAGACCCTGTCTCTAATAAAAAATATAAAAAAGGGCTGTGGATGTGACCCAGTGGTCGAGTGCCTATGAGTTCAATCCCCAGTACCAAAAAAAAAAAAAAAAAAAGGACCAGTGGCAATAGGAAAAACTGGTGTGTTTAACAACCAAGACAACTTCACTTGGTATATCTAGGAGGCCTAATCCAGGTGTAAAATCTACTCAGTTCTGCTTAATTTCATAGATCAAACAAGAAAGGTCTCAAGCTGGTGAGGCCCACAGATAGTCCAGGGAAATTCTCTGAGGCTTCCTTTTGTCCCTCTCACCCTTGACCCACAATCACTCCTGGGTAGACATCTACATTCACAACCTTCACATAGCCCAGGTGCTTCTCAAACTTTAAATCTGTACATGAACCACCTGGTGATCTTCCAAACATAGACTCTGAGTCTGCGGATCTGGGATGAGGCCTGGAAGGCTACATTTCCAACACTCCAGGTGATGCCCAGGCTGCTGATCTGAGGACCACCGCTTACAGAGAAGGAATTGAGAGACTCCACTTGGAGCTCACGCCTCAGAGTGAGACATCAGCACATCCTCAATGACAACTGCTTACCTTTAAAATATTGTTATCACCTAATCCCTGCAAAATATTTTAAAGACCACTTGGTCCAATTACATCATTTTAAAATGGAGAAAATAACAGCCTAGAAATAAGAAGTGACTTGTCTTAGGACACTGAGGTTTTATTGATGATAAAGTCAGGAATCCTCAGCTCAGTACCAGAGGGTCCGTCCTGACCACCACATAGCCTTTCTTCTTCAAGAAGTTCAGTCAAAAGAGAATTCTTGGGCTGGAGTTGTGGCTGGCATGTGTGAGGCCCTGAGTTCAATTCTCAGCACCTCATATAAATAAATTAGATAAAAGATCCATTGACAACCAAAAAACATTTAAAAAAAAATAAAAACAGGATTCTGAACTGTCCTTGGCTGACACCAATGATACGGGAATGGAAGAAGAAAACAATATAGCATTTCAAGGTGGAAAGTCACTTTATCCAATTCCCCAGGGCTAGGCTCCCTAGCTCCTGAACCCCAGTCTAGGTTTATATTATGCTAATAGTAATTCATTTTATATCCTTCTAATTATGATGAACACAAAGCTATAACCTGAGCCACAGGCTTCCCTTTCTTACAATATTGCATTTCTGAGGTAGCCTTTGCAAAAATCCCAATAGTAGTAACAAAATTCTAACCCAAAGGAGAAACAGAATTTTGCCGTATCACCAATCACTACTTTAAAATTAAAAGAGCTATGTAAAAGGCTTACTTCTATTATCCAAGTATAACAGGAACAAATGCACTGCTTCTTACCCACATATGCATGATTTTACATAGCAACTAAGAGAAAGAAATTCTTATACTCAACTTCTGAGATTTAGACTCTTCCAATGTCCATGCCAGGTACTTAGGCAGAAATTCAATAATTTCTTGCCCAGTGAGACCCTTTTCTTGGTCTCTTGATGAATAAGTAGTGCACTTATCTTTATTTTGATATTGGCCTATCTCTAAGCAGCTATGTTCAGATTTCTGCTGTTCACACTAAGCATTACTGTTGTTTTCATGTTTTGAAACATTTTTTTTCATTTGCTTCTCTATTTAAAAAGTACTTATTGTTCTCATAAATTCCTGTTATTTAAAGTCAAACTCAAAGAAATATCTTATTAAATTCAGTAAATACCTCTAATAAGTCTTCAAAAATAATAAAAGCCTCTTTAGAATGGTTAGATTATTTGTTGAGTGCTGGAATTTCAATAGCTAAGTTCATAACAATGATGTTTTGTAATGTTATATTGAAAAATATGTTAAACTGCATAATGTGTACTGTCATATGTGACACAGAAATTTACGGACTTGTAATTGGTTTCCTGGGCCTTGAAACTTGGAATTGCTCATTTCAGGAAAGTAACCAAGTCTCAGGGGTTTAATGTTCCTCAGATAATAATCAAAATAAACATGTTCAATATATAATAAAAGTCTATTAACAGGTGGTTTGATTTTCCTCAGTTGAAGTCAAACCACAAGTCACACCTTGTCGTCCCCCATGTACATAATGTTACATATGCATTTAGTTTAATGTAGCACAAAAAGCCTATAACCTGTGTGCTAGTCTCATCTTCACAAAGCAGTACACATCACAACATGGTGGACCACACACACTTGTACATCTCTATGGTCAATAGAAATTTCACTTTCAAGTCTTAAAAGAGCACATATGAATTGAATTACAAATCCATTCTATGAACCTAGCCCCTGATGTAGAGAAAGTGAAAAATCTCTCTCTTTCCATCATTCTCCTCTTTGTCCTCCACTGGAGGGTCCATCTTTAGCCAGTGGAGATCATCTACTGGCTTCACTGCCTGGTCAGTGTCAGATGCCATCAAAATTTTATCCAATGACAAAAGCACTCATTTGCTAATCTATCAGAAGGAATTGTGCGTAACACTCATGCCTTAGAAGATCAAACCATACAATGGACCAGTTGAAGGAAGCATACTCTAGTGGCTGTTATAAACTATGTCTGTTAAGAATTATTTGTTTCAGTAGCCCTTGAGATTTACTGCCTTTGCTTCACTGAATCAACAAATATTTAATGAGTTCCTACCATGTGTTAGACACTGGGCTAATATTAAGCATTATGTATTTTATGTAAGGAAAGCATCACAAACAAAAATGCAACCGATGAACACTACCAGTGCAAAGGGTGACACAGAGCTAAATAAGGTATAAATTTGTTTTGAAGTGATGTCTCCCTTTTCAACTTCCACATAGTTTTCTTTTCTATAATTTGGTCACCGCATAATCATTGAGAATCGCCTACTAGGTATTAGGCAACGTGCCTGATTTTTGAGTAGGTAGACATAAAACAAGATATAGTGATATTCTATATAGAATATATACTCTTTGGGGCTGGGGTTGTGGCTCAGTGGTAGAGCATTTGCCTGGCATGTGTGAAGCACTAGGTTCAAGTCTCAGTAACACATATAAATAAATAAATAAGTAAAATAAGGGCCATTGACAACTAAATATATTTTTTAAAAAAAGAATTTCTTTAAAAAATGAATTTATAGACTAGTGTATGGATGAGACAGCATTAGACACAGTTATAGAAATAATAACCATATTTATAAGAGCTATGAAGCAGAAATATGAAGGGCTATAAGAAAGATATTATACTCTATTATACACAAGATTCTTTAGATCTGTACTTGTTTCATCTTTGTATCACCCACAGAATTTGGAAAAAAATCTGAAAAATGACAGACAGATATTTGTTGAGTGATTGAGCCCTACATTTGAAAATGAGCATGGTGGCTCATGCCTGTAATCCCAGCGGCTCAGAAGGTTGAGGCAGGAGGATCTTGAGATCAAAGCCAGATTCAGCAATTTATAGAGGCCCTAAGCTACTCAGCAAGACTTTGTCTCTAAATAAAATATAAAAAAGGGCTGGGGATGTGACTCAGTGGTTAAGTGCCTCTGGGTTCAATTCCTGGTAACCACAAAGAAAAAGAAAAGAAGATGAAGGAAATAAAGAAAAGAAAATGGGGGCAAAGAATGTCACTCTTTAAAAAGGAAAATATTACAAACCAAAAAAAAAAAAAAATGGAAATTTCTCTGGATACATAATCTACCCAAATTGAATCATTAGGACACAGAAAACTTGAACATACCAGTAATGGTTAATTAAATTGAATCAGCAATAAAATCTCCCAAAAAAAACAAAAGCCCATGACTGGATAGTTTCACTGCTGAATTTTACTGAATATTTAAAGAACTAACACCAATGTTTCTCAAAATATTCCCAAAAGTCGAGAGAAAGGGAACCTTTCAAAACTCATTCTGAGTCCAGCTTTACCCTCACATTAAAACTATAAAAGGAACTAGAAAGGAAAACTACAGACCAATATCCCTGATGAACACAGATACAAAAATCCTCAAGAAAATACCAGAAAATCTAATCCAACAGCGTATCAAAAGAACTATACATTATGATCAAGTGAAATTTATCCAGACATGCAAGGATGATTCACATGTGCAAATTAACAAATGTAGTACATCATATCAACAGAATGAAGAGCAAAATCCATGTGATCATCTCAATAGATGCAGAAAAGCATTCAGTAAATGCAATATTCAGCAGGGCATAGTGATACATGCCTATAATCCCAGCAACTTGGGAGACTGAGGCAGGAGGATCACAAGTTCCAGGCCAGCCTCAGCAACTTAGCAAGACCCTCAACAACTTAGCAATACCCGGTCTCAAAATAAAACATAAAAAGGATTAGGGATGTAGCTCAGTGGTAAAGTGTCCCTGGGTTTAATTCCCAGTACAAAAAAAAAAAAAAAAAAAGGAAAGAAAGAAAAAAGTAATATCCTTTCATGATAAAAAGCATCAAAAAATTTGGTATAGAATGAATGTATGTCAATGCAATAAAGGGCTATATATGACAAACCCACAACCAATATCATACTAAAGGAGGAAAAACTGAAATATTTTCCTCTAAGATTAGGAACAAGATAAGGATATCCACTTTCACCTGTCTTACCTGACATGGATTTGGAAATCATAGCCAGACCAGTAAGTCAAGAGAAAGAAATAAAGGGCATACTACATGCTTTTATACATTGAAAAATCTACAGACTCCACCAAAAACCTACTAGAACTTATAGATGAATTGCAGCATGCAAAATCAACATATAAAATTAGTATCATTTTTATACACCAATAATGAACTTGCTGAAGAAGATATTGAGAAAGCAATCCTATTTACAATAGCTAGGAAAATAAACAAGTCAATAAAATACCCATAAATAAATTTTACCAAAGCAGTGAATGATTTCTACAGTGGAAATTATAAAGACTGAAAAATGTTGAAGAGGACAAAAATACTGGAAAATAATCCAAGATTCATGGATTGAAATAATTAATATTATTAAAATGCCCATGCTACCCAAAGTGATTTACAGAGTCAATGCAATCCCAGTCAAAATGCTAAAGGAATTATACACAGAAATAGAAAATAACAACAAAACTTATATAGAGCAACAGAAGACCCTGAATAACCAAAGCAATCTTAAGTATAAAGAACAAAACTAGAAGAATCACAATACTCAACCTCAAAGCACAGTACAAAATTATAGTAACCAAAACAACATAGTATTGACATAAAAAGTAACACATAAAACAATAGAATATAACAGAGCCCCTAGAAACCCATGTGTCTACAGCCAACCCATCTCTATATAGGCACTAAAAACATGCTTTGGAAAGACAATCTCTTCAACCAATGGTGCTGGAAACACTGTATTCCATAGGCAGAAGAATGAAATTAACTAGACCCTTATCTCTCACCATATTTAAAAAGATTCAACTCAAAATGGAACAAAGATCTAAAACCAGAACTATGAAAAGTACTAGACCTGAAACTATTAAACTTCTATAAGAAAACAAATGGGGAGCACTTCAAGATGTCAGTTTAGGCAATTATTTTCTTGGAGACCTTAAATTCACAGGCAAGAAAGTAAAACTAGACAAATGGAATTATATTAAGCTAAGAATTTTCTGTATAACAGTAGAAACAATTAACAGAATAAAGACAAAACCTGTAGAATACGAGAAAATGTTTGCAAATTATTTATCTGACAAGGGATTAATACTCAGGATATGCAAGGAACTAAAAAAACTCAACAACAAAAGAAAATAATAATCCAATTTAAAAATGAGCAAATGATCTGAATAGACATCTTTTTTTAAAGATATACAAATGACCAATAAATATATGAAAAAAATGCTCAACATCACTAATCATCAGGGAAATGCAAATCAAAACCACAATAAGATGTTATATTACCCCAGTTACAGTAGCTATTTTTTTAATTTATTTTTTATTTATAATAATTACAATTCATAGTGCACATATATAGCATCTTTTTACATACAACTGTTTGTATACAAAGTATATTCATACCATTCAGGTCTTCAATCATGCATTTAGGATAATGATATCCTTCTCATTCAACCACCTTTTCTTTTCTTTCTGAAGAAGATGTGTAGAAAGGGAACCCTTGTATGCTTTTGGTAGTAACCTAAATTAGTATACCCATTAAGGAAAACAATGTGGAGATTCCTAAAGAAACTGAAAATAGAACTGTTATGTGATCCACCTACCCCACCACTGGGTAGATATCTAAAGGAAATAAAAATCAGCTTATCAAAGAGATTCCTGCACTTCCATGTTTATTGAGCACTGTTCACTATGGCTAAGATATGGAATCAACCAAAATGTCCATCAGTGGATGAATGGATAAAAAAAAAATGGTATACATACATGGTGTAAAAATCATTCAAATATAAAAAAAATGAAATTCTGTCATTTGTGGAACACAGATGGAAGTGGAAGATATTATGCTAGGTGGAATAAGTCAGGCACAGTAAGACTGCCCCTCTTGTTCATATGGGGAAGCTAGAGAAGTAAGTTTCATAGAAGGAGAGAGTATAAAAGTGGTCACTAAAGGTTAGGAAGAGTAAGGGATAGAGGAATCAAAGCAGGTTGGATAAGATGTACCTAAATACAGTTATAGAAGAGGGGTGAATTTTAGTGTCCTATAACACAGTATGGCGATTATAGTTCACAGCAATTTATTGTACATTTTGCAGAGAACTGGAGGAAGGGAATGCAAGGATGGTAAATGACTGGGGAGATAGACGTGCTGATCACCCTGGTTTGATCATTGCTCATTGTGTATGTGTATTGGTTTGTCTCATACTGCCCCATAAATATGTGAAAATATTATATATCAATGGAAGAAATATTTTAAATGAAAAAAATAATCAAAATTACTAGGTCTTCCATTTGTTATTACTGTTCAAAGTATATCCAGTTTTCCTCCTTCAAGCATTTGAAAGAATTATACTTTTCTATCTCTCTGAAGATAAGTGTGGCCATATGATTTGCTTTGACCAACAAAATGTTATTAACATGAATGTATGTCATCTCCAGGTAAAAGCCCCAAGAAGAAATGTGCAATTGGATGCATTTCCTTCCCCAACTATGACGACAATGTTCCAGATGTAGGGTAATCTATTAGCCTGTATCCCTAGCTAAGCAAAACCTGAGAGCTCCACTGACTGGATAGATAAGTTAGTTGTGCAGTAACCTTTGTTGTTCTAAGCCTCAAAGATTTATGGATTGTTCCTTGTAGGAGTTTAACCTAATCCATACTGACTGATAACCTGTGTAAGGTTAGATAACAGAACATAACAGGGGCAAAAACATCTTTAAAATATTAAACAAACTGTTGGTAAGATTAGTGTGTTTCTTAACTCTCAATGAAAGGCTTGGAGTGTTCCCCCCAAAAGAAGTATCTCTTTAATATGAATCCTAAAAAATGTAATGCTTGTCATGAGGAAGTTTATCATGTAATTATGGAAAGATTCTGTGTGTATGCCAGCTGATAAAAAACATTGAAAGAGAAGACTGGCACAAAAAGAATGTATCGATGTGTCTCTAATGTACTCTGATATTATTTGCCAGATATAATTAAAATTTTTGAGTAAGAAAGGGTCATGCTCTAGGATATTTTAGGAGAATATTATCATCTATACGGCCATTTTTGTATTCTGTCCTCACTCAGCAACTTCTCTTCTCTTTTTTAGACTTCTAAATGTATTTTACTAGCTCTACAAAGTGTACTTGTTATTAATATATTGCATTTAATAAAACATCCTTCTGTGAATTTGACTAACTAGAACATATTTAACAAATTTGATGATTTCTGGATAATCTGTTTTTTACAAATATTCTAAACATGCAATATTGAGAACCAGGCCCTTAATCGGTGCTGACTCTACTAAGATACTGATGCCCAGGACATTGAAGTGACTGTCAGCCTTATGTAGCCCAGCATTTCATGGTGGTAGACCATACACTAGACTTTATCAATGTCTAAACTAAAATAGCAGCAGTCTGGAAAGAGTTGTGTAGGTTAAAGTTATGAAAAATGGAAGAAAATTTTACAATAATAATCTTGATGTTAAACTTAGGCAAGATACAGAATTTAACTGTTAAATATTAAATTGTTAACATGACTGTTACCCCCTGCTATAACAGGGCGTATATAGAAAGAATTTTTAAAAGTAATCATTCTGAAATGGACTATCTTTTAACATTTCTTATATTTATTTTTGCCATTTGTAAAAAAAATTCCATTATGAATATTTTGAGAGTTATTGTTAATATGTCATATATTTTGTGAGAAAGAGATTAGTCCTCTATTTTATATGATTCATGAACTTCACCAAATACTTAAGCCTTATTTTATTATACTTAAAATCCTATTTTCTTCCAGTCAAATGTAATTCTAACTTTATGCTTACAAATTCAACAATGGAGCAAGAATTCATGTAATAGAAATCTGATGTACTATAAGTTGGACTGCAGAAATATGTATTTATTTTAAGCAATGGATTTCAATAATTACTCTTAAGTAATGACAAATGTGCCTAGCACACTGGACAAATTTCAGTGGGGGAATCATCATAGTCGATGATTTACAAATTCTAACTGGAAGTAAAGAGATGTATTGAACTGAACAGGAAACAAAATGCATCAACACATAACAACAATAAAGTATAAATTTAGCAGAAATCTTCATTGAAAACACTAAATTACAAAGGCACTAAACTTATTAAAGATGTAAGGAGGAGCAACAGATAACTGATCACCATTTTAAAACTGTTCCAAGAAGACACTACATTCCACAGCTTATTTTCTTTGTGCATAATATTATGTAGGAAACAATTTTTCAATTCATGCAGCAATATTTATACTACACTTTTCCACTTAAATGTGTTCATAAATATTAATCAATTCCCACAACAACACTAGAAGATAGCTAAGAATTTTCCAGAGTTGACAGACTGAGAGCTTAAAATGATGTTTGGCTATGATGCCAAGGACTGCTCAGGGAATTAATAAGAGAGCTGACACCAGTGTTCAAAATCCTGGCTCCTGGCTGCTGCTGGGGTGAAGGAAGCTGTCAGAGAGTTTACTTGTTCTGTCCTCTGTCCTCCACACTGAAACGAAGGAGCCCAGAGTACTTGCTCTGACATTACTCCTGCATGGTCAGCAAAGCTAATGCAGATGCTGCTTCTATCCCAGCTCTCGGTGTTTCATGGGCTTAGGTATTTCACCTACTTTAAGGAAATTTAACACAATTTTCAAACTCACAATTCAGAGATCTGGCTCAAGAAGTTCTCCCGAGGTTTGAGTAAGAAGATCTGCATACAGTTTAGTAGATATTACCATTGCATTGTGCAAAGCTAAAGCTTTGTCTGGGCCTGATCCAAGTGAATTCTTAATGGCAGTCATCTTCATTTACATGATTTTACTGCTAGGAAGCTTGTGATTTATATGTGGCATGTTGGTAACCAACAGTTCTTTTTTACCAGCTACTAAGGATCTCCCAGTCTGTAGGACATTTTTTGTGTGAGTGGAATTATTTAGATGCAAGCTTTACAGCTTATTAAAAAAAATACTAAGAACTTTTCTTCTCTAGAATCTGTTTCTTTCAATAGAAATACTTTTTGTGTGTCTGTGGTACTGGACATGGATTCCAGGTGTGCAATCCTCCTGCCTCAGCCTCCCAAGTAGCTGGGATTACAGGTGTAAGCCACAGGTCTCAACAGAAAAACTGTGTTTCCGGTAAAGACTCAAAAATTCAATTTAAAACTCTTTGGAGTTCTTTTCTACTCTCTTTACCTTGGAGATTTAGACCCTAGTCTTTTATTCTGCTTTTAAGGAGAGGAGGGTCTCCTACCACAAGGAGTAAAGGAAAAACATACTAGAGTGATATTAGTGTCCTTTGCCAGCTCTGTAACCTTGGCAAGTGGAGTAAATTCTGAGCCTCCAGCTTCTCATGTATGACATAGAGATAATAACAATCCCTATTATAGGTTGAACAAATCTTTCAACAAATATTTATTGAGTATTCTGTGCTAGACATTATGATATGCAAGACATTTAGCAGGTGGGAATATGTAAATAAATGACAATTTAAAATATTGAAAACAGAAAAGCACTAAGAAAACAAATGTTGGAGTATTATATGCTAATCACTGTCTGATTTGAGGAATAAAAATGTGAACCAAACAAAGTTTTTGCCCTTATATTGTTTATAGCCTGGCATAAAGGATAGAAATTAAACCAATAATTTCTAAGTTAGTAATATCAATTGCAACAAAAGCTATGAAGAAGACCTCATCCTGGTCTTGATAGCTGGGGACTTCCTATAGAAGGAACAATTAAGCTGAGATTTTCAGGGAGAATATGACAAGCTGGTGTAGAGTACTTTATCACAAGGGAGCCCCATGTGCAAAATCATGTCATGGGAAGGAGCCCCTCACTTTTTAAATGCTCTAAAAAAGGCCACTGTGCCTGGATTGAACAAAATGAGGAGAATGACAGTAGATAACAATAGACAGACTAAATCTGCGTGGCCCTGTAGACTCTAGAATGTGAAAATGTAGTAAGATAATGAATAAAAGATTTTAGCATACAACAATCTTCACATAACATTGGTTCCTTGATATCCCTGGACATTGACTCCCTCTTGCAAACTCCTCTGCACCTTCATCATGGTTTTCTTAGTGCTCTTCTTTTTTAGGTTGAAATTTTTTTTATTTTTTTTTTTTTTTTTTTGTAGTACCGGGGATTGAACTCAGGTGTACTCGACCACTGGGTCACATCCCCAGCCTTTTTTGTATTTTATTAGAGATAGGGTCTCACTGAGTTGCTAAGTGCCTCGACATTGCTGAGGCTGGCTTTGAACTCGCAATCCTCCTGCCTCAGCCGCCCAAAGTGCTGGGATTACAGGCGTGCGCCACCGCGCCCAGCTTGCTCTTCTTTTTTAGTGTTACTGAGTCTCTTCATCATACGTTTTCATCTCCTAAATGTCTTACACATCTGTTTCTTTTACGAATACTTGAATCAAACAAGACTATTGCCAAATGATGGAAGATTTTTCCAAAATTATTTAAAGAAAATTATCAATTTTTTCCTTATAGTGTGTTATGATGGGTGTCATCTATATATCTATATGTGTGTGTGTGTGCAAAATTACATGTGTCCCATTTATTTATGCAGATTTATAAATGCCAAAGAGCAAGAATCAAAATTATTTATCTTTAATTATTTCAACTCATTCTCTTCTACTGAACCACACTTCATTTTGTACTTCACTTGAGTTGCAATTGTTGTGTCCTTTCCTGTATTTTAAATATGATTACAAAATTTGATTTCTGCTGTCTTTATTTAATAAAGGAAATTTTGTTGTTTTTCCTTATTCATTTCAGTCTTTGTAGAACTATAGCACTGATAAAGAAGTGAAGGTGTGATGTAGCTGGTAAACATCATGCTGAATTGTTTCTGGTCACTGATGTATCTAAAACCTTTTTGAATTTATTTTAGGACGAAAACTAGTAAGTGAACTTAAATGCTTAAATATCACACATATCATATCATCTCTTTCATGTGTTTTTCTCTGACTAATGTGGTTTAGTGAGCTGACTGCTCAAATGACCTTGCAGATACAGTCAGTGTTAATACAGCCATTGTCCTATGATTACTCTGTGCACTGATTATCTTAATTAAATTAATAACAGTAATAACAACAATAACAACAACCACCATTAAATGTCTTTCACTTTTCTGGTAAAGTGAAATCTGAACTTGTCAGAGAAATAAGATGTTGGTCAAATCAAGGAAAGAATGGTAACAACATTACAGATTATTTTTATTATATTTCACTTGCATTTTATTTAAATAGTCATCCCCCAACTAATAAGCCCTTTCAGCTACCCAAAGATAATTCCAAATCATCCATGTATCAGATTGACTCTTCAAAATATAAAAGAAATGAAAACAAAAAAGCTTTAAGTACTTAGCACATTTAGATTAATGTGGTAATTCATAAAGAAATAGAGGCAACTTATGCTTTCCATTTTATGTATTTTTACCTGTGATAAAGATATTGTCACTCACCATTGCTACAAAATAGGAAAGCAAGACTGAGGCTTTAAGTAAAGACTGGAGATGACATAGTAAGGGCCAGGCAGGCATCTAATGCAAGAAGACACTATGCCCTCTGTGGCATTGGGAGGAGCTTTTCCTACAGGGCTCACGTGCCTATGAGAATGCTGTCTTGGTCTCTACCCCTTCACCCACTTGGAGTACCCAGGGAGTCACTTCTCCTTTCACAAAGATTACCCTTTACTTGAGCCTGTTCCTTAGACAATATGGTGTCTAAATCCCATTTGTAATTTGATCCTTATAGATAAACTCAACAGTGCTGATTCAGTCTGATCTTTCTCTGAATTATGACTTCTCTGGCCTTTGATTTATTTAAACTGTAATTACCCCTTATGTTCTTTCTTTTTTTTTTTTTAATATTTATTTGCTTTTAGTTGTACACAATGCGTTTTTATGTGGTGCTGAGGTTCGAACCTGGGCCGCGCACGTGCTAGGTGCGCGCTCTACCGCTGAGCCACAACCCCAGCCCCTTATGTTCTTTCTTGATCATTATATTCAAGTGTACGTTCCCTTACACCTGGAACAAACAGGTTTTTTAATATTCCTAGATACCAGGGCTCTGCCAGGCACTGGAGAAAACCTGAGCTTCTCCTTTGTTTCATCATGGATCTTGATGCAACCACTGCCCCTGACCAGATGCCTTCATTTGTCCTAACTTAACAGGTGAACTCATACTATACAGCAGTTACACACAGTGTCTTACAAGCCAGTGTACATTCACAGTGAAAATAGCAACAAAATGGCCTTTTGATCTAAGAGTTGAGGGTCCCATCTCCTCGGTAACAGTATGAACATGGCACCACAGGATTTGTTAGAGAGAGATCCTTAACTTGTTGGATAACATTCTTGTTTGTGCACAGAGCCAAAGATAAGAGAACAATTATGAGAACAGTCCTGTTTTGTTTCTAATGCCCCTGGACTAATCTGAACAAAAAGAGCCTAACCAGTCTGGAGTCCAGTTGTTGGATATATGAATTTAGAATGGGCACACAGACTTCTAATGATGAATGTTTATTGAGGGATTTTATGGTGACAGGCTTTATGATAGTTATTTTTATCCTCACAATACCCTTTGTGAAGTATCTTATTTTGGTAAAGGCTTTGAAATTTTGATATAAAGCCAATATATAGAAAAGTACATAAAACTAAAATATTCAGCTTAACAAGTTATAAATAAAATAATAAAATAAATAAATAAACTAAAATCTAAAAATATCATCAACACATTAATAGTTCCCTCCCTGCAGGACCTTCCAGATCATAACCTCATTAACCACCACCACCTTAATGCCAAACACTTTCCTCAATTTTATGAAATTCAATTAACTTCCATTTCTTTCACATTTCACAACATAATGAACCATCCCTAAAAATATAATTAAGTCCCCCCACTTTTGTTTCATACAGTAAATATTCTATTATTCCTGGTTTCTTTTGCTTAACATTTTGTGTTATTTAGAGTCACCCAGTTTGTTATGTATATCAAAAGTTAATTCATTTCCATTGCCGTGTAGTGTAACTTTGTGTGGATTTACTGCAACTGTATATTCTACTAGATGTACTTTGGGTTTGTGTCCACTTTAGGGCCATTTTGAACAGTCTCTTGTTACGCAAGTATGCACAATTCTCACTCTAGAGTGAAATTACTGTGTGGTAGGTTATTAGTATTTTCACCTTTGTTAGATATTACAAAAAAAGGTTGTACCAATTACAGTTCAACAAGTAACCATGAGAATTCATGTTATATTACATCCTCACTTGACTTATATTATCACACTTTTAATGTTTGCCAATCTGATGGAATGCAGGTGCCTTCTCAATGAGAAAATATTCATTTCCTGGTTTCCAGTGATTTTGAGCATTTTTATTAGTATTTGATTTATATGCCCTCTATTACAAATTATTTGTTCAGGTCCTTTGCCCATTTTTGCATTAGGTTTTTGTATTGTGTTTCTTGATTTGTAGGAATTCTTTCTAGATAAAAGCTCTATTAATTATGTATGTTGAAAATACATTTTCCTCCTTTGAGTATTACTTTGTCACCATTAGTGGTATCTTTGGTAAACAGAAAACAATTTAATTGTAGATATATTTCTAATTTTTTTCTTTTCTGGATTTTATCATTGTTTAATAAATCTTATCATGAGACTGTAAAGATGCTCTCCTGTATTACTTTCACACTGTCTCCCCTCAGAATGAATGACTAAATGTATTATATGAGAAAAAGAGGGCTTATTGAATAAAAGCTATGGCACAATTGACTATCTATTTAAATAATAGTAAATGTATAGTTTTTATAATAAATAAAAATATTCAAACTAGGTTAAAAGTATAATGCAAGAGTAGCAGAAAATACTAGAGGAAAATATTTAAGTCTAGGTATGGGAAAAGTCTTTCTAAACACAGAAAGCCTTAAAGCAAACATTTGGCAGATTTATTTACATGAAAAATTGTAGCTTCTTTAACACAAAAGAGGCCACAAGAAAAATCAAAACACAAAAATGACGATAGACAATAATTGCAGTCTAGAAAACAGATAATAGATCAGTACTTTCACTATATAAAAGCCTTCTATACATTATAGAAATAGTAGCCTAAAAGAAAAATAGGCAAGTGACATGAACAGGCATTCCACAGGCAAAGAAATATAGAAGGCCCTTCATACTTGGAACATACATTCAAAGTGATTAGTAATGAGAGAAAGGCAAGTTAAAACAATAATGAGCAGAATGGCAATTATCAGGAATACAAAAATAGGGCTGGGATTGTAGCTCAGTGGTAGAATGCTTGCCTGGCATGTGTGAGGCACTGGGTTAGATTCTCAGCACTGCATAAAAGTAAATAAAATAAAGGTTCATCAATAACTAAAAATAAAATTTAAAAGAATACAAATAATAATAAATTCTGATGAAGGCATTTTCAGTGGGACTCCAAATTAGTACACTACCAATCTGAAAAGCAATATGAATATTCCCCAAAAAACTAGAAATATACCCACCATGTAACTCAGCTATCACAGTACTTGGAATTCATCCAACAGAACTATAATCAGTATACTATAGTGATACAGCCATATCAATGTTTATAGCAGCACCATTCAAAAAAGCCATGGAACCAGTCCAGATGCCTGTCAACAGTTGAATGGATAAAGCAAATGCGGTATATATATATACACAATGGAGTTTTACTCAGTTATGAGAAAGAATGAAATTATGGCAGACTCAAAGTCAGGGGTTGAAAGTTTTCTCTCATGTGGAATTTAAAGCAAAATAAGGGAGGGGGGCTGCAGGGGATCCCATGGAAATAGAAGGAAGATCAGTAAAAGGGGTATAGGGAGAGGAAAGAGGGATAGGAAAAGAGGAACAGTAAAATGAAATTGACCAAATTGTTATGTACATGTGTGAATACACCACAATGAATTTCATATATATATATAATTTTTTTTTGTACCAGGGATTGAACTCGGGGACACTCGACCACTGGGCCACATCCCCAGCCCTTTTTGTATTTTTATTAGAGACAGGGTCTCACTGAGTTGCTAAGTGCCTCACCATTGCTGAGGCTGGCGTTGAACTCAAGATCCTCCTGCCTCAGCCTCCCAAGTGCTGGGATTAACAGGTGTGCACCACCGCGCCTGGCTTATAATTCATTTTTAAAAGCTATAAATAAATAAAAGGAATATCACTAGAGTAGAAGAAGAGGAACAGGGAGAGGGAGGAGGGGAGATAAAGGGGAAGTACTGAGAACTCAAGTGGAGCAAATTATATTCCATACTTGTATAATTACGTCTAAATGAACCCCACTATTATGTAAGACTATAATATGCTAATAAAAAACAATATTGAGGAGCTATTATTTTCCCAATTAAAAAATACAAATATTGACAATATCCATTTTGGTATGGATATGAGAAAATAGGTATCTTCAAACCTTTTTTGTGGAGATGCAAATCAGTATTATCATTTTGGAGAACAGTTTAGCAACATTTAAATACATATTCTGTTCATTCCACATTTCCCTTGTAAAAGTTATTTTCCAGAAATGCTATGCAGCACTTAAAAAATAAAATATAGTAACAATGATTTACTTGTTGAGTATTTGATATGAGCCAAATTATGTTAAGAGAAACACATATTCAAATGCTTTCATTGAATCCCTGTTTGTGCCATACACTGCTATAGGTGCTGTAGCTTCAGCATAGACACACAAAAAAAGAAAAAAAAAATCTGTTCACATGAAGATTTACATTACAGTAGAAGGAAAATGTTGATAAACAATAATGGGCATAATTAATATCTTCCTTACAGTGTGATAAAAACTGTGGAGGGAGCACAGAAAAGAGGAAGGAGAGTGGAAGTTTTGAAATCTAACTTATTAACCAAGAGTGGTTGCTTTAGCAAAATCATAAAAAGGTGACACAGACACCTGGGAAAGAGTGGCAAGCCACTGCAAGGACTACAAATTTGCACAGTGAATCTGAGGAAGAGAAAGAGGTTTGATCACAGCAGAATGAGAGCAGGGATAGACTACTAACAGAAGAGAAAGGGGGACAGAGTCTAGTCAATGCAGGCCTGGCAGCCCTCCACCCTGGCTAGGCTTGATGCTGAATAAGGGTGGAAGCCATTGGAAGGACACAAACAGAGGAAGGTTGAACTCTGTTTTATACTTACTGAACACCTCTGTCTGTTGGGTTGGGAATAGAATGGAGGTGGAGAAGGGCAAGCATAAAAGCAGGAGGACCTATTAGGAGGCTACTGTAATATTTCAGGTTGGAGATGGTAGCACCTTGGCTCTAGTTATTAGCAGTGAATGAAGTTGGCTAGTTATGGGTTAGATTCTGGACATTTTTTTAAATGGAGGTGCAGCATTTGATAATGTATTATATATGAGATGTAAGAGCAAGAAAGAAATCAAGAATAGCTCCAAGCACTTTTGCCTGAGAAAGTAGAAAAATAGAACTTCCATTAATGGCATGGGGAAAACTGCAGATGCAGTAGGTTTTGGAGGAAATATCAGGACATCACTTTAAGGCATATTGAGTTTAAAGTATCATATTAAGTCCACAAATGGAGATGTCAAGTAGACAACTGGATCTATAAACCTGAATTTCAGGGAGAAGCCAAGTCTACAAATATAAATTTAGTGGTTTCCAAAGTATAAATATAATTTTTAAGTCATTAGTTCAGATGCAGAGAAGATAAAATACTTCAGTGGGAAGGGCAGGAAAGGGGTCAAAGAATTCAGAAGTTAAGACATCAGGAAGACAAAGATGAACCATCAAAGAAGACTGAGGAGGAACAAAGGAGCAGGCCATGAGGAAGGAGTAGTGTTTCCTCCAAGCCAAGTTAAAAAAGCATTTCCCAAGGAAGAAATGATCAACCATCAAATGACACTCATGGGTAAAATAAAATGTGGAGTGGATATTGATCACTGAATTGAGCAAATTAATAACACTGATGACCTTAGAGTTCTGATAGAGTGTGGGAGGCAAAAGTTCATCTTCATGTGCTTAAGAGAGAATGGGAGAGTAGGGATTTATCTCCTCCAGTCATACCTTCCTTATCTGCATTACAGACATTGAGTCAGACAACTGTTCCAGTTTTCATCAAAGCAAAGTAGAGAAGCAAGTTGGTGGTAGAAAAAAGAAAATTGTCCTAAGATGAGAAAAATAACAGCATGTTTGTATTATGGTGAGAATACCCTAGAAGTAATAAAAAAAAATTTAAAATTTCATTAGATTAAGTGGGGAAATGGTATTTTTGAAAGAATAAGGTCTTGTCCTCAAGGAGAGGGTTAGCCTTACACATACAAATGCAGATAATCTGTAGCAGTGATTTTCAAACACTGGCATACATCAGAATCACCAAAAGATTTTATTAAAATACAAATTGCTGGATCCCACTTCTAGAGTTTTTGATTCAGTATTTCTCAAGTGGAACTCAAGAATTTCTGTTTCTAACAAGTACCCAGGTATAGTTCCTGATCTGGGATCCACAATATAAGAATCATTGTCTGTGATAACAGAAAGCAAAGTAGATATTTTAGTCACCTTTTTCATCGCTATAACCAAAAGACCTGACAAGAACACTGTAAGGAAGGAAAAGTTTATTTTAGCTCATGGATTCAAAGGTGTAGCTCATAGTCAGTTGTGGGAAGCCATCTTGGAGCCCTTCATGAACTGAGATACATTGGGTCTATTAGTCAGGGAAGCCTGGTCTTGGGAATTCTCAGGCGGAATCCACTGGTTCCAGAATGCCCAGTTCACATTGGCGCCCAGTTCTAGCTCAGAGTTCAAGTTCAAACACAGCTCTGGAGAGGAGTACCTGCTAGAGCCAGACAGCCTCCCAAAGATGGGTGTAGTTTGCCAAAGGCCAATCAACCTGTTTACTGCAAGACCCCTGCCACAAAGAAAAGCAAGCACCAAAACAAGACTCCTCCCACTGAAACCTTATCCCTGCCTTTGATGTACTCCCCTTAATAAAGAATGGGGCCTTTTTCAGTTGTTCAGTTCCAGTTCCTGTCAGAACTGGAAGACCCATCTGGCGCTCCACTTTTTAAATCTAATCTTTGGCTTTGTCTTATTTCTTACTGATTATTTCAGACATTTTATTTTCCTGGGCAGCTCACACCTCCTGAGAAGGGACACGCTCTGTCGCGTGCTGGTCACCTTGTCATAGTCAGCAACTCCATAGCTCTGGGCCTGCAGTGAGGCAAAATATTATGATGGAAAGGCCTGGTAAAGGAAAGTAGATCAGGACATGGTGACAAGGAAGCAGAGAGAGATAATCTCATGAGAGACAAAATATGAACCCTAAAGGCACACTCCCAGTGATTTATCTCCTCCAGTCACACCTTCCTTACCTGCATAAAGTTACTACCTAGTTAGTCCATATCAGTGCATTAATCCACTGATGAGTTTACACTAATCATTTCACCTATGAAAATTCTTGCATTATCTCACACATGAGTTTTGGGAGACATTTTTACATATAAACCATAACAGTGGTGTACCTAAGAATGGATGTGATTAGATGAATTAATATGGTTGGTAGGCACTTAAGGAATGGTTTTTAAGTTGTTTCTATTTTTCGAGGAACATACCTGGTCAATACCTGAGAGTGAATATGAGGGTAGAGGTGGCAGCAGTTTAAAGAGTGGAAAAATATGAACTGATTTTCTAGGGCACTATTACAGAGAATGCACTAGTGCAATAGAGTATGATTCCTATAATTAAATACTCATTGAAATTACATACAATGGTTGCATGTATTTTCTTCAGTTAGGACCAGTTTCTCAGGTGTAAATACAGAAAACAGAATCAAACCTGTGTACCTGTTAATCCAAAAAAGATAAACACACACACACACACACACACACACACACACACACACACACACGTTAGCTATTGGTGCATAACAAATCACCCCAAAATTCAGTAGCTTAAAATAATACTATTATTATTATTCAGGTGGCATGGTCAGCTGTCAAGTCTTGTTGATCTGGACCTGTATCAGCCGATTAAAGCTGGGCTCACTCATGGTCTGTGGTCAGCACACACTTGATTAGTTTTTGATGGCCCTACTTGTGTGTCTTGGCAGTAGAATGACTACAGGCTATGATGGCTGGGGTGACTGGGATAATGCATCATTACCCAGTACACTAGACTAGCCTTATTTACATGGCAGTAACAGGTTTCCCCAAAGGAGTAGAATCTCAAGGCTTCTTGTGACTCATGCTCAGAACTAGCAAATGTCACTTTTTACTGCGTACTGTGGGCCAAAGTAAGTTACAAGTCTCCACCACATCAAAGGAGTGGGAAAATGAACTCTAAGGATTGCATGGTCATATTGCAAGGGGCCTGGATGCAGGGAAAAGGAGACTAATGACTACTGTTGAAATCTACCACTACCAGGGTTGTGATTTTCTTGAGTAGAAAGCTATGATCAAGAAATATAGGAATGAAGGATGTGTCAGTGAAATGATTGTAATGAATATTCATAGCTTAGGTAAAAAGAAATGAGAAGATAAAAGCAGTGGAGGACAGTGAAAAGGTGGGGATTATTAAATTGTAGATGCTACTGACCTCAAAGAATTATTAGAGTTGTATGCCTGAGGACATGAGCTAGAAAAATAGAAGAGAGTGCTATGTTTACTTTTTAGGTTATGGAGGAGGTGGGAGTGGGTAGTTGAGGTAGTGAAAATTACAGGATCATCATCAAAGACGAGTTAAAGGAATGAAGAGGTTAAGGTAGTGGAATCATTAAAATTAAAAAAAGAAGTAGGATTTAAAAATTACAATGAGCCGGGCGCGGTGGCGCACGCCTGTAATCCCAGCACTTTGGGAGGCTGAGGCAGGAGGATCGCGAGTTCAAAGCCAGCCTCAGCAATGGCGAGGCACTTAGCAACTCAGTGAGACCCTGTCTCTAAATAAAATACAAAAAAAGGTCTGGGGATGTGACCCAGTGGTCGAGTGCCCCTGAGTTCAATCCCCGGTACCAAAAAAAAAAAAAAAAAAAAAAAAAAAAGCAAGTGCTACTGGATAAGCTCATTCTTGGGTTCCTCAAATGTTAGCTTTGGCCATCTTTATCCAATAGTTATTTACATCCACTGCATGTGAGCTTTTAGAATAAATCAAATTAAAAGTTAGTTGCTCACGGACTTACACTAGTATTTGACAGAACTAAAAATTAATGGTTGTCAGAATACAGCCTAGCCTGTTAATGTGGCTCTAAGCAATTAAAAATCTTCATTATAGATCTGTGACATGTGAATTATGATTACTTGATTACTGAAGTGGCTAGGGTTGTAGCTCAGTGGTAGAATGCTTGCCTAGCACATGTGAGGTACTGGGTTCGATCCTCAACACCACATAAAAATAAATAAATAAAATAAAAGTATTGTGTCCATCTACAACTAAAAATATTGATTACTGAGAACTTGAGATTTAGAGTTTCAGTGAAATAAAATGCCTACTGCCTCTGAGTAAGGCTTCCTTGCAGCCATTCAAAACTTCACAATGGATAACACAGACACTAAGAAATAAGAAATAAAAATCCATTCATTTAGGCATTGTGTGCCAAGTTATGTAGCTAGAACTGAGGTACATAGATGAACATGACAAAATCCCCCGTTTGAAACAACCTATATCCAGTGGATAAGGCTGACATGAGAATGGATAATGCAACAGCAAGGGAGTAAAGATATCTTCTGGTTCCTGCAGCTAGACAAAATACTTGCTATTATTTCCAAGGATGGTATGGATGATGGTTTGCATGGGAATGGAAATCAGGGAATAAATGGTGCAGAGAATACTTTGGGTAGAGTGCTACAAAACATGAAGTGTAGAAGACCATCAGACCAGCTGCTGCTTCTCTGTGTTTCATATACACTGTTTTACTGTGGTTATCAGAGTTTGTATTGTTTCCTTCTTTAAACTTCAAGCCCTTCTAGGGAAGCTGCCATTGTGTCTATTTTTGCATTCTAGTAACTATTGTAGTGCCTGGCATACAATAGATTCTCAATAAACATTTGTTATCAACTGAACTAAGAAGTTAGAACCCAAGAATTTACTACTATTTTAAAAAATAGAAAGTTTTTCAATAGAGTATTTCAACCAATTTTCCCAGAACATACTCAGTATATTTATTCTTAGATATTAACCAATCCCTGTGGGCCTTAGAAGAAGCCCAAAACTTCATGAGCCCTGGTTTTCCCACCAACCTAGGTTAGTTTTTATTATTTGCCCTGAAGGATAGACGAAACACACTGGGACCACCGTGTAAAAAAGGGGTGGGGGGATTTTATTAATCAGCCGAAGGGACACGTGGGGGGAAGGGAGAATCGGCACGTGGAACAGGAATAGGGGAAAAGAAGAAGAAAAAAGGGCCGGCTTCAGTCTGGAGGGCGCTTGAGTAGTGGACTGGTGGTCTGAGGGACCCCCCAGAGGGAACCCCAGTTCCATAGGCCACCAGGGGTCAGAAGGCAAGCCCATATGTGGCAATTGGCTCAGTAAGGCACTTGGGGAGTGGTCAGCGGCATGGTCAACCTGAGGTGTGGCCAACAGTGTAGCCAACCTGGGGTGCTTGGGAGTCTCAAGGCGCCTGGGGGTGTGGCTAGTTGAGCTGCCTGGGAGGCATGCCTTTCCCTGCCTGGAATCCAACATGCCCCAGCATGCTAAGTAAACATTACCAGTATCTATATAAGCCATGACATGAACACATTTGGAAAGCACTGGAAGAAAACATTTCTGGTAGAGTCCATCAAATTTTACCATTTTATAATAAGGCATAGAATATACTGAGTAGATCACAAATGGACCAGAATAAAGACACTATACAGGTTGAATAATGCATCGGAGACCAACTGACCTACATATAAGTGAGATCACACTCAACACACTTGCATGACCCACCTCAATAGACCTCCACAAGATCTTTCATCTATGTGTCCAAGGGCCTTATCAGAGGCCATAGGAACCTGAGCTCACGTATAGCCTGAAAGCTGGTGGATAACCTCAACAGTGACAGAGCAGGAGCCAGTAGATAAATATACCCAGTCTCTCTCTCTAAGACAATTCTAACAGGCATCCTCTGTGTTTCATGAAACATTCTAGCAGAAATGAACTACTGTGGTCTGCAAAGGTGATCTTGATGTTGCCCTTTTATATTGTTATTGGCTTTCTCTCTACTACTACTACTACTACTACTATACTGCTGATTTTTGGAATCCCCTCTAAACATACCACCTGTGGCCAAGTCCCTGTCTCAAGTTGCACTGTAATGTTTCCAGTGATTTCTTAAGGACAAGGAAGTTGAAAAGAAATGTCATAATATCACTACATAACATTTCTATTTTGTTGCATCTGTTCATCCTTGTGTTAGAGCATGTGATATGAATCGTATCGTTTTCTGCTAAAATGTTTGGTCTAAATATTTGTTTTGTTTTTGTGGTGATTGAACCTAGGGCCTTGGGCATACAAGGCAAGCATTCCACCGACTGAGCTCTATCCTCAGCTCTTCTGCTAAGATGTTTGGTAGCTTCCTAAAGATACTAGCTCAAGGTCACCTCATAGTTATTTTCAGCTGAGTTCAGTTTTTCAACTCTAGCTAATGTTGCAGATGGGACTTTCATACTCAGAACAAGTAAAGTCACAGACAATGTCTGACAAATTCAGTAACAATTTTTCAATGATTGATTGATCCCTCAATATGGGTATATCTCCTGGGGTCCATTCAAATTATTTAAGTCATGAAAGTAAGCATGCTTCCCAAAAGGTCTGCACACACAAAAAGTGGCGAATTCAAGCCTGAGCTCTGGAGAATTGCATATTGACTGGTCCACAGTTTTTAAGGAATTCCTCAACTTTGTTCATATTGAATGGAAGACACAAAACTTTATTTTTACTTTATGTTATATTTTACAGTATTAGGGATTGAATCCAGTGCCTCAGGCATGCTAGACAAACACTCTAGCACTGAGCTATATCCCCAGCCCTTCAAACTTTGAATCACCTAAATATTTCAAAGATTGGGAACAAATGGGGAAAAAACAAAAGTATAGCCATAGATGTATGAACCATTTCACTTTGCTCACATACTATTTTCCTGCTATTATCACCTAAACACTATCCAGTCTCCAAAACAACATTATACATTTTCCTCAATCCCTTGGGAATTTCAATTCCTTGATAAGAAAGACTAGCATAAGTGTTTTCATTATATTTTTAATAGATTTTGCCCATACAGTTATAATATTAAGGGTTGACTAAGATTTCTTTGCTTCAAATAATTTTGCTACCATTTAGAAATCCCAGCCCTCAAGGAAAGACATCTCTAGCAGAAAAGAGAGATGATTCTTGATTTTATGTTCCAGAATGGACTCTAGACTCTTAAAGAAATAATATTGAATGCCATATTAGTTTGCTATGATCATCCTAATAAAACACCATAGGCTGGGTGTCTTAAATAACAGAAACATGGGCTGGGATTGTGGCTCAGTGGTTGAGTGCTTGCCTCACATGTGTGAGGCACTGGGTTTGAATCTCAGCATCACATATAAACAAACAAACAAATGAATAAATAAATAAAATCCATTTTAAAAAATAATAGCATTTCTCATTATTCTGAAGATTAGATGTCAGAGATCAAGGTATCAGCACGTTTTGTGTCTCCCAAGGCCTGTCTTGGCTTGTAGATGGTACCCTCTCACATGTCCTCACCTAACCCTTCCGTCTCACTGTGTCCTCACCTAGTCTTTTCTTTGCATTCTTTATGTATCCAAATTTCCTCTCATAAGGACACCAGTCACATTGGATTAAGCCCACTTTAAATCCTCATTTTAACTTAATCACCTCTTTAAAGGCCCTATCTCCAAGTATAATCACATTTGAGGTATCAAGTGTTATGGTTTTGACATGAATTTTGAAGGGACACAATCCAGCCTATGACAAACATTAAGGCACATTTGATTTTTCATGTTCTGGACTTCCGAGAGAAAAAAATTCAATTTGAAAGAAATTCAAAAAATTTTATCTCAAAATGGGTATTAGTATTAGTATTTTTTAAGTATTAGTATGTCCCATTTAATATCCAGGACATTCAAATTTAATTGGGTATTAAACTGGAAAATAGGGCCGTATACTCCATCCTATTGTATGGTCATATCCCTTGCATGGAAAACAAGAAAACCCTCCATATGAGCTTGGGATCCAAAAACAGAGAATTAGATCTTGATTTGCATTTGGAATTTTGAGAGAAAACACCTTTCCACAGTGCACTGTGACATCAGAACAGTGACTGGAATCAGAATAGTGGGCCAAATCTAGACAGAAAGTGGGCCTGAGATAGCCACCCAACTCTCTATTGCCATAGCATAGACTTCTTTCCCCCCTGTAGTTCAAAAATTGAAGATTTTCTGAAACTATGCAAGGAAGTTGCTGGGTTGACTGAGTGTGGAGTGGCAAGCTTGAAATGGCTCCAGTTTGGGGTTAAAATTTAGACATTTTTCTAACAACACTTAAAGAAGAGGAGTTTTAGATTTTATGTAGTGAATGGTTACTGATGTTGCCAGTGCGGCCAAAGG
The DNA here is from genome assembly GCA_025594165.1 of Tamias sibiricus. NCBI lineage: Eukaryota > Metazoa > Chordata > Mammalia > Rodentia > Sciuridae > Tamias > Tamias sibiricus. The sequence goes on from CM046666.1 coordinate 101,488,282, forward strand.
CAACCAAATGCAGCCAGACAGGTCTATTTCAGGAAAAGCCATGTATATGAATGTCATTGACCAAGGACCAAAAACTTCTCTCCAGGTTGTTTGACAGTATGTTACCAACCCTTCTGCAATTTAGAAGCTCAACACCCCTAAAAAGAGAAGTCAAAATCAAAGGGAAGTACTGTGAAGTTATTGCCAATCAAAGAGACCCAGAATTTAAATTGGAATTAGCTGAGTTTACTTTGAGTTTATCCACATTTCATTTCCAATTTAATTGCTTAGTAAATCAAAATTCTCCATCATATACTGTTAAAGTTAATTATCCAAACCTACTTCCCAAACCTAACATATGTCCTAATAAAATTTTAATCCATTGTTCCATCATTTGAGATACTTTTGAATCACAATTTTTCTGCTTAATGTTTTAGCTTTCTCTCCAAGAGAAACTCATTTCATATTTTAAACATTGGTTCTTTGTCCAAACACAACCTATATAAGAGGTTTTCTACCAAAGAATTTCATCCCATCATATCCTCTTCTTTATCATCAAAAATAAATACACCTACAAGAAAGACAGTGAAATTCCTAAGGAGGCTTCTTTTCATGTGTCAAGAGCAGAACTAGAGACCAGAAAATGAAATATTTTCACTAAGAAGCTTAAAGATCTAAACATTACAAAAGAAAACAAACAGAAAACATTCCTAGTGCAGAAATACTGCCATCTAATGGCCTTATACAGTATTACAAATCAGTTTTTGGTTTGCTTAGCTCAAGGGCTAATACACAAAAGTGCGATAGAGATTAATTTTTAGGCATTTGTATACATTTGGTCATGTCTTAAAATTACTAAATAATATTTATTGTTATATTTTAAGCAAGTTATCTGGCCCAGAGAAGATATGTAGAATTTCTTACATTATACAAAAAGTTGAACATTCCATTGTTTAATTTAGAGTATTAAGAAGAGCACATTTTAAACCAGTGAAAAAGAGGTCATTCCCTTCTCTCCCAAAATAAGAGTTTGTAAAGTAATGTTTTCAGTGCAGATGTTAAAATATAGTGTTAAATAAGTACACTAAAGGTCATTTAATGAGTTATTTTGGAATCTAAAACTTAAGCCAAATGCTCACAAAGTTGTGATTTAGGTAAATAATGAATAATAAATAAAAGTCATACCTAAGGTTAAAGTTGCTAACTTATGGCAATATCTTTATTAAAAGATAGATCAGCTGCAATAGTAAAATTTGATTCCAGAAAATCAACAAAATTATAATCTTATTTCTGAGCTTTTCTAAATTATAACTATAGTTATAAAACTCCCTAAATGGAATAATTGAAAAAAATACTAACACTGCACAACATGTTATTATCATTATTCAGAAGTGAAAGTACCTAAATTTTAAATTAATATTATGCGTAAGTGAGGGACTGGGGTTGTGGCTCAGTGTTAAAGCGCTTGTCTAGCATGCATGAGGCAATGGGTTCGGTCCCCAGCAACACATAAAAATAAAAAAATAAGATAAAGGTATTGTGTCCATCTACAACTAAAAAAAAATTGGGGCTGGGGTTGTGGCTCAGCGGTGGAGCGCTTGCCTAGCACGTGCACGGCCCGAGTTCAATCCTCAGCACCACGTAAAAATAAACACATTGTGTACAACTAAAAAAAAAAAAATTAAAATATTATGCATAAGCGAAAGTACCTAAATTTTAAAAGTCAACAAATAACATTAACGTCCTTTAGGGATCTTTCCAATGGCAAATACTATTTGCTACTTTTAACAAACCAACAATAATTAGTCAAATCTCATTGTTGACTGAGTCTACTCAGTCCACCTAAAAAGAACTACCAAAAGATGGGTAGTTTTGAACATCAAAAAATAAAAAATTTCTCACAATTCTGGAGACTGGAAGTCCAAGGTCAAAGCACCATCAGGATTGGTTTCTAGTGAGGCCTCTCTCCTTGGCTTGCAGACAGCTACCTTTTCACTGCGTTCTCACAGGAAAGAGTATATTTCTTCTACACTTGTGATATCTGGTGTTTCTTCCTTCATTTATAGGATGCTAATCCTATCTGATTAGGGCCCCACCCTTGTGACCTTATTTAACCTAATTATCTCCCTAAAAACCCTGTCTCCAAATAAAGTCCCATTGGAGGTGAGGACTTCCAACATATGAATTATTGGGGATATGGGTCACTCTTGCACTGATAAATACAACATATCACTCAAAGAAACAAGTTAATTGGCATCTTCTAAGTAGACAACTGAACTTCTAGTTGATACAAAAATGCTGTGGTGTTTTATAAAAGGGTGTTAAAAGTTGGATGTTCAGGGAAAGGAAACATCTTTATTTAAAATAAGCCTAAGGTTCTGTAGGGAATGTGGGAAGAGAAACATGTTCTTAGAGATGTTTAGACTGAGGCATGAGATAGTGGTCAAGCAAAGATAAGTGGGGCTCAAAGAGGAGTACAATTCTCCAGAATGATTTGATCATATAATTTGCAAAATTTTCCCATTAATTATAAATGATGTAGATTCTAGCACATGGGTTCTTTGGGTGGACATTAGGAATACAAGAAATATAACAACTGTTATCCAGCAAATAGATATGACTGTGATGAACTTATCCAAGAGCCAACTCCAGTTCCAGAACCACCTGGTTACAAACTGAAGGGTAGGACACTCTTTTCTTGAAGAGTGTCCTATGTTCCCTCCCCTGCCCCAAAGAATTTCCTGTCCCCAGTTTAGCACACTGTGGGGATGCGGGTGTCATAAAGGGAAGTTTTTGCTAAGTCATCAATAAACAAAACTTTTACACTCTTCCTTCTGGCAATGCGTATACTAGTATGTTTATCTTACAAAGAGAATCTCTAAAGTGCCTATTCCTATAATATAATATCCACCAAGGAGACTCCTGGTCTTCAATGCACAGCCTATCTAGAAGTCTGGTTTTGGTATACACTTCATTGCAGAGGGAAAAGAGGAATGTGAAGGTCACTCCTCCAAGGCCAAGAGACTTAAGAAAAGGAAAATGGGTGAAACCTATTAAACTATCCAGATTTTTGGTTCAGACAGTAAAGTGGTTGTTGGGCTCTTATCAGGGAACAGCTCAATCTTCTTAAGGACTCTTTTCCTATTCCTATTCCTATTCCTGACAGTTTCAGTTTATTTTTTAAGGGTTAAGACAATCAAATGAGTCCACTAGGCATTATAACCATCTGACCCGTTTGCATTATTTATTGCACTAAAGTAATCCCTTAGCTGTTCTATTAGCCCCCCCAAGAGTTAGTATTTTGAGGGTTAAATGTGATTTGAAATCATTTATATTTTCATTATGTCGTGACTATTGATTTTTCCCATTGGATTGTGTCCCTTTAAATTTAAAACAGAAGCAGTAAAAAGACAATAGATTTGTATTTTCTCTTTTAAATGAATAGACGTATAGTGCAAATCTTAATGTCTAGTCCTTCACATCGAAGGGTTTTCTGAGATAATTAAATGTCCTAAGGCATCCATTGTACATAATGAATTAACTCTTCTCTACCTGTAAAATACTAGCTATATACAGTACTGGAAGGAGTTGAGCAAAATGTCACTCAAATCATTTTGTGCTCTCTAAGCCTTAAAACCTTGCTTAAAAATTAGTCTCTCGTTTAGTGTGTTCTATATACTTCTATGAAATTTTTGGTGTCCTTTCATAGAATTCGTTACGATAAAAAAATAGGTTCATCAAATGACAACCAATATTAACCAGTGTCATTTTCCAAAGTGGTACTGGACTATGTGTAATTATTTTGTAACATACCGGGGGGCGGGGGATGGTAAAAGGTGTTCATTTGATTACTTAGGGAACTGTGGAATATAAAGCTTTTGATTCAGCCCACCATCAGAGATCATGTGGGTGAAAAGTCCTACCAAACTGTAGGATAACTGGATCAGAGGACTATTAGTGGATAAAATTTTCTCCACCATCACACACTATTCTGCACACAAGAATAAAGGGTCAGATTTAGCTAGGATCTACTGGTTTCTGCAGCACCTTGAAGATGAAAGGCAGTTCTGATTGATTCTGCGGTAACCCGTACAAGGTTACGTGCCAACAGGTTCTTGGCTGCGCCCCTCAACTTCTGCAGTAGTGGCTCCGCTCCAGGTCTCCTCCGGTCTGGAGTACTTCCAGGCCAGGGACCACGCGGCCGGAGCCAGCTTGCAGGTGTCAGAAGGGCCAGCAGCGTGCGCCGGAGCCCGGCTGGGCACCAGACGCGGGCCGCACGAGGGGCGGGGAGAAGCGTATCCAGGGGCGGTGCTCCACGACTGGGGAAGCCGGAGAGGCCACGGCGCGGTTCCCGAGGCAGCCCCGCCCTGCCCCGCCCCGCCTCGCCCCGCCCCGGCGTGTCCGGCCGGGTCCGGTCCCGAGGCGTCTCTCCCGCGCGCTCCTCGTACCCTCCCCATCCGAGGCGCTCGCTGGTGCTCCCAGCGCAGTCATGGCTCAGCACTTCTCCCTGGCCGCCTGCGACGTGGTCGGCTTCGACCTGGACCACACGCTGTGTCGCTACAACCTGCCCGAGAGCGCCCCGGTGAGTGGCGCGGGCTGCCTGGAGTGCAGGGCGCTCAGCCTCCATGGCGGCTGGGACTGGAACTCCCTCCCGCCGCCTTGGGCCTGCCGCCGCCCGCCTGGGCGCAGAGCTCCGCCCCCAGCGCGCGACCGGGCGGAAGTGTGCATCCCAGCTCCCTGCTGCTGGAGGGATAGCGGAGTTTGAAGTGGGTATGGAAGAGAATGGGAAAAGGAGAGGCAAATTCTGCAAGATCTGACTGGAAAAACGGTTTCTAGAGAGAGCAAGGGAAGGGCCCAGGAGACTTGGGCGTCTTAGCGGATTCCCGGCCTTGGAAGTTCTTTGCGAGTCCTGGGCACCAGCTTGGCGTGGGCACCTGGTTTGGGAATTTGATTTTCCGTGGCTGCGTTTTTCCTTTTGCGTGTCCACGCGACCACCAGAGTTTAATCATAGTCGGGGAGAGATTGTGTAGTGAATTAGAACAGTGGGCCGGAAAAAATCATTAAGACTTTAGCCCTAATTTCGCCTTTACTAAGAGAATATAATAAGCATTAATTAGACCTGCCCTTTGAACACCACCCCCTCGTACTTTGAATAAATCCTAATCCTAAAATCATGCGAAGTTTGAATTCTCACTTGCCCAGGCGGAAAGGGAAGTGGAGTGCCGGTGACTGTAGACCTGTACCCTCATATTAATGGTCCTCCCTCCCTATTCCTTTGGCTTTACAGGAAACTAATTGTGAAAAATTAACAGGATTTTGTGGCGCACAGGGATTCTCTTAGACTACCTAGCTTAGTACACCAACTCCACCGTGACTAGCTCTATGACTTTGGGCAAGTTGCTTCACCTATGAACCTCAGTTCTTCCATCTGTAAAATGGGGCTAATAATTGGGTTTACCTCAGAAGATTTTTGCAAGAATTAAGTTGGCAATACATATGTAATGCTTAGAGCAGTCCCGGGGGCGGGCGTGGGTGGGGGATAAGTGTTTGCTTTTATGGTTTCCACCCAAACTATTTGGAAACCTCACCATTTATGGGTAGGATTCCAAGTCACTGGTGCAGACAGCAAGGGCTGCTCATTATAGTCATGTCACAGCCCCAGTTAGGTACTCCTAAGGTAAAAAACGAGTCGATGCCTGAGTTATTCCTGTGTTTTCTATGCACACATGCTTTAAAAAATGTACTTTTCTGCTTTCCTATAATATATATTTGGTTTCTTTAGTCATATTGAGAGTTAAAAGTCTTTTCTTCCTTTTTCTTTGAGCACTTATTCCCTTAGGTCTTTGATTTCGTATTTTCTCTTTCTCTGTGCATTTGAAATTCCTGGTCACATTCACATTTCTATGTACTTCCTCTGTACTCACCTTCATTTACAGGGAATGTTGTTAAACCACTGTCATGTTAAGAGCCAGTTTTGTGCATGCATTAGCATAAAATTTCAGATAAGAATTTTTTTACTGTATTACAAAATATCCTTTACTACAAGCCTTGAATATAAGTGATGTTTAATGGTTGAAAACAGTAACGTACAGAGTTTTGGATCATGTTGGGTATTTAAACCTTTTAAAAGTCCCATATTATGCTGAGCACCAGGATGGTGTCAGGGATACAATGGTAAACTATAGGCAGGCCTTCAGTGCCTGGTGGGCAGAAGCCTCCAATAATAAGCCAAAGATGGTGAAAAGTTACAGTCCCTATGATGAGGACAGTTTTTCCTGGGTCTTGCTACAAGCTCTGCCTATGCCTGGAGGGCCTGATCCTTCCTCACAGTGACTCTTCGTGCAGTCAGATCTGATCTCAAATATTATTCCTTTTGGGAGACCATCCTTAGCACCCCACCACCCTGCAATTTACTCCTTTACCACAGTTCCACTTCCAGCTCTCCGTAGAACCCAACTTCCCATAGCACTTACCACAGAATTTTAACTTTTCCTGTTTATTTGTCCCGTCTTCCCCTGGTACCTAGAGTGATGCCTCCTCCAGGTCAGACTGTGTGACAGTTTACCGACAGTTTATTTTTTGTTCTGTGTGCCAACTTTGTGCTGGGCATACTTAGCCCAACCAATAATTGTGAAAAGATTGAGTAACTTATAAGCATCCTAATAAGTAGTTACGATAGAACCACCATTCTAAGAAGCATTTTGCATACATGAACTGACTTAGTCTTTACAAAGTCCCTGGAGCTAGGTATTATCGCCATAGTCAATACATAGAGATGGAACCACAAGGCACAAAAAAGGTTAAGGATGATCTTTCCAGAGTTCCCCAGCAAGGTAGTCTGGCTGTGGGTTTCTGCCTTTCATCACCATGAGGAGGTAGAGGAGAGGAGGTGGAGAGGAGTACTTCAGGCAGAGAGAATACAACCAAGGCAAAGACCTAGAGAGGAGCCATAGCATGAACTACTAGGTGCTGTTTAAAAGGTGAGAGTTGCAGAAGTCAGCAGTGGTCTGGTCATAGGGAGCTGCAGAGCCTCTTCCTGCAGTCTCCAAGGCATTTAGCAAGTGCAGAGTGTTGTGCAAATGCATACCCTGAGTGTATCCCTTTACCTGGGGCCTCAGGAAAGGCATCCCAGGAGAGATGATGGATCACACCTATATGCTGGATTTGCACACAGAGGTCTGATACCAGGTAGTTCACCAAAATGTGTGTGTGTGGGGGGGGCTCTTAGGCAGCCAGTAGAGTGTGTGCCCCTCCTGAAGGAGTAGCCACGCTTGACTCCTGCTGGTATTAAACCAATAGGGGCTCAGTCTTGCCAGGTCTTCTAATTTTTTTTTACTTTTTAAGTTTTTGGAGCAAGCTAGAAATTCAAACTTGTTTGAAAAATCTTTCAGTGTTTAAATGCTACCTTTTTTTTTTTCTTCCACACAACAGCATTGCTGAGTTGCCAAATTTAGCAAAGAAAAATCTAGGATACCCAGTTAATTCAAATTTTAAATTATGAAAACGCTTGAATATATCTATGTCCCAAGTAGTAAATGGGATGTTCTTATCTGAGGAAACTATTTGCTGTTCATCTGAAAATCAAATTTACCTAGGCAGTCTTTATTTTACTTGGCAACCTTAAGTGGGAACTACACACGATTTGTGGGCTACCTATGGCCCACAAAGCACAAGTTTGTACTTGCTGCATGGTGGGTGCATTCTTAGTAGTCATGTCAGACTGAGGAAGTAAATGGCAACTCAGGCTGTGGGAGGAAGTGATGGAGGGCCTGAGCCATGGCGGCTTCTTAGGTGACTAACATGGTCCAAGAATAAGCTGCAAGAACCAAAAACCAAGACTTTAGGACTAGAACAGAGGTTTCAAGGTACAGATTCTTCTGCTTTTCTCAGCACTGCCTTTCTCTGCTCTTTGCACATTGCTGCATTATCTCCTGTTAATGGAATTGTCCCCTCCATAAGGTAGGTAACACAGCCCTGGATGCCTCTGGTGGCAGCCCTGATGGACAGGGACCCTTTCTCTCAGGAAGGCATCTGATCATATCTTAAACTGATCACTAAAGGGTGGGAAACTCCTCTTACCCAAGAAGTTAAGTGCCTTGACCCAAGGTGAGTCTAATGGTATGCAATAGCTGGATCTTAGGTGCAGGGAAAGTCTGATCAGTGTTCAGGAAGTGTACAAGCGGGTACTGTTGTTGTCCCTTGAAACAGGCTGTGTTAAGAATGGGCAAACTCTACAAGTCTGAGTGATGTTTTGTTCTCATCTTTTTGATTAGCACACAACTGATAATAATAGCAAATACTTAAATTGGATTTGCCCATAAGTCAGGCACTGCACTAAGCACTTCACGTCTGTTAACCCCATGGCACTAGTCGCTGAGGGCAGGATCATGATGTGTACTTTTTATTGTCCATAGCACTTTCTACCTCAGTGTGATTCAATGCATTTTTTAAAGTGTGACAGGCATTTTAATGAAAGCTATTGTTGATTTGATAGGAATATGTCTATGCAATGATAATTATTTTTTAACAGGTTGAATTGTTCTGATGATGGAACAGGGGGAAAAAAAGTGAATTCAGTATATCACCAGACTGTAGAAATGAAAAGATTCTGTCATTCAACAATAATCAAGATAGTTCATTTCTTCTGTCTTTAGATTTCAATTATATATGTCATCAATTCATAAGCTAATATGAATGCTTCAGTATAGCAAAAAAGAAAACTAAAGAATAAAGAGAAAACCATATTTTACAATGCAGGAGTGCTGAGCGTGGTAATCCCAGCAGCTCAGAAGACTTAAGATAGGAGGATCACCAGTTTAAAACCAGCCTCAGCAAAAGTGAACTGCTAAGCAACTCAGTGAGACCCTGTCTCTAAATAAAATACGAAATAGGGCCAGAGATGTGGATCTGTGGTTGAGTGCCCCTGAGTTCAATCCCTGGTACTCCTTCCCCACCAGAAAAAGAAAAAAAACAGGAGCATCCTGAGTTTATCCCAAATGAAGAATTGATGCTAGCTGGAATTCAATTTCTTCAGCAGCTGGTTTTCTTTTTTTCTTTCTATATGTTATCAGTTTTTAACAGTTGAGAGTGGACCATATTTATTTCTACTACATTTTTTGCCAACCTCCCATGCTCTTTGCTTCTCTTTCAGTACAAACAAATAGAGGAAATGGTTTGAATTTTTAGTATTTTGGAGAATCAAAATAATCTTGCTGTCTGAATAAAAGTGAAGAGAAAAAGTTTAGGGAAGATGGAAGAAATCATGCAAATCTTTAGCAAGGAATTGAGAATACTCTACACTTTTAGCTACTTTTTTTTTTATTATTATTATTTTGGTACCAGGGATTGAACCCAGTGGTGCTTAACCACTGACTCATATCCCTTTTTTTTTTTTTTTTTTTTTTTTTTTTTTTTTTTTTTTTTTTTTTTTTTTTTTTTTTTTTTTTTTTTTTTTTTGGGGGGGGGCTGCCCTTTTTATTTTTTATTTTGAGACAGGATCTCCCTAAGTTAGTTAGGGCCTCACTAAGTTGCTGAAGCTGGCTTTGAATTAATGATCCTCCTGTCAGCCTCCAGAGCTGCTGGGATTATAAGCATGAGCCACCACACCTGACATCTATGTTTATTTTCACTTTATTTTCTTTACTGATGCATTATAATTATACATAATAGTGGGATTTATTGTTACATATTCATAACACACACTATAACTATATAATTTGATCAACTTCATTCCCCAGAATCTCCCTTTCCCCTTACTTCCTGCCTCTCTTTGATCCTTCTCCTCAACTCTACTGGTCTCTCTTATTTTCATGAATTCCCTTTTTTTTTTTTTCTCTCTAGCTTCTACATAGAAAGAACATATGACCCTTGACTTGTTTGAGTCTTATATGAGTCTGACTTATTTCACAACCCAGTTTCCTGCAAATGACATAATTTCTTTCTTTGTGGCTGAATAAAAGTCCATTGTGTGTGTGTGTGTGTGTGTGTATAAAATTTTATTGGTTCTTTTTATTTATACATACAAGGAGATTGAGGAAGAGGGAGGAGGAATGGGATAAGGGTAGGACAGTAGAATGAATCAGACCTAAATTTCTAATGTACATATATGAATATACCACAGTGAACCTCACCATCATGTAAGTTCATAAGGCACTAATTTTAAAAAAGCAACTATAAGTAAATAGCAGAAAGATCAATAGAGTAGAGAGAAGGAAATGGGGTAGGGAAGAGGGGAGGAAAGGGGAAGTACTGGGGATTGAATTAGGGCAATTATATCACATGCTTTCATAATTATGTAAAAATCCTAATGTTATATCTTACTAAAAATACATTTTTTAGTTTTAACAATATCGTGAATATCCATAAGATGTGAATCAGTGGTTTTCAGTCCTCCATGGGCTTCAGGAATTTTGTAGATGCCCTTTCCAACCTTGTAGGAATCTTGGGTGGTCTTAGGAAGCAGCCCCTATGGTTCTGAGTCACCTCCTCCAGGGTTGAGAACTATGCAGTATTGTGTTGAAGCGATGTGAGACTGTTAAGAGTTGATCTGGATTAGGGTCACTTTGCATTGAATGGGAATACTTGTTTAGTGATTTTAATTAGCTTTATGACAGAGAACAACCCTATTTGACAGGATCCTTTGCTTTCTCCATCCCTTAACATACAGACTCCATTTCTCCCTCCATTTCTTAACATATAGACTCCACCCAAACCCCCAACTCCAGCTGTGTGCAGGCCCCTCCGTTTCTGCGCCTGGCTTACTTTCCATCCTTTCCTGATTCACCCAACTCACTGCTGTATCTTCCAGGCATTCGTGTAAGCATCATCACCCCAAGGAGGCCACTCTTTTGCAGTGTACCCTCCTCTCCCCTTGTGCATAACATGTTCTCACACCCTACCATGGCTTAGCATCTATAGAAGAAGGGCCAGATTGTTCAGTGCCTTTTGGACACTACTCAATCAGACCCAGACCACTGTTCTGCCTCAAGTTCAAGTGTATCTGACGCTGGCCTGCAAATACTCTCCTGAGGTGAGGGTAGGGCCTATGTGGACCATCATCCACCTTTTGTCACTTTTGTTTGGTATACGATGTCCTTAAAAATTGAGTCAGTTCTATAAGCAAACAATGGGTATTTCACTCAAATATCTAGGACTTGTTGAGAAATCAGATCTGTCAGAAGTCAGCATTTACCATTGTGCTTGCTTCCAAAGGCTTCCTTTGTTCTTCTTACTCAGATGTTTTTCTTGTGGTGGAGAAATAAGAGATTTCCTGTATCTAGTAGAGGCTCATGACTTCACAATTGTTCCTTCAGATTATCTGCCTGGTTCCTATGGGCATTTCACTCTGAGAGGCCCCTGAGAGGGAGCCTTCCCAGCAAGGATGGAAAGGACAGATTCAATGAGAGAGTGAGCAACATGTTTCTTGTCTTGGTGATATGTTAAATAAATTGCAAAACTTTGTCAAGACTTGATGATGATCTCCAGTCTATTGGAATTTGGAAGTAAGATTAATAATCATCCTTGGTTTTAAAATTGTGTACCGATGGTATAATTTTGGACAGGATAGCTGCCTGGAGCTCACAGAGGTTGATAAATTTCTTGTGAAGGGGGATTAAACTGCAGAATTTTATAATTACAGATATGTTCCTCCTAACTGCTCCCATTAGTGATTTCATTCAATTTCATCTGTGAAATTTAGAATGAACAGTGAATTTCATATTTAATCTCTCTTTTTCCTTCCCTTATTTGCAGCTCATTTATAATAGCTTTGCTCAGTTCCTAGTCAAGGAGAAAGGGTATGATAAGGAATTGCTCACTGTGACCCCAGAGGATTGGGATTTCTGGTAAGTCGTTTTTTTTTTTTTAATGTCTGCACATTCCCTGTGGTTCTTAATTGTTGCTGATAAAATTTTACTGATTCCTCTTCTATAACGGTAGAAAGCAAAATGTGAAGTTGAGTCAAAGGACAAAATGCCTTCTACACTAAGTTTTGCATCTAATGAGCTAAAATATTTTCTACACTGAACAAGTTTAGACTTGCTTAATTAGATCTGAAAAGAAACTAAGAGCTTAGGTGACTGATTCAGATATTTTTGTATGGTTTGTTATAATTAAAAGTTTCTATTGTGAACAAAAATTTACATCTTTGTAAAAATTTTGACTTATTTGATCTTTCAAATAAAAAAAAAAACAGTAAAAGAGGGGGAATCATGTTTTAAGTGACTTCACTAGAACATTTGGTTTTGGTAATTTGGATGGGCAAACCTGCCTGCCTCCTATTGCCCCCTTCCTTCCTAGTGTAGGATGCTCTGCTTCCCAAAGCTTCCTATATCTTTCTTCCTCATTTAAACGACACAAACAAAAATCATAAGCCACTTTAAATTGTTCTTCAAGGCTGAGTGGTAGTGCACACCTATAATCCCAGCAGCTCTAGAGGCTAAGTCAGGAGGATCACAAGTTCAAGGCCAACATAAGCAACTTAGCAAGGCCCCAAGCAACTTAGCAAGACCCTGTTCAAAATTAAAAACTAAAAAGGGCTGGGAATGTGGCTCAGTGGATAAGTGCCCGTGGGTTCAACCCCCGGTACCAATAAATAAATAAATAACAACAAAGGAAGAAGTGAATGATGAATAAATCAATAATTCAGTTTGAAATTAATAGTAACACTAAAATGCATGTATAATGTTCATATATCATACATTCCTGTAATATTTGGTTAGTCTTTTGATATATCCCTTAAATAAAAGGAAGAAACACAAACATCCTACTATACAAAACAGTTAGCTCTGGAAATTTGACTGTGAAAGAATGTAAATAATGCTGCTACAGCAGCCTTTGATTTTAGTGTAATCTCTTGGTGTTTGCAGGTAATTTTACTCCTTGCTTTTATTATTTCAAATAATAAATCTATACTCATTTTTCTCCCCCAATCCCACAAGTCTTTTACAGCAAATAACTTAAAACTTAGTATCTGACTTTCTTTGACTTGGTTTCAATAATATGGCTTGCCCAGAGGGCAAGTTCTTATTCCTGGACCTTTTGAGTGTCAGATTTGTCTTTTCTAAAGCCTAAAGGTTTTGCAAACTAAACATACTGCCCTTTGCCTGTTTAATGGTTTTCCTTATATGCCTATTTTGTGGTTGATATTTAATTTTATAATTATTGGATTTTCTTGTCTGTTTAATTAATATATCATTTGCCTGGGCAGGAGAATCCCTTCATAACATTGTAATTTTCGAATAATATAGATTATTATTTCTTAAGTTAGCTAAATATATAAACTGATTAATAGTCAAATTTTTCTTAGTTGCAAGGGTTTGGCATTGGATCTGGAAGATGGGACCTTCATTAAACTTGCGGATAATGGCACTGTGCTCAGGTAATAAAATTTAATTGTGAAATTAAAATCTTACTTTCTCCAGGATACAATATTACTATATAGCATATAATCCTTAAGGTATGAGTTAAATAGAAAGTTAAATAAAAAGTCACTTTTATTTTAGTTAATCAGATGACAGATAGCTTGCTTGCCTGTGTGTCTTTATATAAATTATTTGAGCCATTTAAATATAAATCTGTAAGCTTTAGATTTAAAGGTCTAGCTCCTTTAAGTTTAGTTCAAAGTATTTGCAGGAAATACAATAGAAAATTAGTAATTTGCTTCATCTCATTGGCTGCCCCTTATTGCAAAAGAGCTCAGGAATTACTCTGTTTTAGCTAGGTGTGTAGGTGCCTAGAATACAATAAGTATTCTTTTGATGAAGAAGGAAGAATGGATATTGGGTAGGGATTGGTGGTCTATGTATACTCCCTTTCTTCTTCCATTTATCCAAAGGTGCATTCATCATGCAAGGCTCATGTTGCATCCCATCTCTTTCTGGAAGTTTTTCTAGACTCCTACAGTCCTCACAAACCTTTCCTCCTCTTTAATACTCAGTACTGACTTCCTATCTTCTCTCATCTCTGAGTATACCCAACCCTGTAGAAAGCAGTCATGAAGTAGCTGCTATCCCTCCTTTTGAGTCTTTCGGAGAGCACTAGGAAGTGGGCGTTTATTTTTTTACCAAGTACTAATAATTAGATCACCATGGCCATGAAGCTATGCCATTTATTATATATGCCAATACAACCAGAGTCAAAGAAGACTTGGAGCACAGGAACCCCTTGTATATATTCTCTCTTTGAAGAGAATATACTTTTTGCATGACATGAACTTCTTTCTTAGTCTCCTCAGACCTTCCCCAAGGTGCATCTAACTAGAGTAGGTGTGGCCTTGCCTCTGATTATTTTGTAATTTATTTGCCTAAGTCTTTTCTCAGGTAACTAGAGATAGTGTGTATGCTTGTATGTATGCATGTATACATACATATATACAGACACAGCACAGCTTTGACCATGGTCACTTTGGTACAGTGTTTTTGGCTACCTTTGGCCATTCTCTAACTGTTGTTTGTCTGTCTGACACTCTTCACAAGGGTCTGTCCTTCCCTATTCAAGTTCTGGCTAACTAAAGTTTCTCCTGCATTTCTTAGCTTTTCTTCTTGATACCGTCTTTCTTCCAACAATGCAATTTCCTTCTCATCATATTTCCCATTCAGGATTCCTCCATATTAACATATAGCATTCTAAAACATGAATCTTTTTATAAATAGACACATCTGTGGTTTCTCCTCGTTTGCTTTTTTTAAAAAATATTTATTTTTTAGTTACAGGTGGACACGATATCTTTATGTGGTACTGAGGATCGAACCCAGTGCCTCATGCATGCTAGGCGAGCACTCTACCTCTGAGCCACAACCCTAGCCCCCATTTGGTTTATTTATTCCCTTGTTTCCCTTCATATCATCTTGTTATGACAATATAATAACAAGATAATGATATTGATATTTCCTATCATTATAATTTCTCATAATAAACTACATAAAATATCAACTGTTTTCTTCCCTACAGGAGGTCCTCTTAACCAGGCCCAGCTGATGCAAAGGCAGTATTTTGGGCATACACAAGAGCTACTTTCTTTTCTTGTTCTCTTTTGCCTTGGTCCTCTTGCTACATCCCACCGTACTTTGGCTGTGTTGTGTCCTTGAGTGGGCAGGTTGCCCTCTCTTGTCTCTGCAGTACTGTGTGCTCACAGTCATCTGCCCTTGGTGCCAGGTGCCTCCCATGCCTCCTGTAGCCCGATTTAACTTGTGTTTTAACTCTGGTACCTGCTGCTCTTCCTGTTAGTGCCAGAACCAACTTCCTACCCAATCCACATGGTCATTTTCTAATTGTTCCAGTTATGTTTATCTCATCTTTTAGTGAACCAACAGCTTCTCTAGGAAAAAGTGTTGGGTTACACAGTGTTGCCCTCAGAGCAAGCTGCTCCTAATCACTTGCTAGTGGGTACATTAAATGGAGGAAGAGCAACAGCTGTCAGTAGAAATGCCTTATAGAATTGTAAGCAGGGAAGACACACAGTTGAAAAAATGGGAAGGAAAAAAGAACAAACTTTTGATAGCTCTGGCAACAGCTGGGATCAACAATCTCAGTGCATTCAAGGGAACCATTAATGAGCAGTGTGCATTATCTCCTACAAACAGGGCAAGCCGTGGCACCAAGATGATGACTCCAGAGGCACTGGCGAAGGCATATGGCAAGAAGGAGTGGAAGCATTTTGTGTCTGACACTGGTGTGCCTTGCCATTCAGGTATGACTCATATGGGCATCTGTGCTACCCCCACACCCTCTTTCTTTTGGAACCTGAATCTGCAGTGTGAGAATATAGAGAAGACCCTGCTCCATGTCCTATGCTGGGCCAATATATAAGGAACAACAACCTTGACTTCTTAACAATAGGATGGATTTCTTTTTCTAGATATGTCTGATTTCTTTTTGGCAGCTGGTTTAGTATGCTGCTAGCAGCATTTCACACTGTTTTAAAGTTTGATTGATGCTCCTTTTACTTACACTTGTTGTGGGTTAAAGAAAGATTAACACTTAGCAATAATACATTCCTTAGCCATCCTGTATTTTTTATCAATTTGTTGCGTGCTCAATCCTGCATCTTTTCTCTCTAGCTCTCCTGTCTCTCCATATTCACTTTGCCCACCACTTCTATTTTCCTGAATTCTCTTCCTTACTTTCAATTCTAATATCTTCTGCCTTTTTATTTTCCTATTTATTTATTGGTGCTGGGGTGATTTGATAAATTCTAAGCAAGTGCTCTACCACCAAATTATACTCTCAGCCCTATTCTGCTATATTTTAAATGATTTTTCACTTTTTTTCTTTTCCAGTGTCTTTAACAAGCATTGTCAAGACTAATTATAAAATGATTTTTCAAAAAATTATTTCCAGACTTTGATGTGCATAAATTAAAAGGGAATGGTTAATACGCTTTTCTAAATAGACCTTATTGAATGTTCTTTGTGCTACTTTTTAATTTATTCTATTTTTTTTTTTTTTGTTTTTGCCATTTTGTTCTTTTTCTCCCATACTGCAGTGTTAAAATGTACCTTTCTCCTTCAGAAAGTATAGTAACTAGAAAATAGTTTCAGTTATTGATTATTACAACTGGGTTTATTTTGTTATATTTTTCATTGTTTGAGAAGTTTGTTTGTGTTTTTGTAGTGATTGAATGTGTCAGGAAGTATACATGTTCATCATAAAATAAGTTGATAAGAAAAACAGACTTCACACTGGGGTTAGATATAGAATGTTTTCATACATCTTGAGTCAAATTGAATGCAGAACCTTTTACTCAAAATGATGATAGAAAGCTGCTCCAGAGTTTAGCAATTGTAAATAAGTTTGTCCTTTCCCTCAAAAGCTAGGCACATAGCTAAATGTTCCTCTTGAAAATTTATTCAGAAAATGGAATATTCTAAAACAGTGAGGTATTTTCAGGGCTACCAAGAAGAGCATTCACTACTGTGTCCACTAGAGGGCGGTGCCTTCTTGAATCAACATCTTCCCCTGGTGCTTAATTTATCCAAGCATCCTAAGGATGGTCTTGGAGTTTATCTGCTGTAAATTGGGTTGTTTGGTTTGGAGTTTCCCATCCAAGTGCCCAGTGCCCAGGGAGTCAGGCTGTAACACATAATAAAGGAAAGGCAATGTCTTTAAATAATAAGACAAGCACTCTACCAACTGAGCTATATCCCCAGCCCTAAGACTTTTTTTTAAATGTTGACACATGAAAGAAGAAAAAAAAAAAAGTCCTGTGATTTCATAACCTGTTTGCACTTTGTTTACATTAATAAAGTAATCAAAGCATATTGTCTATTAAATATTGTAGAACTAAGGGACAATGGGCACTAAATTCCACTGAAACTTCTGAGGAGATACATAAAGAATATCTCTTAGAGTTGTCAGTCTGGAGGACAGGAGGTTGTGATGTTCATTCACAGGCTCCTGATCCCATTAGTTGAGGTTGGCCAAGGGCCTTTGGGATAAAGCAAGTAACACTATTGTGTTTGAGGTGAGTTGATGCTGTCAGCATAGCTGTGGCTAGATTCAGATGTGGGCCCCAGGAATATGACATGGGCCATCAGAAGTATTGTCTGGGGACAGCAGATCCAAACGTGGCATATGTAAGGGTTCAGGTTTAATTTTGCCCCAAGCACATACAGAATAAATCTAATGCCTCTCTTCCATGAGATCCTGGAGTGAGAGTACCTGTCATGCACTCCTGAGTTTTCATAAGATGTACTCACAGGGCGTAGTATTTATTTATCAGATCGCCCTGGTTGTTCTTGTATTGCACTGAAATTTGCTGGCATACCAGCTGAATGCAGTACTTTTGGTGGACCAACCAGCACTGGTATGGAAAGGCACTATTTGTGGAGTTCTTCACGGGCTATTTGATTGTTTTGAAATTTAGTGACATTGATAGCAAAAATTGTGGCATCATAAATTGTGGCTTCTTCCTGTCCCATTTTATATTTGCAGTATATCCTGTTTATAGTTTTTTTATATTTTTTAAGACAACTCAGTTTTTTTAATAAAATGCTTAATTTTTAGATGTCATATTTTACCTTTTATATAGTGCCCTCAGAGCTTAAACTAAATGCTCCTAAACAGACGTTGGTAGCCTGTATTAGTGCCATTTTGAATTGAAATGGGGGCTGTACAAATAAATGAACCACAATCCATTGTCTCTTCAGTCAAATTTCTGTGTATCTTATATGCATGAGGCATTAATTTGTTTCCAATTTTGAAATTTTTGTTACTTTTTTAGGAAAGTATTATTTTTATGATAATTACTTTGACCTACCAGGAGCTCTTCTTTGTGCCAGGGTGGTGGATTCCTTAACAAAGGTGAGTGAACATTGATTTTTTTAAAAATCTGACATATGTTCAGTCATAAATAAGATGAATTAATCATATGTAACTTTTGATTTGAGATTTTATTTACTCCTTGTGGTTTCAATGGTGACCAAGGAAGAAAGACATGGCAAATTTGGTCAAAATAGTTTGGGGAAATTAAATAGCACTTGACCATTTTTTCCCTAGGGAAAATAAATCTCTTCTCCAGCAGGAGGTGCAAAAGTCTAGAAGAAGAAAATACAGAACTGATCTGAGAGAATATTTTCTTGGTTTCAGTTGCAGAATAAAGAAGAATAAAGGCAATTAAGAACATCCTATGTATCTTCAAGCATTCTAAATAATATAAGACCAGAAAAATGAGATAAAAGATTTTTTTGTTGTTGTTGTTCCAGGAACTGAATCCAGGGGTACTTAACTGCTGAGCCACATTTCTAGCCCTTTTTATTTTTTATTTTGAGATAGCATCTCGCTTAGTTACCTAGGGCCTCACTAAATTGCTGAGGCTGGCTTTGAACTCATGATCCTCCTGTCTTAGCCTTCTGAATCACTGGAATTACAGGTGTACACCACAGTGCCCAGCAAGATGAAATTTTTAAATTCATTTTTTGAGTGCAGTTTAATATATTCAGACTTTTGCTTTATACTATATATCAAGATGAAATAGATCTCTAGTTTTATCAGTTCATACTTTTGAGATGAAAACCTATGAATGTAAATGGATTTACATTTCAGAGCTGCTTTCCTATGTGTTCAAATTGTTTGCTTTTTTTTTTTTGGCAGGGGTGAGGGGGCCTACCAGGGATTGAACTCACGAGCACTCGGCCACTGAGTTCAATAAATACCCAGCCCTGTTTTGTATTTTATTTAGAGACAGAGTCACACTGAGTTGCTTAGCTCCTTGCTTTGGCTGAGGTTGGCTTTGAACACGTGATCCTGCTATCTCAGCCTCCTGAGCCCGCTGTGACTACAAGCATGCGCCATTGCACCCAGCACATGGTTTGCTTTTTTAATTAGAATTACAATCATGTGTTTGTGAAAGTTTCTGTTGAACAATAATTTTGGTATATTTGTGGAAGTCTTCATTAACATGAAACAGAGTCAGTGTTTTATAGTTACCACAAACAAAATGTTTCAGGTTTTTTTTTTTTGTTTTTTTTTTTTCCTTGTGGTGCTGGAGATCAAACCAAGGGCCTCACACATGCTTGGCAGGTACTATACCACTGAGCTATCCTGCCATTTCAAAGTGTATCAGTTGTAAAGCACTTTATAGTTTAATTGTATACAAACGTCTAGTATTTGTTTAGATAAGACACTGTCAATGTTTCCAAGGAAACAAAGGGCTTTAGAAGTGTGTTTTTTTAAATGTAATATTTATTTGCTTTCTGGTTAAAACTCTTCTTCATAAAAATAACTTACAATTTGGAATTGGAACCTAATTCATCTCTCCTGTAGTGAATTGCTGTTCTTTTACATTGAGATTCAGGCTCACCAAATTCTGAAATAACCAGCTTCTAGGCCTTAGAGCTTCAGGTTTCTTGGCTCCATTGATACCATAGTATGTTAAGTAACGCATTTTGATATCTCAAACCATACTACACTCTAAATTTGCTTATGTGTTTAAAATATTCTATGACTTTCTGAGTTTATAAAAAATTTTATTTTGGGTTGCATGAGCTATATTAATATTTAGTCATATAATTTTATATATATGTGTGTGTGTAGTAATTTTCATGGAAGAGTTCTCTTTCTAAAATCACATTGAATAAAAGAAAACTTTATTAATCTATTGTTTTCTAAAACATAAATCCTTACCTTAGAATCCAGTAATACTATGATTGCCAGCATTTTCCACTATGCTTAGAAACAGAATTATTGTGTTTGTTAAATGTGGAATTTTTTTTTTTTTTTTTTTTTTTTTTTTTTACCAGAACAGTGATCAAAAAACATTTGATTTTTGGAAGGATATAGTTGCTGGTATACAACACAATTTTAAAATGTCAGCTTTTAAGGGTAAGTAACAAAGAGAGGCTTTCTCATAGATGCTTGTTAAATACTGTGTATCTACTGAATTAGATAGAAGTCACCTCTTTTCCTATACTCCTTAGTGAGGATTTAATTTGATCTTAAATATTGCTATGACATTAGTTCTAGTTTGAAGAGGTTCTTTTATTTATGTCTGTTTCTTGGTCATAATTGCCAATATGCCAAGTATCTTTCACATGCCTGCTGGTAGAGTTGTTCTGTGGGTTCCTTAGAACTGAATATCCAATTTTTCTGTGTCCTGGCTTGGGAGTGAGGGTTGGTGATACCTGCAACCCTTAGTTATAGATGGGTAGGCAAAGTACTTGCCAGTGGTAATTCCATTCTTGTTGCTTAAGGAACACTAGTGGTGGGTCAGAGTGGGGGTCGGCCAGCCTTGAGTCTAAGGTTTTATGTTTTCATGTGCACATTTGCTCATGTTACACAAAGACTAATTCTAGGGAATAATAGATAACTTCATTCTAGTGACTAGAAACAGACTGCCCTGATTTAACTAGTGGGCTGGTGGATGCTCAAGAGCAGTGTTTTTCATGTTAAAAAACTGTTGCCTTTGGATTGACATTTAAAAATTGCTTGCCTTCCTTTCAATATAACCAAGCCATCAAATAATTTTAAGTATTATGACTAAAAACATGCCAGGGCAATAAATAGTAATTGTATACTATTGTTTCAAATTATGTATTTCTCTGACACCTGCTACTTTGCCTCCCAGAAAAGAACCTCTACCCTGGGGTGATTTTGTCACTTCTCTGTGCCCACTCATTAGCCCTTAACCCTGGCTCCTAGGCCACATGTGGCTTTGTGGGTGCCTCTTCTCAGTCCACACTGAGTTCTGGGGGTATTGAACGCCCATCCCCAGTAGAGGGACATAATTGATAACAACCATAAAAGCCACATACCACTTTATTGTTTTTCTCTTCATTAACTTTGTAAAATGAAAAGCCTTAAAAGCATGGATGAAATAGCAAATTGTTACTTTCAAGTAAATTCAGCATAAAAATCTATTAATGTTATTTTATTGCTTTGTAAATGAGTAGATTAAATATTTTGTGCTTTAGTGAGGCACAGCTTAAAAGTTTTAAACAATAATATAAAAATACAGTACAGAGCATAAATAAATAATGTCTTTTTTCATTTCTAGCAGATTTTGAAATGCTTGACATTAATTATAATTTCACCAGAATGAGAAGCACAAGGTCCATTTGCCAATGTTCTTTAAACCCATAGAATATTACATAAGACTCAGTAAGGAATCAAATCAAATCAATCACTTGTGTTAAATAAATAAGAATAGGTCAGATACCTGTTCCCAAGTTGTACCGGGTATTTAGAAAGCTTTTCTGCAATCCCAAAAAAGTTTGAATAGTTCATAACGAAAGCACCTTTATTTTAGCACAATATTTTGATATCTTATAAGAGCTTCAAAAAAAGCATACATGCACCTATATATTTCAATCTTAATGAAAGGGGCCATATAAGCCTTATACTAATGCACCATCTGAAGTACCTTAGGATATACAGTGTCTTGAATTTCAGTATTCAAGTATTTAAGTTCAGTTAACTTATGTGATACCTCCCGAATGTTTCCTAAAAGTTCTCATATTAGTTATTAGAGAAAGCTTATTTTAAGAAGAAATGCTGTTTCTGAAAACAAATTTAATGTGATTTAGAAGCCTATTTCTGGGTGTTTCTGTGTGTGATAATTTTTTTAACTTAGAAATTTTTAAATATTGAAGGAGTTCACAGAAAATCTCTAAGAGCCTTAGGATTGCTGACTAAAAACTCATGAGGGTCTTCATATATTTGCCATTGCTGCTTATATTTACCAGGGGAAAATTTATTGGACTACAAATTCAAATATGTATTTTGGCAAATTAAAATTGTACTACTTTCAGCCTACCTCTTTATGCATTTCATGGAGTGGGATGGAGCTGGGGAACACCTTTCCAAGCAGAAGATTTAGTTAGCTCCATGGGAATGTGCTCACATGGGAGCCACCAAGAATCCTGAGAAGGAGGAATGGACATACTCAGAGGAGTACAGGCCATTTGACTCGGCATTAGGCAGCTGGAGCCACACCTGGTCATTTTCTGTGAGATCGATTATGGCACTCCCTGAAGCCTGATCCAGGTAGCCTTTGGTATACTCATCGTAGGTGTACATTATGGGGGTGCCATTCTTATACAGGCCTACCCAAACATGAGTCCCTTTCACATGCACATGGTAGGAGAAATAGTATATTCCTGGTATCCTACAAGTAAAGATTCCAGTTCTTGGGTCATAATGCTGTTGCCTGTTATACAAAATCTTATCAAATGGGATGGGAGCACCTATTGCTGGGTAGGCTTTGGAGAGAATAACAGTAAAAGCAGACACAGGCATTCCTGTTACTCCCTGGTTGGCACTAACAAGAGGCATCCCGGAAAGACTGGGCCTTTGTCCTGCCTTTATAAAGCCCTCGGGCATGACTGCTTGGCCTGGGGGCCCTGGGGGACCTGGGGGCCCTGGGAGACCAGGCTCTCCGTCATGGCCTCTTGGACCTGGAGGCCCTGGTGGTCCAGTAGGTCCATTGAGACCTTTAGTTGCTATGCCAGCTGGACCAGGAGGACCTGGATTTCCAGGGTCACCTTTAGATCCAGGGAATCCTGGGATACCTGGTGGCCCAATGGGGCCTCTGGTACCTGGTATTCCAGGAGCACCTCTTGGACCAGCCTCACCATGATGTCCAGGCACTCCCTTTGCTCCTGCTGGGCCTATAGGGCCCGGAAGACCAGGAGGTCCTACCACTCCAGGGTCACCTTTTGGGCCTGGTAACCCTGGATTGCCCTTGGGACCACTGAGACCTGGTTCTCCTGGGTACCCTGGTTTTCCGTCTAAGCCAGGAGAACCCCTCATTCCTCTGGCTCCAGGTTGTCCTGCAGGCCCAACTGGCCCTACCTCACCTTTAGGGCCTGGGAGACCATGGTTGCCTGGGATGCCTTTTGGTCCTTGGGGTCCCATATTTCCAGGAGGTCCAGTCAGACCTGGCTCCCCGGGATGACCTGCTGGCCCTTGTTCCCCTTTGGCACCTGGACCCCCTGGAAGGCCAGCAGGTCCTCTTTGTCCCTTTAGACCAGGTAACCCAGGTTTCCCAAAGCCTGGAGCCCCTGGTGGCCCAGCTATTCCTGGAGCCCCAGGGTGACCTTTTGCCCCTGGAATCCCTGGCTGACCTGGAGCCCCAACAGCTCCTGGCTTACCAGTGCCTTCTGGTCCTCGTTCCCCAGGAGGACCTTGGGGCCCTGGTGGTCCAGTCAGTCCCCTTTCTCCTGGAAAACCCCGATCACCTTTGATGCCTGGCTGTCCTGGAAACCCATTTTCGCCTCTTTTTCCCACTCCAGGAGGGCCAGGTGGTCCCATGGGACCCTGAGGGCCTGGCAGGCCCCTCTCACCTGGGCGGCCAGGAGCACCATACCCTGTTTCTCCTTTCTGTCCATTCACACCAGGGACTCCTGGAACACCCTTTTCTCCAGGAAAGCCCCTGGGTCCTGGGGCACCTACAGGTCCCTGTTGTCCAGGTTTTCCTGGCACAGAAATTCCAGCTGGGCCAGGGATTCCAGGAGGCCCCGGTGGCCCCCGTGGTCCTGGTAAACCAGCTGGTCCAACATCTCCTTTTGGTCCATAAGGTCCTCTGTCCCCTGGTTTTCCTGGGAGTCCTGGAACACCTGGTTTCCCGGTAGCTGATGGTCCTGGTGGTCCTGGCAACCCTGGCTCTCCCTGCAGTCCAGGACTTCCATAGCCTGGTTTTCCTGGTGGTCCAGAAGGACCTGGGTGCCCTCGAGGTCCTGCAGGGCCTGGTGGGCCAGGAATACCTTGCTCGCCTCTTACTGGTATACCTAAAAGACACACCGAAATACCACCCAGAGAGGGGGATTAGTAACATTAAAGATGATCAGTATTTTTCAAAATACCCATCAGGACAGGGCAGTGAAGTATCATTCATTCCAGACCAGTCTTAGACCAAGCTTAAATAGGTCTGGATGATTCATTTTACAGTGTTTTAAAAATACTGCTAGAGAGAGAGTTTTCCATGGCTACCGCGGTACTTCATATCCTGATGATCTAACATAAGTTGACCTTGAAGACTTCTTTAGAATAAGAGTAAAGTGGAAAATTTATCACATTTATTTTGGAAAAATCATCTACATAGGTAAGAAAAAAAGGTATTTGACAGAAAAGGAAGAAAAAGACAAGTGGAGCCGGGCGCGGTGGCACACAATCCCAGCACTTTGGGAGGCTGAGGCAGGAGGATCGGGAGTTCAAAGCCAGCCTCAGCAATGGCGAGGCACTTAGCAACTCAGTGAGACCCTGTCTCTAATAAAAACACAAAAAAGGGCTGGGGATGTGGCCCAGTGGTCGAGTGCCCTCGAGCTCAATCCCCGGTACCAAAAAAAAAAGACAATGGAGAATAAATAAGAAAAAATTATAGGAACGATAAAGATTTTCTCTTACAAAACCTATCCTGGAAGACATAAATGAGTAATGGAATTAATTCTAATTTACATCTGCCACACCCAGCTGAATACTTCAGATTTAGGCTGATTTTTTTCTTTAACTTCAGAATATATTGTGAGTTTTTATTCTTTTCTTTATTGACTTAAAATTGAAACAAAGGATTACTGAATCAGATATAATGGGCGAGTATATAAAATAGGATTAAAGTGTTTATCTAAATGCAAATTAATGTTGTTTGATTTTTATAAAGCTGTGGGTTTAACTGAACTACTTCTGATGTGCCAAACTTAAACTCAGTAATCACTTATTCAGTACCTGTGATGTGAAAAGGCCACAAATGTGGGAAAGCACAGGTTGTGTCCTATGGGGGTTCAATCCCAGAGTAAAATGAGTGACTACACAGCAGGAGTTTTTAAGAGGTGTCCTAGGTTATTTGGGTCACTCAAATAAAGGTGGGTTACAGCAGGAGTTTTTAAGAGGTGTCCTGGGTTATTTGGGTCACTCAAATAAAGGTGGGTTGTAACAGGGGACTGCAGGCATTAGGGAAGTGTTACCATGTTAGTCTTTTGACAGTAATCATCATAAGCATCTATATAAAATGTTCTTCATTTATCAGGGAAATTCTTTATATAGTTAGCAAAGATGACATAAAGTTGTATATGATTTTTAATATTTACTTACAAAGTTTGTATTAAAATTGTTTTCTATTTAATAAATGTTCAGAAACATAGAATGCCTACTTATACTATTTGAATTCTTAGGCTGTTGAAAAACTGTTCATAGTAACATTGATTTAATGATGTAATATAGTAGTTGGATAGTTTGCTTAACTCCTGAAAATCATTTATAGCTTGACCTTTTTTTTTTTTTTTTGGAAATGTGGGGTATTAAACCCAGGGCCTCATGTGTGCTGAGCAAGTGCTCTACCACCGAGCGAAGCCCCTAGTCTTATAGCTGTGACTTTTGAGCCACATTTGTAAAAAAAAAAAAAAAAAAGTGGACTAAATCTTTAATAGCTTAAAAACTCAAAATGCAGGCTAAAATAGAATTATTATCTAATGAATTGAAAAGAATTGTAAATTGTTTTTGAAAATATTTTGGAGTATCAATTCCCTTGAATTGTTAGGTGTCAGTACATAAACGTATTAAAATTGAAAAAAACTCTCCTCATTAATTGACTGGCATGTAAGAAATAGTAGTTACTAATACTATTCTCTTAGATAGATATGTGGAGATGTTCCTGAGATTTAAAAAACATTTGACATATATAAAATATAGAACAAATCATTGAACTAGATATGCTAAGATATTTGTTTTAGATTTAGGAAACTTTGTATTTGTAGTAATTACTTATATTTCAGTTTTCAGATATTCAGACATACAGCTTTTCTAATGAACTTTCAGAAAATTACAACAGGAAAGACTTATAAGAAATTAATTTATGGGGGCTGGAGTCGTGGCTCAGTGGTAGAGTGCTTGCTTGGCATGTGTTAGGCCCTGGGTTCTATCCTCAGCATCGCACATACATACATACATACATACATAATAAATAAATATCCATTGACAACCAAAAAATGTTTTAAAAAGAAATTAATTTATGGACATTTCCATATATTAACATATATCTCATTGATTGACTTTAGTACATGTTCACATGTTCATGATGAATCTATATGTACAAATGGATTCAGTATATTATAAGTAGATAGATGAATAAGTAAGGGAATTCTTAATGGTTTGGAAGAAAATAGCATTTTTAATGCAAACTATATTAGATAGGGGTTTGCTTCAGAATCTGGCTATAAGGTTCATATTCATACTGAAATAACTATCTCCATCTGACTAGAAATCTGTTGCACTACTAAAAGAGGTAAAACATATCTTATTGAAAATGATTGTATTGGGCACCTAATTTTAAGGCCAGAACTCCAATAACAGGGTGATTGATCTGTGTTACTTGGAGTGTTGCCCTAATTGTTCTAAACCTCTTGGAGCAAGAAAAAATTTGACTTCTGTTGAATCTTTGGAGGATACCCTTGTTGGTAGCTTGCAAGCTGAAAAAACAAATTTAGGGTGGCACCATCCTTAAGGAAAAGTGACAACCTACTAATAAATTTTTTAAATGTCCACAAACTGAAAGAGTGGTTGGTTGTGTCAGAATAGGTTACCTGTGTCTGCCTAGCAGCTGTGAATCCTCTGCAGTATGATTCAGTGTTTTGACAGGATTCCCTTTTAGCCTGTACTGAACACATTTACATATGAACTCTGAATGTCTGTTATCAACTTAACATTTTCTTGTAATGCATTAATGCCTACCGGTGGATGATGATATGTTTGATTTTCTGTCTTATGTTATCAAGAAGAGATTTGATGTGGATTTAATGATTAAAGAACAGCTTCTGAAATTCTTATTTAACAAGATATTTTCATTTGTTCTACAAAAATAGCCAGGATGTTCAAGTACATTATGGTGGGAAGATAGAATAGGCTTAGCTTTCTATAATGGTACATTTTATTTTTAATTCAAGATTGTTTATTATCATTTTGGTAAGGTATTTAGAAGTCCAAATTTGTGATCAGAAAGAATACTGAACCCACTGTTGCATGTCATAGCATTTCATATCACATTTGTTGCTTCAAATGAAGTAGCATGTTCCTTTTCTTTCACTCTTTTCTGGCTTTTTCTTTCTCTTATTTTACTTTTATTTTAATGCGTTCAATAATATCTGTTGTGCCCCTATTTTTAAATATTAGGCTGCCTTTATGAAATACTGTGTTTCATCTTTCTTCTCAACAATATCATCTTGTAAGTTTCATTTGCTTAATTGGTTGTTCCCCCAAACATATTATTTAAAGCTTATTACAAATGAACTTAGCTTTATTTACAGGACAGAGTATATAACTAACATGAAAAACATATTGTAGAAAGGAAATCTGAAGCCTACAATCAGTTTATATCGTCTACTTGATGTTTTCTAGGCAATTTATATTAGATGCTGTTGAGTGGATTTAGTGAGGATAAGGCCTTGTCATTGCTCTTAGAGGATTTCTTAGTATTTTATGTGTGTGTGTGTGTGTGTGTGTGTGTGTGTGTGTGTGTGTGTGTGTGTAATATCTCGTGTTCTTCCCAGTAGCAGAGAAAGCCATACAGATGAGAAATAGATTCAAGAAGAAAAGTTAAAAATTATCTAAGACTATGCCAGAAAAGTACTAGTAGCAGAACTAGAAGTACTACTAGTAGTTTATTAGTATTGTAGTAATAGTGAAACATAAGGCACCTGACAGATGTTAACCCTCTTGATAACCTTCACAGCAGCCCTTGTAGATCGCTGCTTCTTGTTTTACAAATAAGGAAATTAAGGCACAGGGAGGAAAAATAACTTGCCTGAGGTCACACAGCTAGTACTGTGCATTTAACCACTAACTATATGGGATATATAAATAGCTATGAGGATTGCTACTTCATTTGCCTTTTTGACTTACTGAAACTCAGTTTTGGGTGTATTTGTAGGCTGGTTGAATGTGTTTCAAAAGTAAATGTGTGGTTGGAGCTGTAGCTCAGTGGTTGAGTGTTTGCCTAGCATGTGTGAGGCACTGGGTTTGATCCTCAGCACCACATAAAAATAAATGAAATAAAGGTATTGTATTCATCTACAACTAAAAAACATTAAATAAAAAAGTGAATGTGTAAGTATTTAGATATATTAGCCTTCTCTTTGTGTAATTATTTTTAAATATTTTAAATTTAACTACTTTTGGTTGAATTAGTATATTTGGATTATAGATAGTTATTTGTACAAAAGTATCATTTGAGGGGAAAAACTTCATATATTAAAAGTCCTTAATATTCTTCTCTTATATCTATTATATTTATTGTACAAGGAGTATTGTTCTCTGTCCACAAATTATTTTGTTGTAATTTGGGCTAATTTAGGAATTTTCAATAGATAATACCAGAGTTGAAAGCATTTTGCTAAAGATATCATCATTAAGATTGTAGTATTATGAATTATAATGCATGCTACTGTTGTAAATAGAACAACTTTGAATAATAATAATAATAATAAAAAGAGTGTAGAAAGCAGCAGCCAACTAGTTAAAAGAGCAACATATGCAATTTAGTTTACCTTTACTCTTTATGGTGTAGGGAATGAAGAACTGGGTCTTGGTGTTGGGTGCTGGGCCTTTTATGCCTGTGGGTGTTTGGTATCGCTCAGCATAAAACACTCCATGAACCAAATTCAAGAACATTAGCAGCAAAAGGGCTATTTGTGGCAGCATATTCTCAGGTGGATTCTGGAAAACAGAAAAGAATTATTCCATATAACTTTGTATTGACCTCTTTCATTTTTCTGATATTGCACAGTTGGAATTCTTTATTTAACTAACTGCTTTTTAACCCAGTCCTTTATAAAACTTTCAATATATGCCATAAATTAATGAGAGATAATTATTTAGTTCTATGAATATATATCTTAGTTTGGGGAAGCTACATTCCAAGTAATCAAGTAAAAATAAAGTGATTTACAAACAAACATAAATCATTACTAGACAACTATATGGAATCATTCTGGATCCTAAACATATCCTGAAATATCTAGTAGTTTCTAAGTACGTTGAAATTCAGATTAGGGCAAGTTTGTACAATATCGTCTTATTAGGATTATTTTATATAGACTGATACAAATAAACCTTTCTGAGTACATTTTAGTAGAAAGCCATTTTTTTAAATAATGCACAAGGACCCCCAAGAATTAACTTACTTCAATATTAACTTGCTTGCTTCTTTTCAAGTTAGCTAACTAGAGTTTTACAGTGACCCTCAGTCCATAGACTTACCTGGGTGCTGGGAGTTCTGGAGCTAGTGTCTGGGTGGCTTTCTGAAGCCTCTTCTGCCCAGGTAGGCAGTGCAGAAGATGCCCTCTCGGCAGTTGCCCTTAGGTATTTATACAGTCTTCCCCTCACTGCCTGAGGTTACCCTGAGCTTAATTAATAAGCCCCTCCCCTCAGAGGTGGGAAGCACTAATTATGGTGGAAAGTTCTGTTGGGCAAGCATACAAAATCAGGTTGGCCTCTATTTTTCCTTGTTATTGAAAAATAAACTCTGTCTTAAATATATATTAATAGTTTTAACCATACCCATTTTTCTGTAATTTTATTTTAGAAATTTTTACTCTAATGTTAGTTCATGTTGGAATGATGATTCCCCTTATTATTTTTGAAAAGCACATTCATGTGTTGTTTGGTTGAAAATATTTGGTAATATATAAAAATAGGGGAACAACTCTTTTGGAGGGGGATGTGGATTTAAACCATCCTCTAAATTCTTCAATTATTATATAAAGCCACCAATATGTCCATTAATGTTCCTAAATTTTTATGAACATAGCTTAGCCAAATTCTTATATATTTATGGTCTTGAGAAAAAAAAAATGGCGAAATATGGGTATGCTGTTTTGCATTTCAGGCTTTTAGTATAAGTCTTCAGAAGTTAGTAAAAGAAATTTAAAGTGATAACATTAAAATTTTGAATTTCTACATTTTAAATATTTAAGAATTTTCAGACAAATGCAAGACATCTGTGAATTTGCTAGTAGAGTTAGCAATATATCCTTCCTGAAGAATTTAGATTTTTTATTCCCAAAACTATATTTTGTTCTGGATATGGCTTCAGATATTCTTGCTTAAATTTGGACTTGACTTTACGGTTGGAGTAGAGTTTGCAAGAGCCCTTAACTTGATAATCTCATATTATGTTTATTTACAGAGGGCTGCTGTGTTCATTTCAGAAGTAAAAAAAAAAAAAAAAAAAAAAAAAAAAAAAAAAATTTCCTCAACCTTTCTTTTAGCTTTTTAAATATACTCTTCGTTTACATTGTAATTTCCTTCGGGGATCTTGTATCATCTCAATTAAAACACTTTTCCTGCCGGGCGCGGTGGCGCACGCCTGTAATCCTAGCACTTTGGGAGGCTGAGGCAGGAGGATCGCGAGTTCAAAGCTAGCCTCAGCAATGGCGAGGCACTTAGCAACTCAGTGAAACCCTGTCTCTAATAAAAATACAAAAAAGGGCTGGGGATGTGGCCCAGTGGTCGAGTGCCCCTGAGTTCAATCCCCGGTACCACAAAAAAAAAAAAAAAAAAAAAAAAAAAAAAAAACACTTTCCCCAAAAGGTGGAAATAAACATCATTATTGTCAGTTTTGCTAGTTGGTATTCTCTTTAACAATATTAGAGACTCAAAATCAGTTTTCAGGATCCTACAACATCTAATAAAGATAGGAAGTTCAGAGACCAAATTTTCCATCTTATTTAATTTTATCATTTTGGATCCAAGTCCAATCAACTTTACAGATGAATGAGATGAGAAGGAAAATTCCATATACAGAATAGATACATCATTTTTGGTATCTTCCTAGAATTAAAGTAGCGTGGTTCAGGATTGGTCAGTAAAGTAATTAGATCAGTGATTGAAATAGTGGTTTTTTTTCTCTTCCTTTTCCCTCACTCCTCCTCTGCAGGCAGTTTCCTGTGTGTATTTAAACAAAGCCTTGTATACTATCTTGCGAAAATGTAGATACAAAACTCATTCTCAGTGTCCTCTCTTTCTTTTCTCACTTAAACATTTTGTTGTTTGCCACATTAAAAAAAATCTACATTGCCACTTATGTCTATGCAATATGCAGATACACATGAAATATGACTTTTTTTGGGGGGTGGGGGACTGGGGATTGAATTCAGGGGCACTTGACCATTGAGCCACATCCCCAGCCCTATTTTGTATTTTATTTAGAGACAGGGTCTCACTGAGTTGCTTAGCACCTCGCTTTTGCTCAGGCTGGTATTGAATTTGTAATCCTCCTGCCTCAGCCTCCTGAGCTGCTGGGATTAAAGGCATGCTCCATCGCACCCAGCTGAAATATGGCTTTTATGTCAATTTAGATTATTGGCAATTGGAGAGTTTATTCTAATCAGTCTCATCGTTTGGCAATTATATATGGAATGGCTTTTTAATTATATGAACTCTGTCATATCTGTAAGAGATTACAAAAGATAAGTGAAAGAAAACAGCTAGGAGCTGGTGTTGTGGCTCAGCGGTAGACCACTTGCCTAGCACGAGTGCGGCACAGGTTTGATCCTCAGCACCACATAAAAATAAAAAGGCATTGTGTACAACTAAAACACATAAATAAACATTTTTTAGAAAAAAGAAAACAGCTGCCTTCCATTTGTTTATGGATTTGACAAAGTAGGTAAGATTGTAAGGTGCTCTTTGGAGCTAGGCTGAAGAATTTGTTTTGAAAGGAATTATTAGAAATATGTACATATTTTAGTATTTTGTATGTGCATGCACACACACACACACAGAGGCATGTTTTTATAATACCATTTGATGTTATTCCTGCGAATGTTTAGAAGATGAATTCTCAGCCCTACATACCTAGCACTTTGCACCTGTGTAGACCATTTGTTCATCTGTGGTACTCTATTTTTAGAACTTTTCACCTTAAACTTTCTAGGTGTCTGTCTCTTCATCAACAAATAGAAATTTGAACTAGGTGGTGTCTAAGCTCCTTTCAGATTTAAAATTGGATTATTCTTACACTCTGTTCCCCATGGTCATATGGTAGAATTGGCTCTCTCTTGATTGATTTTAGATTTGCAACAAAAAGAAAAAAATTCATACGAGACGGTTGTATGTTTTGGGGATATATAAATATATGTGGGTATTTGTCATGCTATATTCCCCTTTAGCTTTGGGAAATGTGGTGTCTTCACTGGTAAGCCTTGGATGTTCAACCCTTTTTACAAATAGTGTATTTATTTCAGCACACAGAATCTGACTACTGTTTGCTTTGTTAGTCACATAAGAAGCACTTCTTGTGCAAAACAGATTGTAGAATCAGAATATTTGCTAGCCACACCCCACCCAATTGTGTATTTAAAACTATTTTTATCCTGGGTGTTTACTTGGAGCTGTAAGAAGTGACTAGTCTGTGGCTTTATGAAGGAAACTCATTCCATTAAAACAGGGTCCTGCTTTGTAAAACCAGTTTTCTGAGTGATTTTTTAATCAACTATAAGTGATATTTTTGCACATCAAGCATTTGCCTGCTATTAAGTTTCTCTATTCATTGCACATCCCTGGGTCATTTATGAATTCACCAAATATTTCTTGAGTACCTCTTAAGTGTTAGGCATTGAGGTAAATATTGGATGAATAGTGCATATTCCCTACCCTAAGGTATTTACACAATGTTCTCAGACTCTTTTTCCCATTCTCAAAGTCCTGAGGAGTATGACACAATTTATTCAGTCTTTGGGGTTCATTAAGATAGTGGTAATTCAGAAACTCAATTTTGCAGAAACTCCTTAAATGATCATGATCCACTCCTAATGTTGGGATGTTGTTATGGTGTTGTTACCAGCTTACTAATATTAGTTATTTGCCTTTTTGTTGTTTGTGCTCATTTTTTTAACTTTATTATACGAAATTTTGGTCTTACCTACAAGTAGGGAGACTGCATCCAACGAATGCCTGTGTTCCAGTCAGCCAGTTTAAACTAATCTCAACTCAGTCCACCTTCTATTCATCCCCTCTCAAATTTTGAAACAAATCCCATACATTGTACCAGTTCACCAATGGATATTTATATATTTCTCCAGAAGCTAAGAACACCTTTTCTTGAAAACAGAATATGTATCATATCCAAAAAATTAATCATTTTCTCATATCATGAAATGCTTTCGTCCATCACATTTCCCCAGTTATCTGTTGTATGCATGAAACATACCTATATAGACCTATAGACATGTATACACACAGACATATACATAGATATGTACCTGTATATTATATACATATACACATCCATATATATTTTTAAAGAATTGATTTATCGGGCTGGGGGTATAGCTCAGCTGGTAGAATGCTTGCCACGCATTCACAAAGCCATGGGTTCAGTCTCCAGCACCACAAGAAAAAAAAATTGATTTGTTATTTGTTCAAATCAGGTTCCTTAATTGCCATTGATTGATATGTCCCCTTCATTTAGGTTTCTTTCCTACATCTCTTTTTTTCCCCCCTTTGCAACTTATTTGTTGAAAAACTGGGTCATCTGTCTTGTGCAATTTCCTGCAGTCTGGATATTGTTGTCATTTAATTTACTCCTCTGCTGATTGATAGTTAGACATATAGTGTTGCTCTGATTCAAGTTTGAAAACACACACACACACACACACACACACACACACACACATGCTTTTGGCAAGAATATTTTACCACTTTAGAGAGTGTGGTTTGGTATATTTCTATTGGGAAGCCCTTTACTGGTTCTCTGGTGTTTCTAAGAATTAATAATTATATTTATTATAGGTTGTAAGATGGCGATATTCTAATTTTATCATTCTTCCTTTTTTGTTTCTATTTAAAAAACACTCTGTTCAACTATTTGGTTATCCTGAGTTACAGTTATAGTTTATAGATAGATAGATAAAACACACACACACACACACATACATACATACAGGATACATGTGTTTATAGTGTTTAAAACAATAAAAAGGTTGCTATTATCTAGTTGTATTATTGCTTTAGTGTATTGTAGTGTAATGTGTTTTATGTGTTTCACTCTGTGGCAGGTGTTACTGTTATTATTGCTCAGGTTTTTTTCCCCATCTTTGGCCAGTAAGAGCCTCTTCAGGTTGCTCCTGAACACTTTTGACATGATCCCAGTAGTTTTTTATAACTTCTTTCCTTCTAGTATTTTGTACTTTTCCTGGCCCAGATCTGTAGTAAGACATTTCTCCACAGAGTCTTACTTCTGTTAGTTGGAAATAGAAGTTAGAAACCACAGTCTGAGTGTCTTGATGTTTGGGTCTCAGGGATGTACCTTGCTCATGGATTGATTATGGTTTCTAGGCTTTTTCAGTGGACAGAGCCAAGAAATTCATGCTTAAAATGTTAACTATGTGTAAAAGATTTCATGCTTCATACTGATATATCTAATTCACATTCAGGACCAGAATTTTTTTCTTAATGACCTTGAACTTGTATGAAAACCTCCACAGTCCCACCCTGAGGATCCCAGTTCTCATAATAATAAAGCATTCATTCACTTTATTCCATCATCTTCCTAGTTGCTCTGAATATCTATATCAGCATTCACGTCACAATTAAAAATAGTTCAACTTTGAAACTGATTACTTCCGTGATTCTTTTTAGAATTTTCATAAGAGCTATGTAGTCTAACTTCTGTGTTTCATTGTCACTTGAAATGGCTTATTTCAAAATAGATGCTACC
Source organism: Tamias sibiricus (assembly GCA_025594165.1). Classification (NCBI taxonomy): domain Eukaryota; kingdom Metazoa; phylum Chordata; class Mammalia; order Rodentia; family Sciuridae; genus Tamias; species Tamias sibiricus. The sequence continues at coordinate 101,523,401 of CM046666.1, forward strand.
CACTCAGTTCATCATTAGGTTCATTTCATTTTGCTTTCAGGGTTTAAGGATTTTTTTTTTTTTCAACTTTGATTTTCTTTTATACTTTGCTAACATATTTGCATTTCCTGTGATATACTGATAAATGTTTAACATCCACCTTGGTGGTGGGGAAGATGGCCTGCTGATTTCCGTTGTGTAAATACTACCACCATAACCAATTTGAAGCTACAAAGTTAAGACAACTGACTTACAAAGCACCAGAATATTTACCAAGAGCCAGTACATGCCAGCTCCAGCATACATTGTATATTTCCTAGGTCAGATTTATAAAGTAAGAAAATTTCAGAGCAGTCTAGCTTCTGTTATTGACCTGTCTACCCTGTGTTTCACCTTATAGGTTTATAACTATTTTGTATTTTTTTTACTAATGATTTTTTTAATGAAAAATAGAAGGGACTCCAGGGATTAGAGGAAGGGGACCTTGGGGAGGAAGGAGGAGGGAAGAAAAGGGGGAGATTCTGTGGAAATAAGTTGATCAAATTATGTTATGTGCACATACAAATAAGTAACAATGAATCCCAATTTATGTATAATTGTAACATACTAATAAAAAGTAGGAAAAATGTGTTCAGTTTATCCTATTATTAAGATATTTATGTGTTCTTATTTCCTCCTTATTTCTTAGGTAAATGGCATCTAATATGCATGCTTTATTTTGCTGCTTCTGTGTAACAGTTTATCTTGGGAATCATTGCATAACATTATATAAATATGGTCTGTGGTCTTTTTTTACAGCTTCATAGTACCACGTTGTATGGATGTACCATAGTTTTCTCAAACATTACCTAATTGGTATTCATCTCTATTATTTTCTGTCCTTTGCTAATTCAGGTGTTTCTATAATGAAACTTTGTGTTTATAAGTTTTTTGTATGAATATCCTTGGAAGACATCCTTAGAATCAGAATTCCATGGGTCAACAAGTAGATATATGATTTTGTTATATATCAGTAAGTTTCTTTCCATAGATGTGTTATTTTTCATTTCTACCAGCTATATGTGAGCTGCCTGCTTTCACACAGCCATACCAACTGGATATGTTATTCAGATTTGGGTGAACTTTCAGATTTTTGCTCACCTTAGGGGTAAAAATTGCAATCTCAATTTAGTTTAATTTTCATTGTTTTTACAAAGAGCCTGGTTGAGCATCTTTTCATATAATTAAGACCCTATCTCTAACACACTTTTCCTAAAAGTGTTCTATAGCTTAGGAATATAAACCTCTGCTCTGTGATATAGTGGCATGTATTTTTCCAGTTTCAGTTTATCTTTTTAATTTACTTCTGAGGTTTGTTTTTGTTTGTTTTTGACATTTCAAAAATTCAAAATTTTCTGTTAAGGTTCATAAAATTTTGATTCAGGATAGTCTATTTTCCTAGGCTAAGAGTGATAAAGGGTATTAAAGATCATCTAGATCACCCATTTTATTCATCAGCTGAGGAAAACTGGTTTCTCTGTTATGCATGTTTTCATCCCTAATGTTTAATTGAGTTAAATTTCTGAAGTGAGGATCTGTTGGTGAGACAGCCCACTGAGGGGAAATGCCAGGACTAAGCTCCTGTGTTCATCCCCTTATCCAGCAGGATACTGACTTTCTGTTCCTCTGATCCTTCATCCTTTTAGCAGTGGAAATGGCAAAAGTGGCCAGAAGTTCAGTTAGGGCACTCCAAGACCCTTAGCTTCTACCACCACTGTGCTATACCTCATTCCTTTTGAAAAACTGTAAAAGGATATTTGTAGGTGCTCTGACAGAATCCAGAAGCCAGAAATGATTTATTCATGTAAATAGTCTGATGTGGTTTAGTGGGTAGATACCTGCTGAGGGCTTAGAAAGAGAAATTCCTGTAAAAAACAGGTGTTTATGAAAAACCCCTGAAACTTCAGGTCAGGTCAAGAAAAACTGAGAGTCATTTAAAAAATTTGAACAAGGGCTTTATATTCTATTTTCTACTACACATAAACACTACTTAAAGAGTACATGGTTTTGTGCCTGGCACTTAATGACATCACTTTCTTTCCACAGTTAACCTAGCTGAGTTAAAAATATAGGGCTTCTTGGCCCCTTGACCCCAAACCTCCAAGGATTTTGGCCAATGGTTTCTCTGCCATTCCCTTATTGTGTTTGTATGTGCAGTTTAGCCTTCGAATGCAGGCTCTGCTAAAGCAGAAGGAGAAATGGGATGAAGTTAAAGTGTTAGAGAAGGTCAGGGTGGCACTTTGTATTTAAATCTCTTGCCTCCCTCTTTAATATCATACTTAAGAACCACTCCACAATCACTACCAATAGGTTACAAAAGAATTGTAGGAGATAGATAGATAGATAGATAGATATAGATACTCATCTATAGGGTATGAAGTACCCAAAAGGGTTGGGTAGAAACACAGACCACCCTGGAGACGTGTTTATACAACTGTTTAGCTTATTAATGTCAACAATTAAAATACAGCCCAGAACTTTTAGTTTAAATAATGCCTTGTCTGCTTAGCTTTTGATCAACACCTTTGTTTCTTGGCTCATGGACCTCCACCCCTTACTGTGGACAGGGGCTAGGTGACTGCTCTTCCTGTCATCTCTGGCTTTGGCCTCTGAGAATCTGAGCAAGTGACCTGGCCTTCTTGTACCTGATTTCTTCATTGGCACATCCAGAAATGTCTGCTCACTTTCTTTCACAATTTAAAGATAATTACTATTTAGGAAATACAGAAAATATAATTTATATACCGTAGAGAGAGAATGATTATTAATAGTAATATTTTCTGTTTGTTGACTTTTTTTTTTTTTTTTTTTAGTAATTCTATCAATTATCTTTAGTCACTTAAGAGTCAAAATAACTCTTGCCACTTCTAATACCAATAAGGTTCAAATAGTAGGCATGCAGTGTATAATGTTATCCTGTTTTCTGTTACTTTTACTCGTTAGGGACTTAGAAAGTTGTAAGAAAATACATGTGAAGTGGTAGAGCAGTGCCCACAGGTGCTCAATAAATATGCATGAGTCCAATGACCATACTGATAAGGAAGAAGACATTACACCTGAATCTTTTTATAGTACCAGTCCTCTCAAATTTCTCCAAACTCTTTTGACCCTCTACAGTATGCCAGTCATGATAGATGCTGGGAACCCAGGGCAGGAGCATGCCCTGCTATTGATGATCTTAGTCTCATGGAGGAAACACACACCAAACAGTCTCTTGTGGCCTTTGCTCTGGCTTTCTTTTTGTGTTTGCGTGAACCTGTCTTCCTAAACATGAAGTGGCATGCTCTCACACTTTATCCTGTTTCCTGAATTTAACTCAAAGATTGTTGGTTTACCACTGAAACTCCATTCTCCACAGACAGTGCCTGTTACCAAGCAGAGACCTCTTAAATATTGCTGAATGAAGGAACTAAGCGCTTTAAACCATCAGATTTCAGTATTTATTGAGTGTAGGTAATTCCCCTCATGTTTGTGGGCACACAAGGGTGTAGACTTTTGCAAGGTGCTGGCATGGATCTGAGTCTTTTCACTGTGTCTTATCTTACAATAACTGAATCATTTTAGATACCCCAGTGTCAACAACTGTTTCCAAAAGCAGTTTCCACAAAAGGAAATTAATTGCAGCTGCTTTTCTAGTGACTGGGTGCCTTAAGTTGTTCTTTTAACTAATGGGTGAGAATTTCAGAGTTAAATTTCCCAAGACAGATCTTCTCAAGGATGGTAGAGATTTAGATGTCAGAGAGTAGCTACAGATTGGGGGGTTAAGATAGATTTAAAAGGAAGAACAGGACTCTTAGAAACCTGAACTATACAGTTTGAGAGCAATGAATATCTTTTTAGACATGTCTCTGCTTAATTTTCCGATTTTTACTTCCATTCTTAACCTCATATATTTATTGGTGCATCATTCATTCAACTCCTTAATGTTTTAAGCAGGTGTTATATATCCCAGGAAATAAAAATGGGCTCATAGACTATAAACAGCATTTATTGATTCTTTCCTACTCCCTTCTTCTCACCCAAATAGAAATGTTTAATCTTTAAAGGATTATTATTTGCAGAGTAAGCATTGGTCATACATTTTAGAGCATTAGGGTTTTTGAGATGAAAAATTTGAGAACTGCATTTAGTATCACTTAAAAATGAACATTAGTATGGCAGGAGATATAAATATTAGTACCAGAAAATGATTTAAATTTTGTCCTTAGTACCCACACCCCATTTTTAAAAAGAATTTTCTGTTTTAATTTTTTATTAGTGCGTCAAAGTTATAAATAATATTGAGTTTCTTTGTGGCATAATTATATAAGCATGGAATATAATCTGCTGTACTCAATCCCCAGTACTTCCCCTTTCCTTCCCTCCTTCCCCCATTCCCCTTCCTTTACTCTACTGGTCTTCTCTATATTTATTTGTAGTTTTTTTAAATTAGTGTTTTATAGATACACATAAAGGTGAAATTTATTGTTGTACATTCATGTATGTATATAGCATAGCTTGGTCAATTGCATTCCACCATTCTTCTCTTTTCCCATCCCTTCCATCCCCTTCCTCTGCTAATCTTTCTTCTATTTTCATGTCATACCCCCCCCATTTTTTTTTTTTTTTTTTTTTTTACTCCTTGTAAGTCTTCTAGATAACAGTGGCAGAGCCCCAGCTTCTGCCTGTTATTCAGCAAAGGTATGTTTGGACAGAAATAAAAACCTTAGGTAATATATCATTCTTTTACTAAATAATATAACTTATATCATCAAATTATTTTTTAGGATATATTGAATATCCTGACTTCAGTATACTTAATTTGATTGAAAAAAAGGGGGTTTTGGTTGGTTGGTTTGTTTTTGCTTCTGGTATGCTTCAGGCATCTAGCCTGTGCATCAGAATACCTGTCCCTGTCGTGTTTTTACGAATATGCTTTTAAAAATATTTTTCTACTTTATCAAGGCATAACTGATAAAAATTATATATACTTACTGTATACAGTGTGGTACTTCAGTATATGTGCACTTTGTGAAATGATTACCATAGTGAAGCTAATTAGCATATCCATCATGTAGTTCCCATTTGTGTTAGGAAGTGTGGTGAAGAACACTTAAGATCTATTCTTTTAATAAATTTTAAACATACAGTTGTCTCTCCGTAGCATTAGGAGATTGGGTCCTGGATCTGCCCCTCACCCCCTATAAATTGTTAAACTGTATTATTTTGACAATTGTGATAGAAAGAAACATCTAGACATATCCAATATAGACTTTTTTCCTGAATGTTTTTGATCCATGGTTAGTTGAATATATGAACTCAAAACCTGCTGATGGAGAGGTCCTCCTGTTAATGAAGTATTATTCACTCTAGACACCACGCTGTACCTTAACTCTTCTGTACTTACCTATCCTACATATCTAAAACTTTGTACTCTGATCAACATCTCCCCATTTCCTCACCTTCCAGCCACTGGCAAACACTATTCTGCTTTCTGCTTCTGAGTTATACTTCTTTAGATTCCACACACAAGTGAAATCAAGCAGTATTTATTTTTCTGTGCATTCTTTATTTCCCTTAGCATAACGTCCTGAAGGTTCATGCAAATTATATATATATTAAAAAAACTGACAGGATTTCCTTCCTTTGAAGACTAAAAATTGTTCTATTGTATATGCAGATATTTCTTGATTTACAGTGGAATTATATCCTAATAATGCCATTGTAATTTTAAAATATCATAAGTCAAAAATGCACCTAACTCACTGAGCATTGTAGCTTAGTTGCATAGTACATGGTAGAGTACTGGGTGGCCAACTGGGACCTGTGGCTGTCTGCCACTGCCCAGAATCACAAGAGAGGATTGTATTGTATTTCACTAGCTGGGAAAAAGATCAAAATTCAAAATAGAGTTTCTGTTGAATGCATATTACTTTTGAACCTTCAAAAGTAAGAAAGCTTAATGTTTAACCATTACAAGTCCAGTACCATCTGTATATTAACTTTTATTGCTGTTAATTCAGCATTTTGCTGTGCTACATATTTGGGTGTTTGATTTATAATTTTTTAAGATAAGTGACCATTTTAGAAGCCCAGGAAATAAGTCATTTATTTACAAAATTAACTATGGTAAATTCATTTCACAGTAATCAAATAAAGATTAATACTAAGCTGGGCACTGGTACATGCCTGTAATCCCAGCAACTTTGGAAGCTCAAGTGGGAGGATAATAAGTTTAATTCCAGTCTCAACAACTTAGACCTTGTCTAAAAATAAAAACTGGACCGAGGACTTAGTTCAGTAATAAAATGCCCTGGATTTAATCCCCAGTAACATCAACAATAATTATATGTCATTTATTGTAACATTGCTGAATTTATAGTAGCACTTGATTTTCTCTAATAGATATTAGTCTAGAACAATTAGTAAGATATTTATAACCTTCTGTAAGTATACAGAAGTGGGTAGAATTACTTAAACCTTTTTATAATTTGAGAAAAACAAATTGGGAGATTTTTATTATGATCTTTGTCATTGTCAAATACGGGCATTTGTATTTTTATAATAAGGATATTTAGAGCTCATTTATTAGTTTTATCAGCCATTCTCCATTCAGAAATATGGATTTCCTTGGATGTTATGTAACTGGAATTCGTATTATAATAGAAAGTATGAAATTGAATATTAAATGTAAACTTAAAGGAGAACACCAATTTTCATTCACATATATTGAGCTGCTAAATATATTCATTGAGTTTGTTTTTCCTGGTTTGCTATATTATTTTTAAAACAATTCTAAGTTTAGAACTCAAATATTTGGGTGTATTTAAATTAACCTTGACTTCCAATAAACTAGTAAATGAACTCTTAGGGTTTATATTATCCCAGACTTTGGGACAACGTTTTTTTAGACTTCACACCATTAATATAATCCTTAAGGGAAGGGTGTGATAGCAGAAAGTAAACCAGGAGTGGCAAGCCGTGGTATTTGTCCCTGATGACTCCGAGCTCCTTCACCCCATCCCAGTGGCAAATACAAGGGTAGAGAATGAAGCCACTGTTTTGCACGTAGTTGGAAGGAGAACTTTTCAAACAAATGGCATTGACTGTCCTCTGTAAAACTTTTTGGAAACTGTTGGATTTGTTTTAAAATATACTGGTTGCCAGTGTTGATGATGTAACCCAAGGAAAAAGGATTCCATTGGACTGTGGTGTTAAAATATTCGCAGGATAAATGAATGCACCTGTCATAAGTTTGATCAGATTGACACACAAGAAATGGAATGTGTTTTAATATGTCAGGAAAGTTATAGAACATGGAAGCCATATATGTATGAGATGTTATAATGGATTAAAATTATCCCTCTTGCTCTTTAAGCTCTCCCTCTTACTCTGCAAAGTGTTGTATTATGGAGGACAGTTGATAATTGCTTACTATTAAATGTCTTTAAATGAAATTGTTCAGAAAGATGAAATGTGGTTAAATGAATACCACAAGATATCTGGCTGATTATCAACATTATCTTGAGTTCAATAACTCTTTACTGTGAAATTCTAAAAAAAAAAAAAAAAAAAAAAAAATAGCAATCATGGTTAAAAAAGAAATGCTGCTTTTCAAAATGAAAAACTTTCTCTGGTCTTATGTTATTCCTTAATAAAGACAGTGGTGTTATCATTGTTTCATGACAGATCCATAAGCTTCACTTTCATTTAAGATATTAAAATAGATCCTTTGTTATTTCGTTAGAAGTCTTGCTATTATAAATTTATGGTTTATTCTTGAGATTATTTTCTCACCTAATAATTGTTTATTTACCATGTTATATAATCCACTCACTATTTTAGAGCTTTCTTTAAATTATTCCCAGTGATCTAAAAATCAGATTTACTTTTCTCACTCAATAAGGTATAAAAGTGACTTGTTTTATTTTAAACTTATTATTATATATATTTTTTTTTTTAGCAGTCCAGTCTCTTGTTTAACAGTAATTGTGTGGCTGAGCTGAAAATTTTTATTTGTAAACAAATCAAGTAGAATTTTTTTGTACCTTCTCAACTTCTTTTAATATTTCTGTGATGGTACCTAAGAACAGTGGACATCTGCTCAGAGTTTTGTGTTTGCTTTGTAATTTTTAAAATTTGGTATGCAGTCTACCTTTTCCACAGAGCACTGTATGAGACAGATGTTTTCCCCTACTTACTTCTGGGAGCAGCAAGGCAGAGAGGGTTGTCCTCTTCTTCCCCATCAGTTAACATGGGCACACTTACCAGCCACATGTCCCATGTTGATCCTGGTTACAGTTAGTACCAATAAGAAAAAACTTTTATATTTTGTGTGGTGGGCAGAATATGAAGCAAAGAGAGTCCCTGGGATAGGATAAGGGAATGTAGGTAATCTGAGATTTTAGTCTAGTATATGATTAAAGGAATCAATCAAATAAAATATTATCTAAGATAAAGAAAAATGTTGACTGTGTACTTTTTGAGTATATGGTGATTTTAGATTACTAGATGGATTTGATCTCGCTTTATCCTCTCAGGTTCAGCTAAAAGGGGGAAGAAGGAATTTCTCTGAAGCTACGTGACATAAATAAATAAATAATTGGAGTTGCTTTACTCAAAATGAGGGCATGAACTGTCTTTGGGTTAAAGCCAGGGAAATTCTTAGCTGGTCACTTAGAAACTTTCCCCTTAAAAATGGAGGCTGATTCACAGTGGTGTTGGGTCTGGGTACGTAGGAGGATTAGAGGAACACTAGAAAGGTCAAAGGGGAGGGAGGAGGAGGGAGGGAGCAAAGGGGGATGGAGAGGGAAAAAAAAGAAAAGGTGGTTGAATAAGATGGATGTCATTATCCTAAATGCATGATTGAAGATTTGAATGGTACGAATATACATTGTATACAAACAGTGTTTTGTAAAAAGATGCTCTATATGTTTATTATGAATTATAATGCATAGTACTATTATATAAATAAATAAATATATAAATAGATAAATAAAAGATTTTTTAAAAAAGGTACATGTGAAAGGAGAGGAAAGGTGAGGGGAATTATAGTTAAATGAATTAGCAATTAAGCGTTAAGGCTAGAGGAGATATTTATTTCATCTGTATCATATAGTTATGATGTAACATAATTTATGTTTCTTAAATTTTAGTGTACTGTAAATTCTTTTGATATGCACTATTAAAAATTTGTGGTAATTAGACTGATTTAAAAGTCCAGAAATAGAATAAAAGGGGCTAGGAAATTTAGTATATGGTAAAGGTAGCATTTCAAATTAGTAAAAAAATTGGTTATTTAATAAGCATTTGACCTGTGGACTGTCATCTGAAAAAATAAATTTGTGTGTCCTACTTCCCACCTAGTATCAAAACAAATTCCACAGAGATAAAAGATCCAAGCATTAAAAAAAGAAAATTTCAAATAAAGTATATATACTTTAATCCTGGAATCAGAAAGCCTTTGAAATGTGACTTCAGACCCAGAAGTCATAAAAGAAATGTAATTGTGACAGCATTATAAAAAAATCTGCTTGTGAAAAAAAAAATCCAAGTAAAATTAAAGATAAATGACAATGTAGGAGAAAAATTTCCAGCTTGTGTAATAGACAAGGGGCTAATAATAAAGAGTTTCTTTATAAAAGTATTAAAAACAAAACAGTAATCCAGTTGAGTAGTAAAAGAAGGATTTGAACAGTTCACAGAGCAGGAAATATTCATGGTTTTAAGCCTATGCAAAATTGTGCAGATTAGGGGCTGGAGTTGTGGCTCTATGGGTAGAGCACTTTCCTAGCATGTGTGAGGCACTGGGTTCTGTCCTTAGCACCACATAAAAATAAATAAGTAAAGGTAATTTGTCTACCTACAACTTAAAAAAATACATAAGATGGTACAGACTAATCATAAGAAATTGTTTAGAACTGAATGAGAAAACTATTTTTATTAAAGCACAATTTTATATGGTTTTTAAAATATGAATTAATTTGTGACTTCGGTGAAATATCATAGATAACAGAGCTTCAAAAACCACCTGCCCACCCCCAGCCACAGACCATCATCTTCTTCATCTCCCACGTGTGGGCTGATGGTTCAGAAGGAACCTCTATCAAGCAACAGGGACCCTCCTCACAGGTAGAGAAGTGTCTCAAATGCATTCACTACTGTAAGGGTCATTTCATAAGTAAGGACAGCATACTTTTCTAGAAATTCCAAGCACATCATTTTAGCCTACATTGTCTCTCATCAAAAAAATTTAACCAACATAAATTGTAATATAAAATGCAAGTTTAAATGGTATGGTTTAGTTTTTCATTTGTAATGACAAAGTTATTCCATATAAATATTAAATTAAACTATTTGTTTTGATTACAAACTATTTGACAATTTTTTAAACTCTTACATGGTAAATGTCAAGATTAATGTATAAAAATTTGTTGCATATTTTAATGTGTAAAATCATTTTTAATGTTTATCGAACAAGTAAGGTTCTATTCTAATTTAAAAAAATAGAAACTATGACAAGAAGTATAAGTTAATGTGAATTTCACTAATTGTAAATGTCCATACCCTCACCCAAGAATTCCATTTGTAAGAAAGTATACTTCAGATATAGTAACATGTTCACATGATGTATATTATATATACAATTATTTTTGTACCATTGTTAGTAACAATAGGAAACTGCTCAAATATTTATGAATAAAGGACTAGGTACATTTTTTTATACCTGTACAATTGTACATTAAGTAGTCATTAAATAAGACAAAGGAATCTCATTATGGACTATAAAAGGACCTCCAGAATACATTTAGTAGGAAAAATTTGTACAAATTAGAGATATGGTAGCACCTATGTAGAATACATGACATATGATTGGTATATTAAGAATATCTTAGGCTAGAGATATAGCTTAGTGATCGAGAACTTGCCTGGCCTGTGTGAGGCCCTGGGTTCAATCCCCAACACTACACACAAAAAAAGAGAATATCTCATATACCTTGTATAAAGTTGGACAAGAAACTGGAAAGAATGGTTGCTTTGAGAGGGGAATTGGGTAGGTTAGGGACAAAGGTTAGAGAGATACTTAATTCTCATTTATGCCAGTCTTTACATTTAGGATATTATATAGAATTATATTCCAAAAATATATTTGTAATAATATTTTGGAAAAAAGTAGCCATTTGTTTTTATTGTAACTTACAGAACATACCATTCAAAAATTGCCTCCTCTTTGGTGGATTTGAATATAGTTATAGATAACAGTAACCCTACAATTATAGTTAATTTACATTTTTTGCTTGCGATCATTGTTGTGAATATTGATTTTTACTGAGGAAAGGTGGACATATTTATTAGTAGAAGTATTAATATGTTTGTTATATGTATTTTTTCATTGCATCCGTTTGTTTTGTTGTTGTTGTTGTTAGGGAAGAAAAAGTTAGATAGCTCATATACCAAACTCATTAATAAATAAAATGGTTTTTTGAGGAATTTTTTGTTTTTCTCATTTTTCTCTATGGGAAAGAAGCAATTGAGCCAAGTAATGTTTAATACTAAGGTACACTTTAGTATACTGACTTTTTTAAACCATCTTTTAAGTGATTGACTTTACAGGCAGCTATTTCCATGAGCAAATCAAAGTGAAAGGATAATAAGGATCTAGCCAAAGAAATATTTAAGCATATTCTACAGATCCAATTCTTTGTGGTTTTTTTTCTTTTTTCTTATCACTGAAACATACTAAACATTTAAGTGATGAGAATTGACCATTTTTCACATATTTTCTAGGTGTTTGGATTTTTAACTTATTTCACATGTCATAAATTTTTTTTTTCTTATACGACAGGTACATAATCCATGGATAAACACAGTGGACATTAAGTCAATAAAGTTCTCAAAATTTATTTTGCTGGGAAGGCCATTTGGGGGTAATTATACATTTGGTTTTGAATTTGAAGGTGTAGATGATATTATTAGTAAATTCATTTAAATTACTCAGTGACTTCAACATTTTTAATTAAGTTTTTTAATAATTAATAGCTTAAGTGTCTGTTTTATCACTGAAATTTCAAAGTATTGTAAGCCATTTCTATATACTTACTTATGCTTCTTCCCACTATGTGTGACAGGAAATCAAATAGACATTATGTCTTTACTGGACTGACTCTGAATTTTTAGGATTATAATCTTCTAAATTATTTCCAGGCCAGTATTAACAGAACACTGACCTATTCAAAAAGGCATCTTTAGTAGAATAAATAAGTCGTGTCTGAGATGGAGCTTTCAAAACAGTGTGATATTTGAATAGCGAAGTACATAGCACTGTTGGTTTTAACAAAGGTGAATCAAAGGACAGCTGTCAAAAGGGTATTGAGATTTTGGTGAAATGCTTATTTTCCAAAAAGAGCCCAAATGCCTACTGCAAATGCTGAATTAAAAAAGAAAAAGTTGAAGTTAATGTTGATGTAACCAATTCGTGTGGAGGTTTGAGGTAGAACCTTTGAATCTGAAATCATGTACAATAAGTATTGAAACAGTTATGGGATTAGAGCTTGAGGATTCAAATAGAGGTCTTTTTCAACAGTCCCCTTTCTTTAGAGGTAAAGAAATTGAGATAAGGAATTTGAATTGCACAAAGAATCTGGATTAGGACCCCAGGCTTTTTATCTACAGTTCTTGCCCACCCCCCAAACACACAAAGGTAGGCACAGTTGCATTTGTTGGCATTTGTTATGCCTTATACTCTATAATATCTCCCTTTGATGCCTGCCTCCAAGCTATGGGGAGCAGTAGAAGAGAGGCATGTGGACTATGCATTGAGACTCAAGAGTATATGAGCTGGATTGTGTAGTTTTGTTGGCCCTGTCATAGAGGCTGATCTTTTACAAAGGCAACAAAAGGCCAAAACTTGAAGGAGTTTTATAGAAGAGTGACCTAATTAGATGAGTGTTTTAAAAACATCACTCCAGGCTGCATTATGGAGAACATAATGAGGGAGTCAGTGGTCAGGATAAGAAAATGATGTCTTGGATAGATGGGGTAGTGGAAATCGAAAGAAGTAGCTGCACAAGAGTGACTTTTAGGTACTTTTGCTTTTAGAGATTGAGGCATTAATCTAGCAGTACTTGGTAAGTTTATCTATTTATTTATTTATTAAAAATTTTTTTTAGGCTGGGCATGGTGGAGCATGCCTGTAATCCCAGCACTTGGGAGGCTGAGGCAGGTGGATCGTGAATTCAAAGCCAGCCTCAGCAGTGGAGAGGCACTTAGCAACTCATTGAGACCCTGTCTCTAAATAAAATACAAAAAAGGGCTGGGGGTGTGGCTCAGTGGTCAAGTGCCCCTGAGTTCAATCCCTAGTACTAATATTTTATATATATATTTATATATGTTGTAGATGAACACACAGTATCTTTATTTACTTTTATGTGGTACTGAGGATTGAACCCAGTGCCTCACACATGCGTGGCAAGTGCTTTACCACTGAGCTACAGTTCCAGGCTGTAAGTTTATTTTTATCTGAGATTATTTGCTATTGTTTTCTGTCAGATATTATAATTTAATAGAATATCAAAGTTGGGAAGCTGGAGAGTCTTGGAGTATTATTTATCTTGTAATAATCAAATGTGAATTTGGGAATACTACAAAAATTATATCCCATACATACAGCATTCACATTTATTCAGTATATAAGTTGATTTAGATACTATGATTGACATTTAAATTTTAATGAGTAGAAACATTTCATGTTATGATTTTAGGACTTTGATAAATGAGTGAATAAGATGACATTTGAAGACTATAGCATTTAAAAATGCTATCTCATCAATTGAAATCTTGACATCTCTGGATTTATATATCTTTCTGAATTTGCCCAGGGATTCAAATTTGCAGCTTCTAATTGCAATTTGTTTCACTAGCTTGCTCCTCTTTTGCCTTTGGGCAGTCATCCAGGCCAGCCACCCCCCACCCCTGCACCATTTGCTTGTATGCTGACCACCCAACCTCGAATCCTTAAGGACAGTCTGTGTGGGCCTGTTGAGGAACACATCAGCATCTTGGTTCACATTCATATGTGCAGATAGCTTTTTACAATGCATGTTTTTCTTGGGTAATTTTTCAAAATGAATTTTGCAGAAAGAAAAATTCTTTATGTTTTATGTTATAATGCTTCTGATTTATACCTTCTAAGCAATTGTATGGTTAAAACACCCAAATTTTATTCCCTTCATTCATTTATTTACTCACTTGAAATATATTGAGCACTTACCTGCTATTCTTTATTTAAGTTTGTTAATATCAGGCTATATATACTTAAGTAATCTATATATAGTCTGTGGTATATTTAAAAATTCATAGTTATCTAGAGAAAGCAATACATGTAAATATTGAAAAATATGTTGGATTGTTAAATTTAGGGTTATGGATAGTGTGTTAGAAATTCTTGCTTTATACTCTTATGTCGTATTTGTAATGCAAATAAAGACTATTCGTTTTAATTTGTCTAAAATAAAAACTAGCTTGGGGCTGGGGCTATGGCTCAGCAGTAGAGCGCTCACTTGTCTTGCATTTGTGAGGCCCTGGGTTCGATCCTCAGCACCACATGAATAAAGTGTAGGTATTGTGACTACCTACAACTTAAAAAAAAAAAAAAAAAAAAAAAAAAAAAACAGCTTAGACCACCACAGCAAACAAACCTTCAGTTTAAAAAATAGCAACAACAGGGGCTAGGGGTTGTGGCTCAATGGTAAAGAGCTTGCCTAGTACATGTGAGGCACTGGGTTCGATCCTTAGCACCACATAAAAATAAATAAAATAAAGGTATTTTGTCCATCTACAACTAAAAAATATTTTTTAAAAATAGCAACAACAAAATACTTCACTATAACCTGTGGATAATAACTCTTTTCTTGATTATTGAGACATTTTTTAAGCTGATAGTTTTGTTTCATCAAATATTCTTTTGTTTCTAGAACGCCAACATGTTTATTTTGGCTTCTAAAAGCTTTGTAAGAACATGTTATTCGGGCAGGAATTGATGCCAACTTCATTGAAAACAACTATTTTATTTTACTGAGTACTCTTGACTAAGATGCAGGATTACAGTGACCTGGTCAATTCTGGTACACTCTTCCTTCCAAAGGACAAGGAGAAATGGAAATTTTGGAGGAGAGAGAATGAAGTTTGTATTTCGTAGTCTCCTTTAAAAGGAGGACTGTCTTCATGTTCATTATCATTTCAGTATAATTGACTTCTGAAATGTAAGTGGCAAACCAGTTTAAAGGTTCAGAATTTGAAATGAGAGTGGATGACTGGAAGATAGAGGTGGTAACTGTTTGGTTTTTCTTCATCTAACGATGGTGAACATTTTAACTTTTAATGCAGCAGCAGCATTTGGCTGGCTTCTTTTACCACTTAACGTCCATCCCTTTCTTGCTACCTCTGCTTCTTCACCATGGGTATGCCCTTTGCCTCTTGTTTCACAAATGAGGAAAACACATTAGATAATTTTTTGTCTCCTCTCCCCTCTACTTAAAGTCATCTGGCATGGTGATTACCCGTACCACTGTGTCAGAGAGTGAGCTGCCCTGCTCTTTTCTCCATGGCAGTCTGCTGTGTACAGGATTCACCCCCCTTGGCCTCACTTGACTTTTATTCTCTGTCCCTTCTTCAGCACATTCTTATTGGAGCTCCTTAACATCTTCAAGACTTTGCATGCTGAAAAACAAAAAGAGAACCCTCCTACCACCTACAGTTCCTTCTCTTCCCTCCCTCCCTTCACAGCAGTACTGCTTCCTTAGCTTGTCCAATATTTTTCTGTTTCCTTGTATTTTTCTTTTTTTGTTGTTGTTTTTGTTGTTTTTAGTGTTTTTTTTTTTTTTTTTAACAACTTGAATACACCACCATCTTGGTTTTGTTTTGTTTGTTTGTTTTGTTTTTTTGTTTGGTACCCAAGGTAGAACCCCGGAGCACTTAACCACTGAGTCACATTCCAGCCCTTTTTATTTTTTATTTTGAGACAGGGTCTCATTAATTTGCTTAGGGCCTTGCTGAGTTGCTGAGGCTGGCCTCAAACTTGGAATGTTCCTGCCTCAGCCTCCTTAGTTGCTGGGACATACAGGCATATGTCACTGTGCCTGCTTCACCATCCTGTTTTTGATAAGGTCAACCAGAAACTTCAGATTGCTACATGCAGCAAACTGCTTTCATTAGCCAAATTTCCTTTGCCATTCTTCACACATTGTACTTTGTGAATCACCCTTTCTCAAAACCCTCTCCTCTCTTGGATTTCTACTACCACCACCACCCCTCTTGGTTTCCCTGTCAACACTTTTTTTTTTTTTTTTTTTTGTCTTACTTCCTGAATTATTCTCTAATTTGCTCATCTAATGAATATTGGGATTGCTAAAGATCCTATATCTGGTCCTCTTGTTTGTACTACAGGGACTACTTAGATTCTCAAGCACGTTCTGCTTTTGTGTGTGTGCGTGTGTGTGTGTTGTTGTTGTTGTTTTTGTTTTGTATTGGGAATTGAAGCCAGGACTGCTCTACCACTGAGCTATATTCCCAACTCTTTTTATTTTATTTTATTTATTTATTGAGACAGGGTGTCACTAAGTTCCCAGGCTGGCCTTGAACTTGGGATCCTCTGGGATTACAGGTATGTTTCACCACACCCAGCTCACAATTGTCATAACCTCATTCACCATAGACATGGGACTTTGTCCCATATGTGGTCTCTACCTAGGATCACTTGCATTTTCTCCAGTCCCTATTTCCAATGTCATATTGGAAATGCATTAGATAAAAGTTAGGAGTTGGGAGACTATTAGAATCTTCCTGATTAAAGGTGACAAAGATATGTAGCTAAACTCAGGAGTCCCAGAGGAGATAGAGAAGGTAGGAGTTTACAAGCTATAGTAAGGAGATAGGCTGTACAGGATCCTACATTCTGCTTGGGGGAGTAGAAATAAAGGAATGACTTTGAGGTTTTCAGCTTGCTTACTTGAACGTTTGTATCTCTAGTCATTAAGATCTAGAGAAGAAAATAAGTCGAACTTTTCAAAGATAATGATTCTGTCTTTAGATATGTGGATTGGAAGTATCTGCTGGACCTCAGTTATTTGTTTGACTGTGTGGGCTTGGAGTTCCAAAGAGGCATCTATGTGGAGATGATGATCCTATGCATAGACAGACATGAAGACTTGAGAGAGGACACGCAGCATAGAAGGTGGGAAGGGGCTAATGTCACTGCTTGTCATAAACAACATATATTCCCTACCCCTTCTCTGGCTGTTTCTCCACGTTTCCATATGTAGAATTTGTTGTAACCATGGCAGATTACTTGAAAATCTCTAATGTACCATGTTATTTTTCCTTTATCTTTGTGTACGTAGATCATTAAGTCTGAATACCTTACTGTCCGTATGGTGAATCCTTTCATCTTCTATTTTAACCCAGAAAACATCTCCAAGAAGCTGTAGTCAGGTTTCAGCATTCCTTTGCCTCTGCTCTTACAGTACCTATGGTACTGCCTTCTATATTGCTTTGTGCCTTTTATATCTCAAGCCCCAATACAACAAGACCACATTCCCCACAGGCTTATGACTTGCGTTGGCAAGTATAGGTAGGGCTGAATCTACTTATCTGTCAGGGTAATTGAATTTTTGGTAGGATGTTTTATAATTACATGTCTCATTAAAATATAATAAAAATAAATTAAGTTAAAAATTAATGCTTGGCCATGTTAATTTTTAAGCAGTTAAAAATCCAGTAAGAAAATGCCCCTGAGTTGTTGATTGGGCTTTGTGAGCTCTCCAAAGGAAAGAAACAGTAAATTTAAACAACCTATATTTCTCTTCCATACTACTCATGTTGTTTTTAATAGCATAATAAAATACAGAGAAAGTATTGCTTTATACTTTACCACTAGATGGCTGAACTACATTGCTTTTGTAAAACAAGTAAAATCTTAATCACTTGAAGTAGCATAATGTATAACAATTAACCAAGTATGTTTTACTTATAAAATATATTACAAATATGAATATATGCTTATGCATAACCTTGCATGTTTTCAGCTATGTTTACAAAATATGTTAAATAGACACGTAAAAATTTGGTGTATTTTAAAATTATATTCTCACACAGAATATATGCAAACATCAGCTTTAAAAGTTTCACAGATACCTCAGGGGTGAATTTAGGTCTATCAGAGACCTAATATCAGTTGACAAATGAGTGCATTTATTTTGATTTTATTTATTTATTTATTTATTTATTTATTTATTTTGGTAGCAGGGACTTGAACTCAGGGGCACTCCACCACTGGGCCACATCCCTAGCCCTTTTTTTGTATTTTATTAGAGACAGGGTCTCACTGAGTTGCTAAGTGCCTCACCATTGCTGAGGCTGCCTTTGAACTGGCGAATCCTCCTGCCTCAGCCTCCCAAGTGCTAGGATTACAGGCATGTGCCACCACGCCTGGCTATTTTGTTTTTAAATGTAGTGTTTTTAGAGTCTTTGCAACTGGAGTTCAAACTGATAGAAAAAGATAATATTCGGGGACTTTTTGTTGTTGTTGTTTTCATTTAAAGTTTAAGCTGTAAACATTTTGTTCCAATTTTTAAGTCCCCTTGAATCAAATCTTATTCATATATAGGTGCTTCAATTTTTCAGAATTCAGGAATATATTATTTCACACCATGGGAAATTGCCATTTTTGTACATCAAAACAGTTGAATATTGACAGTTCCACATGGTTGGTTCAACCTAAGAACTTTTTTACTGTTTTAGTAATTTCTATTTCTGTGTTTTATACAATGTGGGACTAAGTCTTGTTGAACTAAAGTTTTGACCTTGAAAGGATTGTTAAGGATTGTTTTCTTGTCTTTTCTGGGGGATTTTGGGAAGGTATATATAGGTGTGTATGTGTGTGGGGGGGTGTCTGTGTGTGTACACAGAGAGAAATGCAATTATATTGTATTTCTAGGCTTGTTTTGGTGATACGCTAGGTGAAGTGATTGACCAAGGAGATGTTAAAACATGGCTTTCAAATGAGTGTACATTGGTAATACATCTTTTTTTCCCTCAGAACAGCAGTAATATAATTGTCTATTGATTTTAGCTTTGGGTTAATTGGTATCAGTGTTAACACTTAATTAAAATGTGTGAAATTTAAATACAGTTGGTAAATACATTTAATATTGTAACAAAACAGAAAAATATCTAAAGTGGTATTTTGGGCCAGACTAAAAGATGCCATCAGTGAGCCTTGATCTATTTTCATTCTTGTACCCTATCACTATCTATGGGAATGCAGTTTCCTGTTACAAGGAGACATGGTTATTACTTGTTTTTATTTTTCCCCCCTGAACTGGGACAACAGATTTATCAGATACATACTCCATGCTACAGGTGATCATGTTTGTGTTTTTTAATTTTTATGTTAACCTTATTTTAAGTCTTGCAGCAAAACGTCGATTAGAAAAACACAAAACTTTGTATTTGCTTTTGTAAAAAAATGCTAGAACAGTAAGGTAGTGTTAAAACAGCTTGAAAGTACACTGTTCATGATGTTTATTTGGTAAATTTACAGGTTAATTTAGTTACGAAAGGGAGCGGTTCTCCCTGAGAAATATGTGGATGTTTTTTGATGGTGGAATTAAATAATTCCTTATTTGTTCTCCTTTTATTTTATGCCATCAACCTAAAAATAAAGCAATGTTTGCCTTGTTTTTGCCTCAAGATTAATAATTAGGAGATACTTCTCTTCACAGAGCTAGCATGTTACATTCCTTAGCTTGGCCATAATGTCTTGTAGATGAGGGAAAAAATAAGTGGTTTTGAGAATAAAACCATTTTTCTTGAATGAGATAAAAATAAACGACAGCATTCAGTATTTTTCAAAAACAACCATATCCCTTAACAACTGCTTTGTTCTTTCTGTTTTGTTTTTACTCCTCAGGCTGATTTGGAATGGGCCTAGTATAATAGAATAGAACTTGGTTTTGACAGGGAGGCTACAGATTTTAATATGTGGCCAACTGAATATGATATAGCACTGGAATATTTTTGCATTTGGGTTAGTAAGGGTGCAAGTACTTTACATGGCTTTAGTGCTTATGGGCATTGATAGAAAACACAGCAATCATGGTAGTGATACATTATGCAGTTTCCTGAATTCTCCAGGCCACCCCAAATATCTGGCATAACCTGGGAAAGATAATAGTATATCATTCAGTTCACTTGTCACTTTATAGTAGTGGTGTTCAGTTTTTAGTTCTTGTCACTAACACAAATGCCTCTCTGGAATTCAATGTCCATTGTCAGTCATCATTTTTCTAAAACCGTATTTTAAGAATAAGTGATTATAACACCTAATTCAGGTTAATAAGTTTGAACATTTCCTTTGAAAGGCTAACACAAACAATCTTAAAATGATTTTGAATCAATCAAACCATGGATGTATTTGCCTGTATTCTACATATCAATGTAGTGACATATAATGAAGTTATTCTTTACAACTAGTTCTTAAAGCAAAAGATGAGAAGCAAGGCACATACGCAACTTAAACTTTAAATGAATAAACCACATATTATCTTCTTCTATCACTTTGAATTCCACTTGAATACAGATTCTACAAAGACACTGGTCCAATAATCTACTGGTCCAATAAACTACAAATAATCTGATTCTCCTTTAAAAAAAAAAAAAAGACTACTACAGGGCTGTATACATTTTATGACATCTTTTATATAAAGTGAGGGTGAATAAGTAAATATTTCTACAAGAAACAGTGGAATAATATACAGTAAACTAATATACACAGTTACCTAAAGGAAATTGGGGTTAGGAATGGGCTAGAAAAAAAATCACATTAACCTCAATCAAGTTCAATAGTAGCCTTTATCTCCTGTGACAAAATACATGATAGTGACCCATCTAGTTTCCTAATGATGCAGTTGCTTAAAAATTTTCAAGTTTCCTAGTCCCCATCATTTTTGGGAGGGGAAAGAAAAATATTTTCTATTGGACTCTTGTTTTCTTGTTTTTACTCTTCCTTTCCCAGTTTTCTCTTTATCCCTTCTTTTCTAATTTTCTGCTAGTGAGTTTTTGTTTTCAATTTTTTTTTTAAGTTTATAGGTCTCATTTAGCTAGTTGTATTTTGTTGTTTTTTTAGTTTTTTGGGTTTTTTTTAGTATTTTTATTTATTTGCTTTAGTTGTACACAATGCGTTTTATTCAATGTATTTTATTTGTACGTGGTGCTGAGGATCGAACCCGGGTCGCCCACGTGCTAGGCGAGCGCTCTACCACTGAGCCACAATCACAGCCCAATTTTTTTTAGTTTTTAATACTAGGTAGGAACTTTCAGATTAGAAAGATTTATTAATAATCTGTGCTTTTAATTAGCAACTGAAGAATTACCATGCCATGTATAGTATGAAGTAGAAAGGAATGCATCTTAAGAAAGACATCCAGGACAAAGGAAGGGACTGGAATTGTATGTGCTAACTGGGGATGGACAAAAGAGGGCACTGGCAGCCTTCTAGCAGTAAAGGAATTTAGTTACCCAGAAAGATATATTTGGTCACATAGAGATAATATTCATTTTGTAGGTTTGTAACATTTGCTTTTAAATTTCAGTATATCTTGAATAAGAATTGCATTTTGGAGTAAAAATAGAGCTATCCATGACCTAAAGAAGGTAGATATAGGGTGACAATTACTTTGTGCTACAAATCCTCTCCCCATCCCCTACCCCCATGGCCCATCTGTCCTTCTTGGGGCTGCAGTCTATGTGCGTTGCCTGGTGCAGGACGAGTCACTCACTCCTGGCAGGAAGGCCTGCTTCATCCTTCCTTCATCCTTGTTCATTCTGCTGGGTTTGTGCTGTTGTTGTTGTTGCTGCTGCTGCTGCTGCTGCTGCTGCTGCTGCTGCTGCTGCTGCTGCCTAACGCTACTCACTGCACTGCACTGCCTCCCTTCCACCAAGTAGAGGAGCAAGGCACTAGGTCTTGGACTGCAATTTCCTGGATTATTTGGGGGTGAAATGTGAAAGCAAACAAAAGTAACCTTTACTTATATGTGTCTCAGGTATTTGTTGCTTTTCCCTCTACCTCAAGTTTTCTTAATTAATTTGGTCTAATAATAAGGATTTCACCCCCCTGTCTCTTGAATAAATGATAGTGCTCCAAGTTTCTATAAAAATGTCAGAATGTGTGGGGCCAGTTGTTCAGTGGAACTCTGGTCAAATAACTTCTCTGGGCTTCCACACATTGTGATCCTTTGGCTGCTGCTATCTTGGAAGCTCAGGCGGTGGGAAGAGAACTGTGGGGACAGGTTCAAAGAACTGAAACTATGTTGAAAAGCTCTCTGCCAAAAACCAGTGTTCAAGTCTTAAAACTAAATTGTTTTTTAAATTCAAGAAATATTAAGATGCATTGTTGAAGGGATTTGAGTCCAATGGGGGATCAAGTGCATGTAAAATTGCATTTTTTTAAGTTATTCATTTTCAGTAGACCATAACAAAAAAGCACATTAAACCACAGGGGAGGCTATTTCCCTGTCCTCCCAGAATTTGGGTCTTTTTTTTTTTTTTAACAAAATAGAAAGAGTTGAATTAAATTAGTATGTTGAAGTTTTGGATCTAGGTGGAAAGACAAAAGGCGCATCAGTTCCCAGAGACTTTAAGGGGCAAATCATAAACTGATAATAAGACCTGTAGTGACCTGACCCACCTATTGAGGCTCCTTCCAAATCCCTTGAGAATATTTTAGACTACTGTTAGTTAAATTAAGGCAAATGCCTTTAAATTAAAGTAAATTAGACTAAATGCCTTACATGGGTTACAAGAACATGCAGGAAAATGAAAAGCATATTTTTCAATTAAATATTTCTGTACTTCTGTTTCCAGTCTTTTCTTCTTGTCTTCTCTTTTGAAAAGATAAAAAGTTGGCAGCATGAGCTCCCAAAAGAAGACAATTCCTCTGGTTTTGTAAGAACGTTTCTACTTTCAGTAGCTACAATGGGTTCAAATTACTCTACTGTGCTTTTTATTACATGATAACTCTACAATATCGATTCTCTCTTATTGGGAGATGTTTATTCTAAAAATGAGGGCTGATATGATAGTATTAGAGTGATACCTCCTTAAAGACAGGTCACTGCAAACAATAGCTTTATTGTTCTGTGCATCTACATGGATGCTTTCTTCCTCCTATTTAAATGACAGACTCCACTTTCTCTTCAAATCCAGAAAAAAAATAAAAGTAGTTTGTAAATGATTTGCTTTTTATCTAAGCATTGCTTAGTGAAGACAAGAAGACACAAACCTAGCAATCCTATGAGACATGGAAAAAAAGAATCCTAGTTTATTTAAATACATCTTATCCCTTCTGAGAAGTTGTTTAAATAGTCACAGCTAGTGCTCACGCTCTCTTTTTTATCTATGCACATTTTTGGACACATAAACCTATTGTTGCACGTTTGCATTTCTCCTACCTGTATTTGCTGAGAATCCCTAAGTGCTTGCTGTTAGTTGCTCTGTAAAAGTCACAACTCTGTCATGCTGGTGTGCTCTTCTGTAACACACAGTCAGAAGTTCATGGATGCTCTTGGTAGTAATTCCAGGAAGGGTGAGACCGTCCTCTACTTCCAAGAGCCCTTTTGAGTTGTTTTTGAACTTTATACTTTTTATACAAAGCTCTGCTGAATCATATGCTGGCTACCGAATGATGGTCTGCCTTCTGATTCATTTCCAGGAGAGAATAAATTTCTGTTGTTTTCCAGCAGTCAGTGACTTTTTGAGACGTGGATGGGGATTGGGGAATTTTACTTATTTGATCCCATGTGTTAATGCAAGAATGGAATGACACCTTGGCGTGAACACTTGCATTGGGATGGTTCAAAAACACATTCTTCAGTAGTTTTAATTATTAGATCTAACTGCATCGTGTCTACCTACTAACCAGCAATATTAGGGAGTTCCTATAGAAAACTGTCCCCTTATGTCCTTGCTCTGGGATCAGCAGTGTTTTTTAAAACATATAATTATATATGACTTTTTTATGGCTGTATTGATTTTTATTCTGTATCACTCTTTTTTAAAAAAACTAACAGCTCTGTTCTTATCAAAGCACAGACATATAACATTTTATATAAAGAAAAACACTTCTTATCAAATCAAAAATTTATTCATTTTTTCCTCAAATGCTTTTTCCTCATTATTTGGCAGTTAACACATACATGATTATTCATTTATTTCTGCCCATGTCTTCGTTCCTCATTGCCACCGAGTCAAAATGTGCCATGCATTAGAGAATGTTCTAAAGGTTGGAGATTGTTTTTTACCATCATGACTATCTGTCTGATGTCCTTGACATCATATGAATAGTTAACTTCTCAGGTTGCTGTGTAGCCTGTGCTTTCTTTATGCTCCCGGAGCTCATACCACCCTGGCCCTTTTCTAAATGATATTATTCTAAATAGATAATACTCTTTTGGAAGGTAGTTCACTTTCATTCTAAATCCATGGGAACTTTCTAGTAAATTTTCAAAAGGAACTTTTTTAGTGTTTTTTTTTTAATCTGGTAGTTACTTAAATTATATAAAAGATAAAAACAGTTCCCTGAAGTGATTTCTATTTGAAGATGAAAGGACTAAAATTCTTAAATGTACTGGTTCAAACCTTGAAATTAGAATTTTTTTTTTCTTACTTGAATTGATCTGGATAAGTATCTTGCTTTTCTTGGCCATCTGAATTTTGCTTATTAGTTGTTTTAGGGGATCCACTATGTATTCTAGGATGTGGAACTTAAAAAGGTTGGTTGAAGAATGACTTGATTTCAAGATTAGATCATATTTAGACTACTGAGGGCATTCAGTTACCTTAGAATAATCTTTTTTGTCACATTTGGTCACTGCTAATGATTTATATGTGTGCATCAAAATGTATCAGGCATAAAAGCAATATACTTTGACTTTAAAAGCATTTGTAAAATTATTTCAAATAGGAAAACCTACAAAATATATAATTTTTATTTTTAATTGACACCTAGTAATTAATTATACATATGTATGGAAAACTGTGACATTTCACTACAAATATATTTATATAATGATCAAATCAGAGTAATCTAGCATCTCAAACATCTATCATTTCTGTTGGGAGCATTCAGAATCCTATTTCCTAACTGTTTTGAAATATGCAACTAATTATCAAACACAGTTATTCTACTGTGATGTGGATCATGAAAAGTTATTCCTTCTATCCACTGCACCCATGTACCCGTTGACTATCCTCTCTCCATCCTCCATTCCCCCACCCCCAGACCTAAGATCTGCCAATCACTATTCTGTTCTCTGCTTTTTGAGATCAAATTTTTAACTTCCATATAGAAGTAAGAACAATAATTTTTCAGTACCTGACTAAAAAATATATAACTTTGATTTCAATTAATTATATTTATTTCATTTGATGAAATTCAAATATTTTAGAAATTGATACTTTCATTATTTCTTGTCTATCTACCTTCCATTAATATTAAATTCATTTGAATTATTTACGAATAATATCTGTACTCAGTGGCTTGGAAAGTAGCGCTTTCTTAGAAAATGCAATGCCTGTCTGTGGCCATTGTTGAGTAATCACCTTACATAGCCCATGAGTTTGATAAACTGAACTAAAATGTAAAAAAAAAAAAAAAAAAAATCATTATGTACATTTGGTGTTTATTTTCTAAAAATGTTTTTATTTTGTCTTTCTTTAAGGGTAGAAGTTTAGGTTACTGGGTTTTTTCTGTATATGCTCTAATTTCCGTTGTATGTACTAAAAAGTTCATTTTCAGTCTCATTGCTTTAAAAGGGTAATTTGTTTTGCTCAGACTACTGATTTCCCGTTGTCTTTAGTTTTGAGTCTTTTATTTTGATGTTCCTTGATGTCTTTTTTTTTTCTTCCTTGGGATTTGTGGGGTTTTTCAAATGTGCGCTGAACATTATTCCATTATCTCTAAAGATTTTGCATCTATCTCCTTTTACTGATCTAAAATATACTTAGAAGTAGTGAACATTCATCTTTTTCTTTTATCTCCAGCACAGTACTTGACCCCATAGTAGGTGTTTAATAAGTGATTTTTTAATATATTAATAAATTTAAACGTTAATATAATTGTCACTGCTGTTAGGATTTTGCATATTTTAATGTTGTAATCACTTGGCTTATTTGCTAATTACTTACCAAGATTATTATTTTAAGAAGAATGTAAGTCACAAAATCAAATAAATATGTGGATTATTCTGAGGCTTAGAAAAGCATTATTTTGAACAAGGGGTCTCAGACCAGAAATTACAAATAAACACCATTCCAGAAGGTCATTTATCATCTAATTATCAGAAATTTGGAATATACTTTCTAAAACAAGTCATGCTGTGTATTAGTAGTAGTAAAGATGATTATGATGATGATAATCAGATTTCATAACTAGCTTTTTTGAGGAGGTCCTGGAAGGGAAGAATAGATTAGACTTGGGCAATTAAGTGGTTCATTATGGAAAAGCAGTGGGGGCAGCTTATTCCACATTTACTTTGCTGAATTCTCTTTCCCGTGTACTCTCCTACTTTGCTGTTAGTACTCTACTTTGGGGTTTACGGATTATTCCAGAACAATTAAGTTCTTCAGGCTTGCTGCCATATTAGGAACAGTGGGGCCATGTTGGGCAACTAGTGTACAGAAAAACCTTGGGACCACCATTGTATTGATACCTAATTTCTCAGTCTAGTATTTTGATGTTGAAGAGATGTTTAAAGGGGTGCCTTTAAAAAAAAAAAAAAAAAAAAAAAAAAGATTTGCCTTTAAATCTGGTTTCTACGTACAGGGATGCTCAAATCCAAGGGGGTGAGAGTTTTCTAACTTATTTGGATTAGTGGTGGGAGTTTTATTGATGGATAGTCAGCCAGCTGCAACATCTTAAAGGAGAAGTTAGGTAGAAGAATTGAAAGAATGAAAGAATTAGATTGTTGACCTAACATTGTCACTTTCATACACAAATCTTGGACTCTTGATTTTTTTTTCTTTGTTTGTTTTGTTTTGTTTTAATCTGTAAATCAGGATAGTGAACTAGTTGAGCATTTTATAATCTATTGTAAATCTGTGAATCCTTTCAATAGGGTCGGTTCCATGATTCATAGAAATGTTGAAAATAATTTTCTTTATTTTTGATATAGTATATAAGTGGTTTTAAGTTTTAAAAATTTGTTACCATATTATTATTAATATATACATTATTAAAAGATTGAATTAGTTTTAGTTTTATCCTTAGTATTAAATTTACACTTTTAATTTTTTTTCTGTTTCTCTATGTAGGAGGTGAGAGTTTAATTACATAAGAAATTTTATTGAGAAATTTTTAAGTGTTTATTAATATTCCTCTGTGTCTTAAGGTATCAGAAATAGTCAAAAACTTTTTTCATGTTTGGAATTCTTGAAATTTGAGCTTTAGGAAAATCTATTCTCCTTATTCCTGTTTGGTGTCTAAATGATACGATAGAATGTTTTAAGATTCTGTTTGCAGGTACTTTAGCACAATTTTACGTTGCAGGTATGGCTAACCAATAAGGATAAAAATCATTGGTATAGCTTGAGATATCTTGATTTATTTTAACATAAGAAATTTGGTCAGATGAACACAGTTCACAGGTACAGTAATTTTGGGGTGAACTTATAGAATTAATCATTTTTATTTTCTTCCACAATTTTTGAAAGTTCAAAATTTATGGTCCTTATACTTATCATCTTTTACCAGTGATCCATTATGGAAATAAGTTAAGTGTGATGTACTAAAACTAATGATTAAAAACACTATTAATGTCTAAACCACAATCCCTAACAGAGTTTATCTGAGTACAATCTCTTTAACTATGTTGGTGGTGGCTCATTACTGTTCATTTCAAATGTACACCAAAGTTCTCCAGATTTTGTTTAAGGGCAACAAAATCTGAAACCTAGAAAAATGAGATTAAAAAATAAGAAATTATAACATTTGCCTTTAACCATCCAAAACTGAAACATCGGCATCCATCTGGAGTGGGAAAACACTGAAGGTTTCTTCCAGCTATGTGATTTTTGGACAAAGAAGCAGAATATTCCAGTGATGCAGTGTGAGGGGATAGACAATCTGTCAGTCCCCTCTAGGGCAGTGAGCGTCCTTCAGGTGGAGTGCTCCCGCTGGGCAGTAGTAGCAGGAATGTCATGGGGGTGAATGTGTTCCTCAGGCTAGGAGGAGCACAGTGCTTTGGGAAAAATCAGATACAAATCAAATACAGGTGAGCCTATCCTCTTGGTCTTTTTTTTCCTACATATTGTTTTGTTATTTGTTGTTGTTATGAACTTTTTTGTCTTGGTGTGATCCCTAGATTTACAGAAAAGTAATAAAAACAGTCTGGAGAGATTTTGCATATTTTTCACCCAATTTCTTCTAAAGCTAACATTTGTCAAAACTAAGAAACCAACTTCGGATATTACTCTTAACTAATCTCCAGACTTTATTTGGATTCCACTGATTTTTCCTTTTTTTCTGTTCCAGGATCTCATCCAGGATACCACTTTACATTTAGTCATCACGTCTTATTAGTCTCTTCTAGTCAGTGACAGTTTCTCAATCTTTTTTTTTTTTTAATCATGACCTTGAGAGCCCTGGAGCACTGGCCAAGTGTTTTGTAAAATGTCCCTCTGTTTGGGTTTGTCTGATGTTTTTCCCATGACAGGGCTGGGGTTGTGAGTTTGGGGGAAAACTTCTGCACAGTGGAAGAGCCACCCTCATCATATCCTATTAGGGATACAAACTGTCAGTATGACATCACTGGTAATGCTAACCTTGGTTATATGACCAACATAGCACTTAATAGTTTTTTCTACTATAAAGTTACTATTTTCCTCTTTTCATACTCTGTTCTTTGGAAGTAAGGCACTAAGTCCAGCCCACTTTCAAGGTTGGGAGGTAGTAATTACTCCACTGGCTGGAGTAGGGACAATTATGCTTCTTTGAAATTTTCCTATAAGAAACATTATGGACATATTTAATTGGATTATTTACTAGCCTTAGTTCTTTCTCTCTCTCCTGAGGCAAAATGTGATATGCATATTCAATGAAATAACCAACTTGAGTGATATCTATCAAATGTATTTCTCATCACTGGTTATAAAATTCAGATTGCCAGTGTAGGTGAACAAAACATTTCTAATTTTTGCTTTCTTTCATGATAAAAGTAATGAAAAAGAACAATTCGTATGAGGACTAGATAGAGAATTCAGGCATTTTCCTTTACTATTTTCAATAAGGAATTTTTAAGCTACTTTGAATTTTTATCCAGACTTGATTTGGTCTATTTCTAGCTTCTAGGACTTGGTTTTACATTTGTCCTTGCTTTTGTTTAACCAGTAATCTGAATTTTGCCACTATTGAAGAACTCAGTCTCCATTTCTACCTTGTGCTTTTGCAACCTGCTGTCAATGTAAGGCATAGCTAATTCAGTCTACCCAGGTTATTAACAGTGTTTTCTATAACCACTACATAGGCCATATTAGTTTTTTGTAGTTTTAAAGATACATCTAAGAAGTTATGTTTTGTAATAAACTATTTTTGTTCTCCATTTCTAATGATCAGGTTATTCACCATTTCTAATGGCCATGATAATCACTTATAAGATATATAGAACATTTTCATGAGCAGAATTATTTATTTATTTGTTTGAAAAATTAAGTAATAGCCTATAGACTTTACAAATTTTTTATTGACTATAATTTACATGTTATAAAATATACCTAGATTGTGTACAGTTCAATGAATTCTGATTCATGTATACACTGGTATATTTTGCTACCCCAGTCAGGATACAGAACATTTCCAGAATGTTCCCTCATATTCCCATCTTCGGAATCAGTCCTCCCACCTCCACCTCCCACAGTGATCTGATTGCTGCCACTATTCTGACACTCTGGGTTAGTTTTGGGAAAGCAGTTATTTTATGTTTCTCACATACTTTTTTCTCTAGCTGCCTTCATGATTTTCTCTTCATAATTGCTTTGTAACAGTTTGACTGCAATGTGCTGAGGTTGGGGAGTATTTACCTCACTTAGGCTGCTCTAAACTTCTTGGCTTATTGGTTAATATCTTTCATTTTTTTTTTTTTTTTTTGTCCCATTGTCTCTCCTTTTATCTTGACCCCAATTGCATGCATGTTAGACCATTTGATAATGCCCTACAGCTTTTGAATGGTTTCTTCCCTTTCTCAAATATTGTTTTCTTTGTGTTTTAGTTTAGGTAAATGCTGTGGACTTTTCTTCATGTTCAGTGATATGTCCCTAGATAACCTCATAAACTGATGAGCCCAGATGAAGAAATCTTCATCTTCATTGTCTTTTTAATTTTCAGTATTTCCCTATTTCCTGTTTCTCTACTAAAATTTTTATCTGCTTATTCATGTTGTTGATCTTTTTTGCTAGGTCTGTTAACACTTTAATTCTTGTTATTTTTGAGTTCCTGACTAATAGTCTCAATCTTCATCATCTCTGTGTCTGCTTCTGATGATTATTTTTTCTTTTAATAATGAGTTGCTTGGGGTGGGGGTGGGGGTTGCTCATTTGTTTTATGTATCAGTCTTATAATTTTTTATTGAATACAAGACATTTTGTGAGTACTAGACACCGAGATACACAGTATTTATACTTCTAAATAGGCTACCTTATCTTCTCTTGGCCTATTAGTGTTTGGAGCAGAATTAGTGTGGTCAGAAGATTAGCTGGATTTGGTTTTTCTACCTTCAGTAGACCATAGCCTTCAAATTCCTCTAAATGCTGGCTGCCAGTGTGAGTGCCTAGGGATGCTGTCCTGGTATTACTGCTTCACTCTCAGCTTTCAGCTGTCCCTGCACACCTGTACCACAGGATGTATATATCTACACTCTTGCCCCTCCCTGGCAGCAAACTGCTGTTGCTTAGCACTCTACATTATGGTTCTTTTAAGGGTGGAGGCAGAACTCTGTTCTGTTGTTCTGGCTCCATCTCAGTCTTAGGGAGGCTATGTGTACTTGGATCTTGGGGAACTTTTTCAGCATTCCTGGCTCTCCTCCCCATTGACAGTCAAATGCTGCCTTTCACCTGCAAGTAACATTGGGCAGAAGTTTCCTGCCCCTCTCCCAGCAGCAGGTGACCTCTACTTGGTATTGACATGGGATCTTAGGTCCAAAGCTGTTTTATGCCCAGGGAAGAGAGTTTTTCTTTCACCTTCACCCAACCATATGTCATCCTTTCTAGTGCCTATGGACACTTGCTGCACTTCCTCCAGCTGCTTAAGCCTTTTGCTCCATTAGCATGAAGAGCCTAAGGAAGCAGATAGCACTGCCCACCTGTCTCCTGCAGTTACCCTCTACCCCCAACCTTCCCTGGGCTGGTGATCACCACCTTGATGACTTGCACGCTAGAGGGCTCCTTGGCATATACATCCAAATGCTATCTATTTTCTTCCTCCCTGGCAGACTGTCCTATGTGGTCCCACTTCTCCAAGTTCAGCATATGGTCCAAAATATGAAAACTGGTTCTCCCTGTTTAATTCTCTTATATTTCTTTGTGTTCATAGTTCTTCTGTTGTTTCTTCTATGTGCATTGTTTAGTTCCATCAGATATTTGTTATACTTTTGGCAGTAGTGATGGTCTTCTACATCTTTTTTTCATCCCAGACCAGAAACAAAACTTGCATTTTGATTTTCAGCTACTCCATATTCTGCCTAAAATTTCTCTTAAATAAGGATATTTGTTTGCAGATTATGTGAATGCTAGAAAATGCCTCTTTGGTATTTATGGTGCAGCATAAAATCAGTTTTCTTATTAAACCTGTATTGTGTAAAAGCTCTCCAGTGAATGAGCTTTGAAATTCAAGCACAGTAGGCTTAGTGACAATAGGGAATTTACTCCTCCTCACCTGTGCTGTATTTTTTTCTCCTTCCCTGGAATGTTTGCCTCTACATTTTACTGATCATCTGTCTCTCTCAGATGTCAGTAAAATGATTTATTATTCTGTATCTATTCTAAAATGCTTTATTAGTTTTAGTTTTTGTTTAAAATTTTTCAAAAAGAACCAAATATGTAAGAGCTAATGTTTTTAAAGCAGATCTTTTTCTTTTCTAATCACTTTTTTTTTCTTAAACTTGGAAGTTAACAGAATCATTGTTTTTTTATTTTTAGTTGTACAGTAGAATGTATTTTGACAGAAAATACATACATAAAATATAACTTATTTTATTTAGGTTCTCACTCTTGTGGTTGTACATGATGTGGAGTTACCCTGGTTGTGTACACAAATACAAGGCTAGGAAAGTTATAACCAATTAATTCTACTGTCTTTCCTATTCCCCATCCTCTTTCCTTCCCTTCATTTCTCTTTGTCTAGTCCAGTGGATTTCTATTGTTCTCCTCCCCAACCTCCCTTATTTTGGGTTAGCCTCCACAAATCAGAAAGAACATGGGCCTTTGGTTTTTGGGGGATTGGCTTAGTTCACTTAGCATAATATTCTTCAGTTCCATCCATTTACTGGCAAGTGCCGTAATTTCATTCTTCTTTATGTAGGAGTAATATTCATTGTGTATATGTGTGTGTGTGTGTGTATGTATATATATGTGTATATATATACATATATATATGTACATGTATGTATATACATATGCACCACATTTTCTTTATCCGTTCATCCATTGAAGGATACCTAAGTTATTTCCATAGCTTGGCTATTGTGAGTTGAGCTGCTATAAACATGGATGTGGCTGTGTCACTGTAGTATGCTGTCCTTTGAGTATAGACCAAGGAATGGGATAACTGGCTCAAATGGTGTTTCCATTCCAAGTTTTCTAAGGAATCTCCATACTGTTTTCCATAGTGGTTGCACCAATTTGCAGTCCCACCAATAAGGAATGAGAGTACCTTTCTCCTCACACCTTGGATATTTTTTTTAAGAACTACTTGATAATAGGAAAATTATATATGTTAGAATCCTTTTAGATCTACACTAAACATCATTATAGTGTAGCTATGTATGAATGAAAGTTCTCTCACTATATGGTTTGATAAAGTTTATCTTTTGCTAACTGGTGTTAATAAATTTCTCAAGCATTTGGTATTTTTACATTTCTTAGTATTCTTGGGATTTCCTTTGGGACATATGTAATCACAAATAAAGAAAATTAAGAAAAAATAAATAAAGTTGATGCCCATAGTCAAAAAAGAAGAAAATTGATGTCTCTTTAGGAGAAAGAATTTGGCATAATGAAGGAATCACAACTATAATTTAATTCATAAGTTAAGACATCATAAACTTTGGATAGAACATTCAGAATTAGATATTTCAATCCAAAATTTGGTTTCTTAAAATAAATATATAATCAAAACAGAAATGGAATTGTTAAAAGATTTAAAGTAGTTATTTAAAACACAGTTTTAGCTTTGAAGTTATTTTGACTTTTTAATTTAATTAAAAATAAGGAAAGGTGTCTTTATTTCAGTGATGTATTTTGCTTTCTAATATATAGATGTTTTTGGAAATCCTTTTGGGGATTTTGATTAATGTTGCCAGTGGGAAATCTTTTATCTGTTTATTAAAGATGCTTTGGGGATAGGAATAGTGGAAATGTAGTAGCAAGTACACACTATCATATGTAGTGAACATTTAGCAAAAGGAACTTTAAATAAAATGGAGAATGAAAATGAGATCACCACCATTGTTGTAGAAGTAAGAAGTAATCATTTTTTAATCATTTATTGTTTATCATGGAAGTATTAATAATATCTAATGTTGTCGTCATCACCATTGTGATGGATAGGGCATGCTACATATTATGAAGAAAAACAATATACCTGACATTCCCACCCACAGAAGCCTAAAATATAAGGGAGACAACATTAGCAGCCATCTGAATTCATCACCAGTAGACAAAAGAAGAAAAAACATGCACATGGTTTCAGACAAAAGGGGGATATTGTATGGTTAGCAGGATAAACTGAAAAGAATCATCTAAATTTTGGTAAATGAAGCACAGCATTTTTTTCTTAGGTTGGAATGTCATGAGTTAGAATACAACATTTTGCTCTTCACTAGCTCATCCTTAGAATTTATATTTTGACAAGAACTGGTTGCAACTATGGCAGTCTTCTGTTGCATGCACATTTTATTTACTTAGTTTTAACTGGGACCTCCCCCACCCATCCCCACCCCTACCTTTCTTTCTGTAAACTTGAATCTTTCACCTGTGATTTTCCTCAGAATGGAAATACAAAACACTTTTTGAAAATGGCAATTTACTAATTAACTCTCTCTCTGTGTAATTTGTATTATAAAGTTTTCAAAAAGACATGGCAAGATACATGTTTTAAAAATGTGTGTGCATATACGTAAGAGTCTATAAAAGAGAGTTCTACAGACCAAATGCACTCCCCCTTCCAGCCAGCATATATTCTCAGCATATTAAGCATCACTGCTGCTTGGGGAAACTGTAGGAGCTCATGAGTCACTCACATTATTTGAGGAAAGTAAGAAACCCCAGCCTTCACTGTCTGCCCTTTTGGCTTGCTTCAATGTCCTAAGACCCTTTTTTCTCCCTGTCAGCAACAATAACTAAAAACAAAATAGCGAGACTTCTTTATATAAGATATTGATTTCCTTCAACTAATATTTTTAGTTTAATTAAAAAGTAACCAACATTTTTCCATCTTTGTTTTCAACTTTGTTTCAATATATTGATATATTAAAAAGAGCTATTTACAAACAAAAAAATATGTCAAAGAGTGAAGTGCTAGCAAAGATTGTTTATAAGGCAAATAGGTATTGAACTGAGAGACAACAGTACAATCTGGTGTTTTATTATGTGCTTGTGTCTTTTTATGTTTTCTCTTTTTAAAGCACCTTTTTCTTTCCTCACATAATTTTGGAAAGCTCTTAAGTACTTTAGAAATATGTTTTATACAGTTTTTATCTTATTGAATTGCATACTAAGGCAGATATACAATTAGAATATGTTCAGAGAACCCTAACTAAAATTTGAAGGTCCTATTTATAGTGTAGATCTTTTATAATATGTGGATTAGTTTCAGTATAAATATTCAGTGGTGTCTCTTAGAGTTGAGTTCATGGGTAAGATTATAAATTAAATCCTTTGTTACATGAGCTTTCCATTTTCAACAAATTCTCAGCACAAATAAAGTTTAGTCTGATAGACTATGTTCCTTTGCTATTTCCCTTGACTCTTTATATAATCCATTACATTTTTTCAGTTAACTGTGTTTTTATTCTGGGCATTATAAACTTGAAGGAAAAAAATTGGGTAGAATGTTTCCCAAGGCAGGCACTACTATAAGAGCTAGACTTTATTATTGCTATGCTTGAAACTCACCACTCTAAATATTATAAATGGCTTCCATCTATGTTGTTGTAAAGTAAGTTAAAATATATTCATGAACTTCTGCTTTAACAATATAAATTTTCTACTTAAATGAACAACATTGCTAAATTTAAGGTGCTGTATATGTAAATAGAAGTAGAAAATAAAATGTATTTAGAAGTTAATGATTAACCTTTTAAACTGATTCTGTGATTTTGAATTGTCATTATCAAGAATTCTTGTTATTTTTTGCCAGATATACTTTTAGGATTTAAATAAGAGAGAGAAAAAGAGAGTGAGTGTGTGTGTGTATGCTATTGTGTTACCTCCATAGTGTCTCAACCAGGTTTATATTTTTCATTGAATGTAAGTCTAAACCTTTTGACACTCTCCTGTGATCTCCTTCACATAGAAAATTTCATCTACTTTTTAAAAGACTGTAAATTGCATTAAGCCCTCTGCTTTCCAGGGCCTTTAAACTTTAATTAAAAGAGTTTATTCAAAAATGTATGAAGTTAAGAGGATGAAGCAGAAGACTACAAAATATTAAGTATCTAGGGTAAATTAATAAAACCTGTTGAAAGTACACAAAAACTATACAGTATTGAAAGGAAATAAAAAAAGGCCTGAATGAATAGATTATATCATGTAAATGGAGGAGGGTAGGATAGAGGGCTGGGTAAGTTTTATGTGATCTAAGTAAAAGGTAATTTGCTTGAAAATCCTCATTTTATAATGAGCCGAGAGTCATGAGAATCACAGATCCAGGATCCTCTGCTAAACTCGTGAACTTGGAGTCAGACTTTCTTGATGTGTGGAGGAGACAGAAGGACTCCTCGGACATCTCTGCACATCTCTATGTTTATGTCCAGACAAAGGAATTGAGAGTCAGATCCTGGGCCCATTCATTACAAGGGGTCACTGCAATGAAACAGAACATGAACCCACTCCCAGTCGACTATTGTGGTGGCAGTCTTTATTAGGGGAAACTGATATTTGAAAAACAAATACCAAGTTCTCCCAATTTTTCTCTGAAAAATTTTGGACTTTTCAAACCCAGTGCGATAAAGGTAGTTTTACTGAACAGTCCTAAATTTTATCTCACTTCTGAAAACACAGAGCAATTTCCACCTAATGGTAGAACTTCTTAACTGATAACCAAAAAAAAAAAAAAAAAAAAAAAAAAAAATGTGACCATCTAAGAATGGCAGTTAGCAAGCAAAAACTGTGGATTGATTGACTTTGGTACGGACCAGAGAAGAGCCTCCAACTCCCAGCAAACCTGGTGTTTGTGTGTTTGCCCTGAAAATCTGCTTGCCTTAAGCAAAACTTCCTTGATTCATGTGTATTTCCTGCTCTTTAATTTTTACTCCCCTTATTGGTTTGGGAGCATAAAGCCAGTAAACAGTAGAAAGAAAGTTTGTTGTTGTTGTTGTTTGGTACTGGGGATTGAACTCAGCGGCACTCGACCACTGGGTCACATCCTCAGCCCTTTTTTGTATTTTATTAGAGACAGGGTCTCACTGAGTTGCTAAGTGCCTCGCCATTGCTGAGGCTAGCTTTGAACTCGCGATCTTCCTGCCTCAGCCTCCCAAAGTGCTGGGATTACAGGCGTGTGCCACCGCGCCCGGCAGAAAGAAAGTTTTTATAAGTCACATTTTTATGGTTATACAAATGATTATTTCTTGGCCTTCAAATAGTTAAGGTAAATTTAAAAATTACAAAATTTTAATTATTTATAAAATTTTAAATATGTATAAAATGAATCCTACTTCTTATTTACTTTTCGTAAGTGTATATACTTAGTTTGAAGTAGTGTTGCTATGTGTACAGGGATAGCAACTTATTTCAGAAAAGTATACAAGTATTTTCCCAGTGTGTGTGATTCATTGTTAATGTCAAAATATGCCTCATCTTATTAATAATATTGCATTACAGTGATGAATTCTGAAAACTCTTGTCATAGCTGAAGCACTGACATTCTTATTCTGATCAGACATTAATGCTTGCTTCTGAGAATCATATATTTGGCATTCACTCCTCAAATATTAGCACTCATAGACCTTTTAAAAAATTGACATACTGCTGGGTGCGGTGGCACATGCCTGTAATCCCAGCACTTGGGAGGCTGAGGCAGGAGGATCACGAGTTCAAAGCCAGCCTCAGCAATGGTGAGGCACTTAGCAAGTCAGTGAGACCCTGTCTCTTACAAAATACAAAAGAGGGCTGGGGATGTGGCCCAGTGGTCAAGTGCCCCCAAGTTCAATCCCTGGTACAAAAAAAAAAAAAATTAAAAAAAAATTGACATACTGATATTAAATTGTTTGAATAATTCCTAAGGCAATCAAAAGAGTAGCAGATTTTGAATAAGCATTTGGTAGTCTGATGATAGAAATCTAATTAGCTTTCTTTATGAGGTCATTGAATGCTATAATTCCCATTTGATTGAGACACACCTATCTTTGATGCTGTGATTTGTTTCAGTCATACACAGGATTACTTAGCCTGATGCTTTTTCTCCTTTGGAAATGTACAAGAATATACATAAATGTGAGCAAGATTCTTGAAGAGATATGAAAATCACTCTTATCCTAAAGGATTTGTTAGCCAGTGATCCTGCTGAAGCAAGTTTACATGTTCTGCAATTTTATAAAAATACAGTGTGGGTAATTCTAGTCCAACTGCATAGAATAACAAGAAGCACATTATCACAATAAAATGTTCTTCACTGTGTTTTATTATTGTACCGTGTAACTGTGTTGAACTTACATAATTTGAGAGATCAATGATTAAATTTCTTTTAAGTGGAGCATTCATTATTTTAATTATAAAGATACTACACAAGTAAAAGATGTATTTAACTTTAAAAATTCTATTAAAATAATACAATCTCTTATTGGACCCATTTTGAGGCTATGAGGGGACTAACTCTAAAAATAGTAAATAAAAGGAAAGAATCAGCAATGGCTGCTGAAGCTTATGAAAAAGACTGATGCAGACCTTAATGATGAATGGACAAGGTCAGTAACTCCCAAACCTACTGATCAATCTTAACATCACACACACACACAACAAAAAAACAATAGGGTATCTTGTGCCTCTTGTGGCGATGCAATAGGAAATAGAAACATCATCCATTTCCTTGCTTGAGTAAATGGAGTAAGCTTACAGCCCAGTTTGATTTACATATAGTCCCAATGTTGCTATATGCTTTTACTTATTTATTTTGTCTTTCTAGTCTTGACATTTTCTTTGGTTTTGATGTGTATTCTTTATCTGTTTTTTTTTTAAGCATTTGGTACAAATAATTCAGATCCTTTTTGTCTGAGAGAGAAGAAAACCTGACTGAACATACAAATGAATATGA
Organism: Tamias sibiricus; assembly: GCA_025594165.1. NCBI lineage: Eukaryota > Metazoa > Chordata > Mammalia > Rodentia > Sciuridae > Tamias > Tamias sibiricus. Next base: position 101,562,186 of record CM046666.1, read on the forward strand.
ATGTTGAGTGACACTGAGTTATGCTTACAAGACTCTTGGTTCTCTATAGCTCTGGTGGGTGAAATAAAGTTCATAAGTTTAAGCCAGTTTTGTAGACTGTTTTTCTCCCCTTTAAAAAGGCTCTTGCTTGTCAAGGGAGAGTAAATATTTATAGTTGGCCATGTTAACATGTTCTGAGGATGAAGAAAATGATTTTAATAGACCAGTATCCTTAATAAGAAATGAATACAAAAATCCATTCATATGCAGCAGGTAGGGAAAAAAGAAGTAATGGTAGACAGTAGTTATTTAGTTAAGTGCAAAATACTTTTTAACATCACTTCAAGTGAAGTACAGAACTCCTTTATTATATCCTGTGCAATATACATGTGTTTGCCTTATAAGATTTTTAAACAGATTTCATTGAACAATGAAATATATGTTTCTTTTAATAGTTTTCCAGTAGTGACACAATAATGATATGATGGAAACTACCTGGGCTCTGTTTAAATGTGGGCAAATGATTTCCTCCCTCTGAATCAATCTCAGCTCTTTTTAGCTATAACATGATAATAGCTATATTTATCAGAGAGGTAGTTGATATTAAATGAGATGTGATACATAACATGCCTGGCACATAGTAGCTTATCAGTACATGTTTATTTTCTTCTCATTCCATCCCCACATTTCTTTCAACAATGGACAATGAGTATTCCCTGAATTAAAACAGTATTTTTAAATTCTCTATTTTTCTTTCTTATGATATGAAATACTGTATTTTTCCTTGAAAGTGAGATTATTATCACACAATGACAGAAGTAATTTCTACTTGTTATTATTTTGAAAGAGGAGACAAATTGTTTTGTTGGAAGATTTAGTATAGTGACTTGAGTAAAGGATATGAGGTGAGGAAGATCATAGGTAGGATAAAGGAGTTAATGGTTCTGGTAATTTGAGAAAACACAACACACCCTGGCCACATTAATTGTTCTTTTTATACACAGCTAAAATTGTGAAGAGGAATAAGAATGACAGTGGTTATGGGGTAAATACCTAATGTGAAAAAAACTTTTGCACAACTTTTTACTTTATTGGGTCTTGAGTAAAATCAAACAGGAAAGACTTTAGACTTGCAAAACTGCCAAAAATGTAGTGGTCTCTGGATTCTTGACAGCTGAACTGCCAGAATCATGTGGTATGTAAAACGGCTGGAAGAAATCATTCTGCTGAGGAGTGACAGGTCTGCTAGATTTCAGAAATCTGAGAAGATGCTGGAGACAAGCTCCCAAGTGCTATTGGGTGGGTTCTGTGTGGTACTTATACATGGTCCTCATGATTAGTTATCCCTGTTTATAAAGATCAGTGCAAGGAAATCCTACAATTCGGGGGCTGGAAGAGATTGAAGAAATCATCTGACTCCAGTTCTTTGTTGCGTGTCAAGTTAGCATTAGAATTGGGTCAAAACCTTTGTCCTAAACTTAGGTAGTTTTTTGTTTGTTTGTCTGCTTGTTTGTTTGTTTGTTTGTTTTGGTACTAGTAGATAAACCTAGCAGTACAGTACTTTGTCACTGAACAACACCCCCAGTCCTGTTTTAATTTTGAGACAGGGTCTTGCTAAGTTACTGAGGGTCTTGCTAAATTGCAGAGGCTGGTCTCGAATTTTTGATCCTCCTGCTTCAGCCTCCTGAATCACTGGGATTATAGGCATGTGCTACTATACCTGCCCCTCTCCCCAATAGAAGCCATTCTTTTAAAATGTAATATAGCTTTCTAACCATTTAGGATTATTTAGCTCTGAAAGTCAATATCCTAAACAAAGAAAGAAAAGTAAAATAAACAGCTACTCCTCTCTTCTCCTGTAGTTTAGCGAGGATTTATATCTTTGACCCAAACTTCAGGACAAGTTATTTTAAAATACAAAACAAGGAAAAGCAACTAAGGTCTTTAAGAAACATTAACCATAAGAAAACAAAAAGCCCTTCTGTACTTAGTGTTTGGTATCTTCCCTGCTTCTCTGGAAGGGGAAGGTGAGAGGAGATTCAAGGGAAAGAAGCAGGAGAAAAAAGAGTTTAATAGTGCAAGAGATTTCTACTTTAATAGGTGCTTCACAAATGTTTACAAATAGATTTATAGAGATGAGATGAAGTAGTCTTCAACAATGATGGGATGAAGTAGCACTCAGCAATCAGTAACTCAAAATGATTTTTATACATTAATGAATTTTACAGAAAAATCCCAAGTAGCCGGGCGCGGTGGCGCACGCCTGTAATCCCAGCACTTTGGGAGGCTGAGGCAGGAGGATCGTGAGTTCAAAGCCAGCCTCAGCAATGGCGAGGCACTTAGCAACTCAGTGAGACCCTGTCTCTAAATAAAATACAAAAAAGGGCTGGGGATGTGGCCCAGTGGTCAAGTGTCCCTGAGTTCAATCCCTGGTACCAAAAAAAAAAAAAAAAAAAAAAAAAAATCCCAAGTATGTGGAATGAAGTCAGAAGGAAAATAGAATAATAATGAAAATAGAATAATAATGAAAAGCTTCCTGTTGCTGAAAAGAATATACAGACTTGTCTTTTTTTAAAAAAAATAATATCGTTTACATAAATTCAAACAAACTCACATTTAAATTCTGATGTATAGCTGGGCGTGGTGGCGCACACCTGTAATCTCAGCACTTGGGAGGCTGAGGCAGGAGGATCGCGAGTTCAAAGTCAGCCTCAGCAATGGCGAGGCCCTTAGCAACTCAGTGAGACCCTGTCTCTAATAAAAATACAAAAAAGGGCTGGGGATGTGGCCCAGTGGTCGAGTGCCCCTGAGTTCAATCCCCAGTACCAAAAAATAAATAAGTAAGTAAGTAAATAAATACATACATACATACATAAATTCTGATGTATTACTCCTGGTACTTTGCTAAGTTGTTGAGTCTGGCTTTGAACCTGTAATACTCCTGCCTCAGCCTCCCATGCTACTGAGATTACAGCCACCACTCTCAGCCTGGTACCTAACTTCTAAAAGTATGTATAGTGATGTGCAGTATTTTCAGATTTATATTCTGGAAACCAACGGTTGCCTGGTTCTTGTTCATTAATGTCCTCACCAGCAAGAGGACAAGAAACATTATCAGAGATGAGTTCAAATCAGTTTGCTATTTCTTATAAGCTACCTTGATTGCCCCTTTCTATCCTCTTCACAGAACAAAGCTGAGATAGAAATTATGAACAAACATGAGAGTAGATATTAGGTTTATGAAACTCACGCAGTTCATATCTCTTTATTACTCAGATGAAAACTTGGAATCATTAATATCATGGCAAGAGTTTGTCATGTAGAGGACAGGGAGTATAGCTCAGTGACAGAGCACTTACCTAGCATGTATGAGGCCCTAGGTTCAATATTCAGCACCAAAAAGAAATACAGAATTTGTCATGTTGGACTTTCAGTTGACTTGACTAGGTATGAGAAAGATAGTATGTGTGATGTGTAAGAGATGATGTAAGTTCACACTTAACTGGATGACTTGGGAAAGTTAATCTCTAAATCTGTTTGCTCATAGTTAAAATTTGGATAAGCTGTATTATTATGAGATGATGTATCTATCAAGTATAGTGCCTGGCACATGGTGAACTCTCACTAAATATCAGCTAACACAAAAAGGTATCATCCTCTTTTTTGTATAATCATATATTCTTATAAAATGCCATTTCTGCTTTCAAGAGTTACACATTTTCCCTCATTTGAAAAAGAGAAAAAATGGTAACAGGGTTTAACCATATACAAGTGAAAGACTTAAAAAGGAATTTTCTTCTTACTCAAATTGGATTTTGTGTTTCTGTTAATATTTTTAAAAAAGCAAACTTTGTCAGGTATGGTGGTGCACTTCTATAATCCCAGAGACGGGGAAGCTGAGGCAGGAGGATCGTGGGTTCAAAGCCAGCCTCAGCAACTTAGCGAGGGCTTAAGCAACCTAGTGAGACCCTGTCTCAAAATAAAAAGTGCTGGGGCTCAGTGGTTAAGCATCCTTGGGTTTACTCCCTAGTAGCAAAAGAAAACAAACATTTTTCCTAAGCAATTTTTTTAATGTAAAGTCAAATCTCTAATCCTAAACTGCATTAATGAATATTTATTTTGTATTATAGAAGGTAAATATGAAACTCAGGTTTTGAAATTGAGTATTCAGGTTATTGCCTTGTAACTGTATCGAGAGTATAAAAAAACTCCAGCTACCCAGAATTCACCTGGTCTAGATGGTAGTGTTTTGGCTCTGCTTCTGAGGATACATTCCCTCCCTTAGGAATTCTTCCTGTTGCTAGCATGAAACCTGCTGTTTTCTACTTCTATTTCTGGAAGGTGTGTCTTCTCCATGCTCAGCTTCCCTTGGTTTCTTACCCAGCATCTTCCTGGTTTTCCTGAGTGGTCTCTAGTTGTCCTTGACCATGCAGAGTCAATATGGGGAGTCACTCCTCAGATGCTATTTGTGAAATGTACATGGTTGATCAGAGTGTGATTGGGATCACTTCTTCCTTTTATGAGTGTTTATATTATCATGTACATTATTTTTAATGTATATCAAAGTTATACACATTAGCCCCATGTGTATAACTGTCATGTATAGACTGTCATGTATTACATGTATTAATTGAGAAAATGCTTATGAATCTTTCGCCTCTCCTGACTATTCAGATTGCTGTTGCAGCAACTCTTGATGGAATGGCCTTTCAGTTTATTTGTGTTTTTCTTTTAGTTCTGCCAGCTTTCCAGTTGTTTATTTACAAAAGTCCTTCCCCATAACATCAAGTAATATGTCAGGAGTCTAAGTACTGTTCCTTTTCATAGGAGTGCTGTAATTGATAACAAAACCTTTATAAATAAAAAAAAAAAAATCATGCTTTACTTCTAAACAAAGGACAGAAAGATCCCATGTGTTAGGCAGCTGTGGTAGAAGCAAAGAACACTGTCCTTCGAAAATTTTTTAAAAACTTGATTTAAATTTGGAAATTGCAACTTACTTGCTGTGTTTGTTTTCTCAGCCCCTCTAATCTTCAGTTGCTTCGATTTCAGTTGTGAAATGGAGAAAATATTGCCTGCTTAATGGATTGAGTGCATAAAATTAGATGTTTTGAAAGTGTTTTATAAATCCAAAGGACCAAATAAATAAAAGTCATTAATAACACAGAATTTATCTATCTCATCCCTGTGTTAACCAACACAGAGCAAACAGTTGTCTTTAAGCATTTTAAAACATTATATTTTCAATATTTCTTTTAATTATAATTTTGCTAAAGTAAACCTTGAGTTTGTCATCTTTATATGTTGGACCCAAGTATACAATCATAATGTAAAAATGTGAAGATTTGGTGAATAATATAAAAATAAAGGTGATCAGAAACTCGAGGTAAAGTAAAAAGCTGAACAATAATATCATGGTCTAGTCCTCATACAACAAAAATGTAGCATGATTTTGACCAATTATGAAAAAACAGAAAAGGAAATCCATTTGAGTTTATTCTGGTAATATGTTCTTTCAAGTGACTAAGATTACAAAAATTGAACTCTAAAAATAGAAATGTAATTCTAGCACATAACCACTTTTTACAAAGAACAGTGTTCACATTACAATAAACACATATTATTTGCCTTTAATTTTTATTTAATTTTTTAAATATTTATTTTAAGGCAAAGTATAGAAAGATTGATAATTTGAAAAAAAAAATGATAGCTCACGGAAATTAGAATATAGAAGGGGATTGGAGAATTAGTAGAAGGGGAGAATCTCGAATGGCATAATTTATGTTGTGAGGAATTTAAAATTGATGGAACAATAACACTTTACTTTAAGTATATTATTTAAAGTTAACAGTGACCAGTAAGACTATAAAATTATGAAGAAGGGAAAGAATAATAAAGAGGAATATAAGTTAAATAAATCCTCATTTCTTAGAGGGAAGTCAGTTGATACTGTCTATAACTTTAAACTGAGAATATAATAATTTTTTAGAATTGTGAATTTAAATGTTTAGGGCTGTGAATATAAATTATTAATATAACAATTGTATATTTAGGCATCTAAATATAAATTAACAGAAGAGTTAAAAACAAATGACTAAGCATGGTACTTTTGGGAGCAATACTGAAGGAAGTCAAGTACAGAGCTAGAGCTACTATGTTTGTTTTCATTATAAGCTACTTTATTCTCCTGTAGTATTTTTCCTGTGTATATAATACTTTGTATCATATTATGATTTATGTTGTCATTATTCTTTTCTTTTGTTCACTGAAATGTCAAGAGAGTAAATATTTGTGAAACAGACTCAATTTGCAGTGCACAGTTTATGTTAGTAAAACAGTGTATCTACTGCTTATGGCTTACCTTATACCAGGATTTTATACCAATATAGTATAAAAATGATGCAGCAGAAAAGACTATGAATTCTCCCAAACACTGGAAATTTTATAGAGGCACTTCTTTCTTTACTATATTTTTCTATTAAATTTACCTTAAGATTTTATTAAATTAACATTCTTTTTGTATTGAAAAGATAATGGTAAAATACCAGGTTAGCTTGGTCATGGCCAGATTGTGACCAAGTCATTTTTTAAATGTTCATTTTTTTAAGGATAGTTCAATATAGAGATACCAACAATAATCCAAATATTCTACTTTTAGATATGACCACATTTGAAATGATCACTTTCATATTATTCCCCTGTTTCCTCCCCAGAATTACATAATTAGTGGTTAGAAAGACAACTACCAAGACATCTTCCAAATTTCTGGTTAAGAAGGCACATCTTTAGAACATAATAGACTCTTTTGATAATCAGCTAAGTGTATTCATTGACAAAGATATTGAAATGTAGATCGATTTAGACCAACAATAATAACTTATAGCAATTAAACAAACTTGATATGCACTTAGTAAACTATGAGATCATGGATGGAGTTTGAAGACCAAAGAGATACTCTCTTCTAACCCTGTTTAATGGTGCCAAAAAGAGCTTTTTAACTTTGAGACAGCGTCTCGCTAAGTTGCTGAGGCTAGCTTCTAACTTGCTATCCTCCTGCCTCAACCTCCCAAGTTTCTTGGATTTCAGGTGTCCATCTCTGCACACACACACCCTGCCCAGAAAAAAAAGAGAGATTTTGAACCACAAATTGGGAAGCAGGAATGGGGAGATGGGACAGATTCCCTATCTTCTAACCATATTTGATCATGAGTATTTGTCATTAATCCATATTAATCCATATTCCCAGAATTTGTCATTAATCCAAATTAATCCATATTCCCAGAATTTGAGCACCTACTGTAAGATGCTGTGATTGGTATTTTCACAGATGACCAATATCATTAATATTAAGGAGCTAAAGATGGTATTCTGTTATCCCTGTGATTTCTTGACTTCATGCTATCTACAGGAGTCAGACTATATCTCAAAAAGGACATTTTTCTTTTCTTCCCAATCATGTATTTCATAAGCATCTAACTTCTCTAACAGTTTAAACCTCAAATCACTTAGCAACAGCTTTTAGGAATTATGTTATTTTAACTGATATTAACTGATTATTGGTATTTTCTGAGTCACACTTGTAATTTTACTAAATGTATGTTAAATTTTTTGTGTTTTTGCATTGTGCAAACAATGACAAAATATGTATCAGTGGGAGAGTCCAGATAATTAAAATGTCAATCTATTGTACGTAATAGTATTTAAACGTTTCTGAAATATTTTCCCCAAACTTATCAACTCATTATAGCTACTTAGTTTGATTTAGAACAAACAGGTATCTCTTTTCAGTAAGGTTTTTATTTTACTAGCATAAAGAAAGATCCATTCAAAAATGTTCAAAATATTTGGATGTTATTTTGTAAAATTATATTTAGTATGTAGAAGCTAGAGGTCAGGAGGACAGGAGTAGCTTCATTACACAGCAAACAAAATAGTATTTACCCTGTCTGCTGTGACATTTTATGAGCATTTTGCCAGTGTTGCTGACTTTCTGGGTCAAGTTTGCTGGCTCTTCATTCCACACTGTGGGAGACCTGGCTCAGACTCCCCACCTCTTCCTCTTGCACATGTACATGCTGTTTTTAACATTCACATGTTTATCATGAGCGAGGCACCATTCTTCATGAGACCAGGAGAGAATATGCTTCCTTTTCCACCCTTCTTCTATCCTGACTTTGGAGACATTTTTTAAACAGAATAGGTGTGTTTTCTCTAGACACCTATTCAGTAGCACCTGACCGACTCTTTGTCCTTTCATTTCTGGAAGAGCTGATCTCTAGGGGTCCTTATTACTCTCCTGCAGCTGCCTCTGTTTCTCAGAGCACAGCCTCAGAGCCAGAGGGAGAAGCAGGTGGTCTCCTCTGATCTGCCGCCCCCACCTCCTTTCTCCATTGTCAGTGTGCCAGCTATTGCCCCCACCTCCCTCCTCTTGTCTGTTCTCCAGCTGGGTCTGGTCCAGCCTGAGCCTTTGTGGGCATCTGGACACTGGTCTGTTTTGTCCAGTTAGTGATATCTGTGTCAGCCTCTTGAACTACATAGCACCCACAATTTACAGACACCATTCCCTTTCCTGGGGGCCATATGAGACTTAAAACTGAAGTTTTTGCAAAACCCACAAAAAGGCTTTGCTTCCTTACTAGATCTGATTATCATCTTGACTGATTTGAAGAGCTAAGAAAAATTGAATAATTAGAAAATGGGTACAATAACTATTAACATTCATGACACCCACCATCTGCCAGGTTTTAGGAACAAACTGCCAACTGCAGTGATTAATAATAATTTTAGTGGTTATAGTGAGGATAAAGGACAATATAATTTGGTAATAAATGTATCCATATTTTAAATACCAGATATTTAAATACCAGCTCTGATGATCTTTGATTAACATTAGCTATTTTACATAATTTACTTTCAATTCTACATATGAAATCTGATAATTGTATTTATCTCATAGGCTAGTTATGAGGAGTCAGTGAGATAACATAAAGCACTTAGCACAGAGGGAAAGCATTAAATAAATGTTTGTTCTGTATTGTTGCTACCATTGACAAACTGTTATTATGTACCAGACATTATGGTACATTGAGGACTTGATATAAACATGTCTGCTGCATCAGGAGCTCTACAGATAGACTCATTCCACATGATACTGCTGCCATAAGCTCTCTGTAATCTTTCAGAGTGGCCATTGACAGTGTGTGGCCCCAGGGCACCTAGCTTTGCACAGAAAGTGTCCTTTATTGACTTGTTAGTCCCAAGAGTGAGCAAGCTTTTTCTAAAGCTTCCAAAAGAGATCCTGGTAAACAAAAAATGTTCTTTCTCCTGTCAAACGGCTGGGTGGTCACTGAATACATCAACAAATAGGGATTCAGTCACTTGCTTCCTCTCCAAATTGAGGTCACCAAGTGGTGAGCAACAGTTTCTGGGTAACAGCCATCTAATTAGTAAGGTTCACCCAATTGTTGGCAGATTTTCCCAGCCACCTCACTGTTCTGCACAACTTGTTCCTGAACCAGGAGATGGCAGGTAGTGTGGCAGTCAGGAGTGGCCCATGGGAGATATACCTTCCCTCTTGGGACACCTAGAGGAAGTTATTGCTGTGCTCACGCCCTGCCTGACTCAGGCAACTTGTTTTAAAGAGAATGCCATCTTCTGTTTGTCCCATAGGTGTAAGAACCATGGCAAGTCTCGTACCTGATCGAGGGCCACATTCCTTAATTTTTTCTTATGATAGGCTAACTCCTAAAAAATCACAGAATGAGGCAGAGTTTTCCATGTTTGTCCTTCATAAGCCAACAACAACAACAAAAAAATAATAATTCAGCAAAAATAGAAATGGCATAAAATTGGATGAAATTCTTCTCTAGGCACTCCTTTGGCTAACTTTGCACTTCCCATTTTTAACTAGGTAATTCTTTGTGTGGGAGCCCTTCTGTGCATTGTAGGATGTTGAGCAGCAGTCCTGTCCTCTGTACCGGACAACAGTAGCAGAGCCTTCCCCCACCAAAAATGCCTCCAGACGTTGCCCTATGTCCCATAATAGACTCTTTTGATAATCAGAGGGTGGAGAGCAAAATCATACCCAGAACTCTTTCTAATGAAGACAGACTCTTCAGTTGTTTCTTTAGATAGACAGGAGAGTCTGTCAGATAACCCTGTTACATTTCCCTCTTGAGAAGACTTTCTTCTGAAAGTGCCCTCTCTTTTCTGTTTTTCCTACAAGTTGTTAGTGTATTCCCATCTAAATGACATCAGATGGTGAAAAGGACATGGTGCCATCATCTGAAGACTGACTTTATGCCAGCATTACCATTGTTAGCCGTGATATTGAGCAAATCCCTTACTCTTCCAGGCCTTTGTTTATTCATCTATTGATGAGGATGTGGAAAAGAGAGAAATGTGTATGTGTGAAAGCACCTTTAAAAGCCAGAGAAGGCACTTAGTACCCAGATCTTGGTGTCTCTTATTACCATTCTCTAGTAACAGGAACAGACTCCTTGGAGTAATGTTCAGCTGGGCAGGAATTATACAAGATGACCTTGGAGCAGGTCAGAGAGTAAAATGTAAAAAAAAAAAAAAATCATAATGACGGAGGCTTGTCAAAGGAACACAGAAATCAAATGATAGAGCTCCCAATGGCCAAAGCTGGAACAATTTGAGAACAAAATTAATTAAGTAGAATTGAATTATAACCCAAAGTACAAAGTAAATACCAATGAATCTTATATAAATAAATGGTAGAACAAATAAATAAATGAGAAGAGACTAATTCTCATACAAAAAAATTCCAAGTAATTTGTTATGGACATTTCATCCTCTGAGATGGAGCATAACTCCCTAGTCCTTAAGTGTGGGCTGCATATTTCTTACAAAGAGTGCTGTAGGAGAAGGGAGGGAAAGAGTAACTTTACAATGAAGAGTAGTTGGGGATGTAGCTCAGTAGTAGAGTGTGTTTGCCTACACACAAGGCCATTGGTTCAATCCCCAGCACCACTGAATAAAGGGTTTGTTTTTTTTTTTTTCTCTTTTCACAATGGAGAAACCTGACAAATACTGCCCTACACAAAATATAAAGGTCAACATCAACAGTGATAAGCCATATTGGTAGTCTGCACCCTTGATATGATGTGATAAGAATGGCACTGTAACTTCATGGCCTTCCTCCCCATATTAATTAGGGTTCTCTAGAGGAACAGAATCAACAAGAAGTCTGATTATAAAAAGGGGATTTATTAGATTGTCTTATATGACCAGAAGCTGGATAGTCCACAGTGGCTATCTGCAGGCTGGAGAGCTGGAAGAACGAGTAGCTGCCCAGTCCAAGAAGCTGAAGCCTCAGAACATGAAGAATCAATGGTGCTACCCTAGTCTGAGACCAAAGGCTTCTGGAAACTTCCTGGAGAATCACTGGCAGAGTCCTCTTTGGAAGAGTGAAGGAGCAAGAGTCTGATATCCTCAGGAGATCACAGCAGCAATCAAGAACCCATTCAAGAAGAGGAAGAATGGAGCTTGCATCTGCTGCTGCTTCCTTGTTCTTCCATCCAAGCCACCATCCTATTGGACAGTGCTGCCCATGCTTAGGGAGGGTCTCCAGTTTACTATCCCACATGCCAGTCATTCCTAGACACACCCTCATTGACACACCAGAAGCCTCTTAATCTTTGGCATCTCTTAATCCAGTCATCTTGACAATTCAAAGTAACCTTTATACTTCCTAAAACCTGTAACTCCAGTTAATCATGAAAATATCAGACAAATCCCAGCTGAGAGATATTCTACAAAATACCTCACCAGTACTCCTCAGAACTGTCAAGGTCATCAAAAACAGTCTGAGACTATGTCACAGTGAAGAGTACCCTAAGGAAACATGATGAATAAATGTAACATGGGCTCTTGGAACAGAGAGGGGACATTAGATTAAAAACTAAGGCAATATAAAGAAAGTAGGGAGTTTAATCTACAGTATATCAATCTTGTTTCATTTATTGTGACGAACGTGCCATGACCCTGTGAGATGTTGATGGGGAAACAGTCCAGGGTATGTGAGAACCTGCTGTGCTCTTTGTCATTTTTCTGTAAATCTGAAACGAAAATGAAAAGTTTATTTAAAACTTCATGAAATCATGTTAAGTAAGTTGTTTTATCTTGAAGGTAATCTCAAGCTTTGGTGTGCAGTTTCCTTAGTTTTAAAAGTCCATTCCTGAAATATCTCCCAACTTCATTCTCATGGTGATGTTTAGTGTCTTCATTGATCTTAATCCATCTCTCCTTCCTCTGGGTTGGAGCAATCTAGGTTCTCAGCTAAAGAAGACAAAAAGTATTAAATAGAAGTTATTCAGCTTCTTGGTGTAAATTCCATGGCCTACCCTGTCCATTTTTTCTTTTAGAGGAAATCTATATGTGCTTCCTTCCTCTTCCCCCACCTAGTCAAAAATGCAGCTGTCCTCACCACTTACAGGTGCTTTCTTTTAACCACAAACTGAAATATCTGTGGGGTTTGTTGTTGTTGTTGTTGTGTATTTTGTTTTGTTTTTGCTGTCAAGGGGGAATGGGGAAAAAAAAAAAAGTAGAGGGCACCCCTTCATAGTTGCTAATGAAGCATATAATGCAGCTGGTGTGTACAGAACAGAAACATGAGATGAGGGGATCCTTCAGAATGGATTCCTTGGTCAAAAGATGGAACAATTTGAAAACAAAATTAAGTAGTATTGAATTATAACCCAAAGTACAAAGTAAATACTAATGAATCTTATGGCGGAACAAATAAATAAATGAGAAAGACTCATTCTCATACAAAAGAATTCCATGTAATGTGTCTATGGACATTTCATCCTCTGAGATGGAACATAATAATAAGCTCCTAATGGCCAAATGGGAAAATTTTGGAAGGATGGTATATTAAAGGACAATAAAGTTTAGTGTAGGTTACCTCTATGATATTCTTGCCTCTCTGGTTATAGCCATGATTCCTAATTATATAAATGGAAGTTATTCCTGCCATGCTTATTTCAGTGAACAGTGTAGTTTGTTCATTCTGAGAAGATAACACCATATAAAGGAATGTATTTGAACATGTCTCAGTTTTAGAAATGAACTCCTAATCACTTCATTATATAGAAAGCACTGTTTGATAGTATCTTGGTGACACAATCAATTGAACAGTAGTTTACCAAATCACCTCCGTATAACTTTTCAGTTCTGAGCACCACAATGAGGTGAGCATTTGCCAGAGTCAGGTTTACTGATGACACCAAAAGTGTTTAACATATGAATGATAATGTGAACAACAAGTGCTTACCACTTTACAAAGCAGTGTCATCATTTAAGCTTCTTTGACATCCATCCCTCCCTGAAAAGTGAGGAAGATAACATAGGCTGCTTCTGACAGGTAAGTAAAGGACTCATAGCTAAAGCTCGGGTGTAAAACTCAAGCCACCTGATTCTGGGTGGCATTTCCCCTGTTAGTCTGCACTGAAGCCTTGCCATGCTTTCAGGATTATAAGTATTACTTCTACTTTTTTTAAATGCTCTATTTCTGGACCAAATCATGTTTGCTTATTATTCTGATCCAAATGCCACACTGTAGCCTTATGCAGCCACCGCTGATAATTTTAGGAACCATGAACTGGAATTAACTCCTACCTAAAGGAGTGCTGACCAACAGAACTTCCTGCATGATGAAATTATATCTGTGCTGTCCAGTGTGGTGACCCCTAACCACATGTGGCTATCAAGCACTTGAAATTTGGCTAAGGAGTTGCAGGAACTGACTTTTAAATTGTATTTAATGTTCCTTAATTTAACAGTTAGTAGCCACTGGTGACTAATGACCTGCTAGAGTGCAGGTCATGAGATATAGGAATCCTCCATTATGATGCAGGCTCCTCTCCAATAGGAGCTCTTGGCTGTGTTTTTGAGAAAAAGATGAGGTTATTTTGAGAACCTTTTTTTATGCTTAACAATATTTGGAATATGTAGATCATTAGCAGAAATAAGTTCAGTATAAATTCTGACACACCTAAATCTAAAACAGTAAGATCTTAAACTCAGCACTAAGAAATAAAATTCACTGAGTTTAATTCATACACTTTTTTTGGGGGGAAAATGAGGAGAGAACAAGCCCATATGTCCTTGATTCTACCTTTAAGAGTCTGAGCTTTAGAAAATTATTATTGGCAAAAGGTTTATTTCTTTAATTCTAAAAACAAAGGACTATTTTCTTTTACAGATACAAATCTGTTATTTGATGCCTGCAAAGTTCAATGACACTTCAAACCCAGATGGAGTGTTTTTTTACAGAGCTAGACAAAAATTCAGTCACATGATATTTCCATTAAGCTAAGAATGGAATTCTGAGATTATAGTCTGGGAAAGGGGAACTGTAGTTTATCAAGTCATAAAAGCTTTGCAGTTAAACATTAAAATATTAAAATAATGACAGCTGCTTCCATTACTGTTATTAAATTGAACAATTAAGAAGCTCTATGAAAGAAATCAGTAAAGGTACAATTCATAATTAACATTTCCTTGACTGGAAAATTGTCAAGGAGTGAGGAAAGTACAATGGTAACAAATGCCAAAAGATGAAGGGAAGGATGGGCTCTCATAAGAAATATTTTCTTTTCCTAAAGGATTTTTGACTCCTCAATACACATACTTTTGCAAAAAGTCTAATAGACAACTTTCTCCCAAAGATTATGAAATTAGAGAAACACTTTTTATGCTTGGAGGCAGAGAATCCTGAGGTTAATTTAAAATGTTAATTAATGCAAATTTGAACAAGCAAAATTATCAAAAGCTTATTTTGTCTATATTAAACAGATTTACAATGTCTTGTTACATAGATTATTTTGATGTGAGTCTTTCACATCTCATTTAGTACTTGTTTTGGATCCATTTCTTGAATTCATTTTCATGGTCATGCAACTGTTATGTCAGTTCTTTATTATTAGTGTTAAATTTTTGTTACATATGAACACATGTTTAGCTAGTAGGACATTGCCAGTCCACGCCCCCCCCCCAAATCCCACCATTCTCCCAGCCAGTAGAGAGATCTAACATCACAGATCAGTTATGTCTGATTTTCAACTTTATGTAGGGATTGCACAGTATGTATTTTCTTGTGTCTGACTTCTTTTCCTCAACATTAGGTTCCTATCATTTATATCTCTGTTTGATGTAAGAATAAATCATTCATTTCATTGCTTATGATATACCAGTATGAAACTATACCACAATTTATTTATCTGTTCTATATTTAATAAATGATTGAGTTAATTTAATTGGGAACTTCTACAAATAGATCTTCATGAACATCATTTACGTGTGTTGTGTGTACCTATTTACATGTTACTCGAAGCTATACCTAAAAATAGAATTTAGGTCAAATGTGTATGTGTATTCAATTTAGTAGATACTCCCAGACATTTTTCAAGGTGCATGTACAGTGCAGGATAATTCCAGGTACTGTGTTCTCTGGGCTTGTGTTTTTTTTTTTTCTTGGCATCCATAATGATGAATGTAACTTAACTTTTGGAGAAAGCTCACCGTGACTAGCTTTATTAGTTAGGACATAGACACCTCTGCAGTGATTAACAAATGTACCTACATCCACTTTTCCATAGACCCACCCAGAAAACCCTTGGAGGAAGTTGCCTTTGACCCAGTTCACTTTTTGCCAATGCATTTGCAAATTTGATCCTGTAGTGAAACTGTTGGATAAGAGAAAGGGTGATGCACTGCTGAGAGCCTGAAGGCTTTTGGTGGAGTAAGGAATACTTGAGGAGTTAATAATACTGGAATTTGCCAAGTGTCCTCAGAGTGTATTTGGTGAAATTTAACAATAAAATCATTTGACCTAAATTGCCCTCAGTTCACCCAGTTGAATTCAACAAACTGTGTGTGTGTGTGTGTGTGTGTGTGTGTGATGACTTCATTCTCAGTCTTGTGTGTTGCGGAAATATAAAAAGTATGAATGACAGTGACTAATGAAAACTCAAAAACACCTGGTGCAGTGGTGCACGTCTGTAAACCAGTGATTTGGGAAATTTTGATAAGAGCTTTGTAAGTTCAGGGCCAGCCTCGGCAACATGCCAAGGCCCTAAGCAACTTAGCAAGGGCTAAGGGGATGGTAGCTCTGTGTTAAAGCACCTGAGGTTTGATCCCCAGTTCCTTTTTTAAGAAAAAAATAAGTAGACTCAAAAAGATGCTATGCCTTAATACCTTATTAATAATCAGGGAAACATGAACAGATGATGTAATATTGAAATGCCCATTTTCACCCAGTGGAATGTCAAAAATTAAGTCTGATGCTAAAATGTTGCAATCATTCTAGGAAAATTCAGTATAGCTATTAATATTGGAAATGTAGATATGCAGTGACCCATCATCTTACTTAAGCAGAAAAGAAGTACCCAGATATGTACAGGAGTCAAACATGATAATCACCTCCAGAATTTGCAATAATTAAAATAAATCACAAAAGGCCTGATATAGTCATATAGTAGATAAGATTGAATGTTTCCAAAATGTAACCTCTGTAAGGGAAGGAATTTTGGTTTTGTTCATTTTTGTATCTTCAAAACTAGAGTAAGGCTGGGTGTGATAGGGCATGCCTATCATCCTAGTAGCTCAGGAGGCTGAGGCAGGAGGATCATAAGTTCAAAACCAGACTCAGCAACAGTGAGGCTGTGGGCTGTAAGCTACCTAGCAAAACCCAGTCTCAAAAAGGGTTGGGATGTAGCTTTTTGGTTAAGCACCCTTGAATTCAATCCCTAGTAAAAAAAAAAAAAAAAAAAAAAAAAAAAGATATGGTATGTAGTAAATGCTCAGTAATTCTTTCTTTTTTTATTTTTTTATTTTTTTAGTTGTAGATGGACAGAATGCCCTTATTTTATTTGTTTATTTTTATGCGGTGCTAAGGATTAATCCCAGTGTCTCACGCATGCTAGGCAAGTGTTCTGCCACTGAGCTACAGCTACAGCCTAGTAATTATTTCTTAAATACAACTCTAAATACATGGCTAGATTCCCAAATTTATTGTTGAGAGGACAAAGCAAATTGTAGAAAATATCTACTGTGAAATATATGAATAAATGTATATAAGTCCATGAAAACATTGCAGTGATACTCATCAAAATGTGAGCTATATAAATTTGTTTTCCATAAATTTATCTGGAAAATATACACCAATATGATAATGATACACTTTAGGGTAGTGTGTTATTCACCTTTCCATTACTGTGACAAAATACCTGAGGTACAGGACTTAGGAGGAGGAAAGGTCTATTTTGGCTCAGTTTCAGATGTTTCAATCCATGGTTACATGACCTCACTGCTTTGGGGCCTGTGGTGATGCAGTACCTCATGGCAAAAGAAACCTGTTTACCTCATCTTGGCCAAGAAGCAAAAAGAGAAAGGAAGGGGCTGGGGTCCCAACATCCCCTTCAAAGGCATGTTTCCAGTGACCTAACTTCCTACCACGAAGCTCAACATCTTGAAGATTCCATTACTTCCCTATCACACCTTTAACATGTCTTTGAAGGACACTTCAGAGCCAAATGATAATATTCCATCTGTGACTTCCAAAGGCTCATGCCCATCTTAATGTGCAAACTGCTTTCAGTCCATCTCTAATAAGAGTACCCATAGTCTTAACAGTTGTATTGTTGCTCAAAAGTCCCAAGTCCAAAATACCCACTGAGACCCAAGGCAAACTCAACAATGAGCCCTGTAAAAATAAAAAAGAAAGTTATATACTTCTAAGATACAATAAATAGCACAGAGTAAACATTCCCACTCCAAAAGGGAAGAATTGGGAGGTGGAAAGGAAGAATTAGACCAAAACCCAGCCAGGCAAACAAAATCCTATAGTTCTGTGTCCAGCATCCTAGGCACATGGTGGTGTGATGTGATCTCCAGAGGACTTGAATAGCCCCATCCCTGTGACCACAAGCCACATGGCCTCTCTCAGGATGCTCTGCTCACCACCTGCAGCTTCCCTCAACACACAGTCCACATTTCTGGCATCTGTCTTCTTGAGGTCTCCTGGCTTCACTCTCAATAGTTCCATGCAACACTGTATCAGAGGCTGCTTGCTGGAACTTCAGCTCTGCTTCACACTCACTGCCTGACCTTCCAGCCTTTCCTTTGAAACATCACTGGAAGCCTCAATGACCCCACAACTCTTAAATGCCTTCAAAACCAAGGTCTGTTGACAGTCCAAGCTGCACCAGGACTAACTAACCATGACTGTAGTGGTTTCTGAGTGTCTTGATGACTGTACACAGGGAAATGAATCCCAAGATAGCTGTGTTCAAGTAGTTGCCCCTGGGCCCTCTTCTCAGACCAAATACTTATGCTTTTAAACCCTTGAGCCTGCAATGGGTGGAATCCTGCCAATTCCTAACATGTTTCCAGGTCATCTTTCCTGTGCCCCAGTGCTGGAGATCAAACCAGCGGCTTTGTACATAGACAAGTGTTCTGCCACTAACCTACGTTCCCAGCCTGGCTTCTTTATAAGGGCATTAATCTCTTTAGCAGCTGTACCACTCTTGGATGAACTCTATACATACTTATTTTCTGACCAAACTGCAAAATTTTCAGATCTTCAACTCTACTTTTTGCTCCCAATTCTTACTGTAAATCTGGCTTAAAGCATCCAGTAATACCCATGCTACTTCATGAATGCTGTGATGTCTTGAAATTTCCTCCATCAGATAAATTAGCCTGTCACCTTTAAACTTAGCCTCCCATAGTCTCAGGGCATGGACAAAATGTGGACAGAATGTAACATGAGTGGCCTGTAGATCAATTTCTAATAAAATCCTCATTTCATCTGAAACCTCGCCAGTATAGCCTTTACTGTCCACAGTTCTATCAGCCTTCTAGTCTTCTGAGCCCTTACCAGAATGGCCTGTTAAGCTCTGCTTAGAGCATTCTAGGCTTTCTCTATCTAGCTTCTCAAAACTTTTCCAGACTCCTCCCACAAATCAATTCCAAAGTCTGATGAACCACTCCATTAGATGCAGTCACAGCAGTGACCCTACTTCTTAGAACCAATTTCCTATTTAGTTATCCTTTTGTCACTGTAACAAACTATCAAAGATAATGGAGGAAAGATTTATTTGGGGTCAGTTTCAGAGGCTTCCCATCACCGTCTCATGGCCCTGTTGCTTTTTGTCCTATGGTGAGGCAATACAGCATTGAAAAAGAAACTCATTTCATGGTGGCCCAGAAGCAAAATGAGAGGGAGGAAGGGGCAGGGGTCCCAGTATTCCCTTCAAGAGCCATGACATAACTTTATTCAACTAGTCCCAACCTATTAAAGGCTCTACCACCTCCCAATAGCACCACAGGCTGGTGAACAAGCCCTTAACATGTGAGCCTTTGAGGGACACATCTATCCAAACCATAGCTAGACAAGAGGGTTCCAGAATTTAGGGATAGTATTCAGAGAAGACTTATAATTTGTTTTTAATGTCTTGAAATTTGGAAAAGGATAATTTTTTATGTATTACTTGAGTAATTACGAGATAATTTTTAAATTGTACTTTACTATGAAAAAATAATTTCCTTGTTATCTGGCAAGTTGAAACTTACTAAGCCAGGAGGTCCTCCCTCCAAAACCCGACAGTCTCCACACAGATATATAGAACATTGGCTCTTGCTAGATCTAATCTTTCCAAAGGGAATTTCTTGAATATGTGGAATAAATTGGAGGCATGAAACTTTCCAGAGATTGATTTGGCATATTTCTTTAGGAATAATGCAGCTATTTGTAATATTTCCATCTTTGTTCTAATTTTGTATTACAAAGGGACTTAAAGGATTTATTTATTTATTTTTGCTAATTACATTCATATGTCTTAATAAAAAGGCTGTAAAATACCTTAAATCAATAAGGGGTTAAATCAATGAGGTTAATAGGTATGGATAGTAAAGGATATAGAATGAGGGGCTGGGGATATGGCTTAGTTGGTAGAGTGCTTGCCTTGCATGTATAAGGTCCTGGGTTCAATCCCCAGCACCACAAAAGAAATAAATAAATAAAAAGAATTCTCAGGAAGATTATAGAATGAAAAAAACAGACTTGGACTTTCATTTTCATTCCATCATGGTTTTTCCTCATTGTGTAATGCTAGGCATGTCAGCCTCTTTAGACTTCATTTTCATATCTGTACTATGAGGTGATTGAGTTTTATGGCTCCCAAGTTATAACAACCACTCCAAGATTCTGTGCTCAGTGGTCTGTGAAAGTAATGCTATAATGTAGTAGTGGGTCTTTCAGGCCAGTCTTGCCCCATGGAAGTGACAGAGTAACCTCTTTGTCTCACCCTTTGTAGGACATTTTTTTTGGGGGGTTGGGGGGTTCACAGCAAGTAATTTTGCAAAATATACCTTGAAAGTAAGTAACATTTTGGTGGGCAAAATCTTGAATGTTAAGCCCATGCAGAGCAGTTCCATGGTACAGTGTGGCCCATAGCATCTTGTAGTTAATGAACTGCCTTGTACTTAAGCCAGAGGAACTTGGTAAAGTGAAAATAGCTACAGAGTGTTTAGTATGTTCCAAGCATTGTGCTAGGTGTTTCACATACACTATTTAGTCACACAATTACTTGATGGGGTGGGTCCTGCTGTTATTGCTTTAGAGATAAGCCAAGAAAGTCTCTGAGTAACTAAGTCTACTGCCCAAGGAGATTGCATAACTGAGTCTAAATCAGGACTGTCTGATTTGTACCAGTGCCACACAGGAACACTGGGGACCATATCCCGTGATGTACTTGCATCTGTGTTGAGTAAAGAACTGTGCTGTCCTTTGAAGCTTTTTTCAGTTGAAATGGAGTAGCATCTCTCCCTAAAGCAACAGCCATTTTTTAATGAAATCATCTGCAAATCATGAATTTCTTTCTCCCATCACTCCTCTCCTGCTCTAATGATTTAATTTACTAGCAGGAGACATTTAGATTAAACTCCTTTTGAAGTTTTAAATGGAATTCTTATCTGGAAGGAAAAACATTTTCTTTGTTATAGTTTTCAGATGAAATGTTACTGGTCATCCATGAGATCTAGTGCAATTTCCTTTTCATTCACATTTTTCTTCATTGAGTACAAATAGTTCATTTAGTGTTTATTGCTAGCATTTGCCAAATAATTGTGAGCAAAATATTGCCTCATGTAAGCTGAATTTTGAATGTTTTCTTCTTGGTTATTGAGCAATTACAAGTTACAGAGTTCTCTGGATTGATGTTAACAGCTCTTTTCCTCTCAGAAAAAGAAATCATTTGATCCATTTATATCAGATACTTTCTTAAACTTTTTCCTAAGTCAGAATAAAGAATATAATTTTTATTAGAAAAATTTAAATTATTATAGTGATTTATTTTGGTCTTCTGAGAACTAACAGGGTATTTACCCTAATAAATAAATAACAACTGCTTCCTGCCTACAGCAGGGTTGTTGTGTTTTATTCTTAGAAACTGAAGAATGCACTAAATATTCATTAGTATTCAGACTTACAATAGTATTCCTAAGATTTTTAGCTCGGAATGCCACTGAATTAAAATGTATGCTAAGTAGACCTCATTTCCATTGAGTAGAAATGAAATTTTGTCTTTGAATAAGAAGAAAAAATGTTTTTTAAAAACATAATAATGTCACTGTGATTTCAAACATATATTATTTTAACTGAATGTGTTCTGTGTGCCCAGAATATAATCACTATAATGGCACAGCAAAAATTGTTTTCATGGAGCTTAAGTGGGAGATAAAAATCTATCATGTAATTAATGAGCTGTAAAGAAAAATAAATGAACAAGAACTGGAATATGTGAAATAAAATAGAAGTATTGGGCGTATTTAGTGAAAAAGAGAAAGAGAAAACTAGAAAGAGTGGGAAATAACTGACCCTTTAAAACAGGGTTAAATTGAGAAAACAAGAGAAGAAATCAGTTTGGGGATAGTGGCTTCAAGTTGATGGTGGCATGGGCCTAGCAGCAAGCCTCTGAGAAGAGGCATTGCAGTAGGGACAAATGTGTCCACTCATCCAGGCAGTGAGGAGACCCTTGCTCTCCACTCACTAGAGTCTGGACCCTCAGCAGACATTCCCTACCATTCACTCCTTAACCTTCCCTCTGCTGGGGCCCATTCTCCCCTGCACAACCAGCAGAACATCTCTCACTCACCAAGGCTCCGTCTAAATCTCACTTTATCTTGAATCTTCACCTTACATTCCAGAGAACCAATGGTCATTTTCTTCCCCAGCAGTCATGGCACACTGTGTGTCTGCCTAACCCAGAATACTCCTGCTGTACTTAAGTGATTTTTCTCACCTGGGCATTAAGACCTTGTGGGTGGGAACCATGGGTCATCTTGATACCATTGATGAGAATCAAGAGTCAAGTCCCATTTCCCTGATGTGAAGATTGAACACCCAAGAAACACAGAGGCAAACGTAGAAAGCAAGTTTTATTTAAAGGATAGAACAGAGATAGACTTTTTGGAAAAGAAGGGGCCCCAGAGATGGGTGTCAGAGGAAGTGGGGGTGTCCTGCCCCCCTTTCTAAATATCTTTATTTATTTTATTTCATTTTCTTTTTTGTTTTAATGTGGTGCTGAGGATCGAACCCAGTGCCTCAGATATGTGAGGCAAGTGCTCTATCGCTGAGCTATAACCCCAGCCCCTGTCCTGCCCCTTTTATAAGTTTTAGATTTCCTTTGTTCTCTTGCCCTCTCCTCCCTGCTTATCTTGACTCCCTGACTAGTGACCAAAAGGTGGAGTGATCCTAGTGCAGGAATGAAATCACCCTGGGGTACAGGCAGGAAGGGAGCGCCCTGGGGGCATTCATTAACAACTCCTACTACTCCCTGCAGGGAAGAACAATTCCCTGGAAGCTGGTAACCTTAACAACTGGTGGAGGAGGGAGAAGGGGTCTGGAGATATTAGCATTTTATTTCCTTTCCTTTTGAACCAGCCCCCACCTTCCCCTTGTGACCCAATCATTTGTTACTTACACTGACTGTTCTTTTGCCCCCGCCCCAATCTTGGTGCCTAGGTTTTAAGGCGTAGTGGGGGGGGGAAATATTTACCTGTTTCCTATTAACATTCAACACCGTCTACAGCTGTAGAAGTAATTTTTTTTCAAATTATAGACTTAATGTCTCCAAAAGAGAGAAAGCAGAAAAATCTTTCTTTCAAAACCTTTAATAATATAGATATGTAGATATAGACAAGAATATATGTAAAAGACCAAGTGAGTTTATAACTTTAATTTTTAGATTTTTTATGTTAATCTGGCAAAAAGTTGTTATTTTTTTAAAGGTTTAAAACAGCTTTCATGTTTAAATGTTTAAAAAATACATATGGTGGCTGTGAGTGGAACTCAGTGGTAGAGTGCTTGCTTGCCTAGCACATTAAAGCCCTGGGTTCAATCCCCATCAATGCAAAAAAACAAAAACAAAATAAAACATGAAATGAACATGGTTTTTATGTTTATTAGTTTAGAAAAATACCCGAGATGTATTAACTTGTATTTGTGAGATTAGGAGGAGGGAGCATGAAAGAAGGAAAAGGAGTCTAGCCAAGAGAAGAAGAAAAGAGGGGCTTTGATAGAGAAAAAGGACCGGGACTGGAAGCCCTTGGCTTCTCTGAAAGCCAGCCACACCCAGCCATCATTCACCTAGAACCCTCCTGCACAGATTCCCACTGTGTTTTCTACCTGAGGCCTGCTCACTCCAGCTACTTTGGACCTTAAGACAAAGAGAAAGTGGTGCCCAGGAGAAGCACGACTCCACTGTACATTTCACAACTGAGCTAAAAGGCTGTCTTCTGTTAGGCTATTTACTACAAACCAGGTTAGAAGAAATACAGTGGAAGTTGTATTCCAGGTCTTTCCTGTGTTAAATAATCAGGCACTTGAGTCCTCAGTGGGAGGCAGGTTTCCTTTAAACATTTATACTAAGTGAACCCTAATGTCTAGCTTATGATTCCTTTGTTTCTGTTACTGTTTCTGATCTCTTTGTGCCTCAAAGCTAGAGAAGTCAACTTTATTTTTTTTTTTTTTTTTAATTGGAATAGCATTGGCACATCTTAAGCCTGCTTTGCCCTGAGGAACCCCTCTGTTCTAATTTTTTCCAGCTTCTCTCTTCTGGAGGAGGGGGAAGGTTTCAAGTCAGGATAATCTGTCAGTGGACCAACTTCTGGGGAAAACAAAACCCTCCAAGATGGTTGATGCCTGGCAGATCCATTTACAAGTTCTCTGAGGTGAAACCTATAGTGCATCTCTTTGAAGCTAGCACCTAAAATCTGTTCCAGGGTTTATCAGCAAGTATCTTTAGTTCACCTTCTTATACAGGTCATTTTTAAGGCTATGTTTAGGCAGTAGAGCCTTATTCATATTCAAGCTCCAAACTCTCTAGGTCCGTGTCCGCATGTCATCTTGTGCATTTTTTGGATCTTTCTACTTGCTCTGACATTAACAAGGGAAAATACTACCAGCCATTAGTTTTCTGGCCCCGGGCTTAGTGTTCTGCTGTGGCCCTGCTATTGCTTTATTAGTAAGTAGACCAAGTGAACCTGCAACGTTTTATTCAGAGACTAAGAATAATCAAGGCAGTAGCAAAGGTGAGTTTTGATTTGCCTGAAAAAATTCCTAGGGGGCTGGGGTTGTGGCTCAGCGGCAGAGCGCTCGCCTCGCATGTGTGCGTCCCGGGTTCGAAACTCAGCACCACGTAAACATAAATGCATTGCATTGTGTACAACTAAAGTAAATAAATAAATATTTTTAAAAAAAAAAATTCCTAGGAACATAGCAGAGAGAAAAGACCCCTCTTCTGACTTATGGAATCTCGTGCTAGAGGACCCAGGCCAGAGACTAATTGGGGGGCAGTTACATCATGCCTGGGAATCCACTGTAATCAAAAGATTCATAAAGATATTTATGCTGTCTTTCATAAAAGCATTTTTATCTCAAATGATTTTGTAATGTTCTCTCTGCCAAGACTGCATAGCTTTTCAGTAAAGTCCCTTGAATTAACAATTTCATCTATTATTCTTTTGGCATTTTCTGAACTATAAATTTTTTATTTATTGCCCTATAATTATGAAATGCTATATCAGGAATCAACAAACTTTCTTAAAGAGCCAAGTAGTAAATATAGGCTTTGGACATCAAAAGACAAAATCAAAGATATTATGTAGATATTTATACTATATTGGTATTTTAAGATGTAAAAAGGCCTGTTGGCTGTGATTTGCCAACCTGTCATTAGGATCACCTGGTAATTCTTGCATAATAGCTCTCTCTGCACACACACACTTACTTCTGCAGTTATTAATCCTGCACTGTTTTCTTGACATCAGAAATATAAACATGAATGTAAAAATGGTTCCTTTTTAAAAAGATCTCATAGTCTTGGAAGAAAGAAAAACACATAATGATGATTATTATAAGTGCTGATTATGGTGTGTTGGGATGAATGTCTTTTCTGATGTCCAGAGATGGTGTGGTAGAGGAGGGCATTGGGAAAACCTCCACACTGAAAATAACAGCATGATGACCTTCCGAGGGTCATTGTAGATCGGTGACTACAAAGAGCTAATGTAGAAATTTTGAGAGAAACTAGAACTTAACTTTATAATTATTAAAAATTTCAGAACTAAATAGATATACACATTCAAACCTTCTACTTCTTTTGAACACAAGTTATTTACAGACAATCATCACCAGATGAGTTAGATGTAAAACATGGAGATTTTGATATGTTAAGTGGTGAGCTTTAGTGGACTGGGATTCTTGAGCACTTTATTCCATTCCCAGTTGGGTTACTAATGATAATTTTGAGCAAAATCTGTGGGCTCTACTTAGTCATCTTAACATAACAGGGTTAAAAGAGTTGGTTTCTAAGATACCTTCCAGTTCCAGATGCTGTGACTTTAATTAGAATGCACACTGATAGTGTGTTAGGCAACTTTGCATTGTTGAGACAAAAAATCTGAAATAATTTCAAAGGAAGCAAATTATATTTTGGCTCATGGTTTCAGAGGTTTCAGTATGGTCACTTGGTTCCATTGTCTCTGGACCTGTAGTGAGACAGAACCTGTTGGCAGGGGCCATATGGTAGAGCAGAGCTGTTCACATCATGGCAGCCAGGAGGCAGAAGGAAAGCTCAAGAGGAAGGGGCAAGGAACAAAATATACCCTTTGGGGACACCCCCTCCCCAACCCCATGACCTACTTCCTACCACTAGGCTGCATTTCTTAAAGGTCCTGCCAACTTCCAATAGCCTATTAAGTTATTAATCCAGTCTATGGATGAGGTCAGAGCCCTTATAATCCAGTCCTCTCCCAAAGGCCACACCTCTGAACACTACTGTATTGCCACCAAACTCAACACACAGATTTTTGGAGGACTTCTCAGACCCAAACCATAAAAAATAGGTGCCCCCCCCCCCTTTTTTAACTCTGTAAAAATCCAGTTTCATTTGTCCACATTATCCAAATTTAAGTTCTCACTCATTTGAATTCCTGTTAACCCCAAAGCCCCTGAACCTGTGACACTACATGATAGTGCACTCATATGCAAAAAAAGAAAATAAAGATTTCTAAGGTGCTCCTGAGTCCCCAAATGCCTTATCACTGAAGAGGAAGTGTTATATAAGCTCTGAAAGCAGACTGGCCACATCAATAGCCATGCTCTGCCACATTCTAACTATGTGACTTTGGGCAATTTCCTTGAGCTCTCTGGTTCTCAGTTTCTTCATTTACAAAAAGGAACTAATATAGGGTCCATCAGTGGGGTTAAGAGGATTAAGTATATTAATGGTTATAAAGATCTTAGAATTGTTTGACAAAATAAACACTCAAAGTATGTCAATAATGAAATTTTTCTAAACTCTCCATTTGTAAAATTTGATATTAAATTAATACCATGCTTAAAATTCTCATAGAGTTCCATATGAATAGGAGATAACACTGGCAGGAATCACACAGACCTATTAGTATTCCTGGGAGCTGGTCTTAAGGATAGCTCACTAATGAATCCCACTTCCTGGAATTCATGCCCTCTGTTTTCTTCCCTTTGAAAATGTACTGTCCCGGGATAACCAGGAGGATGTAGGAGAAGTGACACGGTAAGTCTTCCAAGACTAGATTTAAGAATTCTTGCAGCTTTTGCTTGTCTTGGAAAACTGCTCTGGGGAAAAAACCACTGCCATTTAAGCTCAGTTATCTCTGAGACCCACCTGCTCTGCTGAAGCCCACCTCCAAGTGGAGAGATCTTTCTTTCACCAGTCCCCACTCTGCAGGGTGTCCCAATCCAGGTGATCAGACCCAGTGACATTGACAGGCACCACTCCAAGGGAGAGCTGCTCAGCTGTACTCAGTCAACCCTCAGAACCATGAGAGATGATGATAGTTCACTGCTGTCTTGAGCCATCATGTTTGAGGTAGTTTGTTATGCAGCAGCAGAAAACCTAACACAGTGAACTTTCTGTAGCAAGAACATGTCATATTAATAAGAAAAGCAATAATTTAATTTATTTAAATAGTGTTATTTTCAGTGCAGTTTCAACATGAAGAGTACTTATGGTCCCTTATCTATGTTGTTAAGTTGTATGTTGGGTAATTTTCATCATACAAATTAAATTAACTTGAATAGCTTTTCTTGAATCATCCTAAGTGAGTATAAATTTATTGGACTTAGGATGTATACATACAGAACCTAGGAATTACACTTTGTGTAAAATTTCTATACTACCTGTTACAGAGAGTTTTTATTACTCTAAGTATTTCTGTAAAATTTTTCTCGGAGGTGACAGAGGGCGGCATGTTAATGTTTTCATTAATGCACTGTCATAATCTAGGAAAATCTAAATCTTCACCTGATGGGGTCACATCTCTATACCCAGGAATCTGATGAAATCTCTAAGGCCTGCACCTGCTCTGCTTATCACAACATGATCGAACACATGGAGGGACTGAGTATTGTAAAAGGTGTTGGGGTTTCATTGAGGCACTGAAGCCTATGTATGAACTTCAGGCTAAGCACTCTGTTTTAGGGCACTATTGTTCCTCAAGTGGTGTTGCAGAGCATAAGTATAGACCCTGTATGTCTGTGTTTGTTGTATCAAAAATGAATTATTTGATTATTCCAATATTGGTTTATTTTATCAACTCCATAACTTCAAATTTTATATTACAAAGTTATACTTCTGTTAAACCAATTATCTGAATTAAAATCTCATTGATTTAAAAACTGATTAAGTGGAAAAGTGTGATGAAATACAGTGATGCCTCATTTCAAATAGCTGCTTAATTAGTCAGTGAGCTAGGGTAGATTCTGCAGGGACCTAACAGCCTGGCTCTCCTGATATGAAATATGCTTTGAGACATCCAGACATTGGATGAGTAATCCTTGGCTATTATAATTATATGTGTGTTCTGAAATGGATTTCTTCTTAGTTATAGTTCTGAATCCTGTTGGCTTTATTAAGGTATTTCTGGAGACACTGAGACTATTTGAACTAAATTAATTAAGGAAACAGTGCACCCTTGTGATAAAATTTGATCTTGAAAATGCATGTTTTTGAAGACCAATCTATGTTTTGAAGACATATCAAAAGCTTTTGGGGGGCTGGGATTGTGGCTCAGCGGTAGAGCGCTCGCCTGGCGCATGGGCGACCCGGGTTCGATCCTCAGCACCACGTACAAATAAAACGCATTGAACAAAACGCATTGTGTACAACTAAAGCAAATAAATTTTAAAAAATTAAAAAAAAAAAAGCTTTTGGGTTGAGATTTATTGGGGGGAGGGCTAAATATCCCAGGAAATTCATTTCTTATTGTCATAATCACTGTGCCTTTCAATAGTTTATGATTCTTTTTGTATTTCATATTTGAAATAGGTGAAAAATCAGAAGTGTAATGTAGAATTTTCCTTAAATATTTGTTAATTTGATCTTCTTTAAAGTATTCAAAAGATGTATGCTGACATAAACTATACATTATTTATATTCTGTAAACATATACAACAAAATAAAAATTAAAATGTTAAAGCATTGATTACTAAAAACCATTTTGTATAGACTGTTCATTCCAAGGTCTGCTATTTGGTGGCTTTGGGGAGAAAAAGTAGTCTCTTTGGCTTCTCTAGACTAATTCAAACTGTGTAAAAGAATTTCTGTAAAATAATTGTATGTCATCCTTTCTCTCCTGTCATCAATATGAATTCTATCATTGTAAAGTTAGAATATGTAACTAAATGTAGAATTCCATGCTTAGATTGTGTAAAATAAGAGTAAACATTTTAAGATCATCAACCACAATGACTTAAGATAATCAGTGGCAGTTAATATTTGTTGACTGACTTTATTGTCTATATGGCTGCATAATAGATAATATGCTATAAAATTAAGCAGTACTTGCCCCCTGAGAACCTATGATTTTCAGTGAATCATAATAGTTAAGAGTCCTAGTTCTTTTAGAGCAATAATTCTTTTTTGCGGGGGGGGGGGGGGGGGGGGGCACCGGAGATTGAACTCAGAGGCACTCAGCCACTGAGCCACATCCCCAGCCCTATTTTGTATTTTATTTAGAAACAGGGTCTCACTGAGTTGCTCAGCGCCTTGCTTTTGCTGAGGCTGGCTTTGAACTTGTGATCCTCCTGCCTCAGCCTCCCAAGCCAGTGGGATTATAGGTATGAGCCATAGTGCCTAGCTTAGAGCAATAATTCTTAATCATAATGTCACATTAGAAATACTTGGAGAGCTTTTAAAAAAGCAACAATACTGTGGCCCTAGCCTAGACCAATTAAATCAGGATCTTTAGGGAAGGAACCAAGTATGGTGAATTAAATCACAGAGATAGAAGACAGATACTGTTAAAAGGTAAATTTTATAAATTATGTTTTTCAATAAATTGTATATTTCATTTCTCCAGTCAACAATTATACTTGACATATAAATGTTCACTATATTTGAGATTTCTTTATTTACAAATAAAATGTTAGAATGATATAAATCATATAGAAAACATAAACAGGAAATGTTTTAATCTTAAATTTTAATTTCATTCTTTGCCCCCATAAACAAAAGAAATTTATGTCTTTAATTCTTGAAAAAAATTTCAGTCTTAGCCAAGAAAGAATTTTACTTTTTATTAGAAAATCAGATCATCCTTACAGCAAACACATTTAAATAATTCATAGCTAAACATTTTATCTGTTTACTAGGATGTTCTTCTATAACTGGGAAATTTTGTAAGTATTTAAATCTCCTAAATGATGTTCTGTAGTGGAAATAGCAACAGACCTTAGCTGGATGCTGACTGTGGAGATATTAGCGTCCCAACATCTCCACTCCTTTGGACCACAGCTTTGAAAACACACTAATACCCGACTTAATGCTAATTTTTTCTTTTCTTTTTTTTTTTTAAACCACAAGAGGTCCCTAAATCATATGACTGATGCTGGGCATTTTATATACACATCAGACTTCTGCAACATTTTGCTGTTATTTCCATGACAAAGTACTAACCAAATTTCTAACATAAGAGAGCTAAAACCTTTTCTTTAGAACCAGCATTTTTAAACAATTAACTTTAATCTGATTGGGACACACACAAAAAAATACCAGCATCTGAGGATTTAAGAGGGGTGGAAAGGCCAGGAAAATGAGTTACATAAAAGGGCTGTGAAGTAGGGCTAGGGTTGTGGCTCAACGGTAGAGCACTCGCCTAGCACGTGTGTGGCCCGGGTTTGATCCTCAGCACCACGTAAAAATAAACACATTATGTACAAATAAAAAGTAAATAAATAAATAAGTGGGCCGTGAAGTAGAATGCCTTTGGAGGTTAAGTGAAAACACAGGCTACTTTGAGTTAAGAACAAACAACATCATTTCTTTCCACCTTAGGTTTAAATTCTATCTTGTCCAATCAGTGTTAATCTGTTAGTATCAAAATTAAACATTTTTGATAGGAGTGGGAAAATGGAAGGGTATTTTATGGTGATTTTGATAGTGTATGAATAATATAATTTTTGTCACTTACTGTTGGAGTACATATTACAAATCATATCATTACTTTGAATATAAATAAACATAAGTGTTCATATGTCTGCTCCTGACTAATTCAGGGACCCATGCATTGAATGCCTGTTCCATGCAAGTAGAAGAATATATTCCTTACCTATAAGACTTTATAGTCTCTTTGGGGAAAATATTTAATAAATATTATAATTCAGTTACTATGTTTAACCTCCTTAGTGTACTAGCTTTATTTTTTTCATTAAAAAGATGAATGTGTACTTGTGTAATTATATCTCTTAAACCTTAATGATTTGAGGTTTCAAGGGGACAAAAACATGTTTTCCAGTGACAGCCAAAGTTTTTTTTTGTAGTAGCAGCTCCTAATCTACCATTTGTGTCCATTTGTACTGTCCTCTTCAGTGGCTTGTGAACAAAATAAAGACAACCCCAATATTACTTCGGAGTATAATTTTCTAGCTACTATTATTATATTTTCTCTCTTTTGAATTAGGCCTATCAAGAGATATAAAATTAATCTAGGTGAGAAATTTAAATAAAGTGTATATGCTTCTTTTTATTTATTTAGAATTATTAACAGTTGCCTTTTTTTTTTTTTTTTTTTTTCTGGTACAGAGTGGTACCTAGCTCACTCTACCACTGAGCTACATCCCCAACCCTTTTTTATTTTTTGAGACAGGGTCTCACTAAGTTGCAGAGGCTGGCCTCTAGCCTGTGAGTGAGCCTCCTGGCTTAGCCTCCCTAGTAGCTGGGATTACAGGTGTGTGGCACCATGCTCAGCCAAATTGCTTTTCAATAGTAATTTATATTTTGATCACTAGATGGCACTAAGCACATATTCTGAATACAGAAGTGTTAAAGTCTATAAATATGCTCATCATTACACACTATAAATCTTTTATCTTCTTTTTAATTTTTTGCAGATGGACACAGTGCCTTTATTTTGTTTATTTATTTTATGTGGTGCTGAGGCTTGAGCCTCACACATGCTAGGCAAGCACTCCACCACTGAGGCACAACCCTAGCCCTTACACTGTAAATCTTTTGTTATCCAGCATATAAAAATTTTTTTCTACTAAATCTGTTTTTCTGAGTGAAATAATTTCATGTATGACTCTATTAGGTATAATGAGTTCTTTGATTACTTTGATAATCACCTACTCTTCAAACTGTTCTCAGCCATTTCATTTCATTATATTCTTCAGTTGGCTTTTTCTTACTAGTGCCTTCTTTTTGCTGAAAAGCAAAATATATTTTAACTTTAGTAAGGGCCATTACATGGTTTATAGGATATTAGGAGAGCCTAGAGAATTACTCACAAATGTACCTGTAGGACAGAATACAGGAGCGTACAAACTAGCTTTGTTTTTAGACTTCTGATATTTGAATATTATTATCATATTGTAACATTCGCCTTTTTGTTAAGGTGGGGTTTTTTTTGGGGGGGTGTCTGGTTATAATGTTCTTTCAATGTATTATTTTCTGAATCAAGATGTTTTAGGCTGCAAATAGTTGGTGTATTAAATTGAGTGGTTTCACATGATCAGAAGTCATCCCCAGAGGTTGAGTGGTACTTCCAATGGTAGGTAGTTCAGTGGCTTAATCTGAGACCCACAGTGTCATCAGAGCCCAGGTTGTCTGTCATTCATGTTTCCACTCTGCCATCTCTGGTCTGTTGGATGTGTGCTTTGTGTTGAAAATAGCTGTTGCAGTTCTAGGTAGAACTTAAAATTGTGACAAAGTCCGGTCGTAGAAGAGGGACATTTCTCCCTGTATTGGTGACGTACATTACTCCAGGTGCCACCCAGAAGTGTTCTCTGCTCTCACTGGCCATGCTTGAGTCCCCTTTACCTTCTCAAACAATTTGCAGGGTGGGTGGAGGGAGTTACCATTATGGGTATAGACTGAGACCCAGATCCTCCCTAGGCACACACAAAGCCCTGAGAGGGGCAGGAAACCTCAAACAAGCCTAAGCACTCTCTAGCAAAGGAGAGGGGAAATGTACTTGGGTAGGCAGGCCACAGAATTATTTACCATTTCTGCTTTTGTTTTTTGCTTATTTATTTCACTTAGAGACTCTTCTGTCCTGGCATTATTGAAGTATAACCTTCTTTTCCATTATTTCAAGTGCATCACACTGACAAGGTTTCAGGTGTGGTCCATGTGTAGTTATTACAGTCTGTCATTCAGTACAAGCATTTTCACCCATTGTTTTATCAATTCCTGTGTCCTTTTCCTAGCAGTTAAAGAAAGTAAGAACTTGGATTCTCTTTGTCTGCTTATTAGTACTATCATGCTCAAAGAACAGTATTCCTAAAATACCATCTGAATATAGAAGCATCTCAACCAAATCTAAACTTGTCTGCTATATGCACAGCTTTCAAGGCACTGCGTCAAGTACTAGGGATGGTCTGACCACGACACCTGGAGATATTGCCTCCATCTGTCCACCTTAGAGCCTAGCCTAAAACTGTAGACTTATGAGAGACCCAGCAGGGCAGAGCCAGTGGTCCCAGTTCAGTGACTCAAATTTTTTAATATTCACTGTCAGCTCTAGGCCTTCTGGCTTTCTCTGGCTTGTTTGGTCCTGGTTTGTCCATTTGACATTACAGTGCCTCTCAGAGGCTGTAAATTGGCTCTGTGTGTGGTAAGCATTCCATCAGAAAAACAAAACAAAAACAAACCTACTGTGCCTCTGAGAAATCCAGCTCCCTGAATAGCTGCTTCATGTGAAAGATGTGTTCCTAGTGCATTATCTGAATAGTTGATTCTTATCTTTCTTTAGCAAATACTTGTTGAATGATTGAAAGAATATATATATTAATCAATTGGTGTCCAAATACCAATTTGGAATGTTGATGATATTATATTCACTGTTTCAACAGTTTATTCTCATCTAATATTCAACCAATATGATCAATTGACATTATCAACCATCTCTTGTTTTATTTTTGGTACCAGGGATTGAACCCAGGGGTGCTTAACCACTGAGTCACATCCCCAGCCCTGTTTATTTTTTATTTTGAAACAGGTCTCAATAACTTGCTTAGGACCTCGCCAAGTTGCTGAGGCTGGTTTTCAACCATCATTTTTGAAAGTAAAGAACAGAAAAACACTTTTAGAAAGTGGTTAGTATTGGCATCATTGCTAGAGTGTTTGAATCTAGTCTTTATTCTTTTAATTTTATAGTTTTGAAAGAGTTTAGTTTGAGAATATACTTAGTCAAAATATTTTTAAAAAGAAATCTTGGTGTTTTTGTTTTTCAGAAAACTCTGGACTGTATTTTCCAGAAATAAAAAGAGATCCAGGCAAATATTTACACAGTTGTCCTGAATCTGTAAGAAAATGGCTTCGACAGCTAAAGAATGCTGGAAAAATTCTTTTGTTAATTACCAGTTCTCACAGTGATTACTGTAGACTTCTCTGTGAATATATCCTTGGGTAAGTAATGAGTCATTTTACTTTCATTGTCTTATAAAATTGATAGCAAATTAGACCAGTATCTTTTTAAAAGTGCTGGACTATACCTATATTATCATATTAAATATTAAATAATGCTGAGTGACAAGTATAATTATTTTTCTCATAACATACCTCAATGTCTGTTGATAGCAACCCACCTCTGGTATGTTTTAGCAAAGTAATGTCACTGGGGCCAGTCTACTTAGCTAACATATGATCTGGGCCTTAGAGTTTGGGGAAAGTCCTTTGGTCTTCCCTGAATCTAATTTCTCAACTTTGGATGATTATTGAGAGACTCTGAGTTGTAGAAGACACTCCTGACATTTTCCTGGAGTGCAGCCCCTCTGTCTTTATTTCATTGTGGAGCCATATACCATTCTGCACTGCCAGGGATAGAAGTGATACCCGTGAAAATCAAGGCAGTAGAAATGCAATAGACTTTAAAATAAAACAGATGTGGGTTCAAGCCCTGCTCTGCAACTTACTGTGTGACCTGGGGCAGGGT